>CM059432.1:42456675-43656675 GCA_030390025.1 Squalus acanthias
GTATATCACATAGCTGTAATTTCTGATCATCTTGAATGACAGCCTCGATAGCACAATGGGAACAATCTCTTAAAATTACCACCATGGGATGTTGCTACATTCCAAGAAACAAAGGCGTTTTATATAAAATTAGAAACTTTGCTGAGGCAGGTCAGTTAAATGCATTTGTTGGTGCAGGCAATATTTCTTTCAAAAGAAAAAATCCTGTGGCGCTTGATTGACAGATATTCTGTTAGTTCCATAGACACATAACCCTCAGCTGAATCATTCCTTCTTAAGTGTACGTGAAACTTTTGGAAAAAGATAAAGTGGGTGTGTGAAAGAACTCTGCTTTGTTTCATGTTCTGATATCTTTGAAATGCAGTCCATATGCAGTTCACACTGAGCATGAGTGAACAGTTTGAACTTGCTTCAAAATCAAAGTAGTGCTAGTTCTAATTTTGGAACGGGGTGGGAACGGAGTAAAAGATCAAAAAGGAGCACATAAAAAGACTTAGGGGTAAAAATTCAGTTGGTTGCGCCTCCCGTTAGCGCCTTAAGAGGGCGCTAATGGGGCGCAAAGCCGCTAACGCCCGGGCGCAGCGATGTTTGCGCCGCTCGGGAACTTAACTAGAGATTGTGCGGCGGCGCTAAACTTTACCGCTGCGACCACCTGCGCGCGCAGATTGTGACGTCATTCCATGGTGCAACGCCCTTGTGGCGCCCCGGAGCGGAAATTGAGTGGCGCCCCCTGCCTTACCGCCTGGCGCATCCAACGACCAGAAGACTGGAACGCTATCAATCGCTGTGGGGCTGGGGGGGGGCGCTATTTAAAGGGGGCCTCTTCCTGTCTTTTATTGTTGGTGGCATTTTTGAACGACGCATTCTGAGAGAGAGAGGGAGAGACTTCTGGAGAGATTCAACGTTGTGTGAAGGAGTTTTGGGTACTGAGCAGCACTTTGCAGGTTCATTTTGATTTGCCATTCCTTGTATCGATTTAGCAGAGACTGTGGGAGCTGCACTCTGAGCTCTTTGCCTGGTACTCTCCATTGTTCTTTCCAGCACATTTGATGTGCAAGTCTCTCCAGGCCGAGATTCAAGGCTGCAATGAACAGGATGTGGATGGAAAGCAAGATTAACCATCCCCTTTAAGAACTGGCCTGTGCCATTGTGTGTGTGTTCCATTGCTGACTGACATTACATGAGCTTCGCCAGCGCTCTAAGTTAGCGCCTCACTCCTTGGCCTTTGCACCTTAAGACAGGTGTGCAGCGCCTGATTTAGCGCTCCACTCACCTCCCGGGGCGGTAAAAGTGAAGTTTCCAGTCAGTGCCGATAATTAGCGCCAGGCGCTAATATTTGCGTCCAGACGATATTTGCGCCCCAAATGGGGCGCGACCTAATTTTTCCCCCTTAGCCCTTAAAGTCAAATCTGAATGTTTCGCTCATCCTTAGTTCTGAAGTTTATTTTCAAAATCGTCTCTCTAATAAGCGTGAAGATTAGGAACTGGAGAGTGTGAAGAATTTTAAGGTTTACTTACTTTAAACACAAAGTTTGGGAAGGTTAATACTGTAGTGTTAAGAAAATCTATAGAGGAATGCAAAAGGAGAGAAAAAATTCCACAGCAGTAATATGAAATTATCTGATAACTTGATGGGGGACTGTAATTGGAACTATCAGAGTAATTATAGAGCTCATGACTGGAGTATGGGTCCATATATAAAGGTATGATTCCACCACTTGAACAGGTTTGGTGGTATCCTACTATAAACTCTGGAAGGAGTTTCCCCAAATTATCAGCACCTGCTGCATCCTGCAGAATTATGCACTGGAGAGAGGCATCCAACTGCAGGAGTCTGATGAACAATTTTGGACAAGAGTGGAGGATCTGGATAAAGTTTACAAATAGCAAGATGGTCATCATGTGCCTTGTCCAAGAAACGTTAGAAGTGCTCTTAGGAAGGACACTTTCTTTTTGAATTAGAAGTATTGCCACCATCCAGTGACACCCATACCCCTGTAAACCTCATCACCACCATTTCCCCACAGCATTACTATCTCAAGATTATTTTAATTTAACTTCTGATAAGCACATTCAATTTTTATAAGCCCCAATCCCAGGTGTTCTCTTAAATGACAATGGAATGCAAACAAGAAAATAAGTGGCAAAGACATTTATTACTATATATTGAACACAAGAGAAATATGATGCTCAGTAATCATTGTACTTCCTTTTTGTACATTTACATGCTCTAGCACTTGTAGCTAACTGAGAGTCCAAAGTTCAGGAGATGGCCAGCTGCTGACTGTCACTTTCAGCCTTATGGGAGTGAGGTGACTGTTTCCTCTGGCAGTCAATGTTCTGATAAGGAACAGCTACAGGTTGCATCTCTAGTTCAGCCTTGCCTGCTGCTGTACATCAACATGTTCAGGCATCTGAGGGACTGGACAGAAAGATTCATTGGACCTGCATTTCTGAGAGAATGCCCAATCCTAAGAAGATCTGCCGGTCAGGCCATTGGCATTGGGCTTATTTTCTGAAAGGCTCTGTACTTATGCCAAGGTGTACTGCAGTCATGTTGCAGCACTCAGTTACTTCCTGCTGGATGCCACCAATTCATTGGCCCAAAAATTAGTGCCGCTACGCGAGAGTACGCACTGCGTACTCTCGCGTATTCTGTCTCCAATTGCCAGTTTTCTGCATGCACTGCGCATGCGCTGAAAACCGGCACTTGGTGAATGGAAAAGGGGGCGGGTCCTAGCTGAACCGCGTGCGCGCTACAGGCTGCGTGCATGCAGTGCACTTAGTGGTTTCAACACGCAGGTAAGTACGGATGATTCTACACATAAAAAAAGGAGGAGTAAGACCCACTTTTAACAAGGTAAGTAGTGAATTAAGTATTATTTTGAATTTTTTTTAACAGGTATATCTTTTTTAGAGACTTTAAAGACAGGTAAGTTTATTTTTATAACTTTTTAAAAGATTTTAAATTTTTTCAAAAATTTAATTTTTTATTTAAAATGGTTAATTTATTTAACTATACTTATTTTATTAATGTGATGGTTTTTAAAAAAAAATTAATTGAGGTTTAGCTGTTCTTTTGGGGGGGGTATAGATTCATAGCTTTCACAGCACTTATGTGAAAGTTATGAATGGAAGATGGTGTGCTGCCATTGGCTCTAACTGAGTCACGTGATCCCACAGCTCGCACGAATTAACTACGCCGGTGGGATACGCAAGCCCAGCACAGCAGCTGTCCAGAACATCAAGTTCGTGCGAGCTGGAACTGAAAAAGCCAACGCGCAGTGAGAGATCGCGGGGAGGCCTTACCCTCGCACGAAGGCTTCCTCACAAATTTTTGGGCCATTAACTAGCTGCATTCAGTGGCAAAGGTCAAGAGTTACAACATAAAAATCCTATTCTCTGTCTTCAGATCCCAAACCTCAGGCTGTCTGAATTGCTAAGCTATGTTCTCTGCTCGCACCTTAAGAGCTGGAAAGAGGGCAGAAGCGAAAGAAAAGAAAGAATTAAAAAAGTAAATCCATTAAAAACAAAAGCATAAATAAAGAATGAAAAGAGAAAGAAATACAATGAAAAAGAAAAAAGAATGAAAAGATGAGTAGATAAAAAGAGAAGCAAAGAGACTACAAATGAAAATGCAAAATAGAAAAAAAAATAACTCTGAGTATCCTTTTCAGATTTTAAATAATGAATATTCTCTATCATATTATATCCACAAGTTTAATTTGAGTTTTTAACATTGGATATAAAATATAGAAATATAATTCACTAGCATTCATTGAACACTAGTACTGACAGAATAATATTGAGAGATTGCATTTCCTAAATAAACAAAAAATATATAGTATTGTGCACAAATGATACCCACAATAAAAAAACATCTGGACAGATGATTCTGAACCTGTAATCTAAGAACTAGTGCAGACATGAAAAAACAACAGTTAACCCAAAAGAATGATATTTATTTGAATCTCAGAACTTATTCTGTTAGATAATAATAGACAAAGAGGTGCTGAACTGAAGGTAGAAAAGCATATTAAGAAATGCCACATAAAATAGGGTTAGTGCTTTGCACAGGTTTTGTGAAAATAGTTACCTAACACTGTTTAAAAATGTAAATATTTAATACTAATTCTAAATATTATTAGAATGGAGAATTAATTGAATTCAACCTTCTCTTGGGTCTGATTTGTGTCATCAAATCAATCTTTAGATGATGTGCTGTTATAGATATGGGTAGAAATGTGGGGAAGGGGCTAGATCTCAGAGCAGCTGTACTTCTATATTGGCACAGGTTGAATTAAATTATTAAAGTCTTGGAATAAATCACTGCTATGCAAGGTCGATGGAAACAGATATTGTGTGTGTGTGCGAATAAGAGAGATACTGAATGATTCTGTGTTTGTAAGAAAGTGAATGTGTGATTAAAAGACTATGGGGGTGAAATTGGTCAAAGCCAGAAGCACAAAACGGCCTGACAGCCAATCAGCAGCCTGTTTTACACGGCACCCATATTTTTGGCATGGTATATTTAGGCTGCGAATTCACGATCAGCCATTTTGCTTACTGCTGTTGATCAATTTAATTCTGAGTCTCATTTGTGGGGAGTAATTTTGACTTTGGCCGATAGTGTAAAACGGCCGATAGTGAATTAGCAGCCTGTTGTACACTCATTTGAATTTCATTTCCAATTACTTCAATGAAAATAAAAAATGAGAGAGATGTTGTGGTAAATGGCTGTTTTTCAGACTGGAGGATGGTAGTCAGTGGTGTTCCCCAAGGGTCAGTGCTGGGGCCACTGCTTTTTTTGATATATATAAATGACCTGGATATTGGAATACAGAATAGAATTTCTAAATTTGCCGATGACACCAAACTTGGGGGTGCGGCAAACAGTGAGGATGCTACCAATCGACTGCAGCAGGACATAGAAAGGCTAGCAGAATGGGTAGACAAGTGGCAGATGGAATTTAATGCAGAGAAGTGTGAGGTGATGCATTTTGGCAGAAGGAACAGGGAGAGACAATATACACTTAGGGGTAAAAATTCAGTTGGTTGCGCCTCCCGTTAGCGCCTTAAGAGGGCGCTAATGGGGCGCAAAGCCGCTAACGCCCGGGCGCAGCGATGTTTGCGCCGCTCGGGAACTTAACTTGAGATTGTGCGGCGGCGCTAAACTTTACCGCTGCGACCACCTGCGCGCGCAGATTGTGACGTCATTCCATGGTGCAACGCCCTTGTGGCGCCCCGGAGCGGAAATTGAGTGGCGCCCCCTGCCTTACCGCCTGGCGCATCCAACGACCAGAAGACTGGAACGCTATCAATCGCTGTGGGGCTGGGGGGGGGGCGCTATTTAAAGGGGGCCTCTTCCTGTCTTTTATTGTTGGTGGCATTTTTGAACTACGCATTCTGAGAGAGAGAGGGAGAGACTTCTGGAGAGATTCAACGTTGTGTGAAGGA
Source organism: Squalus acanthias (assembly GCA_030390025.1). Classification (NCBI taxonomy): domain Eukaryota; kingdom Metazoa; phylum Chordata; class Chondrichthyes; order Squaliformes; family Squalidae; genus Squalus; species Squalus acanthias. The sequence continues at coordinate 42,462,133 of CM059432.1, forward strand.
GTTTTGGGTACTGAGCAGCACTTTGCAGGTTCATTTTGATTTGCCATTCCTTGTATCGATTTAGCAGAGACTGTGGGAGCTGCACTCTGAGCTCTTTGCCTGGTACTCTCCATTGTTCTTTCCAGCACATTTGATGTGCAAGTCTCTCCAGGCCGAGATTCAAGGCTGCAATGAACAGGATGTGGATGGAAAGCAAGATTAACCATCCCCTTTAAGAACTGGCCCGTGCCATTGTGTGTGTGTTCCATTGCTGACTGACATTACATGAGCTTCGCCAGCGCTCTGAGTTAGCGCCTGATTTAGCGCTCCACTCACCTCCCGGGGCGGTAAAAGTGAAGTTTCCAGTCAGTGCCGATAATTAGCGCCAGGCGCTAATATTTGCGTCCAGACGATATTTGCGCCCCAAATGGGGCGCGACCTAATTTCTACTCCTTAATGGCATAGTTTTAAAAAGTGTGCAGGGACAGAGGGACCTGGGAGTTAATGCGTATAGGTCCCTGAAGGTGGCAGGACATATTGAGAGAGTGGTTAGCAAAGCATATGGGATCTTGGGCTTCATAAATAGAGGTATTGAGTACAAAAGTAGAGAAGTTATGCTGAACCTTTATAAAGCGCTGGTTAGGCCACAACTGGAGTATTGCATCCAGTTCTGGTCATCACACTTTAGGAAGGATGTGAAGGCCCTTGAGAGGGTGCAGAGGAGATTTATCAGAATGGTTCTGGGGATGGGGGATCTTAGATAGAAGGACAGGTTGGAGAAGCTGGATTTGTTTTCATTAGAGCAAAGGAGGTTGAGGGGTGATTTGATAGAGGTGTACAAGATTATGACCGGTTAGGCTAGACGGGGAAAGGCTATTCACACTAGTTGATGGTACAAGGACTAGGGGTCACAGATTTAAGATTTTGGGCAAGAGATACAGGGGGGACGTGAGGAAAAACTTTTTTACGCAGCAGGTGGTGATGACCTGGAATTCACTGCCGACGGAAGTGGTGGAAGCGGAGACACTCAATGTTTACAAGGGGAGACTGGATAGGCACTTGAGGGAAATAAACTTGCAGGGTTACGGGGATAGAGCGTGGGAATGGGATGGACTGGATTGCTCTACAGAGAGCCGGAATGGACTCGATGGGTCGAATGGCCTCCTTCTGTGCCGTTATGACTCTATGGGCTCGATTTTTATTTTTATAGTCCTGAGGAGGCGGGTTTGGAGGCGTGTCAGCTGCGAAAATTGGAAAAAGTGGCTTCAGACACCCAACCCGTCTCCATCCTGCCCCCACGCATTTTCGTGAGGGTCGGGTCAGCCGCTCCCAAACTGACCCGACTCCAACCGGTGGGACAGGTAGTTAAGGCAGTAAGAGCCTGTTAACTGCCTTGCTAATCCTATTTTGATGGAGGTTTCCCATTTTCGTGCCTCTGGCTCCTGTTTCCCGTCTTGTCAGAAACAGTCCTGCTGCAAGGAGACGAGTTGGTGGAGGACATGATCTGTAGTCATTGGTGCAGAACTTTAAAAGCGCTCCTGTAACATGGCTGGCATTCAAATGCAACAACTTTGTTGTTGGAGGTTTGGGATAAGATTTTGCAAATCTACTGACCTTGTGACTGTTCAAGCTGACACACATCTGCTGTTTGAACTGATTGGAATAATTTCAGGCCACTTTGAGTGTGCGCTGGCAAGCTTCTTGCCTCAACTGAAATCTATAACAACGGGATGGGAGCCATTTACATCCTCTCATCCTGGACGTCAGATTCGGAGGAAGAGCAGCACGGCTTAGTGCTGCCGGATGAACAAGTGGCTCAGCACACAGCCTCCTTGGAGGAAGATGAAGAGGACGAGGAAGAGGACGAGGAGGAGGATGAGTAGGAGGACGGGGAGTGATGCCTTGCGGGGCCGGATGTGGCCAATCCAGCAGCAGGCGACCACATTGATGGCCGTCAGGCAAGGGATGCACTCAGCCATGCCAGATTCGCATAAGCTTATGCTTCAACCACAGGTGACTGGCACATGGAGATGAATATAAGTCCGACAGTCTCAAACCCCAGGCATCATCTGTCCAATAAATGGTGGTTTGCGCTCAGTGTCACCACCAACATTGTACATGGAAATCACCCTGAGCCCTCACTCTTGAACTTCCATGTCCCAGAACACAGAGGCCACACTTTAGGTGATCTCAGCAGATCATTAAACCTTTTTCAACACTAAACCCATGTGCATCTGCACTCAGACATTGAGCTCACCTCCTCAGCAATTTGCAGCCAAGCTGCCTTGGTTTGCTGAGGAGGCCTCCTCCTTCCGTTTCCAGGGAAGAGGAGCTCCTGACGTCCTCTAACTCCCTCCACAAGAGCATGGAGAGAGTCCTCATTGAACCTGGGTGCAGCCTTAGTTTTGGAGCTGCCATTCCAGCACCTTTAAGAGAAAAAAGCATTAATATTACTAAGCAAATGATTGGAACACATCTGGCATCTTTTTCATTTCATAGTCAGATAATAAAGTCATATCAAAACATCATGAATCTCTTTCTGGAATAATATGATCAGCAACATCATTCATTAAATTTTGTTCAAATCAGATGCTGTCAACTCACCTTTCAAGATAATAAAGCACCAATCCATCCAATGACATTTGTATGCAAAGGGGACATGGCCCCTTTAAATTTTCAAACAAACAACGAGTCATCAGACGCGAGAAACTGACATCCTCCAAGCAATTGCCTGGAGGGACCCGCACATCGGCTGTAACGAGGCCAATGAAGCCACAATCGGAAGTGCTGGGAGGTGGCAGCCGGGTGCGGGTCCGAAAGCTGCCAAGCAGCGGGCCCGCCCTCAACCCGCCACCGTTATTAAAATCGAGCCCTAGGACTCTATGACTCGATGTATAATGGGTGGGTGATCCAACATCGCCCATTTTACACTATTGTCCAAAGTCAAAATTATCTCCATGTATAGTTTGGTGGACTTGATCACAAAACGTAGACTGATACTCCGGTGCAGTACTGCCGGAGGTGCCGTCTTTTGGACAAGACATTAAACTAGGTCCCGTCTGCTCTCTCAGGTGGATATAAAATATTACATGGCACTATTTCAAAGAAGAGCAGGGGAGTTATCCCCGGGTGTCCTAGCCAACATTTATCAATCAACATCACAAAAAAACAGATTATCTGGTCATTATCACATTGCTGTTTCTTGGAATCTTGCTGTGCACAAATTAGCTGCGGCATTTCCTACATTACAACAGTGACTCCACTCCACAACCACTTCATTGACTGTAAAGCGCTTTGGGATGTTATGAGGTCATGAAAGGTGCTATATAAATGCAGGTCTTTCTTTTATTTTCCTTCATTTTCATTTTCAGCAGGAGGCAATCAGAAGGGGTGTACAACGGGTGGCTGATCGACAACCGCCAGTATTCCCAAAGTACAATTGGGGTAGATTTTAACCATCGGGCGGCTGACTGACGGAGCGTGGTGGTCGGTCACCTGATCCTGCCAGCGGGAGGCCCAATCCATTTTATAACCATGCCAAACGGGCACCTCGCTGCAGCTTGCCACCCCAGGCTGACACAATATTAAGCAGCACAGAGGCCAACCGCTCCAGCAGGAAGATAGATCTGAGGGGGGGAGGGGGTGGGTGGAGGATATCGCAGAGGTGGGGGTGGCGGCCTGGTGGCTCATCAGCCCACATTATTCTTGTGGCGCCTTGAGGAGCACTTCAGTTTTATTCCCCACCTGCACCAGATGGGACCATCTCCGTTATTATTAAGTTCCTTTTCACATAAGAGACTACACGTTCTCCCAGTTTGGCTTTTCTATCTCTACAACGTCAATGGAAAAGAAACTCGGGCGGAGTGCAAAGCGGGCTGCCGATTCGCTATCACCCATTTTGCGCTACCGCCCATGATGAATTTCCGCCCCAAAGTGTTCCATCAAAGCGGAGAATCAGCTATAAGGTCAGTAAATACCATGCATTCAAGTTTCTGCCACTGATCTCATTTTGTGATTGTGATTTTCTTACCAGTTGATTTTTCTCACCTCCATGTGTACCATCACTTTTACTGCAAATATCTTTTGTTCGAAAAGCACGCAAAAGTAGGTGTTTTATAATATTTATTACTCTTTAAGCTTTCACAAACTAATGATAGAGCAGGGAGGAACTTTGACCTATTAACAGGGCAAGGCAAGTGAAAGATCTGATTCCGATTTCTTGGTTTTAATTAGCTGCACCAAGAAGAAAAAAATACATAACATTTTTTCTTGTCTGTTCCAGCTGAAAAAGTTTAAGCAGCATCTGTTTTTGATTTTCAATTCGGCTTACAGCCTGGAATTGTTATGTGCACATCTGCATTCTTGGACTTACTTACTTTAACACACATTTTCCCATAAAACTAAAAATGGCATTTCACACAAAAAAGATTTTCACCTGATTATGTTTCTTATGAAGACTTTAGGCATCGACAAATAAGTCATAATGCATGATGTCTGTGGTGTCAGGCCTAGCATTCTCCACATGTTCATACTGGCTTTCTTGTAGTGTAACACACAAAGCAGCCAGACTAGGAAAAGCAAACTTGGTCAGCATTAAATACATTTTAGTTTGTTTATGTTCAGGAATTTGATTTGTTGCTACAGATGTCGTATACTTTTACATTGGGGTTGAACTGATGCACGCCATGTATGTAAGAAAAACTTATGTAAATATTCAACAGTTATGGACATACCTAATTTTCAATTACATTCACATAAAATAAATACATTTGTCAATCTGACTCTTAAAATGGAGCCGTCTATTGACATAATATGGGCAAGTGACTAGGGGGCAGAAATTAGTCTGGGCGCCCCCAAACCTAGACACCCGAGGAGCGATAGAAATTGTTCCTAAGCCTCAGCTACATACTCGGGGTGAGCTGTCAGTGCTGGCCGCAGCTTTACAGGCAGCTCACTCGACGAGAAAAAACAATTGAGGGCTGCCTGCCTTGCCGACAGCAGCTCTCAGGTAAGTCCTGGGAGTGCAAAAGATCATGGAGTTTTAAGCGCAAATTACATCCGGCGCAAATCGAGTTTCTGAGATCTTTTGCGCTGGTTTAAAAAACATCACACTAGAAGCTGGCCCCGCCCACAAAGCTGGCCACGCACCCAGATCGAATGAATCACCATTCGAGCTTCTGCTAATTGCGCCCGTTTGCAGGCGCAAGGATACCAATAGGCACTTTTTAAAAGCTTTTTTAATTTTTTAAAAATTTACTAAGAAACTGACTCCTGTACACCAATGTAACTAGCAAATGGTTCTGTCTAGTTTTTTTTAAAGTCATTTTCAGTTATTTAAAATAGGTTAACTCAGAGGTGGTGGACTAGAAACTCTGATTAAAAATGCTTATTTTTTGCAATAACACTCTCTGAGTAAAGAAATTTCTCCTTATCTCCTATATGTCAGCTGTGGCTCAGTTGATAGCACACTTGCCTCTGAGTCAGAAGGTTGTGGGTTCATAGTCCCACTCCAGGGACTTGAGCACATAAAGCTAGGCTAACACTCCAGTGCAGTGCTGAGGGAGTACTGCACTGTCGGAGGTGTTGTATTTCGGATGAGACATTAAACCGAGGCCCCTGTCTGCTCTCTCAGGTGGATGTAAAAGATCCCTATTTCGAAGAAGAGCAGGGGAGTTATCCCTGGTGTCCTGGTCAATATTTATCCCTCAACCAACATAACAGAAACAGATTATCTGGTCATTATCACATTGCTGTTTGTGGGAGCTTGCTGTGTGTAAATTGGCTGCTGTGTTTCCCACATTACAACAGTGACTCCACTTCAAAAAAGTACTTCATTGGCTGTAAAGCGCTTTGAGATGTCCGGTGGTCGTGAAAGGTGCTATATAAATGCAATTCTTTCTTTTATGAGTTTTGGATTCTCCCACAAGTGGAAACATTGGCCCAGAAATTGATCTCGCTCTGTTCCCGCGGGGGTAAGCCTTCCCCGCGATCTCTCACCTCGCTTGTGCTTTTTCAGATCCAGCTCGCACGAACTTGATGTTCCAGACATCAGCCGGGCAATGCTTGCGTATCCCACCGGCGTAGTGAATTCGTGCGAGCTGTGGGATCACATGACTCAGTTAGAGCCAATGGCAGCACACCATCTTCCATTCATAAGTTTCACAGCACGGCTGTGAAATCTATGAATCTTACACCCCCCCAAAATAACAGCTAAACCTCAATTAAATTAAAAAAAAAACCATCACATTAATAAAATAAGTATAGTTAAATAAATTAACCATTTTAAATAAAAAATTAAATTTTTGAAAAAAATCTTTTAAAAAGTTATAAAAATAAACTTACCTGTCTTTAAAGTCTCTAAAAAAGATATACCTGTAAAAAAAAATTCAAAAAAATACTTAATTCACTACTTACCTTGTTAAAAGTGGGTCTTACTCCTCCTTTTTACATTTCTAAAATCTTCAGTACTTACCTGCGCGTCCAAAGCATGAAGTGCACAGCGTGCGCGCAGCCTGTAGCGCGCACGCGATGCAACGAGGAACCGCCCCCTTTTCAAAAGAGCAATTGCCGGTTTTCAGCGCATGTGCAGGGCATGCAGAAAACCGGCAATTGCAGAGGGAATACGCGAGAATACGCAGTGCGTACTCTCGCGCACCGGGATGAATTTTTGGGCCATTCTCTCCATATCTACCCTGTCCAACCCATTCATAATTTTAAAGACCTCTATCAGGTTACCTCTAAGTCTTCTCTTTTCTAAAGAATTCACCCCAACCTGTTCAATCTTTCCCAATAGCTTTATCCTCTCAGTTCTGGTACCATCCTTGTGAATCTTTTTTGCACTTTTTCAGTGCTTCTGTGTCCTTTTTATAGTAAGGAGACCAGAACTCTGCACAGTACTCTTAAGTGCGGCCTGACCAGTTCCTATACAAGTTTAACATAACTTCACTACTTTTGAATTCTATACCCCCTAGAAATAAATCCCAGTGCTTTGTTAGCATTTTTAACAGTCCTTCAACGGGGAGTGGGGCCCCTTAATAACACAATCAAGGGACCTAACGCCTGTTTTAGGTGTCCACCCGCAGATTTGGTGCCGGCCGTCCCACTGATAAATTTGTATGCTTTGTACCCATTTTATGCCCAGAAAACGGGCACAAAGCATACCAATTTCCACCCCTACGTGTGCAAGAAGACCTGCATTTTGAAAGCACAAGTGAATAGACATTTTCATCTAGCCAAAAACATTAATATATAACTTATGGCACTGTCTGGCCCACAGTATAATGCTTTCCAAATGTTATGTCTTATTATAATATAGCATTGGATTGGTTTTCAAAATATGAATGTTGTAAATTCAGGTATTTACAACATCTGTATTCTTCTCTTTAAAGATTACCTAAATGCCAATGTTGCTTTAAATGCTTATATTCAGACAACAACATTATTTGCTAAAATAAAGCAGTCCTCGGTTATAATACACTTCTCATTTTGACTGAAGTTTTGGCTGGCTCCCAAAACCTACGTATTGAAGATCTGCTATATATTTTTAACATACATAGCTGTAATCATCAACTGCAGTCAATATTTGTATAATTAATACAACATAATGGCAACAACTTACATTCATATAACACCTTTGATGTAAAAACATCCCAAGACACTCCACAAATGAAAAGCAGACACTGAGCCATGGAAGGAGAGATTAGAGAGGCAACCAGAAGCTTTTTTGTAAAGATTTTTAAATGGAGAATAGAGAGGTGGGTGAATTTAGGAAAGACTTCCAGAGAGTGGGGCCAAAGTGCCTGAAGACTCATCCACTAATAGTGGGGCAAATGTCAGAAAACTGGATAAAAGGCAAGAGTCAGAGGACTGAAGGGTGTGAGGGCTAGCAATATAAAGCTGGAGGATGAAGTCAATGAAAAGGGAGTGGAGCATATGACAGTGGCTAAAAACGATGGCTTCAGTGTTGTAAAAGTTAATTTGGAGGAAGTTGTGGCTCACTTACGACTTCACGTCGGACAGACAACCTGACAGCGCAGAGATGGTCAAGAGAAGTAGTGCAGAGGTAGAGTTGGGTGTCATCGGCCTACATGTGGAAGCTGATCCAGTGCCTGCGATGATGTCACCGAGGTGCAGCATGTAAATGCGGAAAAGGAGGGAGCCAAAAATAGAACATGGGGAATTTCAGAGGTGATAGTGTGGGAGCATATATTATAATTTATTGGAAAATGTAGAAAAAGAAAAATATTTAGTCATCTCCTTCCATGCAGCCTACACCTGTGCTTTTACTGGAGGGCGACTTTCAGCCCCAGATAGGACCACCTTCCTTTGGTGCACCTGCAGGACCTCTAACTCTCTTGTATCAGAAAGAACAGTGTTGCCCACATGTATCTGTTGCATCATTGTGAGCAATTATTTTACTTTTCTGTCACCACAACTTACTCTTTAATGGTGAGCCGTAGTCCTTTAAGAGCTCCTGATTCACCAGATCGATACTCCCCGGCCAAGGGTGCTACAGGCCGAGTTCTCTGGGCAAGACCTTTATTCAATTTAGGGAGAGAGATTCCCGTCCAAAAGATTTGGCGCGGACCACCTGATCAGCATCATTGGGAATCTTATTTGCAGTTTTGGACATTCTACTTTTGAAAAATGATTGACATTTGGAGACTGTTCAGATAAAAGTAACTGGCATGATTCTAGGACTCAAATCTCTGAGTTATGACAGTAGACTTGTAGAATTAAACATGTTTTCATTGCACAACAATGACAGCAGCCAATATTCAGACTTTTAAATGGCAAAAAGCATAGACAATGTAGATATAACCAGCTTATCCAGCTTAACCAGCTTGTCCGATTGCGGTAATTATAGAGGAGCTTCCCTGCTGTCTGCCACAGGGAAAGTCATCGCAAGAATCCTCCTCAATCACCTTCTCCCAGTGGCCGAAGAGCTCCTCCCAGAGTCGCAATGTGGATTCCGCCCACTAAGGGGCACAATGGACATGATCTTCACCGCATGTCAATTACAAGAGAAATGCAGGGAACAGCACCAACCGCTGTACATGGCCTTCTTTGATCTCACAAAGGCCTTCGACACTGTCAACCGTGAAGGATTATGGAGTGTCCTCCTCAAATTCGGCTGCCCTCAATAGTTTGTCACCATCCTCCGCCTGTTTCACGACGACATGCAAGCCATGATCCTGACCAACGATTCCACCACAGACCCAATTCACGTACGAACCGGGGTCAAGCAAGGCTGTGTCATCGCACCAACGCTCTTCTCGATCTTCCTTGCTGCAATGCTCCATCTCATCCTCAGTAAGCTCCCCGCTGGTGTGGAGCTAATTTACAAAACAAACAGGAAACTGTTCAACCTCCGTCGCCTCCAGTCCATATCCAAGGTCGTCCCATCCTCTGTCGTCGAATTACAGTATGCAGACGATGCTTGCGTCTGCGCTTACTCAGAGGTCGAACTCCAAACCATCGTCAACACCTTCACCGAAGCATACGAGAGCATGGGCCTTACACTAAACATCCGTAAGACAAAGGTCCTCTACCAACCTGCCCCCGCCACACAGCACTGCTCCCCGATTATCAAAATCCACGACAAGGCCTTGGACAACGTGGACCACTTTCCATACCTCGGAAGCCTACTGTCAACAAGGGCAGACGTCGACGACGAAGTCCAACACTGCCTTCAGTGTGCCAGTGCAACCTTCGGTCGCCTGAGGAAGAGAGTGTTTGAAGACCAGGACCTCAAACCCGGCACTAAGCTCATGGTCTACAGAGCAGCAGTGATACCCGCCCTGCTGTATGCCTCAGAGACATGGACCATGTACAGCAGGCACCTCAAAGCACTGGAGAGGTACCACCAACGCTGCCTCCGCAAGATCCTGCAAATACATTGGCAGGATAGGTGCACCAACGTCAGTGTTCTTGCTCAGGCCAACATCCCCAGCATCAAAGCTTTGACCACGCTCGATCAGCTCCGATGGACGGGTCACATTGTCCGCATGCCTGATACGAGACTTCCAAAACAAGCGCTCTACTCGGAGCTCCGGCACGGCAAGAGAGCCCCAGGTGGGCAGAGGAAATGCTTCAAGAACACCCTCAAAGCCTCCTTGAAAAAGTGTAACATCCCCACTGGCACCTGGGAATCCCTGGCCCAAGACCGCACAAAGTGGAGGAGAAGCATCCGGGAAGGCACCGAACACCTCGAGTCTCTTCGCCGGCAGCCATGCGCAGGCAGCGCAAGGAGCGCACGTCAACCCAAGCACCCCACCCACCCGTCCCTTCAACCACCGTCTGCCCCACCTGTGTCAGAGACTGTAGGTCCCGCATTGGACTCATCAGTCACCTGCGAACTCATTTTTAATGTGGAAGCAAGTCATCCTCGGTTCCGAGGGACTGCCTAAGAAGAAGAAGATCTAACTTGAACTATGATCATAATATTGGAGGGTGGTAAAATAGAGACATTTCAAACAAGGTAGTGTTGCTTGAGGGAAAAATTCGGCCTGGAGAAAAACTTCTTAATTTTCTTCAAATGCTGCCATGGGATCTAAACATCCACCTTATTCAGAAGGTTGTGGGTTCAAGTCCCACTCCAGAGCCTTAAGCACAAAAATCTAGGCTGACACTCCAGTGCAGTGCTGAGGGTGTGCTGCACTGTCGGAGGTGCTACTTTTCAGATGAGACGTTAAACCAAGGTCCTGTCTCCTCTCTCAGGTGGATGTAAAAGATCCCATGGCACTATTTCAAAGAAGAGCAGAGGAGTTATCGCCGGTGTCCTGACCAATATTTATCCCTCAATCAACATAACAAAAAACAGATTATCTGGTCATTATCACACTGCTGTTTTTGGGAGCTTGCTGCATGTAAATTGCTGCCGCGTTTCCTACATTATAACAGTGACTACACTTCAAAAATACTTCATTGCCGATAAAGTGCTTTGGGATATCTTGAGGTTGTGAAAGGTGCTATATAAACGCAAGTCCTTCTTTCTTTTGAACAGGAGACCGGGTTTTGGCTTAATATCTCATAAAAAGACAACGGGGTAAAAATTCACTTGGTTGCGCCTCCCGTTAGCGCCTTAAGAGGGCGCTAATGGGGCGTTAAGCCGCTAACGCCCGGGCGCAGCGCTGTTTGCGCCGCTCGAGAACTTAACTTGAGATTGTGCGGCGGCGCTAAAACTTACCGCTGCGACCACCTGCGCGCGCAGATTGTGACGTCATTCCATGGTGCAACGCCCTTGGGGCGCCCCGGAGCGGAAATTGAGTGGCGCCCCCTGCCTTACTGCCTGCCGCTTCCAACGACCGGAAGACTGGAACGTTATCAATCGGTGTGGGGCTGGGGGGGGCGCTATTTAAAGGGGGCCTCTTCCTGTCTTTTTCTGTGGTCGACATTTATGCACCACTCGTTCTGAGAGAGAGAGAGAGATTCGGAGAGAGAGAGAGAGAGACTTCTACATTGACTCAACGCTTTGTGAGGTAGTTTTGCCTATTCATCCTAATTTTGTTGCTACTTTAGTTGCTGTACCTCATTACTTTTCTGGCAAAGAGAATATGGGGGCTGCAATGATTGGGGGCGTCGTCCTGCTCCAGCTGAATCGGAGGATACAGAGACGCAGACAGAGAGTGGCAATGATGGCCAGACGGAGGAGGGCCATCAGGCGCATGCACAGGAGAGCTTACCCTCCCAGGGTATATCGTGAACAGCTCTCCTACATCCATATGTCCGAGGAGCTGTGTTTGCGGAGGCTGCGATTCAGCAAGGAGGTGGTCACTGAGCTTCTAGGGCCCCTGCCATTGCTACAAACACTAATCAACCCAGCACGCAACCCCTGAGCCGGCCAAGGCACCAATAATTCCAACCACCAACCATGTATATTTTGAATACAGAAACTTATTTATTTTACAAACTTTGTGTGTGTCAATTCCTCATGACAAACTCATAGAAATAAACACAAAAAACAGTCAATAACATAACTGGTTCTCACAACCTGGAGATAATGTCCAAAACACTAAACAAAAGTTGGACCATGAACCTCGGCCTTTAATAAAAAAATGACCAGCATTTTGTCACACCTCCTACTTTTTGCCCTTCGAGGGTGATCTCCTTCCCTTGCGCACTTCCCCCCTTCTAACCCTACTGCTCCTCCGTAATGGGACCTCAGTGGCTGCAGCAAGGCTGGTGGAAGGCTGCTGCTCGTCAGACCCTGACACTGCAGATGCCCCTGAAGGACGGCCTCGACCACTTCTGGGCCTGGAGGGCCCGGCTGCAGACTGCACCAACTCTGCATGGGCGGCAGCAGTCTGTCCTACAGGCGGTGGCAAGTGCAGTGGAGAAGTGACAGTGTTGGCAGCAGGAATGCTGTCATCGTGAGAGAGGCCAGCAACTCCCTGCTCGCCCGACACACTGGCACTCCCACGGGGCAGCACTTCAGCATCCGGAGCAATCTGCCGGAGAACAGATTGCTGGCCTGCTGCGGCGCGGTGACAGCCCCGGGGACATGTGCACGAACCATCGAGGTTGGCAGCAGTCTGTGCTCGCGTGGCCTCCATCTGAGTCTGTATGAGAGCAGTCAGAGGTGGGATCACGGCAGCCAGTGACTGAATTGCCTGTGCTACAGCGAAGTGCTCCACACTCCTTGCCAGTGACTCAATGCATTCGGGCACCCTTCCCACTGCACCCATGAGCTCAGTGTGCATGCCCACCGCCTGGGTGTTCATTTCTGCAATCAGCCGCTCCTCCTCTGCGTCCATTGCAGTAGGAGTGTCTGGCATACTCTCCCTCTGGGGAGAAGGCCCCCGTTCTTCCCTACCCCCCCCATGGCGTTGCTGCAGCCCGCTGGGTCCTGGAGCTTCACCATCATCAGCCCCTTCCCCCCTGCTCCCCTCCGGGGAAGGCGTGTTCCCAGTGTGGGCATGGGCTTCCTCGGGAGAGGGTGGCACTGATGCTCTGGCTTCCTCTTCCTCCTCAGCTGCAGCATCACTCCCAGTGGCAGCTTCAGGGTCCGTCTCCTCAGCTGGTGAATCACCATCTGAAAGCAGGGAGGTACAAGAGTGGCTTTAGCGTGAGGACAGGGTGGCAGTAAGGGAGGAATAAGTGCAGCGACTCAATACGAGAGTGCTTCAACTGAGACAAGCGGACAGTTTATTGTACTCTTCTCCACGGTAATACTCCTTGTCCTACATTACTCTCTGCAATAATAACGTATGTCCTATCTCACTACCTCTAATAATACAATAGAGTTATAGAGAGTCATAGAGTAATACAGCACAGAAAGAGGCCCATCGTGTCCGCACCGGCCATCAAGCCCTGTCTATTCTAATCCCATTTTCCAGCACTTGGTCCGTAGCCTTGTATGCTATGGCATTTCAAGTGCTCATCCAAATGCTTCTTGAATGTTGAGGGTTCCGGCCTCTACCACCCTTTCAGGCAGTGAGTTCCAGATTCCAACCACCCTCTGGGTGAAAAAGTTTTTCCTCAAATCCCCTCTAAACCTCCTGCCCCTTACCTTGAAACTATGCCGCCTGGTTATTGACCCCTCTACTAAGGGGAAAAGTTCCTTTCTATCTACCCTATCTATGCCCCTCATAATTTTGTACACCTCAATCAGGTCCCGCCTCAGCCTTCTCTGCTCTAAGGAAAACAACCCCAGACTGTCCAGTCTCTCTTCATAGCTGAAACGCTCCAGCCCAGGTAACATCCTGGTGAATCTCCTCTGCACCCTCTCCAATGCAATCACATCCTTCCTATAGTGTGGTGACCAGAACTGCACACCGTATTCCAGCTGTGGCCTAACTAGCGTTTTGTACAGCTCCATCATAACCTCCCTGCTCTTATATTCTATGCCCCGGCTAATGAAGGTAAGTATCCCATATGCCTTCTTAACCACCTTATCTACCTGTCCTGCTGCCTTCAGGGATCTATGTACATGCACACCAAGGTCCCTCTGATCCTCTGTCCTTCCTAGGGTCCTACCATTCATTGTGTATTCCCTTGCCTTGTTAGTCCTCCCAAAATGCATCACCTCACACTTTTCAGGGTTAAATTCCATTTGCCACTGTTCTGCCCATCTGACCAACCCGTCTATATCGTCCTGTAGCCTGAGGCTTCCCTCCTCGCTATTTACCACTCCACCAATTTTCGTGTCATCTGCGAACTTACTGATCATACCTCCTACATTCATATCTAAATCATTAATGTACACTACAAACAGCAAGGGACCCAGCACCGATGCCTGCGGTACACCACTGGACACAGGCTTCCAGTCACAAAAACAACCTTCGACCATCACCCTCTGCCTCCTGCCACTAAGGCAATTTTGGATCAAATGTGCCAAATTACCCTGGATCCCATGGGCTCTTACCTTCTTGACCAGTCTCCCATGCAGGACTTTGTCAAAAGCCTTACTAAAGTCCATGTAGACTACATCAACTGCACTACCCTCATCCACACACCTAGTCACCCCCTCGAAAAATTCGATCAAATTGGTTAGACATGATCTCCCCCTGACAAAGCCATGCTGACTATCCTTGATTAATCCTTGCCTCTCCAAGTGGAGACTAATCCTGTCCCTCAGAATTTTTTCCAATACTTTCCCTACCACTGATGTTAGGCTCATTGGCCTGTAATTCCCTGGTTTATCCCTACTACCCTTCTTGAATCATGGTACTACGTTAGCTGTCCTCCAGACCTCTGGCACTCCCCTGTGGCCAGAGAGGTTCTGAAAATTTGTGTCAGAGCCCCTGCAATCTCCACCCTTGCCTCACACAGCAGCCTGGGATACATCTCGTCTGGGCCTGGGGATTTATCCACTTTTAAGCCTGTTAAAACTGCTAGTACCTCCTCCCTCTCAATGCTAATTTGTTCAAGTATATCACAATCCCCCTGCCTGATTTCTATGCCTACATCGTCCTTCTCCATCGTGAACACAGATGCAAAATATTCATTTAAAACCTCACCTACATCTTCCGGCTCTATACACAGGTTGCCACTTTGGTCCCTAATGGGCCCTACTCTTTCCCTGGTTATCCTCTTACCCTTAATATACTTATAAATCACCTTGGGATTTTCCTTTATTTTGCCCGCCAGTGTTTTTTCATGCCCCCTCTTCGCTCTCCGAACTTCTTTTTTAAGTACCCCCCTGTACTTCCTATACTCCTCTAGGGCTTCCACTGTTTTTAGTCCTTTGTATCTGCCAAAAGCCTCCCTTTTTTTCCTAATCCATTCTTGTATATTTCTTGACATCCAGGGTTCCCTGGGCTTGTTGGTCCCACCCTTGACCTTTACGGGAACATGTTGGCATTGTACTCTCTCTATTTCCTTTCTGAATGACTCCTACTGCTCTGATGTGGATTTTCCTACAAGTAGCTGATCCCAGTCTACTTTGGCCAGATCCTGCCTTATCATATTAAAATCGGCCTTCCCCCAATTTAGAAGCTTTATTTCCGGTCCATCGTTGTCCTTTTCCATGACTACCTTAAATCTCACCGAATTATGCCCACTGTCACCAAAATGCTCTCCTACTGACACTTCTACCACTTGCCCGGCTACATTCCCTAGAATTAGGTCCAGTACCGCCCCCTCTCTTGTAGGAATGTGCAGGTTAGGTTGATTTGGCTATGATAAATTGACCCTTAGTGTTAGGGGGGGATTAAATATGTGGGGTTATGGGGATAGGATGGGATATGTTAGGGGGAATTAAATATGTGGGGTTACGGGGGTCGGGTGGGATATGTGTACTGTGGGGATTAAAGCAGGGACAGGGTACTGGATTTGAATGATCAGCCATGATCGTATTGAATGGTGGAGCAGGCTCGACGGGCCGAATGGCCTACTCCTGCTCCTAGATTCTATGTTTCTATGTTTCTATGTTAGGACTTTCTACATGCTGGCTCAAAAAGCTCTCCTGGATGCACTTTAAGAATTCTGCACCCTCTAAGCCTTTCACACTCTGACTATCCCATTTAATATTGGAGAAGTTGAAATCCCCTACTATTTTTACCCTATTATTTCTACACTTCTCTGAGATTTGCCTACATATCTGTTCCTCTATCTCTCCCTGACTGTTTGGGGGCCTGTAGTACACTCCCAGCAAAGTGCTTGCCTCCTTTTTGTTTTTAAGTTCTACCCATATGGCTTCATTAGAGGAACCTGCTAAGATATCATCCCTCCTTACAGCAGTAATTGACTCCTTGCTTAATATTGCGACACCCCCTCCACTTTTACACCCCCCTCTGTCTCGCCTGAAGATTCTATACCCCGGAATATTGAGCTGCCAGTCCTGCCCCTCCCTCAACCATGTCTCTGTGATAGCAACAATATCATACTCCCATGTGTTCATCAACACCTTCAATTCATCTGCCTTACTTGCAAGACTCCTTGCATTAAAATAAATGCCACCCAGCCTTGCCATACTCCCTTGTGCCGTTACATATTTGCTCTGCCTTCCAGGCTGACTTGTTTTTTCCTTTATATTTGGCTGTGCATCACCCCCTACTATAGCTCCACTCCGTATCCCATCCCCCTGCCAAGTTAGTTTAAACCCCCCCCCCAACAGCACTAGCAAACCTCCCCGCAAGGATGTTGGTCCCATTCCGGTTCAGGTACAACCCGTCCGACTTGTAAAGGTCCCACCTTCCCCAGAAACAGACCCAGTGATCCAGGAAACTAAAGCCCTCCCTCCTGCACCAACTCTTTAGCCACGCATTCATCTGCTCTATCCTCCTATTCCTATACTCACTAGCACGTGGCACCGGGAGTAATCCAGAGATTACAACCTTTGAGGTCCTGCTTTTTAATCTTCTACCTAGCTCCCTAAATTCTTGTTGCAGGACCTCATCCCTCTTTCTACCAGCGGGAAGCTTGGTTCATTTTGAGGGCTGGTCTTCATTCACATATAGCTGCCAATTGTGGGCAGAAAATGAGCACTTTGGGGCAGCCCACTGGCTCCAGGGCACCACTATATCTGGTGCACTGGAGCCAGTGGGCTGCCCCAAAGTGCTCGTTTTCTGCCCACAATTGGCAGCTATATGTGAATGAAGATCAGCCCTCAAAAAGGAAGGTCCAGTGTGGAGTCCATTCTCAGGAGAGAGGCGCACTGGTGCAGCAGCAACTCAGGGTGATTTTGTAGATTCCAGAGAATCACTCTGGCTCCTCCAGGCTCCACAAAAATAAATAAAAACTTACCTTCTGAAAGCTCCTCTTTGGCTGGACCGCCACATGAAACTGTGCAGAGTGTGAATGATTTGCATATTATACCCCTACGTGTGAAGATAGTTTCCGTTGGAATTGTGAAGAC
Source organism: Squalus acanthias (assembly GCA_030390025.1). Classification (NCBI taxonomy): domain Eukaryota; kingdom Metazoa; phylum Chordata; class Chondrichthyes; order Squaliformes; family Squalidae; genus Squalus; species Squalus acanthias. Next base: position 42,479,411 of record CM059432.1, read on the forward strand.
ATTAAAATCTAGCATGCAAGTGCTGGTCATGGAAGGAGTTGACAGTGGGCTGTCTTGTATATCCTTGCACTGAAGAAGGTGGTGCTGGGCAGGAAAGTGCTGGATCGTGCATAGTGTAGTGTACTGGGAAGGTGCAGAGAAAGTTGAGGAATATGCGGGTAAGAGGGAAGAGATCATTATAGTTTTAGTCGGTACAGTGCATAAATATGAGCTGATGTTGTGGGATTCAACGTTACCCCTCATGATGCAGCCAGATGTGCTACTGGCATTAATGTTGCTCTTTGTCCCATGATCTTAAACTCCCTATGGCATCTCAAGGAAAAATGAGAACTCACCTGTGGCAAGATTTCTGTAGCCTTATCATCAAAGCAGGGGATCTTTCTTCCAGCAGTGCTGCAAGACCTTGAAACATATAAGATTCTGAAGGGGATTGACAGAGTAGATGCTGAGAGGTTGTTTCCCCTGGATGGAGAGTCTAGAACTAGGGGGCATAGTCTCAGGATAAGGGGTTGGCCATTTAAGATTGAGATGAGGAGGAATTTCTCCACTCAGAGGGTTGTGAATCTTTGGAATTTTCTACCCCAGAGGGCTGTGAATGCTGAGTCTTTGAGTATATTCAAGGCTGAGATAGATAGATTTTTGGACTCCCGGGGAATCAAGGGATATGGAGATCGGGCGGGAAAGTGGAGTTGAGGTCAAAGGTCAGCCATGATCTTATTGAATGACAGAGCAGGCTCGAGGGGCCATATGACCTACTCCTGCTCCAAATTCTTATGTTCTTAAGTTCTAAGAGTATTCCAGGAACTAGAAATGTTATCATATGTGTAGCGCAGCATTTGGCTAATTACTGTTGTTTTATTTGATTTAAGAATCATTCTGTCACTGTATGCAAAATTAAGCCTGCTGTACTGCTTTCTTAACCTGTTCCTATTTTCTAATAAATTGATTGAATCGTACTCAACCAAGCCCAACACACTACCTGAGCTTGGCAACAAGAAGAGTGTCTGCTTCTGCTCTGAGGGAAACAGGCTAGAAGCCGAAGGCACCCTGTACATTTAAGTTAATAGTAGGAAGCATTACAGATACCACTCATATCTTCGTATTTTCTTTAACAATGGTACAATGTTAGCCAGACACAGTAATACTAGCATCATCTGCTATTTCTGGCAATGCCTCACCAGCTTAGCTATTGTGCAATAATGCAATGCACATAATTAAAGAAACTGAAGAAAGCTACCCAGACCATGAGCTATCTAGATCAACTATCTCAATGCTACAGTTCAAGGTAAATTCATTATTCCTGTGAACCCTGCAGGGAGTCACACTCGAAGGGAGTGTAGGTTAGAATCAGGGCTACTATTTTGTAGCACTAACTTCTTGACTCACACTTCCTTTCAGCATGATTCCTCACTTCTAAAAATTGCAAAAATATTTGTTATAAATAACAATAGCCAAGAATTTTCTGGAACTTTTCAGCATAACTACAGAGTAAGTGCACTATTTTTCCCCAAGGAAATTTGCACATAATTGCTGTCAGTCTCAGTGCACCCAACATTATTTTTGAAATAACAACAGAAAACGCTGGAAAAACTCAGCAGGCCAGGCAGCATCCGTGGAGAGAGAAAGAGAGTTGACGTTTCAGGTCGATGACCTTTCATCAGAACTGGGAAGAGCTGGAAATCAAATAGATTTAAGGCCAGGGTAAAGCTGGGAAAAGGGGGAGGGGAAATCCCGTCGAAGAGAAGAGCAGAACTTCTTCAAGGTAGGCATTCCGAGAAGAGAGGTGGCAGTGAACCAAACACTAATACGATAGCAAAATACTGCAGATGCTGGAAATCCGAAATAACAACAGAAAACGCTGGAAAAACTCAGCAGGCCAGGCAGCATCCGTGGAGAGAGAAAGAGAGTTGACGTTTCAGGTCGATGACCTTTCATCAGAACTGGGAAGAGCTGGAAATCAAATAGATTTAAGGCCAGGGTAAAGCTGGGAAAAGGGGGAGGGGAAATCCCGTCGAAGACCCTCCCGCACCCTGTATGTTAAGAAGGACTAAGCACTGGAATGGCCTTCCCAATGGGCATACCCCTATTGTGCAATAGTAATGGACGCAGAGCATGAGCAGCAGAGCCAAAAAGCTCTGAAAGTGAGGTGCCAGGGCAGAAGACGGCAGCCCACTCACTATTACTCCTAATGGTGGGTCTGCACTTGTATTTGTTTCACACCAGTTTTTTCGTTCCAGTGTAGGCAAATGTGGGCCATCAGCAGCAACAGAATTGTATTCCACCACAATCTGTAACCTCATAGCCCGGCATATCCCTCACTCTGCCATTACCACCAAGCCAGGGGACCAACCCTGGTTCAACAACGAGTGTAGAAGAGCATGCCAGGAGCAGTACCAGACATACCTAAAAATGAGGTGCCAACCTGGGGAAGCTGCAACACAGGACTACATGCATGCTAAAAAGCGGAAGCAGCATGCTATAGACAGGGCTAAGCGATCCCACAATCAACGTATCAGATCAAAGCTCTGCAGTCCTGCCACATCCAGTCGTGAATGGTGGTGGACCATTAAACAACTAACGGGAGGAGGAGGCTCCAAGAATATCCCCATCCTCAATGATGGTGGAGCCCAGCATGTGAGTGCAAAAGACAAGGCTGAAGTGTTTGCAACCAACTTCAGCCAGAAGTGCCGAGTGGATGATCCATATCGGCCTACTCCTGAGCTCCCCACCATCACAGAAGCCAGTCTTCAGCCAATTCGATTCACTCCACGTGATATCAAGAAATGGCTGAGCGCACTGGATACAGCAAAGGCTGTGGGCCCCGACAAAATCCCGGCTGTCGTGCTGAAGACTTGTGCTCCAGAACTAGCCCTGCCTCTAGCCAAGCTGTTCCAGTCGAGCTACAACACTGGCATCTATCCGACAATGTGGAAAACTGTCCAGGTATGTCCTGTCCACAAAAAGCAGGACAAATCCAACCCGACCAATTATCGCCCCATCAGTCTACTCTCAATCATCAGCAAAGTGATGGAAGGTGTCATCGACAGTGCTATCAAGCGGCACTTACTCACCAATAACCTGCTCACTGATGCCCAGTTTGGGTTCCGCCAAGACCACTCGGCTCCCGACCTCATTACAGCCTTGGTCCAAACATGGACAAAGGAGATGAATTCCAGAGGTGAGGTGAGAGTGACTGCCCTTGACATCAAGGCAGCATTTGACTGAGTGTGGCATCAAGGAGCCCTAGTAAAACTGAAGTCAATGGGAATCAGGGGGAAAATGCTCTGCTGGCTGGAGTCATACCTAGCACAAATGAAGATGGTTGTGGTGGTTGAAGGTCAATCTTCGCAGGCCCAGGACATCGCTGCAGGAGTTCCTCGGGGTAGTGTCCTAGGCCCAACCATCTTCAGCTGCTTCATCAATGACCTTCCCTCCAACATAAGGTCAGAAATGGGGATGTTCGCTGATGACTGCACAGTGTTCAGCGCCATTCACAACTCCACAGATAATGAAGCAGTCCATGCCCGCATGCAACAAGACCTGGATGACATTCAGGCTTGGGCTGATAAGTGGCAGGTAACATTCGCGCTACAGAGGTGCCAGGCAATGACTATCTCCAACAAGCGAGAGTCTAACCACCTCCCCTTGACATTCAATGGCATTACCATCGCCAAATCCCCCACTACCAATATCCTGGGGGTCACCATTAACCAGAAACTCAACTGGACCAGCCACATAAATACTGTGGCTACAAGAGCAGGTCAGAAGCTAGGTATTCTGTGGCGAGTGTCTCATCTCCTGACTCCCCAAAGCCTTTCCACCATCTACAAGGCACAAGTAAGGAGTGTGATGGGATACTCTCCACTTGCCTGGATGAGTGCAGCTCCAACAACACTCAAGAAGCTCGACACCATCCAGGACAAAGCAGCCCGCTTGATTGGCACCCCATCCACCACCTTAAACATTCACTCCCTCCACCACCAGCGTACCGTGGCTGCAGTGTGTACCATCTAGAAGATGCACTGCAGCAACTCGCCAAGGCTTCTTCGGCAGCACCTCTCAAACCCGCGACCTCTTCCACCTAGAAGGACAAGGGCAGCAGGCGCATGGGAACACCACCACCTCCAAGTTCCCCTCCAAGTCACACACCATCCTGACTTGGAAATATATCGCCGATCCTTCATCGTCGCTGGGTCAAAATCCTGGAACTCCCTCCCTAACAGCACTTTGGGAGTACCATCACTACACGGACTGCTGCGGTTCAAGAAGGCAGCTCGCCACCACCTTCTCAAGGGCAACTAGGGATGGGCAATAAATGCTGGCATTGCCAGCGACGCCCTGATCCCATAAATGATTTTTTTTTTTAAATGAGCTCAGCAAGAAATGTTGCCGTAGGTTTCCATCATCAAGATCAGAGTAATTGCTGTGTAAGTGTGATCCAGAAAATTCCGGGTCAATATATCAAGAAAGGAAGCGAAGGCAGTAATATAATTGAGGGCTTCAGATGACTTTCATACACATCTCTTGTACACACACAATTGAAGGAATAGAAATCGAATAATACACCAGAAGGAATAGAAAAACACATTTCTGGTATCAACAAGATTAAAATCTCAGCTCTGAGTTACTGTGAATTCACTGAAAGTATAAATAATGTTTCAGTTAACTAAGAAGTCAACCTTTACATAGATAGAGATATAGATCTCTTCAGCCAGACTTGATTGAATAAAGTATGTGAACAGAGCTTCTCAAAAGCGTTAGTGAAACCACTTATTCTGCTTGGCGTTTTGACAGCAATGACCTTGTGGATAAAAACCAGAGATCCACGTAGTGGGTAAGAATGAAGAGAACTTCCAGAGTTCTCAGTTGTAGATTGGTATATTAGCCTTGAGCCCCTTAGGTGAAAAAAAGGACTGGTCATCATCATCCTATCAGCTTTGTGTGACACAGGGAGCCACATGTCTCCGATGAAGTAAATACTAAAGAATGAATCTGTGGGGGAAGCTTTCAACAGACACTCAGCACACAGTCCACTGGAATAGCCCAATGCATTACTTTATGAAGCAGTCAAATAGCAGCCTGTTATTCATTGCTTCCACTCCAGATGCTGTTTCTATTTCAGAAAACAACTTTGATAAAGTACAGAACATGGCCCACAGTTGGGATGCATCTGGAAAAGATATTATGTACAAATGATAAGGATCACAGAGTGAGTTCCTGTGTTTAAAAAGATTAAACAATGCAACTAAAACCACGTTACCTGCAAGAGGGTATCATGTTAAAAAAAATGAGTAATATGGCATCAATAAGGCACAATTATTATAGTGTATTAGCCTTAAAAGGAAGACAAACATCTATTTCATGTAAAAATAAATCTAACCAACAGAACTGCTTTTGAAAGGTTACAAGGAATTGTGATTTAACTATTTTTTAAAAGGAGAAGATAAGCATCCTGGGGATTGTCAAAAAATTGCTGCAACATCTCTTATCTCATGGTGAATAATTATATTTCTATTCATGTCAACCCACTCCTGTCAGCTAATGTCAGAGATGAGGCTTTTAAGTGAGCAACTTCACTGAAAATCCTCCAGATTAGTACCTGTACTGATCCTGGATGCCAATCAGAAGGTGTTGAAGTCAGCAAAATGCAGTGTCACACAGTACTGCTGTGTAGACTTACCTTCGTGTTTGCCACGAAAGTTGCTGGTGACACCAGCAACTGGAGTTAACGGCCGCTGAAAATGGCCGCAACGCTAAGGAGAATAAATTCGTCTGGGGTGCTGGAGATTGGTGGTGCAGCACTAACCTTCCGTGCAACGCCCTCCTGGTGGCGTTAGTGGAGGCCTCCGAAGCGAATTTCCCATCCTGAAGTGGCGTTCGAGCTGCGCACTTCTCTGGGAGTGAGGCTGTGGAGCTCACTTGGAATTGTGGGCAATTAAAAGGGCTATGAATTAAAGGGGCAATGCACTCAGAAATAATAAAAATTAAAATGCAGTGAATAAATGAAGTTTTCAGCCCTTACTGCCTTTCAAAAAAAATTAACATTATAAAGAAGTCCCAAATGTGATTATTCAGCTCTTAAAGCTGACTTCCCTTCTGACCCTCAAAAAATGGGTAAACTGCTTCAGCACTGATACAAATGGCTCAGCAAGCCAGGGAAGGGCCACCCAGGGTCTCGCACGCAGCACTCCAGCTTTGTGCAGGGGGTCAACACTGCAAGACAGGTCCTCTACCCACAGGGGCCAGGAGGCCCTCCAGAAAGAAGGATGTGGGACCACATCACTGAGGCCATTACTGCCAGCAGTATCACCCCCACCACCTGGCTCCAGTGCCCAAAGAAGCTTCATGACCTCAGACCACTGGTCAAGGTCAGTGAATGCATCTTCAAAAGCCGTCTCCTACTAACTGCACCACTAACCTCACACACTGCTAAATGCACGACCCGCACACCGCACTACCAACAATCTGCACCAATCACGAGGCACATCTCCCATTCCTAGCCTCACCTCACCCCCTTGGAGGAGATGGTGCAGGCCATTCTTGGCATGACTGAGCCCTTGGCCAGCGGCGGGGCTGAAAGGATAAAAGGTGTTGGTATCATCATACATTATCCTCCTTCAGGCAAACACCTTTTGCTTTCCCGCCCGCCCGTCACCACAACTCCACCCTTGTGCCTTCCTCATTTCACCCACCCAAGAAATGCAGCCTGCCCAGCCAGTGGTTGACCAAGAAGAGGGAGAGGAAAGTGAAGAAGAAGAAGAAGAAGAAGAAGAAGAAGAAACACTGTCACTCGATTTCACACTCCCAGCCACCAGCTCCTCAAGGTCGACCAGCAAGGCTATTTGCAGTGTCCCCCACTGAAAGTCAGCAGCCTTCCACCAGCCATGCTGCAGTCACTGGGGTAGCACTGCGTGACATCAGTAGGATAGGCAAAGGCACACAGAAGACAGTCACTAAGAGAATGCATAAGGGTGATGAGTTGATTTCTTGATGGCATATTGAATGGGTAGATGTATAAAGTTGGATTGGAAGGTATGCTTAGTGGTGGTTTTTATTTCAGCATTGTGGCCAAGAATGCACTGTGATGGTCAGTAACAGAGGGAAGGTAAAGTGTGGGATAAATGTAGAAATGGGAATTGGGGTTGTGGTCACTGGTACCGCAGGTGGATGATTCCATACCAGATATCCCGGCCAGGAAGGGGCTGTCTGGGTTGCATCCTTCCTTCTGCTTCCTCCTCTTCGGCTTTTTCCTCTTCTATGTCTTCCTCTTCCCTCTCTAAGTGGATGCTGTAAATCTGAAATGACAGCATAAAATGCTGGAAATACTCAGTTGGTCAGGCAGCATCTCAACCTCCACGGATGTTGCCTGACCTGATGAATATTTGCAGCATTTTCTGTCTTCTCAGAGGTCTTCCTTTACCATCTGAAGCCTTGCAAGCATCCAGCAGCACTCCCTGCACACTTAAAAAAAACTTTTAACATCTATTGCAGCAAGCCACTACTTCAGTAAAATTTAAAAAAAAACAGTCCAAAAGCTTAAATCCAAACTTACCTGAATGATGTTTGTGTCCCTTTAAGAGGTGTTGACATTGCCACTGTCAGCCTGCTTGCATGCCAGGTTTACCTGGCATGCTTAGGACCCAGCGCTAGGGTCGAAGTTCGGACGGTGACGTTAAGTCGGCGTTGCCAGTTACTGGCAGCGCAAAGGGAAGGAGGAAAATGGTGGTGGCCGCGGGACCCGCCACCAGCTGGCGAAAGAGTGATGTCCGCCATTTTTCCACCATTTCATGGCACTACGGAGTGGCGGTAAGTAGATGAATTTCTAGTCCATGGTTTTCAGCTCCTTGGCGCCTCTAAATTTCTCCAATGAATAACTGAGTCTCAGGTTTCAGCCCTGGTCTGTATTATGTAATTTCAGCTAAGGAGGTAGTATCAGTGGTACAATTAGCCTCAGCATCCTTGGTTTGAGGACGTGAAAACTAGCCAAGAGTTCCTGCCTTTGATCGCTATCCAGCAACATTTGCTCAACGTCGCAGGGTGTGGCAAGGTTAGAATCAGGCTAGCTGTAATGCCCTTGTGATCAAATAGCTTGTTGACCCTTATTGTCAAGCCTCTTTACAGAACAATGGCTACTTGCATGAGTTCACAGAAGGAACTGACATCTGTTGAACTGTTCCCCATGAAGAAGTTAACGGCTTTAGGAGAGAAGAAAATTTATAGATAAAAAACTGTTTTTTGTGTATTCTTTATGCTCAATAAAAGGATCATGATGCGGAGATGCCGGTGTTGGACTGGGGTGGACAAAATTGAGAGGTCGCACAACACCAGGTTATAGTCCAACAGTTTTATTTGAAATCACAAGCTTTCGGAACTATCGCTCCTTCCTCAGGTGAAGTAAATTGGATACAGAATCGTCAGAGCATATATAGATGGAAAAAAAAGCATGTGTACTTTACAATTGCAGACCAGTAAATTAAATCATCCTGACTATCTGCCGAGGTGTGATAAAGTTAATTAAGTCAGCCAGGAAGGTACCACATCAAAAGACATAGCAAGATACAACTGAGACAATGAGGTGAAGTCGCAGGGGTTCTAACGTGTCAAAAGCTGCCGTCTGTATGTAAAACGAAAAGCTTTAAAAAAAAAAAAAAATTACTTTTTTACTGGGAAAATTTTTACTTTTTTACTGGGAATCACATCTGTGAACAAGCTAACGACGACTCGAGTCCGGATCACGTCATGTATCGTGACATAAACCCAAGATCCCGATTGAGACCGTCTTCATGAGTGCAGAACTTGGCTATCAGTTTCTGCTCGATGATTTTGCGTTGTCGTGTGTTTCTAAGGTTGCCTTGGAGAACGCTTACCCGCAGATCCGAGGCTGAATGTCCTTGACTGCTGAAGTGTTCCCCGACTGGGAGGTAACAATCCTGCCTGGCGATTGTTGCGCGGTGCTCGTTCATACGTTGTCTCAGTGTCTGCATGGTCTCGCCGATGTACCATGCCGCGGTGCATTCTTTCCTGCAACGTATGAGGTAGACAACGTTGGCCGAGTCACATGAGTATGTACCATGTACCTGGTGGGTAGTGTCCTCACGTGTGATGGTGGTATCTGTGTTGATGATCTGGCATGTCTTGCAGAGTTTGCCATGGCAGGGTTGTGTGGTGTCGTGGTCGCTGTTATCCTGAAAGCTGGGTAATTTGCTGCGAACGATGGTACTTCTGAGGTTAGGCGGCTGTTTGAAGGCAAGTAGTGGAGGCGTGGGGATGGCCTTAGCGAGGTGTTTGTCGTCATCGATGACATGTTGAAGGCTGCGAAGAACATGTCGTAGTTTCTCCGCTCCGGGGAAGTACTGGATGACGTAGGGTACCCTGTTGGTTGTGTCCCGTGTTTGCCTTCTGAGGAGGTCTATGCGATTTTTCGCTGTGGCCCGTCGGAACTGTCGATCGATGAGTCGAGCGTCATATCCCGTTCTTACGAGGGCGTTTTTCAGCGTCCGTAGGTGTCCATCGCGTTCCTCCTCGTCTGAGCAGATCCTGTGTATTCGCAGGGCTTGTCCATAGGGGATGGCTTCTTTAACATGGTTAGGGTGGAAGCTGGAGAAGTGGAGCATCGTGAGGTTGTCCGTGGGCTTGCGGTAGAGTGAAGTGCTGAGGTGTCCGTCTTTGATGGAGATTCGTGTGTCCAGGAATGAGACCGATTCTGAGGAGTAGTCCATGGTGAGTTTGATGGTGGGATGGAACTTGTTTATGTTATCGTGTAGTCTTTTCAGTGATCCTTCGCCATGGGTCCAAAGGAAGAAAATGTCGTCGATGTATCTGGTGTACAGCGTTGGCTGGAGGTCCTGTGCAGCGAAGAAGTCTTGCTCGAACTTGTGCATGAAGATGTTGGCGTATTGGGGTGCGAATTTGGTCCCCATGGCTGTTCCGTGTGTTTGGGTAAAAAAATGGTTGTCGAAGGTGAAGACATTGTGGTCAAGGATGAAGCGGATGAGTTGTAGGATGGCGTCTGGAGATTGGCTGTTGTTGATGTTGAGTACTGAGGCTGTTGCAGCGATGCCGTCATCGTGGGGGATACTGGTGTAGAGTGCCGATACGTCCATCGTGGCAAGGAGTGTTCCTGGTTCAACTGGTCCGTGGGTGCTGAGTTTCTGTAAGAAGTCTGTAGTGTCGCGACAGAAGCTGGGGGTTCCCTGTACGATGGGTTTCAGAATGCCCTCGACGTATCCAGAGAGGTTCTCACACAGGGTTCCATTGCCTGATACGATAGGACGTCCGGGTGTGTTGGCTTTGTGTATCTTTGGGAGGCAGTAGAAGTCTCCCACGCGGGGAGTACGTGGGATGAGAGCGCGTAGGATGTTTTGAAGGTCTGGATCGAAGGTCTTGATCAGTCTATTGAGTTGGCGGGTGTGTTCTTTGGTCGGATCTGCGGGTAGCTGTCTGTAGTGTTCCTGGTTGTCCAGTTGTCCAATAAAAGGATGTCAGTGCAAGCCCATGATACTTAAATCACCTGCACCCAGAAATTCACCCCCTCTCGAGAACTGACTCCACCCGACCTACCATCTTACGAGCCTGGAGGCCAGCTGGGCTGCCAGAGATCCCGGGGAGTTGGAGCCAGCGGGTAACCCAGGCGCTCTCATTTTCCACCCGCAGCCCACTGGTCACACAGCTGGCAAAGATAGGAGACTTTCAAGTCATTCATTAGGGCTGGACTTATGTCCCAGAGATGAAAATGTAATATTCCAAGCTCCCGTGCCACTCCTGCCTTCTGTTAATCGTTTAGTTATTTATTTGTTGAAACAGTGCTGCCGATGACATCAGGCTAGTTGGTTCGCAGGAGGTATTGAGCCTGGCAGTTTAAGGCAGTTAAATTAGCATGCACTGTTAAAGTGACAGTTGTTGAAATATCCTAGGTTAATGAATGTGTGTGTAATTAGGTTATTTGTGTTTCCAAGTTAATTAACTCCTCCAAACAAGTTAGATTGATATCACCAATACTCACTATTTCAAAAACAATAGGGGAAGATTCACTCTGTTCGCTATGTGTGAGCAACACTATAAACATAATGGAAATTTCCTTTGATGTCTACTGGTGTCAGTCGTGGCTCAGTGGGTAGCACTTTCGCCTCTGAGTCAGAAGGTTGTAGATTTATAGTCCCACTCCAGAGACTTGAGCACAAAAAAATCTAGGCTGACTGAGGGAGTGTTGACTGTTGAGTGTTGTCTTTCAGATGAGATGTTAACCTTATGTCTGCTCTCTCAGGTGGACATAAAAGATCCCTTGGCACTATATCAAAGAAGGGCAGGGGAGATCTTCCCCCCACGGCTGCCAACCTCATAGTTCCCCAACCCCGCACAGCCCGCTTCTACCTCCTTCCCAAGATCCACAAACAGGACTGCCCTGGTAGACCCATCGTTTCAGCCTGTTCTTGCCCCACGGAACTTATCTCTTCCTATCTTGACTCTATTTTTTCTCCCCTTGTCCAGTTTCTTCCCACCTACACCCGCGATTCCTCTGACGCTCTCCGCCACTTTAACAGTTTCCAGTTTCCTGGCCCCAACCGCCTCCTTTTCACCATGGACGTACAATCCCTCTACACCTCCATCCCCCACCAGGATGGCCTGAGGGCGCTCCGCTTCTTCCTTGAACAGAGGCCCAACCAGTCCCCATCCATCGCCACCCTCCTCCGCCTGGCTGAACTTGTTCTCACATTGAACAACTTCTCCTTTGACTCCACTCATTTCCTCCAAATCAAAGCTGTTGCTATGGGTACCCGCATGGGTCCTAGCTATGCCTGCCTTTTTGTGGGATATCTGGAACACTCTTTGTTCCAGTCCTACTCGGGTCCCCTCCCTCACCTCTTTTTCCGGTACATTGATGACTGTATCGGTGCCGTTTCCTGCTCTCGCCCTGAACTAGACAATTTCATTCACTTTGCCTCCAATTTCCACCATTCCCTCACCTTCACATGGTCCATCTCCGACTCTTCCCTTCCCTTCCTCGACTTCTCCGTCTCCATCTCTGGGGATAGGTTATTGACCAACATTCACTACAAGCCCACTGACTCCCACAGCTACCTGGACTACACTTCCTTCCACCCCGCCTCCTGTAAGGACTCTATTCCATTCTCCCAGTTTCTCCGTCTCTGTCACATCTGCTCTGATGATGCCACCTTCCATACCAGTGCTTCCGACATGTCTTCCTTTTTCCTCAACCAAGGATTCCCCTCTACCGTGGTCGACACGGCCCTCGACCGTGTCCGTTCTATCTCCCGCACTTCTGCCCTCACCCCGGCCCCTCCCTCCCGGAACCATGATAGGGTTCCCCTTGTCCTCACCTTTCACCCCACCAGCCTCCACATTCAACGGATCATCCTCCGCCATTTCCGCCACCTCCAGCGTGATCCCACCACCAAACGTATCTTCCCCTCACCTCCCCTTTCAGCATCACGTAGGGACCGCTCCCTCCGAGGCACCCTAGTCCACTCCTCTATCACCCCCAGCACCCCTTCCCCCTCGCCCAGCACCTTCCCATGCAAGCGCAGGAGATGCAACACCTGCCCTTATACATTCCCCCTTCCCACTCTCCAGGGCCCCAAACACCCCTTCCAGGTGAAACAGCGATTTACTTGTACTTCTTGCAATCTAGTATACTGTATTCGCTGCTCACGATGTGGTCTCCTCTACATTGGGGAGACCAAACGCAGATTGGGTGACCGCTTTGCGGAACACCTCCGTTCAGTCCGTAAGGGTGACCCCGAGCTTCCGGTCGCTTGTCATTTTAATTCACCTCTCCACGCCCACTCAGACCTCACCGTCCTCAGCCTCGTGCATTGTTCCACGGAAGCTCAGCGTAAGCTCGAGGAACAGCACCTCATCTTCCGATTAGGCACTTTACAGCCTTCCGGACTCAATATCGAGTTCAACAATTTCAGATCATAACCTCGGCCCCTACCACATATCCACCCTTTTGGTTTGTGCCTTTTCCCTTTTTATTCTCTCTCTCCCCCCACGGCAGCTGTCTCTCATTCTGCCAGCATTTCACACTTCACACTTCTGAGCCACCTTTTGTTTCTTAACCTGTCCTATTACCATCTCGTCTTGCCTTGAGCATCTCTTAATGTCTTTACTTACCATACACCACCCCTTTTGTTCTTTTATTCCTCCCCCCAGCCTCCCCCTTGCTTTTTTATCTGTTTCATTTCCTGCTTTTTTCTCAGCTCTGATGAAGGGTTTCGACCTGAAACGTTAACTCTGTTTCTCTCTCCACGGATGTTGCCTGGCCTGCTGAGTTTTTCCAGCGTTTTCTGGAGTTATCCCTGGTGTCCTGGCCAATATTTATCCCTCAATCAACCTCTAAAACAGATTATCTGGTCATTATCACATTGCTATTTGTGGGAGCTTGCTGTGCACAAATTGGCTGTTGTGTTTCCTACATTACAACAGTGACTACCCTACAAAAGTACTTCATTGGCTGTAAAGCACTTTGGGATGACCTGAGGTCATGAAAGGCGTTATATAAGCAGAAGTCTTTCTTTCTAGGGAAGTTGTAAATGCATTCTTTTGGAACACTTTTATAATTTTGCTAGAAATAGTGAACATAGGATATCTCCCTGCTCTGTTTATGATGGTGCTAAGATATATGCTGTGAATTTCTATTGGGGGGGTGGTCATCTCTTGACTGGCCACCGTAACTTTGGCAGAAGATCAGCGGAAACCTTGGAAACACCGTATAAATGGAATTTCCGCCGATCTTCCACTGAAGTTCCATTGGCCGATTAGGAGACTCACCGAGGTAATTCCTGACAGTAGTGACCAGTGAAAAACATAGCTAAAGTATTCAAGAAGAAACAAAAATATTTAAAAATAAATAGAAAGATGTTAAAGTTATTCAGAATTCTTTATAACTGTGAGTTTTAGAAGGAGCAATGAGGTCAACTTGTTCCCTTTAATGCTTCATTTATTGCTTCAAATCATCACTTTCACAGGTTAATTAGACAGTCATATTAGAGTGCTGCTCTCAAACTCTCATTTCTCGAAAGCCGTGGAGGAATTAGTTTGAGACGTAGACCACTTTGAAGTCCTGGCCAGGGTATTGAGGTTGCACCTTAAGAGTATTAGTCCAGTGTCCCAATCAGCACTGTAATTGGAGTGCTTTCATGAGCTGCCAGGAACCTGAATGTTAGAATTACTAAACACAGCATAAGTTATGAAATTTGGAATATATGGAACTCTAGAAAATTTATTCTTAAGGAACCGTTACTACCATTGTCAGGTCCCATTGTTGCACTGTTCTAGATAGGTATCAATAGTGGCCTAACCCAATTGAACAACCAAATAGATGAAACAGATAAGTAATTATCGTACCAAATACTTTCTTCTGATAAAAATGTTGCTCCCTGTTTATTTTTTTGGAGGTTTTTTCCCCATTCTTCAAGGTCCCAAGGTCCCAAGCGCCATGCACCAACAATCCTTGACCAAGGAGAAGGCCAGATGGCTGTTCCCATGCCTCTGCTAATATCTCTCTACAACCAACAATTCGAAGGTTCATGAAGGCAGGGTGGGTTGACTCACTTTCCAATTTTTCTGTCTTTGGAGAGACTTGTTTCCTCTGTTCAGAACCTCCTTTTGTGGATCATTTGAGATTGGGAACTGACTGCATGGCAAAATCACAGTAATGAATCAAAGTTGTTACTACTTCATAGGTGCTGCGCATTCGTGCATATGCATACTGATTACTCTATGATGTGCAGCTTGCTTCATTTCAAAACTCTTAAATAATCAGGGGTTACAAAGAGCCTATATGAGGAAACATTCACCTTCAAGGACTTTTGGGGCAAAAAGCTCAGTTATGAAAGTTCTTTGTTTTCAATATTTGAATTACTTTTAAGTAACAGAGCAGCTTAATGCTGTAAAATCTCATTTATATAAGTCATATATTCTGTACATCCACTGCTTGCCTCCACTAGACTGAAACGAGTAACGCTGTATACGCTGCTGAATAAAGACATAAAATTATGGTAATTTCATTCTTCAGCTGAGGAACCATCAAAGAATCAAGAAGCCTGAAGCACATCTTTCTCCAGCACTTCACATTTATCAAAGCTTATTCTTTTATGAGTCAAGCAGTGATGGATTGTCAGAGTTACTGATTTGTCTATTTCAGTGTATTAAGCAAGATAAAAATATTCAGACAGGAAAGTGAAAAATGCTGTCCGTGACATTGTTTTCTTGCAATTTATTCTTGTCTTTTCAAAATGAGATATTTGGCAAGTTGAGCAAAGCGAAAGCATGTGCTTTGCTTCCATGGTTAATAATCTTCTAATCTACAGCTGTTTTCAGTCCATGAAAGTGAGTGAATCTTAGCTTACTGATGGCTACCCTTCAAATATTCAATTTCCTTTGCTTCACGCAGCATGCAGGCAGGTTCCCTCTACTGTATGTAAAACTGTCATACATTCAGATTAGTTTACAGTAAAAAGCAACAAAGGTTAGATTGCTAGATATCACATCTGAGATGGCACTATAGGTGTGATCACAGAAGCAATAGAACATTTATTTATTTAACATATTTCACAGTGCCCTGGGTAGATCAATTTTGCACAGATTAGCTATATACAAAAGATTAGCTATATACTGCTAAATTATAGGGAAAAATAATGTTAAAAAGGCAATCCTACATTATATGAGCAGAAAATCACTCAGGCAGTAGGACAGCAAATCAGTTCTATTCATGCATTATGAGATTAGTTTCTCATAGAATATTTTCCATATTCTGCAGCAGCCTGAGAAATCTCAGGGTAGAAATTGGTTTAAGCCTGTTTTCAGGCACAGAATCACATGGGCGCAACTAAGGCCCCAAGTTGGTTCACCTGATTAATTTAAGGGTGGGCTGCCAGTGCTACTCACATTGTTCATTGGCAGCTCACCTAATGTGGGCATCAATATCGTGTGTTGCTGACGCCATTTAAATACAGCCTGCACCTCTTAAAGTGGAGGTGCACTTTGACTGCAGGCAACTTTGATTGGTCACTTTCAAGTAGCTGTTTCCAGTCCACTTTTGCTAAACCACATCTTAGCTTAGTAAAATTGGTCTTTCCCCAATTGAGAACTTTTACTCCTGGAGTCTGTTGGAGTAGTGAAGTAAATGTTTTTGTTTTGGTATACCTGTTGTTCTTCATAATCTTAGTGATGTAACAGGACTATACATGAAGTGATACTGTTTGAGGGCATTGATATGGTGGGTGTCAGGACTTGGTAAGATGGAAGGAGTAACTCTTGGTGCTCTGGGGAGGGGAGGGATGGCTCAGGAGAATTTCTCCTCAATAATTTGCTGCCTTACAGATCTGCTATCCTCCAAGGCTTCCTCACTGTTGGTCCCCCCTGCAGTGCCCAGGCTTGATGGACTATACACTCCATGGTTGACTGCATGGTCTTGATGTACACAAGTTGGAGCTGGACTCCACCATGCGTTCCGACATTGCGCGCAAGCTTTCTGGCCATGTACGAAAACAGCAGACAAGTTGGAGCTGGAATCCTCCATGATCTCCGACATTGTGTGTAAGCTCTCTGGCAGGCAGCCCAGTGCACTTAGAAGGTCCATGTGTATTGTTCTTAATCAGTCATTTTATGTATGATGGTCCGTCGATGTCTTCATCTTTAACCTCTGCAGCACTCGAGTTCGCATGCAGGTACAGCAAGCAATTAGGAAGGCAAATGGCATGTTGGCTTTTATTGCTAGAGGGTTGGAGTACAAGAGTAAGGAAGTCTTGCTACAATTGTACAGGGCTCTGGTGAGACCACACCTGGAGTACTGTGCACAGTTTTGGTCTTCTTATTTAAGGAAGGATATACTTGCCTTAGAGGCGGTGCAACGAAGGTTCACTAGATTGATTCCTGGGATGAGAGGGTTGTCCTATGAGGAGAGATTGAGTAGATTGGGCCTATACTCTCTGGAGTTTCAAAGAATGAGAGGTGATCTCATTGAAACATATAAGATTCTGAGGGGGATTGACAGGGTAAATGCTGAGAGATGGTTTCCCTTGGCTGGAGAGTCTAGAGCGAAGGGGCATAGTCTCAGGATAAGGGACTGGCCTTTTAAGACTGAGATGAGGAGGAATTTCTTCACTCAGAGGGTTGTGAATCTTTGGAATTCTCTGCCCCAAAGTGCTGTGGGTGCTCAGTCGTTGAGTATATTCAAGGCTGAAATCGATAGATTTTTGGACTCCAGAGGAATCAAGTGATATGGGGATAGGGCAGGGAAGTGGAGTTGAGGTCAAAGATCAGCCATGATCTTATTGAATGGTGGAGCAGGCTCGAGGGGCCATATGGCCTACTCCTGTTCTTAATTCTTATGTTCTTACGTTTGTCTATTTTATCCTATTCAAGTTCTCTATTAGTAGCTTCTTTACTGTGACATTGGTAGCATCCTATTCTTTCGTGAAGAAAGATGCAAAGTACTCATTCAGTACCTCAGCCATGCCATCTGCCTCCACAAGGAGATCTCCATTTTGGTCCTTAATTGGCCCCACCCTTCCCTTGGCCACCCTTTTACTGTTTATATGTTTATAAAAGACTTTTGGGTTCCCTTTTATTATCCTCTAATTTATTCTCATACACTCTTTTTGCCCCTCTTATTTCCATTTTTAATTCTCCCCCGTACTTTTTGTACTCAGCTTGACTTATGAACCCGACATTTATCATGAGCTTCCTTTTTCTGTTTCATTTAAATCTCTATGGTCGTGAAATTCTTCCTCTTAGCACCAGCATTTAAGGCCAGCTTTGGCAGAAAAATGTCGGCCACTTCCGGCGCGGTCTGCGGTGGTCGCCATTTTGGACAGGTCGGTAGCGCGGTCGTTGGCTGCATTCAGCAGAAGAAAGCTAATGAGGCAGATCGTGACATCAATCAGCATGCAACGCTGATTTGTCGCATGACCTGAATGGCAATAGATTGGGAAAAGGGGAACTGCAACGAGATCTGGGAGTCCTTGTGCACCAGTCGCTGAAGGTAAGCATGCAGGTGCAGCAGGCGGTTAAGAAGGCAAATGGTATGTTGGCCTTCATAGCGAGAGGATTCGAGTACAGGAGCAAGGATGTCTTGCTGCAGTTGTACAAGGCCTTGGTGAGACCACACCTTGAGTATTTTGTGAAGTTTTGGTCACCTTATCTGAGGAAGGATGTTCTTGCCATGGAGGAAGTGCAGCGAAGATTTACCAGATTGATACCTGGGATGGCAGGAATGACGTATGAAGAGAGATTGGGTCGATTAGGCTTATACTCGCTAGAGTTTAGAAGAATGAGAGGGGATCTCATTGAAACTTATAAAATTCTAACAGGACTAGACAGACTAGATGCAGAAAGGATGTTCCTGATGGCGGAGGAGTCCAGAACCAGAGGTCACAGTCTAAGGATAAGGGGTAAGCCATTTAGGACTGAGATGTGGAGGAATTTCTTCACCCAGAGAGTGGTGAACCTGTGGAATTCTCTACCACAGAAGGCAGTTGAGGCCAATTCATTAAATATATTCAAGAAGGAGATAGATATATTTCTCAAGGCTAAAGGGATCAAGGGATATGGGGAGAAAGCAGGGACAGGGTACTGAATTTGGATGATCAGCCATGATCTCATTAAATGGCGGAGCAGGCTCGAGGGGCCGAATGGCCTACTCCTGCTCCTCTCTTCTATGCTTCTATGCTTGTATGACCTGCTATTTTGGTTGTTGCCGCTCAACTGCACGACCTCTCCAAAGCATGCACAGCTGAACATGCGTTCAGCTGCATGAGCAATGCCCACCAGCGATATTTAAAGGGATCATCAACAACTTGCAGGTAACTTGATTTTTGATTTCTACTGGCTCTGTGTAAGTTTGTGCAACTGTTTGGAGCTTTCTACAGTTATTTAAAGTTAGTGAGGTGACAGGGAGTGGTACTGCAAGTGGAGAAGGCCTCGCTTCTGAATTTAAGGGATCTGCTCAGATCACTTGCTCCCAGTCATGGGGGCTCTACTTGCAGTCCCCCTGGCACTGCAGCATGACAAGGAGATGGAGCAGAGGCTGCAAAGAGGAGGACAAGCTGCTCGCAGAGGGAGGAGGAGGAGAGGCAGGTGGGCCCTCAGCAGGAGGCCTTACCCACCTAGGGTCATCTGAGAGCACTTCTCCGACCTGCACTTAAGCCAGGAGCAGTGTATTCGAAGGCTCCGCTTCACCAAGCAGTTTGTCACAGAACTCTGCCACCCCTTGGAACGAGACCTATAGCCTCAGAACAGGGGGATGACGGCGCTGCCAGTGGCCCTCAAGGTGACCGAGGCACTGAATTTTTTTGCCACCGGATCCTTCCAGTCTGGAGCAGGCGACATAGCTAACGTCTCCCAGTTCACCGTCCATCGCTGCATCCGGGAGGCCATAGAGAGTCTGTACTCCAGGAGAAGGGACTTCATTATCCTCTCTCTGAACAGAGAGATGCAGGAGGAGCGCGCATTTGGCTTTGCCAGGATATCAGGCTTCCCCATGGTGCAGGGCGCCATTGACTGCACGCGTGGCCTTTTGGGCACTGCATATCAATCCTGAGATGTACCGCAACCACAAAGGCTACCAATCACTTAATGTGCATTTGGCGTTTGACCACGGCCTACACATCATGATGGTGAATACCCTATATCCTGGCAGCAGTCGGGATGCCTTCAGTCTGTGCCAGTCTGATGTGCCAGCAATCTTTCAGCCACCACGTCGAACCCAAGGGTGGCTGCTTGGAGACAAGGACTATCTGCTCTACACCTTGCTGATGACTCCCCTCCGCAACCCCACCACTCGGGGCCAGCAGTCATTTCACGACAGCCATGCTGTCACAAGGAACTTCATCGAGCAGACCATCGGGGTGCAAAAGCAATGGTTCCACTGCCTTGACTGCTCGGGAGGAGCCCTCCAGTACACACCGGAGTGGGTGTCCCATTTCGTGGTGGTCTGCTGCATCCTCCACAACTTGGCCATCATGAGGCCGCAGCCCTTGTCACCACGGGTTCGGTGACCACGTCAGGAAGAGGAGGAGGAGGAGGAAGAGGAGGAAAAAGAGGAGGAGGAAGAGGAAGAGGAAGAGGAAGGGAGGAGGCAGGCAGCAAATCCCCGTTCCGGATGGGCTGTCCGTGATCACGTAATCAGACCCTGGTTCCAAAGAATGAAACCCCAGCTCCCTGTTGCTCAATACTTCCCCACCTTATCATCCCTCTGTCATGGAACATCGCAGCGTCCTCTTGGGCACAATGCTGAAATGAGAGCCACCATATAACAAACATTCCAAACATAATTTATGAATGATTCAATCCAGTACTACATAACAAATTCAATTAATCACCCTTCTGCATTCCCTTAGTGTCTGCTTTTCATGTTCCTTTGCCTATTCTAGTGCTCCTGCGCAGTGCTACCCCAATGGCTGCATTATGGCTGGTGGAAGGCTGCTGAATTTCCATGGATGAGACTGCAGATAGCATTGCAGGATAACCTCAAGCAGCTCTGGGCCTAGAAGGCCCGGCTGTAGACTGCATTACCTCGGCATGGGCGGCAGCAGTCTGGGATGGCTGGCTGGTTGCTAGGCAGCAGCAAGGGCACTGGTGGAGTGGCAGTGGTGGGAGTACGAATGCTGTCATCCTGATAGAGGACAGCAGGTTCTTGCTCCACGGAGCCACTGCCATTCCCCTGGGGCGGCGCCTCAGCATTTCTAGCCATCTGTTGGAGGACAGATTGCTGGACTGCTGTGAGACCCTGCAAGCCCCTTTCTGTGTTCATAAACCCGGCCACGATGGCATCAGTCCGAGCTTGCATGGCACCAAACTGAGCCTGCGTGAGAGCAGTTTGAGCTTCCACTGCAGCCCTCAGACGTTGAGTCGCTTCCACCTGTGCTGCAATGGAAGCTGCAGCATCACCCATCACACCCAGCATCATGGTTGAGTCCACAAGTGCTCTAACGGAGTTGTCCATCACTTCCATCCTGGAAATCATGGGCTCCAAGCTCCACGTAAAGCCCCATGCAATGTTGGAGCCGGACTCCTCCATGCTCCTTGACAGTGACTGGAGGCTGCCTGGCAGACCAACCATTGCACCAAGCATTTCTGTGTGCATGCCCATTACCCTTCTTCTGAAGGCTGCCCCATCGAATCCTCATCTGAGTCCTGTGCAACAGAACTTGTGTGCGAACTCGCCCTCCAGGGCACTGGCACCTGAGCTACCCTTTCCCCCTGGCCTGGCTGCAGCCCACTCGTGCCCAGTGACTCACCACGTGCAGATCCCGCCTCTATACTACCCTCTAAAGTTCACACAGTGCCATTTTCTGAGCTGGTGCCTGGGAGTGTCAGATCGAGTGATGGTGCCTCTTCTTCCCCATCACTCTCCTCCTTTGGTTGCTCGGGGACAGGCTGGGCTGCTGGCAGTTCTTGGGTAGCTGAAAGGAGAAAGGCACAAGGGTCGGGTTGTGGTGAGGGGAGGCAGGGAAACAAGATGTGCATGCTTACACCATCAGCAGGATGTAAGTGAGAAGAGATTGTGCAATGAGGGGAAAGTGGGATGTGAGAAGAAGGATTAGGTATGAGCATAAAGTCATCAGCAATGCTTTCAACCTCGCCACTCGCCAGGGCATTAGCAACAGCCCCTCCAATTATCTCCAGCACAGTCTCCTCCAGCGCAGTAAGGTTCTGCAGATGTGCTTCACCCCTGTTTGTTTGTTGCTGCCCACAGCGGTTGTGAGCCATCTTGGCCTGCAGGAGAAAGGGAAGTGTGTCAGAGAGTGTGGTGCAATGTATTTGGGTGATGTACCTGTCATGGTTGAATAGCTGACATTGTGTGCAAGGTGTGAAATGTGGGTGTGAGGCTTGCAATAGTGGTAAGTGTGTGAGGGTTAGGTGAAGCTATGATTGTGAGGTATGAGTCATGATTGCTAGAAATTCTTGGTAGCTGAGTGATGGGGGTGTGGTGCTTCGAACAGTGTGTGAGGCTAGTGGTGCAGATGTGGGATATGGCATTTGAAGATGCATTCACTCAACTTGATCACTCGTGTGAGGTTATTAAACTTCTTGCGGCACTGGATCCATGTCCTGGGGGCAACACTGCTGGCACTGATGGCTTGGGCTATCTCCTCCCACTGCCTTCTGGTGTTCTGTGTGGAAGGCCTCCTGCCCCTCTGCGGGTACAGGATCTGATGTCTTCTGTGCACCCCCAGGACCAAGGCCGCCAGTGCCGCATTTGAGAAGCGCTGTGTCCTTCCTCTTCCCTGTTGCGACATGACTGCATCCAGTGACAATGAGGTGCTTCTGCGACAAAGCATCTCCCCTTTAAGAAGTGCAGAGAGCCTAGGCAAAATTTTATAGCCAGTAGACTGCACCCGATATTGCCCCCCTCTTGCTCACTGAACCAAACAGCAGCGTATTTAGTGCTGAGCTCAGCACTCCAATCATGTAATGAGCAGGCAGCACGAATTTTGCGTGCTGCCTGCACCGCTTTGAACGGGCGCGGGCAGATCGCGCTTCTCGATCCCTGCACCTGTTTTTGGGCCGAATCCAATTACACCCCCTATATCTTTAGTCATCCAGAGAGCTCTAGCTTTGGATGCCCTTCCTTCCCCCCATCATGGGACTGTGTCTAGTCTGTACCCAACCTCTCTTCTCTTTGAAGGCCTCCCATGACTCATTTATCATATACCTGCCAATCTTTGATTCCAATCCACCAGGGCCAGATCCCTTTTCAACTCCAGTTGAGTATTTTCACATTGGATTTTTTCTTTTCCTTTTCCATAACTACTCTAAACCTAATAATATTGTGATCACTCTTTCCCAAATGATATCCCACTGAAACATGCTCTAGTTGGCCTACTTCATTCCCCAGAACTAGATCCAGCATTGCTTCCTTCCTCGTTGGGCTGGAAACATACTGATCAAGAAAGTTCTCTTGCACACATTTCAGGAATTCCTCCCCTCTTTGCCCTTACTGCAATAACTGGAGGATCACTTTACATAGCGTGAGTGAAGGCTGCTTCTGCCACGATTTACTGGATAGGTTTAGGAAGTGACGTTTTAGGTGCACAAGTACACCAATTTTACAAAAGAGTCCCGATTCAGGTGCAGGACCCTTATTAACATATTGCTTGAATTTGTTTTAGGTAGCCACATATTATTAGTCAAATTGTTCTGATTTTTTTTACTGTATTCTGAGAATATTCCTTCCACTGCAGTAGGCTTCTCGAGGGGCAATGCTTCTAATTAGACATTCAAAATAAAACACTTCCTGAAATAAGACTGAGAACAAAGAACATTTACCTTTTTCTTAAATTTAGCGGGGGATCATTACGATACAAAATCCAGATGAAGACAGATTCAGACAAATTGCTGAATCAGGGCCCCTGCCTAAATGCTCACCTGATTTAGTCAAATACAATCTATTCAATAACTGCTTCTGGCCTGTGTAATTTATGACTGTCCTGCACATTTGGAAAGGAGGGGAAGTCATGAATAGATACCACACAGAGATGGTCATTAACAGTGTTTACATCTAATTGTTCTTTGAGCAAGATTTTAAAAAGTAATCATAGTCCTAAGGGCTTTAGCAATGCATCCAGCTTAATTACTATACATAAAGCATTTTTAGTAACCTGGAGTCAAAAATTGTCATTGTATTTAATGTAGCCAGTATATCTATTCAATTTTTACCTTCACTGAAATATGTTCTTAAGTTCCATTTCTGCTACAATTAAATCTGATTGACATGCTGAGATAAATGTGTGGTTTTCATTTTAATCCAAACAATTAAATTATTTCTTTCAATTGTTTTATTTAGAGGAATGCAAAAACTATTTAAGGTCTTTAGTTATTTAAAAGGGTTATTGGAAAAGTCTTGCTAATATTTTGCAAATAATGGTCAGCCTTGACTCAGTGCTCTTACCATTGCATCAGAAGGTTGTGAGTTCAAACTTTTGAGAGGGTGCAGAAGAGATTTACGAGAATGGTTCCAGGGATGAGGGATTACAATTACATGGATAAACTGGAGATTCTGGGGTTGTTCTCCTTAGAGCAGAGAAGGCTAAGAGGAGATTTGATTGAGGTGTTTAAAATCATGTAGGGTTTAGATAGAGTAAATAAAGAGAAACTGTTTCTAATGGCTGAAGGGTCGATAATCAAAGGGCACAGATTTAAGGTGATTGGCAAAAAAAAGAGGCAACATGAGGAAAAACCTTTTTCGCAATGAGTGGTTTGGATTTGGAATGCACTACCTGATAGGGTGGTGGATACAGATTCAATTATAGCCTTCAAAAGGGAATTGGATAAATACTTGAAGGAGTCGAGCAGCGGCAGCAGCGGGAGCGGCGGCAGAATTCGAGAGTGACGTCACAGTACAGAAAGTTACGCCGGCGCAGGGGAAGAAGCTGATTGGTGAGTAGTGGGTGAGTGCTTTTATTTTTCTTCAATTTTAAGTTTATTTCTTTTAAGGCAGTTCATAGTTAAGGTAGTTCGGGAGAGTGAGAATCCAAGGGGTAGAAATTAGGTCGCGCCCCATTTGGGGCGCAAATATCGTCCGTGCGCAAATATTAGCGCCTGGCGCTAATTATCGGCACTGACAGGAAACTTCACTTTTACCGCCCCGGGAGGTGAGTGGAGCGCTAAATTAGGCGCTGCACACCTCTCTTAAGGCGCAAAGGCCTAGGAGTGAGGCGCTACCTCAGCGCACGAGCGCAGCGCAGCTGCTGCCAGTTAGCGAGGGAACACAGACACACTGGCGCCGGACACTTCTTAAAGCGGGGGGGGCCACTTGCTCCCCAGCCACACCCTGCTCATTGCAGCCTTGAATCTCAGCCTGGAGAGACCTGTAATCCATTTTGCTGCCAAGCATGGAGAGGGTGAGAGAACGCGCTCATCGCTTCACCGAGCGGGCCTTGGATGCTCTGGTTGACGCAGTGGAGCGCAGACGATGCATGCTGTTCCCGGAGAGTGGCAGGAGGCCTTTGCCACGCGAGTTCAGAAGAGTGTGGAGGGAGGTGGCTCAGAGCGTCTCCTCCAGGAGCATGGTGCCCAGGACCCATGTCCAGTGCCGCAAAAAGTTCAACGACCTCACTCGGGTCGTCAGGGTGAGTGGCTTTTTCTCAATACCTCTCCATCCCTCCATCTCAACCTCACTCTATGGCCAGAGGGTCTTAAAACCCCAATGCACAACACTCATGCAACACCTATGGCCCTTTCATCAAACACACACACACATTCCACACTTTGCATACAGTAAGGGCTATTCACCTATGGGAGGCACATCAGGCAAGACCATGGCTGCATATTGTAAGGGCTATTCACCTATGGGAGGCACATCAGGCAAGACCATGGCTGCATATTGTAAGGGCTATTCACCTATGGGAGGCACATCAGGCAAGACCATGGCTGCATATTGTAAGGGCTATTCACCTATGGGAGGCACATCAGGCAAGACCATGGCTGCATATTGTAAGGGCTATTCACCTATGGGAGGCACATCAGGCAAGACCATGGCTGCATATTGTAAGGGCTATTCACCTATGGGAGGCACATCAGGCAAGACCATGGCTGTATATTGACTCAGATGCTGTCCTTTTTCTTGCAGGCTAAGCTGGCTCATAATCGGAGACAGCAGCAACGGACGGGTGGAGGGCGGCTTCAACTGCAACCCCTCAGCGATCTGGAGGAGCGCGTCCACAGGATTGTGGCAAGCCGGGTGATCGGTCCCGTCGCCACTGGAGACGCCGACCCCGTTGTGGACAGCAATGGTAAGGTCATCACCTTTTTGTCCTCTGTCCTTCCACTTGTCCCTCACAATACCAGCCTTTGACACTTTCAATCCAACTTGCTAACTCGCTGCACTTATTCCTCCCTTACTGCCACCCTGTCCTCACGCTAAAGCCACTCTTGTACCTCCCTGCTTTCAGATGGTGATTCACCAGCTGAGGAGATGGTCCCTGAAGCTGCCACTGGGAGTGATGCTGCAGCTGAGGAGGAAGAGGAAGCCGGAGCATCAGTGCCACCCTCTCCCGAGGAAGCCCATGGCCACACTGGGAACACGCCTTCCCCGGAGGGGAGCAGGGGGGAAGGGGCTGATGATGGTGAAGTTCCAGGACCCAGCGGGCTGCAGCAACGCCATTGGGGGGGGAGGGAAGAACGGGGGAGCAGGGGGGAAGGGGCTGATGATGGTGAAGTTCCAGGACCCAGCGGGCTGCAGCCACGCCATGGGGGGGGGAGGGAAGAACGGGAGCCTTCTCCCCAGAGGGAGAGTATGCCAGACACTCCTAATGCAATGGACGCAGAGGAGGAGCGGCTGATTGCAGAAATGAACAGCCAGGCGGTGGGCATGCACACTGAGCTCATGGGTGCAGTGGGAAGGGTGCCCGAATGCATTGAGGCACTGGCAAGGAGTGTGGAGCACTTCGCTGTAGCACAGGCGGATGCCACACTAAAGCTTACTGCTGCAATTCAGTCACTGGCTGCCAGGAATCCATCTGAGACTGCTCTCATGCAGACTCAGATTGAGGCCACGCGAGCACTGACTGCTGCCATCCTCGATGGTTCGTGCACATGTCCCCGGGGCTGTCACCGCGCCGCAGCAGGCCAGCAATCTGTTCTCCGGCAAATTGCTCCGGATGCTGAAGTGCTGCCCCGTGGGAGTGCCAGTGTGTCGGGCGAGCAGGGAGTTGCTGTCCTCTCTCACGATGACAGCATTCCTGCTGCCAACACTGTCACTTCTCCACTGCACTTGCCACCGCCTGTAGGACAGACTGCTGCCGCCCATGCAGAGTTGGTGCAGTCTGCAGCCGGGCCCTCCAGGCCCAGAAGTGGTCGAGGCCGTCCTTCAGGGGCATCTGCAGTGTCAGGGTCTGACAAGCAGCAGCCTTCCACCAGCCTTGCTGCAGCCACTGAGGTCCCATTACGGAGGAGCAGTAGGGTTAGAAGGGGGGAAGTGCGCAAGGGAAGGAGATCACCCTCGAAGGGCAAAAAGTAGGAGGTGTGCCAAAATGCTGGTCATTTTTTTATTAAAGGCCGAGGTTCATGGCCCAACTTTTGTTTAGTGTTTTGGACATTATCTCCAGGTTGTGAGAACCAGTTATGTTATTGACTGTTTTTTTGTGTTTATTTCTATGAGTTTGTCATGAGGAATTGACACACACAGAGTTTGTACAATAAATAAGTTTCTGTATTCAAAATATACATGGCTGGTGGTTGGAATTATTGGTGCCTTGGCCGGCTTAGGGGTTGCGTGCTGGGTTGATTCGTGTTTGTAGCACTGGCAGGGGCCCTAGAAGCGGCTTGCTATTAGTCGTTGACGGACGGCCCTTGCAGTTTGACCATTGTGGGCCGCCCTCCTGCCTTGGTGCTGCTGCTGATCATCGTCCTCGGCCTGTTCCTCCTCTTCCTCCTCCTCCTCTTGTGGTGCTGCAAGGCCTGGTGGCATTGGCTGCGTCCTGAGGATTGCCATGTTGTGCAACATGCAGCACACCACTACGAATTTGGAAACTTGCTCAGGCAAGTACTGCAGGGCTCCTCCGGAATGGTCCAGACAGCGGAATCGTTGTTTGAGCACGCCGATTGTGCGCTCAATAATGTTCCTCGTTGCTTGTTGGCTTTCCTGGTACCGCAGCTCAGCAGGGGTGTTTGGCGCACGGAGCGGTGTCATCAGCCAGGTGCTCAATGCGTACCCCTTGTCCCCCAGAAGCCAACCAACTGGCTGATGCGGTGCCTCGAAAATTTCTGCCACAGTACTCTGGCGCAGGATGAAAGCATCGTGGCAGCTGGCCGGATAGTGGGCATTGACAGCGAGAATCACCTGTCTGTGGTCACAGACCAACTGCACATTCAAGGAATGGAACCCCTTTCTGTTCCGGAACTCCTCTGCATTCTCTCGCGGAGCACGCAAAGCCACATGCGTGCAGTCAATGGCGCCCTGCACCATGGGGAAGCCCGCTACCCTCGCAAAGCCCATAGCACGGTCATGCTGCTTGTCTGGGGTCATAGGGAAGGAGATGAAGTCTCGTCTCCTTGTGAAGAGGGCATTGGTGACCTGCCGGATGCAGCGATGCACCGCAAACTGGGAGATATTGGCGAGGTCCCCAACAGCAGCTTGGAATGAGCCAGTGGCGTAGAAGTTCAAGGCCACTGTGACCTTCACTGCCACCGACAGAGACGTCCTGGACCTCAGCTGAGGCTGCAGATCTGGCTGCAGCAGGTGGCAGAGCTCAGTGACCACCTCCTTGCTGAATCGCAGCCTTCGCAAACACAGCTCCTCGGACATGTGGATGTAGGAGAGCTGTTCACGATATACCCTGGGAGGGTAAGCTCTCCTGTACATGCGCCTGTTGGGCCTCCTCCGTCTGGCCATCATTGCCACTCTCTGTCTGCGTCTCACTCTCCTCCGATTGAGCTGGAGCAGGACGACGCCCCCAATCATTGCAGCCCCCATCTTCTCTTTGCCAGAAAAGTAATGAGGTACAGCAACGAAAGTAGCAGCAAAGTTAGGATGAACTAGGCAAAACTACCTCACAAAGCGTTGAGTCAATGTAGAAGTCTCTCTCTCTCTCTCTCCGAATCTCTCTCTCTCTCTCAGAACGAGTGGTGCATAAATGTCGACCACAGAAAAAGACAGGAAGAGGCCCCCTTTAAATAGCGCCCCCCCCCAGCCCCACACCGATTGATAACGTTCCAGTCTTCCGGTCGTTGGAAGCGCCAGGCGGTAAGGCAGGGGGCGCCACTCAATTTCCGCTCCGGGGCGCCCCAAGGGCGTTGCACCACGGACTGACGTCACAATCTGCGCGCGCAGGTGGTCGCAGCGGTAAGTTTTAGCGCCGCCGCACAATCTCAAGTTAAGTTCTCGAGCGGCGCAAACAGCGCTGCGCCCGGGCGTTAGCGCCTTAACGCCCCATTAGCGCCCATTTAAGGCGCTAACGGGAGGCGCAACCAACTGAATTTTTACCCCCAAGAGTTTAAATTTGAGGTAAGAGTTTTTTAATTAAAAGTATGGCAGGGGACCTCAGTCCCATGTGTTGCACGGCCTGCAGCATGTGAGAATTCCTAGAAGCAGTCAGGATGACCACATGTGCAGTAAGTGCCAACGGTTTGGCCAACTTGAGATCCGGTTTTCGGAGCTCGAGCGTTAGCTGGAGGCACTGTGGTGTATCCGCGAGGCTGAGAGTTACATGGATAGCACGTTTTTAGACGTGGTCACCCCGCAGCTTAAGGAAGTGCAGTCAGAGAGGGAATGGGAGACCACCAGTCAGAAGAAGGGGGGCAGGCAGGTAGTCAGGAAAGCCCCAGAGTGCATCTCACTCAACAACCGTTTTTCTGTGTTTGGAAAACAGTGAAAGTGACGGTTCCTCTGGGGATGCAGCCAGAGCCAAGTTCACGGCACTGTGGGTGGCTCAGCTGCACAAGGGGGGAGGAGTAAGAGTGGAAGGGCAATAGTGGTAGGAGACTCAATAGTGAGGGGTGCAGACAGGCGTTTCTGCGGCCGCAGACGTAACTCCAGGATGGTATGTTACCTCCTTGGTGCCAGGGTCAAGGATGTCACTGAACGGCTGCAGGGTATTCTGAAGGGGGAGGGCAAACAGTCAGAGGTCATGGTTCACATTGGTACCAACGACATAGGTAGAAAGAGGGATGAGGTCCTGCAACAAGAATTTAGGGAGCTAGGTAGCAGATTAAAAAGCAGGACCTCAAAGGTTGTAATCTCTGGATTACTCCCGGTGCCATGTGCTAGTGAGTATAGGAATAGGAGGATAGAGCAGATGAATGCGTGGCTCGAGTTGGTGCAGGAGGGAGGGCTTTAGTTTCCTGGATCACTGGATCTGTTTCTGGGGAAGGTGGGACCTGTACAAGTCGGGCGGGTTGCACCTGAACTGGAACTTGCTGCAGTTGTACAGGGCCTTGGTGAGACCACACCTTGAGTATTGTGTGCAGTTTTGGTCGCCTTATCTGAGGAAGGATGTTCTTGGCATGGAGGGAGTGCAGCGAAGATTCACCAGACTGATACCTGGGATGGCAGGAATGAAGTATGAAGAGAGATTGGGTCGATTAGGCTTATATTCGCTACAGTTTCGAAGAATGAGAGGGGATCTCATTGAAACTTATAAAATTCTAACAGGACTAGACAGACTAGATGCAGGAAGGATGTTCCCGATGGCGGGGGAGTCCAGAACCAGGGGTCACAGTCTAAGGATAAGGGGTAAGCCATTTAGGACTGAGATGAGGAGGAATTTCTTCACCCAGAGAGTGGTGAACCTGTGGAATTCTCTACCACAGAAGGTAGTTGATGCCAATTCATTAAATATATTCAAGAAGGAGTTAGATATATTTCTTAAGGCTAAAGGGATCAAGGGATATGGGGAGAAAGCAGGGACAGGGTACTGAATTTGGATGATCAGCCATGATCTCATTGAATGGCGGAACAGGCTCGAGGGGCCGAATGGCCTACTCCTGCTCCTATCTTCTATGTTTCTATGTTTCTATGGAACGGGACCAACATCCTTGCGGGGAGGTTTGCTAGTACTGTTGGGGGGAGGTTAAACTAACTTGGCAGGGGGATGGGATACGGAGTGGAGCTATAGTAGGGGGTGATGCACAGCCAAATATAGAGGAAAAAACAAGTCAGCCTGGAAGGCAGAGCAAATATGTAATGGCACAAGGGAGTCTGGCAAGGCTGGGTGGCATTTATTTTAATGCAAGGAGTCTTGCAAGTAAGGCAGATGAATTGAAGGTGTTGATGAACACATGGGAGTATGATATTGTTGCTATCACAGAGACATGGTTGAGGGAGGGGCAGGACTGGCAGCTCAATATTCCGGGGTATAGAATCTTCAAGCGAGACAGAGGGGGGTGTAAAAGTGGAGGGGGTGTCACAATATTAATCAAGGAGTCAATTACGCCTGTAAGGAGGGATGATATCTTAGCAGATTCCTTTAATGAGGCCATATGGGTAGATCTTAAAAACAAAAAGGGGGCAAGCACTTTGCTGGGAGTGTACTATAGGCCCCCAAACAGTCAGTGGTAGATAGAGGAACAGATATGTAGGCAAATCTCAGATAAGTGTAGAAATAATAGGGTAATAATAGTAGGGGATTTCAACTTCCCCAATATTAACCGGGATAGTCAGAGTGTGAAAGGCTTAGAGGGTGCGGAATTCTTAAAGTGCATCCAGGAGAGCTTTTTGAGCCAGCATGTAGAAAGTCCTACAAGAGAGGGGGCGGTACTGGACCTAATTCTGGGGAATGTAGCTGGGCAAGTGGTAGAAGTGTCAGTAGGAGAGCATTTTGGTGACAGTGGCCATAATTCGGTGAGATTTAAGGTAGTCATGGAAAAGGACAAAGATGGACCAGAAATAAACATTCTAAATTGGGGAAAGGCCGATTTTAAGATGATAAGGCAGGATCTGGCCAAAGTGGACTGATTTCAGCTACTTGTAGGAAAATCCACATCAGAGCAGTGGGAGTCATTCAGAAAGTAAATAGAGAGAGTACAGCGCCAACATGTTCCCGTAAAGGTCAAGGGTGGGACCAACAAGTCCAGGGAACCCTGGATGTCAAGGGATATACAAGAATGGATTAGGAAAAAAAGGGAGGCTTTTGGCAGATACAAAGGACTAAAAACAGTGGAAGCCCTAGAGGAGTATAGGAAGTACAGGGGGGTACTTAAAAAAGAAATTAGGAGAGCGAAGAGGGGGCATGAAAAAACACTGGCGGGCAAAATAAAGGAAAATCCCAAGGTGTTTTATAAGTATATTAAGGACAAGAGGATAACCAGGGAAAGAGTAGGGCCCATTAGGGACCAAAGTGGCAATCTGTGTGTAGAGCCGGAAGATGTGGGTGAGGTTTTAAATTAATATTTTGCATCTGTGTTCACTCTGGAGAAGGACGATGTAGGCATAGAAATCAGGCAGGGGGATTGTGATATACTTGAACAGCATTGAGAGGGAGGAGGTACTAGCAGTTTTAGCGGGCTTAAAAGTGGATAAATCCCCAGGCCCAGACGAGAGGTAACCCAGGCTGCTGTGTGAGGCAAGGGAGGAGATTGCACGGGTTCTGACACAAATTTTCAGAACCTCTCTGGCCACAGGGGAGGTGCCAGAGCACTGGAGGACAGCTAACGTGGTACCATTATTCAAGAAGGGTTGTAGGGATAAACCAGGGAATTACAGGCCAGTGAGCCTAACATCAGTGGTAGAGAAATTATTGGAAAAAATTCTGAGGGACAGAATTAGTCTCCACTTGGAGAGGCAAGGATTAATCAAGAATAGTCAGCATGGCTTTGTCAGGGGGAGATCATGTTTAACCAATTTGATTGAATTTTTCGAGGGGGTGACTGGGTGCGTGGATGAGGGTAGTGCTGTTGATGTAGTCTACATGGACTTCAGTAAGGCTTTTGACAAAGTCCCGCATGGGAGACTGGTCAAGAAGGTAAGAGCCCATGGGATCCAGGGTAATTTGGCACATTGGATCCAAAATTGGCTTAGTGGCAGGAGGCAGAGGGTGATGGTCGAAGGCTGTTTTTGTGACTGGAAGCCTGTGTCCAGTGGTGTACCGCAGGGATCGGTGCTGGGACCTTTGCTGTTTGTAGTGTACATTAATGATTTAGATATGAATGTAGGAGGTATGATCAGTAAGTTCGCAGCTGGAGTGGTAAATAGTGAGGAGGGGAGCCTCAGGCTACAGGACAATATAGATGGGTTGGTCAGATGGGCAGAACAGTGGCAAATGGAATTTAACCCTGACAAGTGTGAGGTGATGCATTTTGGGAGGACTAACAAGGCAAGGGAATACACAATGAATGGTAGGACCCGAGGAAGGACAGAGGATCAGAGGGACCTTGGTGTGCATGTACATAGATCCCTGAAGGCAGCAGGACAGGTAGATAAGATGGTTAAGAAGACATATGGGATACTTGCCTTCATTAGCCGAGGCATAGAATATAAGAGCAGGGAGGTTATGATGGAGCTGTACAAAACGCTAGTTAGGCCACAGCTGGAATACTGTGTGCAGTTCTGGTCACCACACTATAGGAGGGATGTGATTGCATTGGAGAGGGTGCAGAGGAGATTCACCAGGATGTTACTTGGGCTGGAGCGTTTCAGCTGTGAAGAGAGACTGGCCAGGCTGGGGTTGTTTTCCTTAGAGCAGAGAAGGCTGAGGGGGGACCTGAGTGAGGTGTACAAAATTATGAGGGGCATAGATAGGGTAGATAGAAATGAACTTTTCCCCTTAGTAGAGGGGTTAATAACCAGGGGGCATAGTTTCAAGGTAAGGGGCAGGAGGTTTAGAGGGGATTTGAGGAAAAACTTTTTCACCCAGAGGGTGGTTGGAATCTGGAACTCACTGCCTGAAAGAATGGTAGAGGCCGGAACCCTCAACATTCAAGAAGCATTTAGATGAGCACTTGAAACGCCATAGCATACAAGGCTACGGACCAAGTGCTGGAAAATGGGATTAGAATAGACAGGGCTTGATGGCCGGCGCAGACGCGATGGGCCGAAGGGCCTCTTTCTGTGCTGTATAACTCTATGTTTCTATGATTCAAGCCCCATTCCAGAAGCTTGAGCACATAATCCAGGCTGACACTTCAGTGCAGTACTGAGGGAGTGCTGCACTGTCGGAGGTGCAGTCTTTTGAAGGAGGCATTTAATCAAGGCCCCGTCTTCCCCCTCAGGTGAATGTAAAATATCCCATAGCACTTTTCTAATGCTATCCCTCAACTGACAGCACCTAAAACAGATTTTCTGGCTATTTATCTCATTGCTGTTTGTGGGACCTTACTGTAGCAAATTCTCTGCCACATTTCCCTACTTTACAACAGTAACTATACTTCAAAAGTACTTATACAAAAACAAAATACTGCGAATGCTGGAAAGCTGAAATAAAAACAGAAATGCTGGAAATACTCAGCAGGTCAGGCTGCATCTGTGGAGAGAGAAACAGAGTTAATGTTTCAGGTCGATGACCTTTCATCAGAACTGGAAAAAGTTAGAGATGTAACAGGTTTTTAAGCAAGTGCAGGGGCAGGGAAAGGGGGAGGGGAAGAAAGAAGAAAAGGGAAGGTCTGTGATAGGATGGAAGGCAGGAGAGATTAAATAACAAAAGGTATGACTGTACAAAGCAAAAGGAGATGCTAATGGAACAAGTAAAAAAACAAAAGATGAGTCTAGAAGAGGTGTAAATGGGAATGGCAGAATCAGCAACAGCTGTCATGTGAAAAAATAGGGGCAGAGGTTATGCCCTGAGATTGTTGAACTCGATATTGAGTCCAAAAGGCTGTAACGTGCCTAATCGAAAGATGAGGTGCTGTTCCTCGAGCTTCCGTTGAGCTTCGTTGGAACAGTGTCCCCAATGGGGAAACCAAAGGCAGATTGGGTGACTGCTTTGCGGAACACCTCCGTTCAGACCGCAAGCTTGACCCCAAGCTTCCAGTCGCCTGTCACTTTAATTCTCCGCTCCACTCCCACACTGACCTTTCGGTCCTCGGCCTCCTACACTATTCCAACAAAGCTCAACGTAAGCTCCAGGAACAGCACCTCATCTTTCAGACCATAACCTCTCCCCCTATCTTTTCAGATGGCAGCTGTTGATGATTCTGCTATTCCCATTTACACCACTTCTAGACTCATCTTTTTGTTTCTTTACTTGTCCCAGTAACATCTCCTTTTGTTTTGTACTATCGTACCTTTTGTCATTTAATCACTCCTGCCTTCCACCCTATCACAGACCTTCCCTTTTGTTCTTTCCTCCCCTCCCCCCTTTCCCTGCCCCTGCACTTGCTTAAAATCTGTTACATCTCTAACTTGTTCCAGTCCTGACAAAAGGTCATCGACCTGAAGCCTTAACTCTGTTTCTCTCTCCACAGATGCTACCTGAGCTGCTGAGTATTCCAGCATTTTCTGTTTTTATTTCAAAGTACTTAATTGGCTGTGAAGCGCTTTGGGATGTCCTGTGGTTGTGAAAGGTGCTATATAAATGCAAGTTTGTTCTTTATTTTATGTAATTTATTTGCAATATGAAGTTTGGGCATTAGATATGAAGAGTAATGGATATGTTCAAGTGATTACAAGGAGTTCACACCTAAGTGGCTTGTCACCTATACCTTGAGATTAGATTGTTTTCCTTACAATTACTTTCATCCACTCATTGTTCCTGTAACATATGCGCCGAACACCTCGAGTCTCTTCGCTGGGAGCAAGCGGAAGCCAAGCGCAGGCAGCGCAAGGAGCGCACGTCAACCCAAGCACCCCACCCACCCGTCCCTTCAACCACCGTCTGCCCCACCTGTGACAGAGACTGTAGGTCCCGCATTGGACTCATCAGTCACCTGCGAACTCATTTTTAATGTGGAAGCAAGTCATCCTCGGTTCCGAGGGACTGCCTAAGAAGAAGTAAGAACATATGCTAATATAACAGTGTTAATATTCAATTGAAATTAAGTTTGGCCAGTTGTTGCTGTGCGCTACTGTTTATGGAAGGTGTTTTATTTCTTCTGTTGATATCATGGCCAACATCAATGGGCTGGATGCTCAATTCAAGTGATGCCTGATGTATGACACCCTCACTGAGAAATCAAATTTGTGAAGTAATCACTGCAAGATTACTGGAATTTGTTCTTTAATTTATGACTAGGAAGTGGCACAGCTGTACATAAGATTTTACTGTTGCGTGAATGAAGCTTTTGAGGGCGATAAGTGATGCGGTGGAGATTCACATTAACAAAAAAATTATTGGAAACAATCAGGAGGTCAGGCAGAATCTGTGGAGAGAGAAGCAGAGTTAAAGATTTGTTGTGGAGCCTGCATCAAATCACATTGGCCCAGATTCTCCTGCAACAACGAGTTCGGCTACTTAGCCTATAAATGTAACTGTCTAACGCGCTGATCTTGGTGTCGATAAGTTTCCTGCCTTTGTAATTAAAATACGCCACAGTGAGAATGGCAGGCGAATTGGAAGCGGTGTGCCATTATTTCTTTGCAATCCCACGAATAGCAATTTAAGTTTTGCAAATTGTCTTTTAATGTGAATCCGAAGTATGGCGCCCATCCAACATGCTCCTCCCACCTAGCCTGTTCTCTGCTCGATGGAATCGGTCAGCCTGCTTCTGTTCAGAGCACGTCATGAATTTGAGTACGGAGATTCCACAGGTGTGCTCAACCTAATCTCTAACTTCAGTCCTGCCCATGTTTAATAGTTTGAGCGATTTAAAAAAAAAACTATTAGCTTTAAAACACGTTGCTACCAGGCCACGAACAGCATTATTTTAAAATCTAAGTGGCAGCGCACACAAAATGGCGAGAATACAGCAAAATCGCGTTTGCCATTATTTTAACTGGGAGAGCAGAGCTATGAAAATTAGCCTCCAACTGTTTTTCGACAAGGGGTAACAGCGAAACTGCGCAAACGTCAGAGGAAAATAGGCAGTGCCATAAATCATGGCATAAGTCACTTAGTCCATTATTTCCTCTTTCTTTTATGCCGTTCAAGGATCCCGGTGATGTAAATGTACCAAAATAATGAAGCAAATCTCCAGGAAGGTGTTGTGTTGAGCGACTAATTTTCAGAATGGCAGTTTCTTTGTTGGGTACCTAAAAACAATATTGACAGAGACGAAGAAACTGAATTTGTCGAGGGAAAACATGTACTTATATGCACAAAATTTCAGCAGGTCTGACAAGCATTTCAGCATGCTAAGTGGCAAAGAGAACTGCCACTAAACTGTAATTCATGTCAGTTTAGGAGACACATTATGGTGCCGTAATGCTTTTTTGGAATATTAGCAACTGGTTTTATTTTTAAACTATGAAACTGTGCATCTAGACTTAGCTCTTTTTACTAATATTTTTGCAGACAAATTAGGACCCCTTTATACCACAAGTAATAAAGAAAGAAAAACTTGCAGTTATGTAGTTTTATTGTTGTCGTTCAGAGACATCTGAAAGGATTTCACCTAAAATGAATTAATTTAAAGTGCAGTGACCTGTTTTATAGACAAAAACAGCTGCCATTTTGGACACAGCAAAAATCCCACAAAATGCAATGAGATGAATCACCAGTTAATCAATTTTTGGTAGTATTGGTCAAGGGAAAAATGTTGGCCAGGAGAATTCCCTCTTCTTCTTCGAGTAATGCTTTGACTGCAAACAATTCTCTGCCTCATTTTAAGTTCCCATCGTTCCTTATAACTGAGAGGGCAGTTAAATAACCTCTACCCAGCTACCTACCAATGCCACTTCTGAACTGCTCATTAGGAAATGACCAGCACGCCTTCACTTTTCCCCACATGACTCTGTGGCGGTCCCAGATGGCTTGTCATAAATTGGGAACTCACCTTGCAGGGAAATGCGGCTCGGAGTATGTGGCGGTTTTGATGGTGCACCAGCACCCTGTGCCACTAGGCTGCTCGGTTACCAAAATCCCTAAGCATTTCACATTATCAAATATTAATGTGGTATTCTTATTTGATTTCTCAGAACCTATTCTGCGCCATTAGAATGAGTTTGCTTATATTTTAGACTGCAATCTACAGGGTGTTTTAAAATGGTCTATCTTGCACTGCAGTGCAATCACTCATTTTCTAATTTAGTTTAATTAGTAAGGTATGAAATTTTATAGTCTGCCAGATTCCCCTAATCACAAGCTATCAGCATTCTGTGCATACCTTTATGGATCATAATTTGTACATATGTGCCATAGCAGCCTTTTTCACCTCTGCTGAATTTTTAGTGGTATTTGG
This sequence comes from Squalus acanthias, assembly GCA_030390025.1. NCBI lineage: Eukaryota > Metazoa > Chordata > Chondrichthyes > Squaliformes > Squalidae > Squalus > Squalus acanthias. Next base: position 42,517,145 of record CM059432.1, read on the forward strand.
CCCATAATTTCAAATAAATTCCTGAGAGTCATTTCCAAATTCTCAATCGGTTACTGAAAATATGCCTTCCACCTCTGAATTTTTATTTTTCACCACCATAAATGCCTGTGCCAGTTTCCGGCAAAGTTGTTTGTACTGAGTTGCTGTGCTCCAGGAGCACTAAACATCCATTTGCAGCTGTTGATTCTTTATTGTGGATGATTGCATTGACATCATGGCCTTAATGGAAACTTGGCGCATGGGTGACGAAATACTTGCTCCTTATTGAATCCTCCTCACCTGACCATACCTTCCATCACCTGCCTGAATCCTCCTCGCCTGACCATACCTTCCATCACCTGCCTGAATCCTCCTCGCCTGACCATACCTTCCGTCACCTGCCCCTCTCCATCCCTTCTAAACCGCAACGGTCACCAAATCTCACCTTGGTCTGTCCCCCTACTCCTCTGCACCTTCTTTGAGCACCTCACCTTGTTCCACCCCTCTCTCCTTGCCTTTAAAATCCTCATTGACTACCACCCATCCAAGTTTATAACTGAGATAACCTTATTCCTTTCCTCCCTCAGCCTCTGACGACTTCTCAACATCGGTGATTTCAATTTCCATCTCAACTCACCCTGTACTCTCGTCTCTGAGTTTGCTGCCCTCCTGTCCTCCCTTAACCTCTCCCTCCATAAAGCTCCCGTACTCATATTCACAGCTACCCACCACCCCACCCCCCACCTTGCCATCTCACGTGGCTTCTCAATCACATAATCACATCCTCTCAATCACAAGGCCATCTCTGATCACCACTCATAATCACCTTTCCCCTTCCACCCCAACTTCCTTCTGTGTCCGCCCCTGTAATAAATTCTCCACCAAGCTACTTACAAATGTACTTTCAAACTCCCAACTGTCTAGCCTTAGGTTCTCTGTTTGCCACAATACTTCTGCAGCTGTTGATCTGTTCAATCACTCCCTCGCCTCCACCTCTGGTGACCTTGTCTCCAGTAAAATTCTTACTCTCTCTCACCCTGATCGTTCCCCTGCTATGGCCCCCATATTCGTTCCCTAAAGTCTAAGAGGTGCAGATTTGAACATTGCTGGCACACAACTGATTTAGCCTTTCATCGCCAGATTTGGCTAGAGCACATCAAGCACTATCGGGCCCTGCTCTCCTCTGCCAAAACTGCTCAGAACTCCAGGATCATCCTGGAATGCAAAGAAAGCCCGTGTCTTTTCTCCACTACCAACCACCTTCTTAAACCTTTCTCCCCTGTCCCCATCACCCTCAACTCCAACAAGTATGAAGAGCTCATTGCCTTCTTTATCACTAAAATTGAGACCATCAGTTTAGCTGCCCCAGCAGCATCCCACCCTTCCACTTGTCCACCAAGCTAAACTTCCCCCAAAGTTATTCCCGGCTCGAGCCCTGAACCTGTGTAATTCTCTAGTTTCTCTTCTCTATCCCCTCATGTCCTTTCTAAGCCATCTTGTCCATGATATCCACTGCCTGTTCTCTCAACCCTATTCCCCCTCAACTGCTGACCACTCATCTTCTCTTGCTGGCCCCTCTGTGAGCTGACATTATAAACGGTTTCCTCTCCTCAGCAATTGTCACCCTCCCTGTCAAAACTGCCGTCATCACCCACTCCTCAACAAAAACACCCATGCCCCTCTGTCCTTGCAATCTACTACCTCATCTTCAACCTTCCTTACCACTCCAAAATCCTTGAACATGTTGTCGCATCCCAAATCCGTGCCCATGTTTCCAGCAACTCCATGTTTGAATCTCTCCAATCAGGTTTCCGCACCACCACTGTCACAAATAATATCCACTATGACTGTGATGCACTATCCCTCCTCATTCTCCCCCACTTCTCTGGAGCATTTTACATGGTCAATCACACCATCGCCCTCCAATGCCTCTCCTCCATTAACTGGCTCAGTGGGATTGTCTCGTTTGGTTCCACTCATATATCCAATTGCAACCAGAGAATCTCTAGTAATGGCTTCGCTTCTCACTTCCGTACTATTACCTCTGATTGACCCAAGGAGCTATCCTGGGCCCCCTCATATTATTCATCTACATCTTGACCCTTAGCGACATCATCTGAAAACATAGGCCGAGATTTTACTTACCTTGGCGAGTCTGGTGCGGCCGGGGTTGGTGTCGGGTCACGACCCCGCTGCTAGCTCCATCCCGCTCTGGAAAATGAATTTCCATTGATAAGGCTTATTAAGCCCACCCAGCGCGCTTCCCGGTCCAATTAAAGGAAGTGGGTCTGGTGACGTCATTCATGACGCGTCATCAGCCGGTTTCCTTAAAGGGACCATGGCCACCTTACTTTTAACATTTGTGCTGTCAGTGTTCTACAGCACTGAAGTGCTGCAAACACTGACAAGCACTGCACAGAGGTGCAGGGCTGCACCCAGGCTCTCCCATGACTCCCTCCATATGCTTATGGAGGGAGTCACAGCACACAAGGAGGTCCTCTTCCCTTCTGATAGGTGGAAGAGACCTTTCCAGGAGACCAAGACAGCCTGGTTGCAGATTGCAGAGGAGGCCACAAGCATGGATGTCATTGGGAGGACAAGGCTGCAGTGGCGCAAACCTTTCAATGATCTCATTAGATCATGAAATGTTAGTACAAAGCCACACTCACCTTAATCCTGCTGTGCCTCTCATCACATCCCCATCACTCTGCCTTCTCTACCCTACTCCTGCACATCTATACTCACACCAACTTACCTTGCACCTCACCCATCCCTCTCTATCTACATTATCACATCCCCATCTCACTAGCCACCCCTCACACTCACCCTCATCCTAGTCCAATCATACCAACTAACAACACACAAGGGTAGCCACTTGGGTGCTTTATCAAATGTTTATGTAAAGTTTCTGTTAATGTGCTGTCAAACATTGAAACCTTTATTTTCAACACTTTGCGTTCTTGGACAGATTTGTGTGCACCTTTGGAAGTGGCTTAGCGAGTTGCAGTGAATGGTGAGACATAACCGTACCCCCCGCAATGGTGGTGAGTGGGAAAGGAATGGCTTGGGCATTGTAGGGATGCTTTATGATGTTGGTGTGGGGTGGTGCCAACTTGGCACATCATGTGGCAGCCAGGGTGTACAGCATCAAGTGAAGTAAATTTGGCCATGGTGAGGCCATCCCTGGCCTCCCGGGCAGCAATATGCTCGGGTGCTGATGCCCTCTGTCCTGTGCAGCATCAGGTGATTGCGGAGAAGGTTGATGTTGTTGTTGGTGCTGCTGGTGTGCCTGGTGCTGCTGGTGTTGGGGCTGATTGTGGTCAGATTCTGAGGACCAGGGTGAGACAGTATAAAGGGCACCCATGTTGATGGAATAGATGGCAGGTGAGGTAGAGATGACAGAAGCATTCTGTCAATGGTGAGAGAGTTCTTCCAATGAGGTAAGAGTGGATGGTGGGTGGAAAGCCTGCTGAATCTCTCAACCCCTCCACTTCTCTGTGTTCTCAGACTGCCTGTCTGATATCCAGTCCTGGATGAGCCGCAATTTCCACCTGTTAAACATTTGGAAGACTAAAGCCATTGGGGGTGAAATTTGATACCGCTGAAAAACGGATGTGGGCATCGCGATGCGCGATATGCCTGTGCCACGTCAACTTCGTGCTGCCTGCTAATTATAATGATTGCAGCGCACAGCCTAGTGCACAGCCTAGTGCTGAACGCTGCTGACAGGCTGTGCGCTCAGCAGGAGACAGAAATTTGGATTGTTCGAGCAAGGCAAGCTAGCCTCACCTCTTAAAGGCAGTCTGCACCTCTTATAGGTGATCTGCCTTCTGCTAATCAAAAATGTTAAAAGTGCTTCCGCACTAACACAAATTGCTCAATATGCCAGGGAAAGGGCACCCAGGGTCTCAGAGGCAACACTCAAGCTTTGTGCAGGGAATGAACACTGGAAGAGAAGTCCTCTACCTACAGGGGGCCAGTAGGCCCTCCTGAAAGAAGGATGTGGGACCAGATCACCGAGGTGGTCACTGTCAGCAGTGTTGCCCCCCCAGGACCTGGCTCCCGAGCCCAAAGAAGTTTCATGACCTCGGACGAGTGGTCAAGGTCAGTGAATGCATCTTCAAAAGCAGTCTCCTACCAACTGCACCACTAGCCTTACACACTGCTCAATGCATGAACTCCCCCCGTCACTCACCTACCAACAATCTCTACCAAACACGAGGCACACCGCACATTCTCAGCTTCACCTCACCCTCTTGGAGAAGACGGTGCTGGCCATTGTTTGCTGAGCCCTTTGCCAGCAATGGGGCTGAAAGAATACAAGATGCTGGTATCATCATACATTATCCTCTTTCTCACATCCCACTTAGAAACATAGGGGGGCGATTTTCCCACTGGAGGCGAGATGGAGGCAGTTTTCAGTTTGGGTGGGTTTGAAACTCGCCTCCACTGATAGGTTTCAAAAATTTGCGATTTTCCCATGATTGGCCACTTGATTTCAGAGGTGTGGGATGCCCTTGCTCAATTAATGTTTTGGGACTGAAACTCGCCTCTGTTGACATAGAATCATAGAAGATAGGAGCAGGAGTAGGCCATTCGGCCCCTCCAGCCTGCTCCGCCATTCAATGCGATCATGGCTGATCATCCAAATTCAGTACCCTGTCCCTGCTTTCTCCCCATATCCCTTGATCCCTTTAGCCTTAAGAAATATATCCAACTCCTTCTTGAATATATTTAATGAATTGACCTCTACTGCCTTCTGTGGCAGAGAATTCCACAGGATCACCACTCTCTGGGTGAAGAAATTCCTCCTCATTTCAGTCCTAAATGGCTGACCCCTTATCCTTAGACTGTGACCCCTGGTTCTGGACTCCCCGACCAACGGGAACATCCTTCCTGCATCCAGTTTGTCCTGTCCTGTCAGAATTTTATAAGTTTCAATGAGATCCCCTCTCATTCTTCTAAACTCCAGCGAGTATAAGCCCAATCGACCCAATCTTTCTTCATACGTCATTCCTGCCATCCCAGGTATCAGCCTGGTGAATCTTCGCTGAACTCCTTCCATGGCAAGAACATCCTTCCTCAGATAAGGCGACCAAAACTGCACACAGTACTCAAGGTGTGGTCTCACCAAGGCCCTGTACAACTGCAGCAAGACATCCTTGTTCTTGTACTCAAACCCTCTCGCTATGAAGGCCAACATACCATTTGCCTTCTTAACCGCCTGCTGCACCTGCATGCTTACCTTCAGCGACTGATGCACAAGGACACCCAGGTGTCATTGCACTTCCCCTTCTCCCAATCTATTGCCATTCAGATAATAATCTGCCTTTCTGTTTTTGACACCAAAGTGGATAACCTTGCATTTATCCACATTATGTTGCATCTGCCACGCTTCTGCCCAATCACCCAACCTGTCCAAATCATACTGGAGTTTCTCGGCATCCTCCTCGCAGCACACACGCCCACCCAGTTTTGTGTCGTCTGCAAACTTGGAGATATTACATCTAGTTCCCTTGTCTAGATCATTAATATATATATTGTGAATAGCTGGGGTCCAAGGACCGATCCCTGCGGTACCCCACTAGTCACTGCCTGCCACTTGGAAAAAGACCCATTTATTGCAACTCTTTGCTTTCTGTTTGCCAACCAGTTCTCTATCCAAGTCAATACCTTGCCCCCAATCCCATGTGCTTTAACTTTACACGCTAATCTCTTATGCGGGACCTTATCAAAAGCCTTTTGGAAGTCCAAATACACCACATCCACTGGTTCTCCCTTATCTATTTTACCAGTTACATCCTCAAAAAATTCCAATAGATTAGTCAAGCATGATTTACCTTTTATAAATCCATGTTGACTTTGTCCGATCCTGTCACTGTTTTTCAAGTGCTCAGCTATTACATCTTTTATAATGGACTCTAGCATTTTCCCCACTACCGATGTCAGGCTTACCGGTCTGTAATTCCCCATTTTCTCTCTACCACCCTTTTTGAATAGTGGGGTAACATTAGCTACCCTCAAATCCATGGGTACTGTTCCAGATGCCATTGAATGTTGGAAGATGATCAGCAATGCATCTACTATTTCTAGGGCCACTTCCTTAAGTACCCTAGGATGTAAATTATCAGGCCCTGGGGATTTATCGGCCTTCACTCCCTTCAATTTCCCTAACACCATTTCCCTACAAATACTGATTTCTTTCAGTTCCTCACTTTCATCAGACCATATGTTCCCCAACATCTCTGGGAGGTTATTTGTGTCCTCCTTTGTGAAGACAGAACCAAAATATGTATTTAATTGGTCTGACATTTCTTTGTTCCCCATTATAAGTTCCCCTGATTCTGACTGCAAGGGACCTATGCTTGATTTCACTAATCTTTTTCTCTTCACATATCTATAAAAGCTTTTACAGTCAGTTTTTATGTTCCCTGCAAGCTTACTCTCGTATTCTATTTTCCCCTTCTTAATTAATCCCTTTGTCCTCCTTTGTTGAATCTTAAACTGCTCCCAATCCACAGGGTTACTGCTTTTTCTGGCCAATTTATATGCCCTCTCCTTGGATCTTATGCTATCCCTAATTTCCCTTGTTAGCCATGGTTGAGTCACCCTTTTTGTTTTATTCTTATGCCAAACTGGGATGAACAAATTCTGTAGTTCGTCTATGCGGTCTTTGAATGTTTGCCATTGCCTCTCCACCGTCAACCCATTGAGTGACATTCCCCAATCAATCCTACCCAACTCGCACCTCATACCATCGTAGTTTCCTTTATTTAAATTCAGGACCCTAGTCTCTGAGTCAACTACTTCACTCTCCATCCTAATGGAGAATTCTATCATAATGGCTCAGAAATTAAACATGGATGGTTCCCGCGGGGGTAAGGATTCCCCGCGATATCGCACTCCGCGCCTACCTTTTTGCTCTGGGCCCACACGAACTATAGTTTCAAAGGCTCTCTCTGTTGACTCTGAGGCGCAATTAGTTTGTGCGTGCTCTGGGATCACGTGATTTAGTTAGAGCCAATGGCAGCACACCATCTTTCATTCATAGTTTTGACAGGAAGACCTGTCAAAGCTATGAATACTACACACCCCCAAAAGAACAGCTAAACCTTAATTAAATTTAAAAAAAAGCCATCACATTAATAAAATAAGTATACTTAAATAAATTAACCACTTTAAACAAAAAATTAAATTTTTGAAAAAATTTAAAATCTTTTTAAAAGTTATAAAAATAAACTTACCTTTCTTTAAAGTCTCTAAAAAAGATAAACCTGTTGAAAATTTTTTAAAATAACACTTAATTTACTACTTACCTTGTTAAAAGGGGGTCCTACGCCTGCTTTCTTTGTGTGTAAAATCTTCACCACTTACCTGCGCGTTCAAAGCTGGAAAAAAAACTAAGTGCACTGCGTGCGCACAGCCTGTAGCGCGCACGCGGTTCGCTTAGGAACCGCCCCCTTTTCAATTCACGAAGTGCCGGTTTCCCGCGCATGCGCAGTGCATGCAGGAAACCGGCAATTCGGGATCTAATACGCGAGAGTACACAATGCGTACTCTCGCGTATTAGGTTTAATTTTCGGGCCATTATGATCACTCCGACCCAAGGGGCCTCGCACAACAAGATTGCTAATTAATCCTTTCTCATTGCATAATACCCAGTCTAAGATGGCCTGATCTCTAATTGGTTCCTCGACATATTGGTCCAGGAAACCATGCCGTAAACACTCCAGGAATTCCTCCTCCATAGTATTGTTACTAATTTGGTTAGCCCAATCTATATGTAGATTAAAGTCACCCATGATGACTGCTGTGCCCTTATTGCACGCTTCTCTAATTTCCCTTTTAATGCCATCCCCAACCTCCGCATTACTGTTTGGAGGTCTATATATCACTCCCACTAACGTTTTCTGCCCCTTGTTATTTCTCAGTTCAACCCATACAGATTCCACATCATCAGAGCTAATATCCTTCCTTTCAATTGTGTTAATCCCCTCTTTAACCAGCAATGCTACCCCACCTCCCTTTCCTTTTTGCCTATCTTTCCTAAATATTGAGTACCCCTGGATATTAAGTTCCCAGCCTTGACAACCTGGAGCCATGTTTCGGTAATCCCAATCAAATCATATTCGTTTACCTCTATTTGTGCAGCTAATTCGTCCACCTTGTTCCGAATGCTCCTTGCATTAAGACACAAAGCCTTCAGGCTTGTTTTTTTAACGCTCTTAGACCTATTAGAATTATTATTTACTGTGGCCATGTTTGATTTAAACCGTTGTTTTCTCTGACTGCAACTTTTGTTTTTCTCCTTCCTATCTTTTGCTTTTATCCTTATTTCCCTTTCCTCTGTCTCCCTGCTCAGGTTCCCAACCCCCTGCCATTTTAGTTTAAACCCTCCCCCAGAGCACTAGCAAACACTCCCCCTAGGACATCAGTCCCGGCCCTGCCCAGGTGTAGACCGTCCGGTTTGTATTGGTCCCACCTCCCCCAGAACTGGTTCCAATGCCCCAGGAATTTGAATCCCTCTCCCTTGCACCATTCCTCTAGCCATGTATTCATTTGAAATATCCTTCTATTTCTACTCTGACTAGCACGTGGCACTGGTAGCAATTCTGAGATTACCACCTTTGAGGTCCTATTTTTTAATTTACCTCCTAACTCCCTATATTCTGCTTTTAGGACCTCATCCCGTTTTTTACCTATATCGTTGGTACCTATATGTACCACGACCAGTGGCTGTTCACCCTCCCCTTCCAAAATGCTCTGTAGCCACTCTGAGACATCCTTGACCCTTGCACCAGGGAGGCAACATACCATCCTGGAGTCTCATTTGCTGTCGCAGAAACGCCTATCTATTCCCCTTACAATAGAATCCCCTATCACGATAGCTCTCCCATTCTTTTTCCTCCCATCCTGTGCAGCAGAACCACCTATGGTGCTAGGAAGTTGGCTGCTGCTGTCTTCCCCTGATAAGCCATCTCCCTCAACAGTATCCAAAACGGTATATCTGTTTGAGAGGGGGATGGCCACAGGGGACCCGTGCACTACCTGCCTGCACCTATTACTCTGCCTGGTGGTCACCCATTCCCTTCCTGCCTGTACACCCTTTACCTGCGGTGTGACCAGCTCCCTAAACGTGATATCCACGATGTTCTCAGCATCGCGAATGCTCCAATATGCATCCATCCGCAGCTCCAGCGCTGCAATGCGGTCTCACAGTAGCTGCAGCTGGATACATTTCCCACACACATGGTTGTCAGGGACACAGGAAGTGTCCCTGATTTCCCACATAGCGCAGGAAGAGCATGTCACAGCACCGAGCTGTCCTGCCATGACTTACCCTTTAATTAATTAATTAATTAAATTAAATTAAAATTAAATGGATCCCACCAATTACACTGGAATTAAGTGATATACTCAAGGGCCCTTACTTAACAGTAGTCCCCACTACACAAAGAGAACGTAGAAGCCACAAAATTTAAGTTTAGAAAAATTGAGAAAGAAAACACTCACCAACCAATCACTTACCTGCTTTTTGGTGACGTCACACTACGAATATTTTTTGCTTCCCTCTCCCGGAACCTAGATTTGTAAGCCGCCTCGGGGCTCACCTTAAGTACCGCCGCTCGCCGCCTCTGCTCCCTCGCAGGTCTGCCTCCTCTGCCGCCTCGCCGCTCTAGGCCTCGCTGCCGCCTCGGGGCTCACCTTAAGTACCGCCGCTCGCCGCCTCTGTTCCCTCGCAGGTCCGCCTCCTCTGCCGCCTCGCCGCTCGGCACTTTTCCAGTCTCATTTTATGGCTTCTTGCTCCCTTGGCTCATTCCACAGCATTTCTGCATCTCCTGCACCACCTCCAACATCTTTTGAGAAACCACTATGTCCAATTCCAAGGCAAGGGCCTACCCGAGGCTCTCGGATGAGGCGCTGCAAATGTTGTTTGAGGGGGTGATAGCTAGCATGGAGGTGCTCTTCCACTCATCTCGGAGGAAGTGGCCTGCCAAAGAAACCAAGGCTGTGTGGGTACAGCTGGCAAGGGACCTCCAGATCTGTGTGCAGATTGGGAGACTGTTTCTGTGTATTGATGAAATGCCATCCCTGTTGGAAAGGATTAAAATGATTTGAAGCCAAAATGTTGGCGTTATGCCATCTGTTCTTTTGCATTAGGCAGCTCCACATTGCGGGCACCGCCACACTTGCGTTGTCTGGTTGGTGGCCTGAGTGAAAGGAGGCCAGAGAGTCATGTCCATTGTCAATGATGCCCTAGGATGGAGCCAAGGACATGTGCCAACTTGAGCAACCTATGCAAATCTGGCCATGATAAGTTCATCCCTTGCATCCCAGGCAGCCATGTGCTCGCGTGCTACCGCTGCCGCTGGTCGATACACCGGCACTCTGACCTCCTCCTCCTCCTCCTCCAGATCCTCCTACTCCTCCTCCTCATCCTCATCCTCATCTGAGGTCGATGCAGAAAGAAAATGAATGGTTTCCATGCCTACTTTGGGGAAGCGCTCATTGCAAGCAGGGAGAGGGTCTTCCAAGGAGATCCCACAGTTGATGGAGTCAAGCTGCAGCACCTCCGACCTCGGAAGGCCTTCTAAAAGTGCTCAGAGACCTTTTAAAGCCAAGGTCTGGCACCTGCAAGTAATCCTTGCTGCAATAAACGATGTCTTGTTAGACCTGCAGCAGTGAGGAGGCCACCCACGAGTCAACCCACCAGGTTTACCTGGCGTGGTTCAGGAGTTGCGTGGAGCACGCCGAAATGCTGGAAAAATCACGAGTGCCTCTCAAAATAGGCTTAGAGAGGCCCTTAACGAGCATTTAAGGATGTTAAATAGCGTAATGGCCAGCTGGAGGCGGGAGCGTTTCCCGACCTCCAAAACCGGCACCGGCAAAATCCCGCGGAGGCGGGTTCCAAACCCGACCTCTTTGAATCTGATTTTCCCGCCTTTCCTGCCTCCAAACCCGCCTCCTCCGACATCAGAAAATCGCCCCCATAGAATCCTAGAATGGTTACAGCACAGAAGAAGGCCATTCTACCCATCGAGCCCATGCCAGCTCTATGCAAGAGCACCTCAGCTAGTCCCACTATCCCGCCCTTTCCCCGTAGCCCTATAAATTATTTTCCTTCAGGTACTTATCCAATTCCCTTTTGAAAGCCACGATTGAGTCTGCCTCCACCACCCTTTCAGGCAGTACATTCCAGATCCTAGCCACTCGCTGCGTAAAAAAGTTTTTCCCCATGTCACCTTTGGTTCTTCTGCCAATCACCTTAAATCTATGTCTTACGGTTCTCGACCCTTCCGCCAATGGGAACAGTTTCTTTCTATCTACTCTGTCTAGACCCCTCATGATTTTGAACACCTCTATCAAATCTCCTCTCAATCTTCTCTGCTCTAAGGAGAACAACCCCAGCTTCTCCAGTCTATCCATGTAACTGAAGTCCCTCATCCCTGGAATCATTCTTGTAAATCTTTTCAGCACCCTCTCTAAGGCCTTCATATCCTTCCTAAAATGCGGTGCCCAGAATTGGACACAATGCTCCAGTTGAGATCGGACCAGTGTTTTATAAAGGCTCATCATAACTTTCTTGCTTTTGTACTCTATGCCTCCGAAAGCTTGTGATTTCAAATAAAACTGTTGGGGGGAAAAATTCAGCTGCTTGCGCCTCCCGTTAGCGCCTTAAATGGGCGCTAATGGGGCGTAAAGCAGCTAACGCCCGGGCGCAGCGCCGCCCACGCCTCCCGAAAAATTTAGTGGGAGGTTAGCGGCGGCGGCAGCCGGTAGCGCCCTGTGGCGCTGCGCCGCCGGCGATGACGTCATCGCCGTGCGCAGCGCCCCGCTCGCGCCCCGGCCGTGATCTTCAGTCGCGCCCCCTGATTTACCGCCAGACGCTATGTCCGACGGGTTCAGGGGGGCGTACGTGCGGCCGGGGCGGCGATATTTAAAGGGGAGGTGGCAGGCGGCCATTTTTGTTGCTGGCCGCCTGCCAGCACCTGCCCCCGTGGCTGTCCCCGGCCCCCGTGAAGCCCCCCCAGCGTGAAGTGCCGGCTGCGCTCCAAGAGCCCGGCACTTCTCTTGAGTGCCGGGCTCTTTTGCCGGCACTCCCGATCCCTGGGAGCCCAGCTGGGCCCCGGTTCGCGCTGCGCAAGGCCCCTCCCCTTTAAGAAGGGGAGGAAGGCCTGCAATACCGCGGCGCGACGTGCCGCAGCGCGTGGCGCTGCGGCACGTAGCGCTATAACCTGGTGTTGTGCGACCTCTCAATTCTATTTATGAAGCCCAGGAGCCCGTATGCTTTTTTAACCACTATCTCAACCTGCCCTGCCACTTGCCTCTCTGTTCCTGCACCCACTTTGGAATTGTACCCTTTAGTTTATTTTGCCTCTCCTCATTCTTCCTACCAAAATGTATCACTTCGCACTTTTCTAGATTAAATTTCATCTGCCATGTTTCTGCCCATTCCACCAGCCTGTCTATGTCCTCTTGAAGTCTATCACTGTCTTCCTCGCTGTTTACTATATTTCCAAGTTTTGTGTCATCTGCAAATTTTTAAATTGTGCCCTGTACACCCAAGTCTAAGTCATTAATATATTTCAAGAAAAGCAGTGGTCCTAGTACCGACCTCCCCTCATCCCAAAATATCTTCGGATTTACAAGCTGCACATTGCGTAAGCATGCACCTCTTCCTTTCCCGCCCTCCCCTCACCACAACCCTACCCTTGTGCCTTCTTCATTTCAGACACCCAAGAAATCCAGCCAGCCTAGCCAGTGGTTGACCAGGAAGAGGGAAAGGAGAGTGAAGAAGAAGAAGCAACACCGTCACTCGATTTCACACTCCCAGCCACCAGCTCTCGAGATCGTTCTGCAAGGCTAGCTGCAGTGTCCCCCAGTGAAAGTCAGCAGCCTTCCACCAACTATGCTGCAGCCACAAGGTTAGCACTGGGTAAGAGCACTAGGATGGGCAAAGGCACATGCAAGACAGTCACTCAGGGAATGCACAAGGGTGATTAGTTGATTTTTTGATGTAATATTGGATGCATATATGGATAAAGTTGGATTGGAAAGTTTGCTTTGTGGTGGCTTTTATTTCAGCATTGTGGCCGCATGATGGTCAGTAACAGAGGGAAGGTAAGGTGTGAGACAAATGTTGAAAGAGGAATTGGGGTTGTGTTCACTGGTACCGCAGGCGGATGATTTGATCCTGGATATCCCGGCCAGAATAGGGCTGTCTGGGTTGCCTCCTTCCTTCACTTCTTCCTCTTCTGCTTCTTCCTCTACCTCCTCCTCATTTTTCTCTTCCTCCTCCCTCTGCGAGCAGCTTGTCCCCTTTGCTGCCTCTGCTCCATCTCCATGTCATGCTGCAGCCCAAAGAGACTGCAACTATAGCCCCCAGGACTGGAAGCAAGTGATGTTCTCAGAGGCCTTCCTTTAAGAGCCAAAGCCTTGCAAACATCCAGCAGCACTCCCTGCACTCCCTTCACACTTTAACAACTTTTTTTAAATGTCTTACACCAAGCCACTACTCCAATAAAATGAAAAGAAACCAGTACAAAAGCAAAAATCTAAACTTGCCTGAAAGTTGCGTGTGACCCTTTGTGTGGGTCCATCCTACAGCTTCACTCATGTTCTGCTGTGCGTGCTTTGGAGATGGTGTTAAAAGAAGCGGCGACATCCGAAATACCGGACTGTGTGTCAATTCTGCATGCTGATCGATGTCACGATTTGACCCACTTCCATATCTGGAGTGAGCACAGGTAACGGCAGCGCTGCTGACCTGTCCAAAATGGCGGCCATCGCGTTTCACGCTGGCAGTGGTTGGAAGCAAGGCGGCCGCCATTTTTTCATCCAAGCCAGCCTTAACGGCCGGCGCAAACGGACCGAATTTCACGGCCATTGTCTTTACCCCCCCACCCCCAACATACTTTGTTCCCTTGCCAATGATTCCATCCCCCTCCACGGCACTCTCTCAGGCTGAACCAGACTGATCACTACCTCAACATCCTATCTGACCTCGATTTGAGCTTCTGACCCCATATCCTCACCAACACGCCTACTTCCACTTCTGTAACATCGCCCATCTCTGCCCCTGCGTTAGCCCATGTGTTGCTGAAATCATCATCCATGCATTTGTTGCCTTCAGACTCAATTTTTCCAATGTTCCCCAAGCCAGCCACTTCCCTCCATAAACCTGAACTTATCCAAAACTCTGCTGCCTGTATCCTAACCTGTATCTACTCACCCATCACCCCTGACCTACATTGGCTCCCAATCCCCAATGCCTTCAATTTAAAATTCTTATCCTCGTGATCAAATCCATCATGGCCCCTCCCTATCTCTGTAACCTCCTCCAGCCCGACAAATTTCCAAGAGCTCTATGGCCATGAAAATGCACTTCTGAGTGCCGGCTGTTAAGGACAGTTTCGGTAAAAAAATGGTGGCACCTCACTTCCGCCTACTTCCAGCGGGTCCCATGGCCGCCATTTTGGGAAGGTCGGCAGTGTGGCCATTTCCTGCGCTTGCTGGAGAAATGGTAATGAGGCAGATCGTAATGTCAATGAGTGTGCAATGCTGATTTGACGCACGATCTGCTATTTTCGATGTTGCTGCTCCATTCAATGCCCTCTCCTAATCACGACCAGCTGAACATGCGTTCAGCAGCAGGAAGGACCCCTCATCAGTGCTATTTAAAGGGATCAGCAACAACTTGCAGCTGACTAGCTTTTTATTTGTGCTGGCTCTGTGTAAGTTTGTGCAATTGTTTGGAGCTTTCTACAGTTATTTAAAGTTGGTGAGGTGACAGAGAGTGTTGCTGCAAGTGGAGAAGGCCTTGCTTCTGATTTAAAAGATTCTGCTCACACCACTAGGACCAATCATGAGGGCTCTACTTGCAGACACCCTCGCGTTCAAGTATGACAGGGAGATGGAGCTGAGGCAGTGAAGAAGAGGACAAGCTGCTCGCAGAGGGAGGAGGAGGAGGGGCAGAAGAGCTCTCAGCAGGTCTTCCGAGAGCACTTCTCCAACCTGTACTTAAGCCAGGAGCAGTGTATTAGGAGGCTCCGCTTCACCAAGACGTGGTCACAGAAATTTGCCACCTCTTGGATGAAGACGGGGCTGCCAGTGGCTCTCAAGGTCACCGTGGCCCTCAGTTTTATCACCACCGGTTCTTCCAGTCTGGAGCAGGAGACATAGCTAACATCTCCCAGTTCGCCGTCCATCTCTGCATCCAGGAGGTTACAGAGGCTCTGTACTCCAGGAGAAGGGAACAGAGAGAAGCAAGAGGAGTGTGCATATGGCTTTGCCAGGATTTCAGTCTTCCCCATGGTGCAGGGCACCATCATAGAATCATAGAAATTTACAGCACAGAAGGAGGCCATTCGGCCCATCTTGTCTGTGCCGGCCGACAAAGAGCTATCCACCCTAATCCCACTTTCCAGCACTTGGTCTGTAGCCTTGTAGATTACGGCACTTAAAGTGCATATCCAAGTACTTTTTAAATGTGATGAGGGTTTCTGTCTCTACCATCCTTTCAGGCAGTGAGTTCCAGACCCCCACCACCCTCTGGGTGAAAAAAATTCACCTAAAAAAACTCTAAACCTCCTACCAATTACTTTAAATTTATGTCCCCTGGTTATCGATCTCTCTGCTAGGCCCCTCATAATTTTATACACCTCAATTAGATCTCCCCTCAGCCTCCTCTGTTCCAAAGAAAACTACCCCAGCCTATCCAATCTTTCCTCATAGCTAAAATTTCTCAGCCCAGGCAACATCCTCGTAAATCTCCTCTGCACCCTCTCTAGTGCAATCACATCCTTCCTGTAATGTGGTGACTAGAACTGCACGCAGTATTCTATCTGTGGCCTAACTAGTGTTTTATACAGTTTAAGCATAATTTCCCTGCTCTTATATTCTATGCCTCAGCTAATAAAGGCAAATATCCCATATGCCTTCTTAACCACCTTATCTACCTGTCCTGCTACCTTCAGGGATCTGTGGACATGCATCCCAAGGGCCCTCTGATTCTTTGCACTTCTCAGTGTCCTACTATTTATTGTGAATTTCCTTGCCTTGTTAGCCCTCCCCAAATGCATTACCTCACACTTCTCCGGATTGAATTCCATTTGCCACTGTTCTGCCCACCTGACCAGTCCATTGATATCTTCCTACAGTCTTCAGCTTTCTTCTTCATTATCAACCACACGGCCAATTTTTGTATCATCTGCAAACTTCTTCATGGTACTTCCTACATTCAAGTCCAAATCATTGATATACACCACAAAAAGCAAAGGACCCAGTACTGAGCCCTGCGGAACCCCACTGGAAACAGCCCTCCAGTCACAAAAACACCCATCAACCATTACCCTTTGTTTCCTGCCTCTGAACCAATTTTGATCCAACTTGCCACTTTGTCTTGTGTCCCATGGGCTTTTACTTTCATGACCAGTCTGCCATGTGGGACCTTATCAAAAGCCTTGCTAAAATCCATATAGACTACATCAAATGCACTACCCTCATCGACCCTCCTTGTTACCTCTTGAAAAAATTCAATCAAGATAGTCAGACACGACCTTCCCTCAACAAATCCATGCTGACTGTCCCTGATTAATCCATGTCTTTCTAAATGAAGATTTATCCTGTCCCTCAGAATTTTTTCCAATAGTTTTCCCACCACCGAGGGTAGGCAGACTGGCCTGTAATTACTCAGTCTATCCCTTTCTCCCTTTTTAAACAACAATACCATGTTAGCAGTCCTCCAGTCCTCTGGCACCACACCTGTAGCCAGAGAGGATTGGAAAATGATGGTCAGGGCCTCTGCTATTTCCTTTCTTACTTCTCTTAACAGTCTGGGATACATTTCATCCGGGCCTGGGGATTTATCCACTTTCAAAGATGCTAAACCCCTTAATACTTCCTCTTTCACTATGTTTATTTCATCTAATATTTCACACTCCTCCTCCCTGATTGCAATGTCTGCATCGCCCCTCTCTTTTGTAAAAACAGATGCAAAGTATTCATTAAGAATCATACCCAAGTCTTCCGCCTCCACACACAGGTTAACTTTATGGTCCCTAATAGGCCCTACTCTTACTTTAGTTATCCTCTTGCTCTTAATGTATTTATAAAACATTTTTGGGTTTTCCTTGATTTTACTTGCCAAAATGTTTTCATGCCCTCTCTTTGCTTTCCGAATTTCCTTTTTAATTTCACCCCTGTACTTTCTATACTCCTCTAGGCTTTCTGCAGTATTGAGCCCTCGGTATCTGTCATAAGAACATAAGAACATAAGAAATAGGAGCAGGAGTAGACCAATCGGCCCCTCGAGCCTGCTCCGCCATTCAATGAGATCATGGCTGATCTGATCCAACCTCAACTCTAAAGAACACAAGAAGTAGGAGCAAGACCAGGCCACTCGGCCCCTGGGCCCGCTCCGCCACCCACAGGGCCTTGACCGATCCGAACTCAAACTCATGTCCAATTTTCAGCCCGCTCCCCGTAATCCCTTGATTCCCTTTACTTCTAGGAAACGGTCTATTTCTGTTTTAAATTTATATAATGAAGTAGCTTCCACAGCTTCCTGGGGCAGCAAATTCTACAGACCTACTACCCTCTGAGTGAAGAAGTTTCTCCTCATCTCAGTTTTGAAAGAGCAGCCCATTATTCTAAGATTATGTCCCCTAGTTCTAGTTTCACCCATCATTGGGAACATCCTCACCGCGTCCACCCGATCAAGCCCCTTCACAATCTTATATGTTTCAATAAGATCGCCTCTCATTCTTCTGAACTCCAATGAGTAGAGTCCCAATCTACTCAACCTCTCCTTGTATGTCCACCCCCTCATCCCCGGAATTAACCGAGTGAACCTTCTTTGTACTGCCTCGAGAGCAAGTATGTCTTTTCTTAAGTATGGACACCAAAACTGTATGCAGTACTCCAGGTGCGGTCTCACCAATACCCTATACAACTGCAGCAATACCTCCCTGTTTTTATATTCTATCCCCCTAGCAATAAAAGCCAACATTCCATTGGCTTCCTTGATCACCTGCTGCACCTGCATACTAACTTTTTGATTTTCTTGCACCAAGACCCCCAGATCCCTTTGTACTGCAGTACTTTCCAGTTTCTCGCCATTAAGATAATAACTTGCTCTCTGATTTTTCCTGCCAAAGTGCATAACCTCACATTTTCCAATATTGTATTGCATCTGCCAAATCTCTGCCCACTCACCCAGCCTGTCTATATCCCCTTGTAGGTTTTTTATGTTCTCCTCACTCTCTACTTTCCCTCCCATCTTTGTATCATCTGCAAACTTTGATATGTTACACTCGGTCCCCTCCTCCAAATCGTTAATATAGATTGTAAAGAGTTGGGGACCCAGCACCGACCCCTGCGGAACACCACTGGCCACTGGTTGCCAGTCCGAGAATGAACCATTTATCCCAACTCTCTGCTTCCTGTTAGATAACCAATCCTCCACCCATGCCAGAATATTACCCCCAATCCAGTGATTTTTTATCTTGAGTAATAATCTTTTATGTGGCACCTTGTTGAATGCCTTCTGGAAGTCTAAATACACTACATCCGTTTGTTCCCCTTTATCCACCCTGTACGTTATGTCCTCAAAGAACTCGAGCAAATTTGTCAGACATGACTTCCCCTTCATAAAGCCATGCTGACTTTGTCCTATTAAATTATGTTTATCTAAATGTTCCGTTACTGTCTCCTTAATAATAGACACCAAAATTTTACCCACCACAGATGTTAGGCTAACTGGTTTATAATTTCCAGCCTTCTGCCTACAACCCTTTTTAAATAAGGGTGTTACATTAGCAGTTTTCCAATCTGCCGGGACCTTTGCTGAGTTCAGGGAGTTTTGGAAAATTATTACCAAAGCATCCACAATTCCTACTGCCACTTCCCTCAAGACCCTAGGATGTAAGCCATCAGGTCCAGGGGATTTATCCGCCTTGAGTCCCATTATTTTACTAAGTACCAATTCCTTAGTGATTTTAATCATATTTAGCTCCTCCCCCACTAGAGTCCCCTGTTTGTCCAGTGTTGAGATATTCTTAGTGTCCTCTACCGTAAAGACTGAAACAAAATATTTGTTCAGCATTTTTGCCATCTCCATGTTTCCCACCATTAATTTCCCAGTCTCATCCTCTAAGGGACCTACGTTTGCCTTAACCACCCTTTTTCTTTTTATATAACTATAGAAACTCTTGCTATCTGTTTTTATATTTTTTGCTAATTTATTTTCATAGTCTATTTTCCCTTTCTTAATCAATCCTTTAGTTACTTTTTGTTGTCTTTTGAAGACTTCCCAATCTTCTATCCTCCCACTAACTTTGGCTACCTTATATGTCCTTGTTTTTAGTTGGATACTTTCTTTAATTTCTTTACTTAGCCATGGATGGCTGTCATTTCTTTTACACCCTTTTTTCCTCAGTGGAATATATTTATTTTGAAAGTTGTAAAATAACTCCTTGAATGAACACCACTGCTCATGTAGCATCTTACCCTTGAATCTATTTTCCCAGTCCACTTTAATCAATTCTGCTCTCATGCCATCATAGTCTCCTTTATTCAAGCTCAGTATGCTTGTTTGAGAACCAACCTTCTCACCCTCTAATTGGATATGGAATTCAACCATGTTATGGTCACTCATTCCAAGGGGATCCTTAACTAGGACATTATTAATTAATCCAGACTCATTACACAGTACCAGGTCCAAGGTTGCTTGCTCCCTTGTAGGATCAGTTACATACTGCTCAAGAAATCCATCCCTAACACTCAATAAACTCTTCCTCAAGGCTGCCCTGCCCAATTTGATTTGTCCAGTTAATATGATAGTTAAAATCCCCCATAATTATAGCTGTTCCCTTACTACATACCCCAACTATTTCCTGATTAATACTTCTTCCAACAGAGTTGCAACTATTAGGAGGCCTATATACTACGCCCACCAGTGTTTTTTTCCCCTTATTATTCCTTATCTCTACCCAAACTGTTTCATTATCCTGATCTTTTGAACCAATATCATTTCTCTGTATTACAGTGATTCCTTCCTTTATTAACATAGCCACCCCCCTCCCCTTCCTTCCTGCCTGTCCTTCCTGATTGTTAAATACCCTGGCATATTTAATTCCCAGACGTTGTCACCCTGCAGCCATGTTTCTGTAATGGCCACAAGATCATACCCATACATAGTTATTTGTGCCGTTAACTCGTCAATTTTGTTACGAATGCTACGTGCATTCAGATAAAGAACTTTCAAATGTGTTTTGCGACACTTACTTCCTGCTTTTTCCTTATTTAACACTTTACCTTTTACTCCATACCTTCTGTCCCTTCTTGACATGCTTTCCTCTGTCTCCCTGCTCAGGTTCCCAACCCCCTGCCACATTAGTTTAAATCCTCCCCAACAGCACTAGCAAACACTCCCCCTAGGACAGCGGTCCCGGCCCTGCCCAGGTGCAGACCGTCTGGTTTGTACTGGTCCCACCTCCCCCAGAACCGGTTCCAATGTCCCAGGAATTTGAATCCCTCCCCCTTGCACCATTCCTCTAGCCACGTATTCATTTGAAATATCCTCCTATTTCTACTCTGACTAGCACGTGGCACTGGTAGCAATCCTGAGATTACTACCTTTGAGGTCCTATTTTTTAATTTACCTCCTAACTCCCTTTTTTTTCTTTATCCTTCCCTGTATGCCCCTTGACATCCAGGGAGCTCTAGATTTGTTAGTCCCACCCTTTTTCTTTAAAGGAACATACTTGCTCTGAACCCTCACTGTCTCCTCCTTGAATGCCTCCCACTGCTCTGACACTGATTTACCTTCAAGTTTCTATCTCCAGTCCACTTTGGCTAAATCACATCTCAGCTTAGTAAAATTAGCTTTTTCCCAATTGACAAATTTTATTCCTGGTCTGTTTTGTCCTTTTCCATAACTACACAAACTGAATTATGATCATTACCACCAATATGCTCTCTCACTGATACCCTTTCTACCTGCCCAGCTTCATTCCCTAAAACTAGGTCCAGAACCGCCCACTTTCTTGTTGGGCTTGCTACGTACTGGCTAAAAAAGTTCTCCTGAATGCATTTTAAGAATTCTGTTCCCTCTATACCTTTCACACTAATTTTATCCCAGTTAATATTAGGGAAGTTGAAATCCCCTACTATTACTGCCCTATTTTTGCACGTCTCAGAAATTTGCCGGCATATTTGCTCTTCTATCTCCCTCTGACTGTTTGGGAGTCTATAGTACACTCCCAGCAGTGTGGTTACCCCTTTTTTGCTTTTCAGTTCAACCCATATGGCCTCATTGGATGATCCTTCTAAGATATCATCCCTCCTCACAGCTGCAATTGTCTCTTTAATCAATATTGCGACGCCCCCTCCTTTTTTATCCCCCTCTATCTCGTCTGAAAACCCTGTAACCAGGAATGTTGAGCTGCCATTCCTGCCCTTCTTTCAGCCATGTCTCAGTAATAGCTATAATATCATACTCCCATGTGTCTATCTGTGCCCTCAGCTCATCTGCTTCATTCCCTAGACTCCTTGCGTTGAAGTGTATACCATTTAGCACTGCCAAACTCCCTTGTTGTCAATTTTCTAGCCTTTATTTCCTCTGCCTTTCAAACTCGCTTACTAATTTTCTGCCTTCCATTTCCACCTTTGCTTCTCTCCCTTCTGAATCACTTTCAGGTTCCCATCACCCTGCCAAGCTAATTTAAACCCTCCCCAACACGCACTGTGTACTCACCCGTAAGGCCATCTGAAGTGTCGGTTTCCTGCATGCACTGCGCATGCGCGGGAAACCGGAACTTCCGTTCCCCTGAAGGGAGGGGTTCAGAAGTCGAACGCGTGTGCGGTAGAGGCTGCGCGCACGCAGCGAACTTCGATTTTTTTTTCAGGTTTCTCTGGGAAGGTAGGTATGAAGAAGCTGCGCTTTTAAAAAGGAGGCGCAAGGCCTGTTTTTAACAAGGTAAGTGGTTAATTAATTACAATTTAAAAATTTTTCAACAGGTTTGTCTTTTTTAGATACTTTAGCACCGTTACAAAGAATAATTAATTTTTTCAAAAATTAAAATTTTTGTTTAAAGTAGTTAATTTATTTAACTTATAGTTATTTTAAAAATGTGATTTAAAAAAAAATTATTTGAAGTTTAAGTGTGGTTTTGGGGCCGATCTCTATTCATAGATTTGACAGGTCTTCCTGTCAAATCTATGAAGGAAAATGCCCTGCTAGGATTGGCTCTCCATGGCCCACGTGATCCCAGGGGACGCTTCGAACTAACTGCGCCCCTGGGATACACAAGCACTGCGCGCCGGCAGCTGGAGGAGGCCCAGGACCCGAAGTCCTCGTGGGCCCAAGGCACAACTGCAGGCGCGGTAGGCAAGTACGCGCGTGATGCTTGCACCCGCAGGAAGCCTGAAAGCTGAATTTCTGGCCCATTGTTTCTGGTCTTGTTGAGGTGTAACTCGTCCAGCTTGTACAGGTCCCACCTCCCCCAGAAACATAGAAACATAGAAACATAGAAGATAGGGGCAGGAGTAGGCCATTCGGCCCCTCTAGCCTGCGATCATTGCTGATCATCCAAATTCAGAACCCTGTCCCTGCTTTCTCCCCATATCCCTTGATCCCTTTAGCCTTAAGAAATATATCCAACTCCTTCTTGAATATATTTAATGAATTGGCCTCTACTGCCTTCTGTGGTAGAGAATTCCACAGGTTCACCACTCTCTGGGTGAAGAAATTTCTCCTCATTTCTGTCCTAAATGGCTTACCCCTTATCCTTAGACTGTGACCCCTGGTTCTAGACTCCCCGACCATCGGGAACATCCTTCCTGCATCTAGTCTGTCCAGTCCTTTCAGAATTTTATAAGTTTCAATGAGATCCCCTCTCATTCTTCTAAACTCCAGCGAGTATAAGCCCAATCGACCCAATCTCTCCTCATACGTCATTCCTGCCATCCCCGGTATCAGCCTGGTGAATCTTCGCTGAACTCCTTCCATGGCAAGAACCTCCTTCCTCAGATAAGGCAACCAAAACTGCACACAATACTCAAGGTGTGGTCTCACCAAGGCCCTGTACAGCTGCAGCAAGACTTCCTTGTTCCTGTACTCAAACCCTCTCGCTACGGAACCGAGGACGAGCCCAGCAGTGAGGTCGAGGCCCAGGAATGGCACAGCATGGACCAGCAGCGGGGTTGGGAGGACCACACTGCAGCCTATGAAACCCAGGCAGAGAGGACCTGTTTGGCATAAAAATAAAACAAAAAAGGTGACTCAACCGTGGCTAACAAGGGAAATTAGGGATAGCATAAGATCCAAGGAGAGGACATATAAATTGGCAGGCAAAAGCAGCAAACCTGAGGATTGGGAGCAGTTTAGGACTCAGCAAAGGAGGACAAAGGGATTAATTAAGAGGGGGGAAATAGAGTATGAGAGTAAGCTTGCAGGGAACATAAAAACTGATTGTAAAAGCTTCTATAGATATGTGAAGAGAAAAAGATTGGTGAAGTCAAGCATAGGTCCCTTGCAGTCAGAATCAGGGGAATTTATAATGGGGAACAAAGAAATGGCCGACCAATTAAATACATATTTTGGTTCTGTCTTCACAAAGCAGGACACAAATAAACTCCCAGAGATGTCGGGGAACATAGGGTCTAATGAGAGGGAGGAACTGAATGAAATCAGTATTTGTAGGGAAATGGTGTTAGGGAAATTGACGGGATTGAAGGCCGATAAATCCCCAGGGCCTGATAATCTACATCCTAGGGTACTTAAGGAAGTGGCCCTAGAAATAGTAGATGCATTGCTGGTCATCTTCCAAAATTCTATAGACTCTGGAACAATTCCCATGGATTGGAGGGTAGTTAATGTAACCCCACTATTTAAAAAAGGTGGTAGAGAGAAAATGGGGAATTATAGACCGGTAAGCCTGACATCGGTAGTGGGGAAAATGCTAGAGTCCATTATAAAAGATGTAATAGCAGAGCACTTGGAAAACAGTGACAGGATCGGACAAAGTCAACATGGATTTACAAAAGGTAAATCATGCTTGACTAATCTACTGGAATTTTTTGAGGATGTAACTGGTAGAATAGATAAGGGAGAACCAGTGGATGTGGTGTATTTGGACTTTCAGAAGACTTTCGATAAGGTCCCGCATAAGAGATTAGCGTGCAAAGTTAAAGCACATGGGATTGGGGGTAAGGTACTGACTTGGATAGAAAACTGGTGGGCAGACAGGAAGCAAAGAGTTGGAATAAACGGGTCTTTTTCCGAGTGGCAGGCAGTGACTAGTGGGGTACCGCACGGATCGGTGCTGGGACCCCAGTTATTCACAATATATATTAATGATCTAGACGAGGGAACTAGATGTATTATCTCCAAGTTTGCAGACGTCACAAAGCTGGGTGGGCGTGTGTGCTGTGAGGAGGATGCAGAGAAACTCCAGTATGATTTGGACAGGTTGGGTGATTGGGCAGATGCATGGCAGATGCAGTATAATGTGGATAAATGCAAGGTTAGCCACTTTGGTGGCAAAAACAGGAAGGCAGATTATTATCTGAACGGCAATAGATTGGGAAAAGAGGAAGTGCAACGACACCTGGGTGTCCTTGTGCACCAGTCGCTGAAGGTAAGCATGCAGGTGCAGCAGGCGGTTAAGAAGGGAAATGGTATGTTGGCCTTCATAGAGAGAGGATTCAAGTACAGGAGCAAGGATGTCTTGCTGCAGTTGTACAGGGCCTTGGTGAGACCACACCTTGAGTATTGTGTGCAGTTTTGGTCACCTTATCTGAGGAAGGAGGTTCTTGCCATGGAGGGAGTGCAGCGAAGATTCATCAGACTGATACCTGGGATGGCAGGAATGACGTATGAAGAGAGATTGGGTCGATTAGGCGTATATTCGCTAGAGTTTAGAAGAATGAGAGGGGATCTCATTGAAACTTATAAAATTCTAACAGGACTAGACAGACTAGATGCAGGAAGGATGTTCCCGATGGCGGGGGAGTCCAGAACCAGGGGCCATAGTCTAAGGATAAGGGGTAAGCCATTTAGGACTGAGATGAGGAGAAATTTCTTCACCCAGAGAGTGGTGAACCTGTGGAATTCTCTACCACAGAAGGCAGTTGAGGCCAATTCATTAAATATATTCAAGAAGGAGTTAGATATATTTCTTAAGGCTAAGGGGATCAAGGGATATGGGGAGAAAGCAGGGACAGGGTTTTGTATTTGGATGATCAGCCATGATCGCATTGAATGGCAGAGCAGGCTCGAGGGGCCGAATGGCCTACTCCTGCTCCTATCTTCTATGTTTCTATGTTTCTATGAAGGAGGGAGGAGGACAGTAGGAGTATGTTTGTGCGTGTGTGCTAGGCCGATGTAGCAGAGCCTGGTCTTCAATCATCTTGGATCCCCTTGCCATTGGACCAAGACCTTGCTCTGTCAAGCCTGTGTGGTAGCTGGTGTGCAACGGCCATCCCATGTTAAAAGAATACACGCAAAGGCATCTTCCACTCTTTACTTTATAGACTATTAACTAGAAACACTTACCAGCTACTCACCAATCAGCTCCTTCTCTTGAGCCGACGTCACTTTTTAATTCTGTCATCATTCTTTCAAATTCTGCCTTTGTTGAGTTGCTCCCGCTCAGGTCCGCTGCCTCAACTTCACACATGTGTCTTTGCGGGCACCGCGTATCAATCCTGAGATGCACCGCAACTGCAAAGACTATGATGCACTTAATGTGCAGTTGGTGTGTGACCACGCCCAGCAGATCATGATGGTGAATGCCTGGTATCCTGGCAGCAGTCATGATGTCTTCATCCTTCGCCAGTCTGGTGTGCCAGCAATTCTCCAGCTAATACATTAAACCTGAGGATGGCTGCTTGGAGACAAGGCTATTTGCTCTACATCTGACTGATGACTCTCCTCCGCAATCCCACCAATCGTGGCCAGCACTCATATAATGAGAGCCATGCTGCCACGAGGAACCTCATCGAGCAGCCATCAGTGTGTTGAAGGAACGGTTCCGCTGGCTTGACCGCTCGGGAGGAGCTCTCCAGTACATGCTGGAGTGGATGTCCCATTTCGTGGTGGTCTGCTGCATCTTCCACAACCTGGCCATCATGAGGGCGCAGTCCTTGCCACCACAGGTTCCGGGACCACTTCAGGAGGATGAGGAGGAGGCAGAAGAGGAGGATGAAGAGGATGAAGAAGAGGAGGAGAAGGAGGAGAAGTAGGAAGGGAGGAGGCAGGCAGCAGATCTCCGTTCCGGATGGACTGTCCATGTACTCTTCATCAGACTCCTGTTCCAATAAATGAAATGTAAGAAGAAGGATTAGGTATAAGCATACCATCATCATCAGCAATGCTTTCAACTTTGCCGCTTGCCACGGCCTCAGTGATGGCACCTACAATTATCTCCAGCGCAGTCTCCTCCAGCTCCATGAGGTTGTCAAATCGGGCTTCCCCTCCGCCCATCTGCTGCT
The DNA here is from genome assembly GCA_030390025.1 of Squalus acanthias. NCBI lineage: Eukaryota > Metazoa > Chordata > Chondrichthyes > Squaliformes > Squalidae > Squalus > Squalus acanthias. Next base: position 42,543,620 of record CM059432.1, read on the forward strand.
GCTCCCGGTGCTTATGTGCCACCTTGGCCTGCAAGAGAAAGGGAAGTGTGTTAGTGAGTCTGGTGCAATGTGTCTGGGTAATGTGCCTGCCATGGTTCAATAGGTGGCTGTGTGTGCAAGGTGTGAGATGTGGGCGTGAATCTTGCAGCAGTGCTAAGTGTGTGAGGGTGAGGTGAAGCTATGATTCTGAGGTATGAGTATGATTGCTAGAGATTGTTGGTAGGTGAGTGATGGGGGTGTGGTGCACTGAGCAGTGTGTGAGGCTAGTGGTGCAGTTGGAGGAATATGGCATTTGAAGATGCATTCACTCTCCTTGACCACTCGTGTGAGGTCATTAAACTTCTTGCAGCACTGGATCCAGGTCCTGGGTAGAACACTCGTGGCACTGACAGCTTGAGCTAATTCCTCCCACAGCCTTCTGGCATGCTGCCTGGAAGGCCTCCTGCCCCCCTGCGGGTAGAGGACTTCACGTCGTCTGTGAACCCCCAGGACCAAGGCCTCCAGTGGCGCATCAGAAAACCTCCCTGCCCTCTCTCTTCCCTGTTGGGCCATGACTTCATCCACACTGACAATGAGGTGCTTCTGCAACAAAGCACCTCCCCTTTCAGTAGTGCAGAGAGCCTAGGACAAATTATATTGGCCAGTAGACTGCACCCAATATTGGCCTCCCTGTTTAGCGCTAAGCCAACCAGCTGCGCGTTTAGTGCTGAGATCAGCGCTCCAATCCAATTATAACAAGCAGGCAGCACGAATTTTGGGTGCTGCCTGCACCACTTTGAATGAGTGCAGGCACATCGGGCTTCACGCTTCCTGTGCCCATTCTCAGGGCTAATCGAATTTCACCCGCAATGTTCCTCCAACTCTAACCTGTTATGCATCCCCCACTCCATTCGTCCAACCATTGGCAGCCATGCCTTCAGCCGTCTAGGCCCAAAGTCTGGATGACTTCCCTAACCTCTCTGCCTTTTGACATCTCTCTCGTCCTTTAATACCCTACTTAAAATCCAACCTCCTTGAGCGAGCTTTTATTCATCCCTTCTAATATCTCCTTCTTTGGCTCAGTATCACTTTTTGTCTGATTATTATACAGCACAGAAAGAGGCCCTTCGGCCCATCGTGTCTCTGCCGGCCATCAAGCCCTATCTATTCTAATCCCATTTTGCAGCACTTGGTCCGTAGCCTTGTATGCTATGGCGTTTCAAGTGCTCATCTAAATGCTTCTTGAATGTTGTGAGGGTTCCTGCCTCTACCACCCTTTCAGGCAGTGAGTTCCAGATTCCAACCACCCTCTGGGTGAAAAAGTTTTTCCTCAAATCACCTCTAAACCTGCTGCCCCTTACCTTGAAACTATGCCCCCTGGTTATTGACTCCTCTACTAAGGGGAAAAGTTCCTTGCTATCTATCCTATCAATGCCCCTCATAATTTTGTACACCTCAATCAGGTCCCCCCTCAGCCTTCTCTGCTCTAAGGAAAACAACCCCAGCCTGTCCAGTCTCTCTTCATAGCTGAAGCGCTCCAGCCCAGGTAACATCCTGGTGAATCTCCTCTGCACCCTCTCCAATGCAATCACATCCCTCCTATAGTGTGGCGACCAGAACTGCACACAGTATTCCAGCTGTGGCCTAACTAGCGTTTTGTACAGCTCCAGCATAACCTCCCTGCTCTTATATTCTATGCCTCGGCTAATGAAGGCAAGTATCCCATATGCCTTTTTAACCACCTTATCTACCTGTCCTGCTGCCTTCAGGGATCTATGTACATGCACACCAAGGTCCCTCTGATCCTCTGTCCTTCCTCGGGTCCTACCATTCATTGTGTATTCCCTTGCCTTGTTAGTCCTCCCAAAATGCATCACCTCACACTTTTCAGGGTTAAATTCCATTTGCCACTGTTCTGCCCATCTAAGCAGCCCATCTATATCGTCCTGTAGCCTGAGGCTTCCCTCCTCGCTATTTACCACTCCACCAATTTTCGTGTCATCTGCGAACTTACTGATCATACCTCCTACATTCATAACTACATCATTAATATACACTACAAATAGCAAAGGACCCAGCACCGATCCCTGCGGTACACCACTGGACACAGTCTTCCAGTCACAAAAACAACCTTCGACCATCACCCTCTGCCTCCTGCCACTAAACCAATTTTGGATCCAATGTGCCAAATTGCCCTGGATCCCATGGGCTCTTACCTTCTTGACCAGTCTCCCATGTGGGACTTTGTCAAAAGCCTTACTGAAGTCCTATGCTTCTGTGAAAAGCCTTGGGACTTTTTCCTGCATAAAGGCATTATATAAATGCAAATTATTTTTGTTGTTTTTGATTCAGTTTGTTTTACTCCCTTTGCACGAATATCTGAACAAGATTCAGCACTTACATTAATGGACCGTATTTTGCGACCCTTAAGGGTGTGTACGAGGTGCGCACATGCCCGTAGGGGCCGCGCAAGTTCCGGGTTTATGCAAGTGAAGTGAATTCTCTTGATTGATCCTTCTCACCCCAGGAGATGGGCCTCTGCGGGTGGTGAGTTGCGTGAGTTGCACAACTTCCGCCCGCTGAATGCCTGTCAAATTCTTACGCCTGGAGTTTTAAAAAATAGAAAAATAAAATGTTATCACTCATTTATAAATTAAAAATACTCTTCAAAAAGTTAAGTTTATTTTTAACCCCATAAAAACATAATTTTTTTTCAAATTTTTTTTTTTGTTTAAAATATTTAATTAAATGGCATTTTCATTAATTTTAAATATGTAATTAAAAATTTTTTTTTTAATGTGTTGGTGTATTTTTTAAGTGATCCCCATATATACTTATTGGAGTTCCGTCTACAGAACTCCAATAAATATGAATGGGGATTCCCTTCTTTTATTAGTTGGGCCGGCCCACGTGATCCCAGGGGCGCCTAGGAACCGCCTGCGTTACTAGGATATGTGGGGCTCTGCCCGCTCAGGCCCGGAGAGGCCCAGGATGGCAAACCTCCGTATCTCCCGGGCCACCAGGTAGAATTTTTGCAGGTCGGAGGCATCCGCCCGTGGGAAACCTCCGAGTGCAAATGTTGGCCCATCGTCTTTATTTTTGTAACCTTTTTTCAGAAGTCTTTTCCAGTATATAATGAACCGTTGTGCCAAGATGTAACATTTTATAACTTTTCTGTGAAGCCATACTTAACATGGACTGAAAGCAAAAAACTGGAGACGTTGGACCTCTGAAATAAAATCCGAAAATGCTGGAAACACTCATCAGGCCTGTCAGCATCTATGAGTACATTTTTCCAGATGTAGACCCTTCATTATAAGTGGCACATACTCTACACCTGAAACGATATGGACTGAACAGTTGTGTCTCAGCTAATTGTTTAACTGCCATGCGCTTACCTGAAGTGACAGTTGTGAAACACAGATATATACACATTTATTTTAGATGTTGTTACTGAGAAAAATCAACACTATCACTGTAAGTCCGTGTGACCTGACTGTAGGCCCCATGAGTACCAGTGACGTAATGGATAAATACATGGCCTAATGTGCTACTGAGCCAAACAGACTAGGAAGCTCCCAGGTTTGAAACCTGATCTGTGCTGAGTTAAATGATCTTAGCTGATGGGTTACTAAAATTACCTCAGCGATTTCTGCAAAGGAAGGGAACAATTATCCAATGTTCTTGCTGCTGATTTTACCATGACTTCTGGGTGAAGATATGATTGGGATTAGTTTCTATGCCCTTGTGTTTGAATAGCTTGTCGACACTCACTATCTAGACTCACACATGGAAAATTACCACTTGGGGCAAAATCCCAAAAGGCAGCTGGTGTCCATGAAACCACGGGTAGACTTTCATCGTCACTGTCTGAGTGGTGATCTGGTGAAGTGGATCAGTTGCTCTTTATAGAACCTGCCTGATTTTCATTCCATTGAAATCACTGGAATGATATCAATAAAGGGGGACAATCTGCTCCACCAGATTACTGCCCAGGTAATGAAAACAAAAATCTATCCCCATATCCCAGCATGAGGTAACACATTCAGGAGAGGAAGGCAGAAAATTGGGGGGAAAATTGCCATTATTTCTTTAAACAAGTAAAAGTACATTTATAAATATAATTTATCTGGTGTTTAACCTTAATACATTATCTTAGTATTTTAAATGGCGATGGAAGAACAGCTCGAGGAACAGCACCTCATCTTTCGATTAGGCACTTTACAGCCTTCTGGACTTAACATCGAGTTCAACAATTTCAGACTATAACCTCGGCCCCTATGTTTTTTTTCCCCCTTGTTTTACATATGAACATATGAATTAGGAGCAGGAGTAGGCCACTCGACCCTTCGAGCCTGCTCCGCCATTCAATAAGATCATGGCTGATCCGATTACTCCACATTCCCACCTACCCCTGATAACTTTTCACCCCCTTGCTTACCAAGAATTGATCTACCTCTGCCTTAAAAATATTCGAAGTCGCACAACACCAGGTTATAGTCCAACAGTTTTATTTAAAATTACGAGCTTTCGGAGCTCCGCTCCTTCTTCAGGTACAGGTACAGTGAGGGAATACAAATCGATTACACAGTATATATATACAGAGAGCAATGAAAGCTCGTAATTTTAAATAAAACTGTTGGACTATAACCTGGTGTTGTGCGACTTCTCATTTTTGTCCACCTCAGTCCAACACCGGCATCTCCACATTAAAAATATTCAAAGACTCTGCTTCCACCGCCCTCTGAGGAAGAGAATTCCAAAGACTCACAATCCTCTGTGAGAAAAAATTTCTCCTCATCTCTGTCTTAAATGGGCGACCCCTTATTTTTAAACAGTGACCCCTAGTTCTAGATTCTCCCACAAGAGGAAACATCCTCTCCACATCCACCCTGTCCAGACCCCTCAGGATCTTATATGTTTCAATCAAGTCACCTCTTACTCTTCTAAACTCCAGCGGATACAAGCCTAGCCTGTCCAACCTTTCCTCATAAGACAACCCGCCCATTCCAGGTATTAGTCTAGTAAACCTTCTCTGAACTGCTTCCAACACATTTACATCCTTCCTTAAATAAGGAGACCAATATTGTACACAGTACTCCAGATGTGGTCTCACCAATGCCCTGTATAACTGAAGCATAACCTCCCTACTTTTGTATTCAATTCCCCTTGCAATAAACAATAACATTCTATTAGCTTTCCTAATTACTTGCTGTACCTGCATAGTAACCTTTTGCGATTCATGCACTAGCACACCCAGATCCCTCTGCATCTCCGAGCTCTGCAATCTCTCACCATTTAGATAATATGCTTCTTTTTTATTCTTCCTGCCAAAATGGACAACTTCACATTTTCCCACATTATACTCCATTTGCCAGATATTTGCCCACTCACTTAACCTATCTATATCCCTTTGTAGCCTCCTTATGTCCTCTTCACAATTTACTTTCCTACCTATCTTTGTGTCATCAGCAAATTTAGCAACCATACCTTCGGTCCCTTCATCCAAGTCATTTATATAAATTGTAAAAAGTTGAGGCCCCAGCACTGATCCCTGTGGCACACCACTCATTACATCTTGCCAATCAGAAAATGACCCATTTATGCCTACTCTCTGTTTCCTGTTAGCTAGCCAATCTTCTATCCATGCCAATATGTTACCCCCTACACCATGAGCTTTTATTTTCCGCAATAACCTTTGATGTGGCACCTTATCAAATGCCTTCTGGAAATCTAAGTACAGTCCATCCACCAGTTCCTTTTTATCCACAGCACATGTTACTTCCTCAAAGAACTCCAATAAATTGGTTAAACATGATTTCCCTTGCACAAAACCATGTTGACTCTGCCTGATTACTTTGAACTTTTCTAAGTGCCCTGCTATAACGTCTTTAGTAATAGCTTCTAACATCTTCCCTATGACAGATGTTAAGCTAACTGGCCTGTAGTTTTCTGCTTTCTGTCTCCCTCCCTTTTTGAATAAAGGAGTTACATTCGCTATTTTCCAATCTAATGGAACCTTCCCCGAATCTAGGGAATTTTGGAAAATTAAAACCAACGCATCAACTATCTCACTAGCCACTTCTTTTAAGACCCTAGGATGAAGTCCATCAGGACCCAGGGACTTGTCAGCCCGCAGCTCCAACAATTTGCTCAGTACCACTTCCCTGGTGATTATAATTTTCTTGAGTTCCTCCCTCCCTTCCATTTCCTGATTTACAGCTATTTCTGGGATGTTACTTGTCTCCTCTATAGTGAAGACCGATGCAAAATACCTGTTCAATTCAACTGCCATCTCCTTGTTTTCCATTATTAATTCCCCAGACTCACTTTTTATAGGACCAACGCTCACTTTGTTAACTCTTTTCTTTTTTAAATATCTATAGAAACTCTTACTATCTGTTTTTATATTTCTAGCTAGCTTTCTCTCGTACTCTAATTTTTCTCTCCTTATTAATCTTTTAGTCATTCTTTGCTGTTTTTTATATTCTATCCAATCTTCTGACCTGCCACCCATCTTTGCGCAATTATATGCTTTTTCTTTAAGTTTAATACTATCTTTAACTTTTTTAGTTAATCACGGATGGTGGGTCCTCCCCTTGAAATTTTTCTTTCTTGTTGGAACGTATATATTCTGTGTATTTTGAAATAGCCCCTTAAATGTCTGCCACTGCAACTCTACTGACCTATCCCTTAACCTAATTTACTCACATGGCAGCTGTTGATGAGTCTGCCATCGCCATTCACACCTCATCTTTTGTTTCTTAACTTGTCCCATTACCTCTCTTTTTGCCTTGCACCATCATCCCTTTTTCAGTCAATCTCTCCTGCCTTCCAGCCTATCACAGACCTTCCCTTTGTTCTTTCCTCCCCTCTCCCTGCCCCTGCTTAAAAATCTCTCTTCCCTAACCTTTTCCAGTTCTGACGAAGGGTCCTCGACCCGAAACAGTAACTCTGTTTCTCTCTCCACGATGCTGCCTGACCTGCTGAATGTTTCCAGCATTTTCTGTTGTTATTCCTATGTGGACTATTATTGTTTTAATCTGAAGTCAGCACAATATTAGGTCTTTGCTTTTCATGGTATTCTTTAAGTAGCACCCGTGAAGGACAGACTGATTACTCATTGTGTTCGGAACGCATGCTTCTACTCTTCCACTCCATTGTTGTACTTGGCAAATCTCACACGGCCACATCTCACGCAACACTTAAAAACAGGATTGGAGGCAGCTGCCTGTTCTACATGAATACCATTTGCAATATTCCATGTTCTGTATTTTTCACCTCCACATTGCAGATGTAATGTGAAACTGTGGTATCAGACAAACAACTCAATTTCTTTGCCAACAGCAATAAAACATTTGCCTTTTGGGTTTCAGGAGTGATCCCTTGTGTGCATTAGGGCTGAAAACCTTCAGCTGTGGCCAATGTTACATACTATCAGTCATTACGTAAGTGGTCGGCATTATTGAATGTCTACTGTAAATTAAAATATTTCACATCTTACACATTTCACATTCCAGACATTTTGCTTTGCTTTATATCTAAAAATATCCATGCTTCAAAGCAGTGCAGTGTTGCTGGAGTATTGCTGGCACATTTTAAGTCATTATGCGATTGTGGCAGATGTGTCACTTAATAATAGCGTTATTTTATTTTTACCATTAAATATTTAGCTTGAGGGTATCATCTTAAGCGGTGATTATAGTGAACACAACTGCATAGTACACAACGATTATTAATTAAGTACTGACTTTAAATCTTCGTACTGGATTTAAGCTTCAGTTGAGAAAGGAGAAATTTAAATAATAATTGCAAACGCTCAAAATCCAAACCAAAAATGTAAAATGCTAGAAACACACAATAGCAGTGGTAGAGAGAAAAAGATAGATCAACATTTTGGACAGTGTTATTCTTCAGAATTGAAAACTGAGAGATAAACTAGCACTTTAGCAGAATCAGAAAAAAAGGCAAAGGAAATCACAAGCAAATGACAGATACTGCAATCACAAACGGGAAATTAACAAAAGCAGGAGATTAAGAAGAGAGGTCTGCTAGTACAGGGTGGAAAATGTTGCTTTAATCCCTGAAATCAAATCAAGCCCACATATGTGACAGGTCTGAAGAAGGCCTCACTCTAATGCTTGTGAAGTGCCCTAAATCACACAAGGTTAATTAGTTTCAATTAAGCATTCCAAGTCGGGTAATGGAAGCAAAAACCCTGGAATCATTTAAGAAACAGCTAGCTATTGTAAACCTTTTCTGGATTGTGAGCTAGAATGGCCAATTGGTTTTGCTCATCCCTATCTATCTTATGAGACCTCAATGAATGGAAAATTAAACCTGGAAAATTGTACTGGATTACCAATGAGCAAAACATTAATTTCTACAGAATGCATGTTCCAACAAGTGATGGTTAACTCTATGGTTAAACTTCTGTATACAATGGATAACAGGCCACTGATGACATTATCTGGCAGAGAATACTATAAGGAGGAGAAGTGATATGCAAAGCTTTTCCACTGGCATTCTGTAGATATTTTCCAATGATAAAAAATATTGAGGTGCAGCTGGAATAGTTCCTGTATTCTTAGTAAAAGGAATGAGGTCTGAGTTAAGTGCTATTTAGTCTTGTAGTGGTAATCCAATCATTATCTTATAGAAGCCATGATGCGGAGATGCCGGTGTTGGACTGGGGTGGACAAAAGTGAGAAGTCGCACAACACCAGGTTATAGTCCAACAGTTTTATTTGAAATCACAAGCTTTCGGAGCGGCTGCTTCACTTCACCTGATGAAGGAGCAGCCGCTCCGAAAGCTTGTGATTTCAAATAAAACTGTTGTGTTGTGCGACTTCTCACTTTTATCTTATAGAAGACTGAGACCCCAACTTTATCTCTCTGGAGTAAGATTCTAACATGAATAAGTAGTCTCACCCAGTGGGTGAACTACTTCCTGTCAGAAGGGTCTGTAGTCTACCAAACAGGTCTACATAGTTCCATCATTGGGTCAAGACTGACTTTTATGAAAAATGAATTTGTTAATAATGACACATTAGAGATGGAGGCCGTGAAATTCGGCCTGTTAGCGGCGGCTGATAAGGCCAGTTTCAGTGAAAAAATGGCGGCGGCCTCATTTCCGGTGCGGAACGTGGCAGCCGCCATTTTGGGCATGTCGGCAGTGCTGCCGCTGCCTGAGGTCACTGCAAATATGGTAGTTAGATTGTTATGCTAATCAGCGTGCAACGCTGAATTGACGCACGCCCTCTCCAATGCATGCAGCAGCTGTACGACGGACCCCCTACCAACGCTTCTTAAAGGGACACATACAACATTCAGGTAAGTTTAGATTTTTGCTTTTGTTCTGGTTTCTTTACATTTTATTTGAGTAGTGGCTTGGTACAAGACATTTAAAAAGTTGTTAAGTGTGAAGGGAGTGCAGGTAGTGCTGCTGGACATTTGCAAGGCTTTGGCTCTTAAAGGAATGCCTCTGAGAACACCACTTGCTTCCAGTCCTGGGGGCTCTATTTGCAGTCCCTCTTGGGTTGCAGCATGACATGGAGATGGAGCAGAAACAGCAAAGGGGACAAGCTGCTTGCATAGGGAGGAGGAAGAGGAGGAAGACGAGGAGGTGGAAGAGGAAGAAGCAGAAGAAGAGGAAGCAGAAGAGGAGGAAGCAAAAGAGGAAGAAGCAGAAGAGGAGGAAGTGGAAGGAAGGAGGCAACCCACACAGCCTTTTTCTGGTCGGGATATCCGGGATTGAATCATCCGTCTGCAGTACCAGTGAACCCTACCCCAATTCCCCTTTCAACATTTGTCCCATACTCTACCTTCCCTCTGTTACTTCTTGGCCACAATGCTGAAATAAAAGCCACCACAAAGAAAACTTTCCAATCCAACTTTATCCATATATGCATCCAATATTACATCAAAAAATCAACTAATCACCCTTGTGCATTCCCTTAGTGAGTGTCTTGTGTGTGTCAGTGCCTATCCTAAAGCTCTTATGCAGTGCTACCCCAGTGGCTGCAGCATGGCTGGTGGAAGGCTGCTGACTTTCAATGGGGGAGACGGCTGCTGGCCTTGCAGGATGACCTCGAGGAGCTGGTGGCTAGGAGTGTGAAATCAAACGACAGTGTTTCTTCTTCTCTTCTTCACTCTCTTCTCCCTCTTCTTGGTCAACCACTGGATTGCCAGGCTGGATTTCCTGGGTGCCTGAAATGAGGAAGGCATAGGGTAGGGTTGTAGTGAGGGGAGGGTGGTAAAGCAAGAGGTGCATGTATACACTGTTTACAGCTTGTAAATCAGAAGAGATTGTGGGATGAGGGGGAAGTGGGATGTGAGAAAGAGGATAATGTATGAGGATACCGGCATCTTGTATTCTTTCAGCCCCGCCGCTAGCCATGCCCCTGCCAAGAATGGCCAGCACCGTCTCCTCCAAGGGGGTGAGGTGAAGCTAGGAATGTGAGGTGTGCCTTGTGTTTAGTAGAGATTGTTGCTAGGTAAGTGATGGGGGGGAGTCGTGCATTGAGTAGTGTGTGAGGCTAGTGGTGCAGTTGGTAGGAGGCGACTATTGAAGATGCATTCACTGACCTTGACCACTCGTCTGAAGGCACTGGAGCCAGGTCCTGGGGCAAACACTGCTGGCAGTGACCGCCTCGGCGATCTGGTCCCACATCCTTCTTCTGGAGGGTTGTGGGTAGAGGATCTCTTTTCATTGTTCACCCCCTGTACAAAGCTGGAGTGCTGCGTCCGAGACCCTGGGTGCCTTTTCCCTGGCCTGTTGCGCCATTTGTGTTAGTGCTGAAGAACTTTTAACATTGTTGATCAGCAGAAGGCAGCTCAGCTTTAAGAGGTGCAGACTGCTTTTAAGAGGCGCAGGCTTGCTTTAAGTAAAGCTAGCCTTGTGCGAATGTCGAGAACCTGGGCCCCCTGCTGAGCACATGGTGCGCTGCAATCATTATAATTAGCCGGCAGCACGAATTTGAACGGGCGCAGGCATATCGCTCATCGTGGTGCCTGCGCCCGTTTTTCAGTGCTATGGAATTTTACCCCCAGACTTGCTTAAGGATTTCCATTCCGTTAGCATCATTGGTGTTATTCAAAATCAGTTATATGCTATGATAAAAAGTTAGAATATTAGAGTAATGAGCTCCAATGGCCTCTTTATCTCTGAGTTTCTTTGTGTTCTTCTGCTACCCCAGTCAATATTGCACAAAGTCCTGTGCTACGTGTGTGGTTCACTTCTCCTGTAATGTGCACTTAAACCTACTTAGGAGTGTGTCTACTAATCTGTGTGGTAGGGGGAGAAGAGCCTTACTGGAGGTCGAGCAGCTAAATTCTGTCTCCATCCTATTATTTTGTATCAGAGTTAAACCACTACAGAGATACATTTTACTTTATAATCCTAATACAACAGTAGTATTGGATCTCTTCTCATGGATAGGTCTAGTGGTTGTTAGTTTCCACTCATGTTGGACAACTGGATAACACCAGTTAAAACAGATATAACCTAAGGGAGCAACTAGTTTCTTAGATAGGGCTTTGAAACCCCAAATATTTACGTCACATTTTCCAGGATCATAATTATGAAGGAGATATTTACCTTTCTTGAGCCCAATCTTGATTCAACTGATTGGGTTACTTTGCTGAAGCTGTTAGTTCCTGACTATGGATTTCAGTTAAAAAAAGTATCTGTGAATAGTGGAGATTTGAAACAACAGCTTCATTGTATCAACAGTACGTTTGTCCTCTTTCACCTATGGTCTTCCTTTCTTTGTTTTGTTCAGCCTTATAAAGGGAGTGCCTCGGTTTCCTTACCGGCACTGACAAAGGTTGTCAACCTGACATGTTAATCAAACTATCTCTTTTCAGATGTTGAAGGACCTATGGTATATTTCCTGCACTTCCTGTTTTTATTATGGTTTTTAAATGACTTTCCAGCATGAAGTTGAGCAATTCAGTGGAGGGTGTGACATGTGACTTTAGCCTTCTCAAGAGGGAGGATGATGGAGTTGGGCCCAACACTGGAGACAGATATTTGTTCTGTGCAGATATAAACTTTATATGGTAAAATGAACAAATGTTTTATTTTTAATCAAGTTACATTATACAGTTAAACACTTAATCCTGGGGACCTTTAATTTCAAGTCTAGCTCAATCAACTTTATTAATCATCTTATGTTTATGTAAATGTAATAAATGAACATGCCAAAGTCCTTACAAAAATGCCATTTGTTTCAATATATAAATAGAGCTGCAGCCGTTGCTTATTCGCCATCTGGCTTATAGTAAGAAATGACATTAGTAACATGTCAGTTTTGAAAAAGCATAATCCTGATCTTTAGCACGAGGAGTATTAAATGAAACATCTGTCTGACTGAAATGAACGGTTGGGCTTGAAGATATCTGGCTGTTGGGATTTTTCAAGAGTATGTCTGGCTTGCTGATATTGACACTTCTGAATAGTGGAGGATTTCTGACAAGAAATGCATTTAGAAATCCCATTTAGTTAATTCAGTTTAAAAAGTGACTGTCTGCTTTTTACAATTGAGGAAGATTCAAGAGATACAGCTATTTTGGAAAAACTAACTGAAGCTGCTTTAAGCAGTGCAAGCTTCGGGTATCTAGCAAGCAGGGTGAAAGGCTTGGAGTTAACCTGCCCCTTTAAATTTTTTTTCAGAGCTGAACAAAAAGCAAAATACTGCGGATGCTGGAAATCTGAAACAAAAACAGAAAATGCTGGAAACGCACAGCAGGTCAGGCAGTGTTCTGAGGAAGCGCCTACGGGCCAGAAATTCGGCTCTTGTCGGGTGAGTACGCGCTGTGTACTCACCCGTAAGGCCACCTGAAGTGCCGGTTTTCTGCATGCACTGCACATGTGCGGGAAACCGGAACTTCCGTTCCCCTGAAGGGAGGGGTTCAGAAGTCGAACGCGTGCGCAGGAGAGGCTGCGCGTACGCAGCGAACTTCGTTTTTTTTCAGGTTTCTCCGGGAAGGTAAGTATGGAGAAGCTGCACTTTTAAAAAGGAGGCGCAAGGCCTGTTTTTAACAAGGTAAGTGGTTAATTAATTACAATTTAAACATTTTTTCAACAGGTTTATCTTTTTTAGATACTTTAAAGAAAGGTAAGTTTATTTTTAGCACTGTTAAAAAGTATAATTAATTTTTTCAAAAATTTAAATTTTTGTTTAAAGTAGTTAATTTATGTAACTTATAGTTATTTTAAAAATGTGATGTTTTAAAAAAAATTATTTGAAGTTTAAGTGTGGTTTTGGGGCCGATCTCTATTCATAGATTTGACAGGTCTTCCTGTCAAATCTATGAATGAAAATGCCCTGTTCCGATTGGCTCTCCATGGCCCACATGATCCCAGGGGACGCTTCGAACTAACTGCGCCCCTGGGATACGCAAGCACTGCTGGAGGAGGCCCAGGAGCCGAAGTCCTCTTGGGCCCAAAGCACAACAGCCGGCGCGGTAGGTAAGCACGCGCGCGATGCTTGCACCCGCAGGAAGCCGGAAAGCCGAATTTCTGGCCCATTGACTTTTGTTCTCTCCACAGATGCTGCCTGACCTGCTGAGTGTTTCCAGTGTTTTACGTTTTATTTTTATTGTTCAGAATTATTTATTTCTTTACAGATAAGAGATTTGGGGCTGAGTTTCCTCAGGGGTTCCTCTGTTCATCCACTCTGTTTATGTCATGTTTCTGTGGTTCTCACGGCTCTTCCGCTGAAGTTACAATGGATGAGCAGGAGAACCTCCTCAGATATTCATTTCATATTTTCATGAGAGGCCTGTTGATTGGGAAGAATTAAATTATCTTTATTGTGAGTGAACTAAACCTAGATAAAATGCACCTATGATAGTTTGTCCTCTTCACCTCTCTTTTTATTAACCATTGCTTTGAAAGCATCCCTACACTAATAGACTAAGCTCAAGCACGAAAAATGGTCGCTTGCATAGAGGTACTGGAGGGCACGCTATGCCTACAGAACTGTAACTTGGCAAAAGTCAGGGCCTTCAGGTGTTGTGTCCGAATAAACACTCATATGCTTACTCCCATCAGGGGGCTATCTAGTGTTCAGTTAACAATATGCAAGTACCATAGGCATATCACTTTCCTCCCTCAGAATTACAAGAAAATCCTCATCTCCAAGAATGAGGCTAGTTAACACATAAATTTTTTTAATTTTAACCCCCTGGCTGGAAGGCTAAAAAGCTAAACATCTGAAACAGGAACCAAACCCACCTCGAACCCGCCCACTTCTGGTTTTAATGGAGGTGGGACGAAGGGCAGGCAACCAATCCGTTCTCAGGAAGCGGGTTGGTCATTTAAATATTTTAATGAGGCTGCGTGCCTTCATTTTAACAGTGATTCTATTTTTAACCACAGTCAGCTGTGTTTCCCTGGCCTTGGGAAACCCGGCAGGTAAAAGGAGGCGAGAAGGGCTGAATCCATAAGGTAAGTGCTTTTACTGCACTGCTTGTGGGCCAGGAGGAGCAGGAGTATTTCCTCCTGGCCCAACAAGCCTACCTCTGTACCCATCACGCAAGATCTGTCTGCTTCCCCCCCACCCCGCAATCAGACCACCTCCCAATCACTATCTCCCCTCCGCAAACGGATCCCCTTAGCCACCATCTCCCACCACCCACCACGATCGGACCTCCAGACTACCATCTCCCCAGCCCCCATGATTGGACCCGCCAACCAACATCTCTCCCCCTCCACGGTCGACCCCCCCCCCCTCCCCTGCCGTCCATCACCCTCCCCATGATCTCTCCCACCCTCCCCCACTAGACCTGCCTGCTCTCAGATTGGCCTTGTGCTGCAGGCTTTCCCGCCCAACAGGCCTGTCAATCAGGCCGGCTGTCAGGTGGGAAACCTACAGAAAAAATTAAGAGATGTCCTGCAGTTTTAACTGCAGGACGTTCAGGAAACGCATACTTCCAGATTTCCCATCCATAACTCCACCTCCCTACACCCGCCACCCGCACCGAATGTGCCCCGAAGATAAGATCGGGGCCTACATCTTAAATAACGTGGTTAAAAAAATAACCATTGCATTTTCCCAGTAGTACACAGGTGTTGGGTTATGCCAACACTGAAACCATAATGAAAACCAGTATACTCAATACTATCTACAAGTCCAAACAATGTGGAGCTTTCCTTGACAATTAGAGCATAAGGTATAACTCTGGGCCTAAAAGATTTTGGCTTTGCCCCTTTCTTCACATTAAGGTGTTCCTTAATACCCTTTGCTGTACCAAGTTTTGGACTGAATAAGAACTTGTACTCTTCCATGAGTAAGTCTGTGGGTCTTTGAGTTGTGAACTTCTTAATATTGGCCTAGTTTAACTTCAGGCTACAAAACCAGTCTTGGTCCATCAATGAGGGAACTTGGCCCTTAACTACAATTACAGACAATTGTTTTGTCTGATTTTCATATTTTACTTGGATGTCTATGTTCTCAAGGACTAGCAATGGATGTCCAGAATAACCTTCATGCAAAATGCCATTTTCTTTTGTAGGGCAATTTTCAGAAATATTTCCTCATATACTTTTGATGGCATAATAGTTGCCATAGCCCCAGTGTCCAACTCAAATCCACATGTAATACCTTCTATCCAGACAGGAACCACAATTTCACATTGCCCCTTTCCTGTTATATTTTGACATCCTTTGTGACTGTGACAAAGGTAAACTATCCCTCCTCGTCCTTCTTGACATGTCTGCAGCCTTTGACATGGTTGACCACTCCATCCTCCTCCAATGCCTCTCCACCATTGTCCAGCTGGGTGGGACTGCACTTGCCTTGTTCCAATCTTATCTATCTAATCGTAGCCAGAAAATCACCTGCAATGGCTTCTCTTCCCACTCCCGCATCGTTACCTCTGGGGTCCCCCAAGGATCTATCCTTGGCCCCCTCCTATTTCTCATCTATATGCTGCCCCTTGGTGACATCATCAGAAAACATGGCGTCATTTTCCACATGTACGCTGATGACACCCAGCTCTACCTCACCACCACTTCTCTTGACCCCTCCACGGTCTCTAAATTGACACACTGCTTATCCGACATCCAGTACTGGATGAGCAGAAATTTTCTCCAATTAAATATTGGGAAGACTGAAACCATTGTCTTCGGACCCCGCCACAAACTCAGTTCCCTAGCCACCAACTCTATCCCTCTCCCTAGCATCTGTCTGAGGCTGAACCAGACTGTTCACAACCTTGGTGTCCGTAACACCGCCCGTCTCCGCCCCTGCCTCAGCTCATCCGCTGCTGAAACCCTCATCCATGCCTTTGTTACCTCTAGACTTGACTATTCCAACGCACTCCTGGCTGGCCTCCCACATTCCACCCTACGTAAACTTGAGGTCATCCAAAACTCGGCTGCCCGTGTCCTAACTCTCACCAAGTCCCGTTCATCCATCACCCTTGTACTCGTTGAACCACATTGGCTCCCGGTTAAGCAACGCCTCGATTTTAAAATTCTTATCTTTGTTTTAAATCCCTCCATGGCCTTGCCTCTCCCTATCTCCATAATCTCTTACAGCCCTACAACTATCCAAGATATCTGCGCTCCTCCAATTCTGGCCTTTTAAGCATCCCCGATTTTAATTGCTCCACCAATGATACCATTCCTTCAGCTACCAAGACCCTAAGGCCTGGAATTCCCTCCCGAGAACTTTCCACCTCTCTACCTCTCTTTCCTGCTTTAAAATGCTCCTGTTCGCCCATCACCCCTGTGCTCGCTGACCTACATTGGCTGCAGGTTAAGCAATGCCTCGATTTCAAATTTCTCATCCTTGTTTTCAAATCCCTCCATGGCCTTGCCCCTCCCTATCTCTGTAATCTCCTTCAGCCCCACAACCCCCCGAGATATCTGCGCTCCTCTAATTCTGCCCTCTTGAGCATCCCTGATTATAATCGCTCAACCATCGGCGGCCGTGCCTTCTGTTGCCGAGTCCCTAAGCTCTGGAATTCCCTGCCTAAACCTCTCTGCCTCGCTAACTCTCTTTCCTCCTTTAAGACGCTCCTTAAAACCTACCTCTTTGACCAAGCTTTTGGACATCTGCCCTAATTTTTCCTTATGTGGCTGGTGTCAATCTTTTGTCTTATAACACTCCTGTGAAGCGCCTTGGGACATTTAATACGTAAAGGTGCTATATAAATACAAGTTGTTGTTGTTAATTCCTCATGGTGCTATGATATGACTTGGGGCTTTCTTTTCTTCTCCAATCTAGCAGCACCTACTGGCTTCTATCAACACTTAGTTAAATGACCCAATTCTGTGCAGTTATGCCATTTAGGGGGTGAAATTGGATAAAGACTAAAAACGGGCATGGGAAGCCCGAAGCGTGATGTGCCCACACCTGTTCAAAGTGGTGTAGGCAGCACGCAAGATTCGTGCTGCCTGCTTGTTATAATCATTGGAGCGCTGATCTCAGTGTTAAACCCACTGCTGGTTGGCTTAGCGCTGAACAGGGAGGCCAATATCGGGTGCAGTCTACTGGCCAATATAATTTGTCCTAGGCTCTCTGTACTACTTAAAGGGGAGGTGCTTTGTTGCAGAAGCACCTCATTGTCAGTCTGGATGAAGTCATGACCCAACAGGGAAGAGAGAGAGCGAGGAGGTTTTCTGATGCGACACTGGAGGCCTTGGTCCTGGGGGTTCACAGATGACGTGAGGTCCTCTACCCGAAGGGTGGCAGGAGGCTTTCTAAGCAGCATACCAGAAGGCTGTGGGAGGAAATAGTCCAAGTTGTCAGTGCCACAAGTGTTGTCCCCAGGACCTGGATCCAGTGCCGCAAGAGGTTTAATGACCTCACGAGTGGTCAAGGTGGGTGAATGCATCTTCAATTGCCATATCCCACCAACTGCACCGCTAGCCTCACACACTGCTCAATGCACCACACCCCCATCACTCACCTACCAACAATCTCTAGCAATCACCACTCATACCTCACAACCAGAGCTTCATGTCACCCTCACACACTTAGCACTGCTGCTAGACTCACACCCACATCTCACACCTTGCACACACTGCCAGCTATTGAACCATGGGAGGCACATCACTGAAACACATTGCACCAGACTCACTGACACATTGCCCTTTCTCTTGCCAGAAAAGGTGGCTCATAACTGCCGGGAGCAGCAGCAGACGGCTGGAGGGGAAGTCCGACTTCACAACCTCACGGAGCTGGAGGACACAGTGCTGGAGATCATTGGAGGGGCCGTCACTGAGGCCATGGCGATTGGCAAAGTTGAAAGCATTGCTCCTGATGACAGTATGCTCATACCTAATCCTTCTTCTCACATCCCACTTCCGCCTCATCCCACAATCTCTTACAAAAAATTACATAGGATTATATAGGATATACGGCACATAAACAGGCCATTCGGCCCAACCAGTCCATGCCGACGTTTATGCTCCACTCGAGCCTCCTCTCGTCTTTCCTCATCTAAATCTATCAGCATACCCCTCTATTCCCTTCTCCCTCATATGCTTATCTAGCCTCCCCTTAAATCCATCTATACTATTCGCTTCAACCACTCCCTGTGGTAGCGAGTTCCACATTCTCACCACTCTCTGGGTAAAGAAGTTTCTTCTGAATTCCCTATTTGATTTCTTGGTGACTATCTTATATTGATGGCCTCTAGTTTTGCTCTTCCCCACAAGCGGAAAGACTCTCTCTGTGTCTACTCTATCAAAACCTTTCATAATTTTAAAGACCTCTATTCGGTCACCCCTCAGCCTTCTCTTCTCACTTACAAGCTGCTGATGGTGTAAGCATGCACTTCTAGCTTCACCCCCCTCCCCTCACCACAACCGGATCCTTGTGCCTTTCTCCTTTCAGATACCCAAGAAGTCTCACCAGCCCAGCCTGTCCCCGAAATTATGGAGGAGGAGAGTGAAGGAGAAGAAGTGACATCGTCACTCAATCTGACATTCCCAGGCACCAAAATAGCACTGCGTGGACTTTAGAGGGTAGTATAGAGCTGGGATCTGCACGTGGTGAGTCACCGGGCAGGAGTGGGCCACAGCCAGGCCAGGGGGAAATATTAGCTCGGGTACCAGCTCCCCGGAGGGCGAGTTCTGCTGCACAGGGCTCAGATGATGACCTCGATGGGGCAGCCTTCAGACGAAGGGTGATGGGCATGCTTGGTGCAATGGCAAGTCTGCTAGAGAGCCTCTTGTCAGTGTCAAGGATCATGTACGAGTCTGGCTCCAACATTGCACGGGGTTTTGCAAGGAGCTTGGAGCCCATGATTTCCAAGCTTGTGGACCCAACCATGATGCAGGGTGTGATGGGCAATCTTGCAGCTTCCATTGCAGCACAGTCGGAAGCGACCTAATGTCTCAGTGCTGCAACGGAAGCTCAGACTGCTGTCCTGCAGTCTCAGCTTGCTGCATGCAAGATCAGACTGCTCTCATGCAGTCTCAGCTTGTTGCCACGCAAGCTCAGACTGCTGCCATCGTGGCTGGGTTTACGAGTGTGCAAAGGGGATTGCAGGGTCTCATAGCAGTCCAGCAATCTGTCCTCCAATAGATGGCTAGGAATGCTGAGGCACCACCCCAGGGGAGTGGCAGTGACTCCGTGGAACAAGAACCTGCTGTCCTCTCTCAGGATGACAGCATTCCTACTCCCACCAATGCCACTCTGCAATTGCCCTAGCTGCTGCCTGTCATCCAGCCAGCCCAGAATGCTGCTGCCCATGCCGAGGTGGTGCAGTCTACAACCGGGCCTTCTAGGCCCAGAGCTGCTCGAGGTCTTCCTGCAAGGCCATCTGCAGTTTCACCCACGCAAAATCAGCAGCCTTCCACTAGCCATGCTGCAGCCATGGGGGTAGCACTTCGTATGAGCACTAGAGTAGGCAAAAGAACACGAAAGGCAGACACTAAGGGAGTGCACAAGGGTGATTAGTTAACTTTGTTTTGTAGTGTTGGAATTGATAAATTTTATATTATGTTTGGAATGTTTGTTTTGTGGTTCCTCTCATTTCAGTTTTGTGCCCAGGAGAACGCTGTGATGTTCAGTGACAGAGGGATGGTAAGGTGGGAACGTGGTGAGCAATGGGGATCTGGGATTTCATTCATTGGTCTGATGAGGCACTCACGGACAGCCTGCCACCTCCTCCTTTCCTCCTCCTCCTCCTCTTCCTCTGCCTCCGGCTCCTCCTCCTCCTGAGATAGTCCCAGAACCCGTGGTGACAAGGGCTGCACCCTCATGATGGCCAACTTATGGAGGATGCAGCAGACCACCACGAAATTCGACACCCGCTCCAGCATGTAATGGAGGGTTCATCCCGACCAGTCAAGGCAGCGGACCCGTTGCTTTAACACCCCCGATGGTCTGCTCGATGAGGTTCCTCATGGCAGCATGGCTCTCATTGTGTGAGTGCTGGTCACAAGTGCTGGGGTTGCAGAGAGGAGTCATCAGCCTGGTGTAGAGCGGATAGCCTTGTCTCCGAGCAGCCACCCTCAGGTTTGATTTGGTGGCTGGAAGATTGCTGGCACACCGGACTAATGCAGGATGAAGGCATCATGACTGCTGCCTGGATACCGGGCATTCACTATCATGATGTGCAGGGCGTGGTCGCACATCAACTGTACATTAAGTGAGTCTTAGCCTTTGCAGCTGCGATATAACTCAGGATTGATATGTGGTGCCCGCAAAGCCACATGTGTGCAGTCGATGGCGCCCTGCACCATGGGGTAGCCTGATATCCCGGCAAAGCCACATGCGCGCTCCTCCTGCTTCTCTCGGTTCAAAGAGAGGACAATGAAGTCCCTTCTCCTGGAGTGCAGAGCCTCTGTGACCTCCTGGATGCAGCGATGGACGGCAAACTGGGAGATGTTAGCTATGTCTCCTGCTCCAGATTGGAAGCATCCGGTGGCAAATAAATTGAGGGCCACGGTGACCTTGAGGGCCACTGGCATCGCCATCATTGCCCTGCTCTGAGACTGCAGGTCTGGTTGCAGGGCAGAGTTCGGTGACTACCTCCTTGGTGAAGCAGAGCCTCCTAATACACTGCTCCTGGCTTAAGTGCAGGTAGGAGAATTGCTCCCTGAAGACCCTAGGTGGGTAAGGCCTCCTGCCGATAGCCCTCCGGCCCCTCCTCCTCCTCCCTCTGAGAGCATCTTGTCCTCTTCTTTGCTGCCTTTGCTCCATCTCCCTGTCATGCCCGAGCGCGAGGGTGACTACAAGTAAAGCGCCCATGACTAGGAGCAAGTGGTGTGCCTGGCAGCAGTCTCCATCCCAAGTGCTATTTTGAGAGCTTTAGCACAGTGGTTCTCAAACATTTTTGGTTGTAGAACCCCTTTTCAAATGGATTAGTAATCATGGAACCCCCCCCCCCCCCCATCTAATTTATTATTGCCCCCTTGTATTGGTACTGTACCAGGATCTTCTGACAATGAATTGCAATATAGCTATGGTGACATTTACAAAACAGGAATCCCTTACAGTATCTATAAAATTATAGTCATTTTAAAGCAGTGATTTTTTTAAATTACAAATGCATTGGCTAATCAGTGTATTCCAGTACTGCCCAGATTATTATGTCAGACTTGCTCCTTGGCCAGCCCTTGACCCTGGATAGACAGAACTAATGTATGTCCGACTTACGGGGCCTGTTCTTTTTGGTCATATTCTGGCGCTGCTGCAGCTGGCTGTTGTCGGGATGGGATCTTTGTTTACAGACGGTCGGTTCCTCTCCGAACAGCTGCCCCTGCATTTTTCCACCTCCGACTCCTGTTGCTGGCGGTGGCATTACGGCCGCTGCTGGCCCAGTCTTAATCCCTCCCTCCTTCTCCTCTTCTTGTAGCGCACAGCTGCTGCTGCCGCCACCATGGTAACCATTCACCGCCCTGCTTTTTTTTACATCTTAATTTCCCCTTTATTAAATCAAAAACACCTATAACGTATTTGCGTGTTACATTTTAAGTTAACATAGTGTGACTTGTTCCGGCCCCTTTGTCTGAGTCAGTGGCCCTGGAAAGAGCCATTCTCTCGATCTGCCAAGTCTTTCGACTGCACGCCGGATGATGGAGTCTTTGTCATTTTTGTTACAGTTGGGCATCTGGCCACTCTCCTCATTCGCGCAGCTTTTCACTTGGCTGCCTTTCAGAACATGGTCGGGTTTCTTCCACGCCTGTCTGTCGAAGGTCTCTTCGGCTTCTTAGCAGATCTCTTGATCATGGCCGATCTCCTGGTGGCTTCCTGTCCCGACGCCGTCTCCTCCGCCGTGATCTCCAGGTTTTCGCTGAGCTTGACCGAACCCGAGGCGCTGGTGCCCGCCGTCTGCACCAGTGAGCCCTTGCTCACCAGGCTCTTGACCGCCCGGTTGACCTGTGAGTTGTTCCTCTCCAGGTTGTAGCCGCTGGTCGACAGCATCTTCTTCACGGCGGCCACCAACAAGCCACGTGCTCCTTGGTGGCCACCACCGCCTTCATGATCTGCTCGGCCACCGTGCAGCTGAACTTCTCAGTAGCTCCCGACCATTCCGCACCGGCTTGCTCTCCATCACCGATGGGAGTTTTCTTCGCGGACCCCCTGGAAAGTCTACGGACCCCAGTTTGAGAACCACTGCTCTAGCAGACATGAATCTGTCTTCTACCAACAGTCTCCTCTGTGTCAACGTTTCCTTCAAACCACAGACAAAGCAGTCTCTTATTGCATCTTAAAACCCACCAAAGTCACATGTTTTGGAGAGTTTCCTCAGTTCTTCCATAAACCGATAAATTGCCTCATCTGTTTAAACTTCAAGCACTCTGCAATAACGAATGGCTTCAGGCTCAAATGTTCTTTGACCACTTGGACTAACTCCTCATACATTTTGTCTTTAGGCCAAGCAATTTATATATTGCAGGCCTGCAGATAGTAAGCAAAATTGTTTTCTATTTGGTATCTATTGCAAGTTCATTTGCCACAAAATAAAAATTAAGTCTTTTTCCATACTCACTCCAGCCCGACCCCATTCGATAATCTCTGATTTTTCCAACTAATGCTGACATGATTAAAAAAACGTTGTGGCAAGATAGACCACTACCTAAGTAACAAAGATATTCAATCTTTTTAACACTGTGCTTTCCGTTATCCTTGTCACCATTGTTATATCCAAATAAACACTCAATGATCGTGGTAATAACTAACTGCTTTTACTTCCAGCCATTCTAGAATATTCCTGTCAAAGAATAACAAAAGCAACACAAGTGTAGTTGCGACTATGTGCTTACTCCCATCAGGGGGCTACCTCGCGTCCAGTTAACAATACCCAAGTACCATACATATCACAGGAAAGATGGGAAGGTAAACATTGAGGGGAAGAACCATTTCCTTGTCCCAGACCAGCTCTACATCTTTGTGGGGCTAATACTTGCAAAGGATGACAATTTCTTTGCTAAAACATGCAGTATAGCAGTGAGAGAGTGGGGGTATTTCTCGTAATATAAACTGAGCAAATTAACAAAATTACATTGTTGTAACTTTCACATTTCAAAGTCACATGTTACCACAATCTTGTTAGTTGTTCTTAATTATGGAAATAAACGGGCCTTCTCCTGTTTTCAGTTAAAAGACAAATTTCAGGCCAAGTGCTCTTTATCTGGTTGTCAGTTCCTTTTTTCCTTCTGTGCGTCTCTGTAACTCAAATAATTGCATACTCTCCGGAGCCCACCGAGGTCCACCTGATGTGCTCTGAGGACCTTCTTCTGTTCTTTCCAAGTGCTGAGTTGTACAGGTAGTACAGAAAACTTTTGTTTTTACGATCCAGCGAAACCCTGCTGTCTGGAACATCCCCAGAATATGCCTGCAGCATGTTGGTTATGTTATCATATTGGCAGCCGTAGTTCCTGCATAAGGTTCCACTTCACATTTCTTTCAATGCGTACTAGTGTTATTCACAATGCAGCTGCTGCAAGTCATTAATAACAAAAATCAGAAGCTCCCAAATGTGCTACTGTACTTTATACTTTGCAAGGCAGCTTAATTCATATTGAAAGAGCTGAGTAGTAAAAATGTTTCGTCTCTTGTGATGTGATTTAAGTTTTTATCAATTTCAATAAAATGTGCCTAGTTTCTTGGGTTACAATACATTACAACAGGATGTCAAAACGAAGGCTCATGGGCTACATCCAGCCCAAGAAGTCCTGGCAACTCAATACTATTTGTGCTCATATTTCTTACTTGATTTTTCTATTTGAATTTCGTGGGAGATTTGGTAAATGTAAGTTTATTTGTTCTTACCATTATTGCCTCAAATGAACGAACAAAACAAACTTGCATTTATATGGTGCCTTTCACAACCTCAGGACACCCCAAAGTGCTTTACAGCCAATTAAGTACTTTTAAATTGTAGTCACTGTTGTAATGTAGGAAACACAGCAGACAATTTGCACTCAGCAAGGTCCCACGAACAGCAATGTGATAATGACCAGATAATCTGTTTTAGTGATGTTGCTTGAGAGATAAATGTTGACCAGGAGACCGGGGAGAACTCTCCTGCTCTTCTTCGAGATCGTGCCAATGGGATCTTTTACGTCCACCTGAGAGGGCAGACAGGGCCTCATTTTAACATCTCATCCGAAAGACGGCACCTCCGACAGTGCAGCACTCCCTCAGTAATAAACCGGGGTGTCAGCCTAAATTTCATGCTCTAGTCTCTGGATTGGGGCTTGAAGCCACAAACTTCTGACTCAGAGGTGAAAGCGCTACCAACTGAGCCACGGTTGACACCTCAGAACATCAAGACCTGTTGTTAATTGCAGCATAAGATACATGTAAATTATTGGGAACATTGATTTAAACTTTGTACATGGTTCTCAAGCCTTCATGGTAGGAACCCAAGCAGCCCACAAAGATAAAAAGCTTAGACACTCGTGCATCACAGGGTACATTCATGGGGCATACATTGTGGGTCGCAGAGTTCTGCATTTTGGTAGTGCTCAATATTGAGAGCTGAGGGTCAGGATTTTTCCTTGGTCAAGGGTGGGGAGGAGTTCTTAGGCCAAGCAGGGAGAATGGATCACGGGGCTTGTTGGCCATTGGGACCGAATAAAGTTTGCACAGTGAAAATATTCTGGGACCTTTGGGGAGCTTTTTAATATTAAAATACTGCAGGTATGCTTAAGTTTAGCTCAAAATTTAGACCAGTTGCCTTTCTTCTCGTCAGGAGAGACTTTCTATGAACACTCAGATCTTTGAATTGACCTCATCATACTCAGGATATTTGACTGGAGACTATCTACGTTAATGAAGCACGGCTGGATCCAAACCGCTACCAAGTTTGGCATTAAAATTAATTTCACAGCAATGTTGGATCTAGTCACATTTAAGGTTTATTTCCAAAGAATTTCCCTGTGATTGCTCTCTTCTTATTACTTCAGTGATTGAACTATGACTTTGATTAATGTTAATGTTGCATGGGTTAGGTATTTGTATTATCAATCCAGCTCCCATCGGTGTTACCCACTGAGAAAGGAGAGAGGTGTTGGGAGATTGACTGGCATGAAGAGGAGCTTATCTCGACAGAATTTAAAGCATTAATGGACAAGAAGAAATGTAGTAGGTTCCAACTGAGGATAGACAGCTTGATTGAAAGGCAAGACTGCAAGTTCAGTTAAGTTGATATTCACTATTCTACATCATTATTAATATTAATGGTAGTCAGATGCACATTGAACATGTTTAAACATGAGTTTAAGCTTTATTTACAAATCTAAATTCATCAGACTTGGACCAATTGGATCTCTGCAATTTGTTCAGTTTTGATCAACTTGGACTTTGGCCGTCTCTGTCTGATTCTAGTTATTTTATTAGTTTGGAGCCAACTTCATTTTTCCTGTAGTTGATGAATCTTGCCAAAATGCTTTTATAGTTAGCTCACCTCAGTAATGAAACTGCATAAAGATCTGTTCTCATTTTATGGGAAAACTGACATGAAATCTTAAATTCACTTTAGTGTTTTAAACACATATGTTCAGCATTTTCATGATTTCTTTCTAAAATATACACACACTCTTGTTATAAGGCTCACAGTTATAGTGCTATTGCATTGTTATAAAGCTGTTAATCCTCAGCTCCTAAATTTGTATATCATACCAGCAGATTTCTAGGTGTTGCTCATTGTGAATCAAAGGTTACACTGCTGTGAGGGAGGGAATTGCTGGAGTGTGGAAATGGGGAAGAGGTACACATAAAAAAAAGACTTGCATTTATATAGCGCCTTTCACAACCTCCGGACGTCCCAAAGTGCTTTACAGCCAATTAAGTACATTTGAAGTATCGTTACTATTGTAATATAGGAAACTCAGCAGCCAATTTGCACACAGCAAGCTCCCACAAACAGCAATGTGATAATGGCCAGATAATCTATTTTTTTTAGTGATGTTGATTAAGGAATAAATATTGGCCAAAACACTGGAGATAACTCCCCTGTTCTTCTTCGAAATAGTGGCATGGCATCTTTTACGTCCACCTGAGAGAGCAGACATTGGTTTAATGTCTCATCTGAAAGTCGGCATCTCCGACAGTGCAGCACTCCCTCAGTACTGCACCAGGGTGTCAGCCTATATTTTTGTGTTCAAGTCTCTGGAGTGGGGCTTGAATCCACAACCTTCTGACTCAGAGGTGAGAGTGCTACCAACTCAGCCATGGCAGACACTGTTGCTACTTATATCCCAATGAAGTAGAAGCAAGGATGTGGTACAGGTCAGCCTCATAATCCTGGTTCTGACATGCGGGCCTAGGTTTTCTGACTCCCTCCTCCCAGCCCCACCTTGGTTGAGGTGCATCTCAAGTGAGATGGGACTTTTGCCCGTCCCGAAGATGCCCTACTGACTCTGGCTATATTTTTGGACTGGGGGAGGGGGTGGGGGAGAGGGGTAATTTACATGTGGCCGATGGGCTGGAGGTCAGAGACTTGCTGCAGTACGCATTAGGGGGCCTAACAAAGCAGATGCAAAGCTGCCTGCTAATTTCCTCTCCCACCCCCAGGAAAAATAATGTTATTGATAGGGCCCCGTGTACATTTTCACTCCGATCTCAGGTACTGGTGGAATCAAGATTTTATTGCGAAGATTAACATTAGTGATGTTGATTAAGGAATAAATATTGGCCAGGACACCGGAGATAACTCCCCTGCTCTTCTTCGAAATAGTGCCATAGGAACTATTATGTTCACCTGAGAGAGCAGATGGGTCTCAGTTTAAAGTCTCATCCAAAGGATGGCACCTCCGACAGTGCAGCACTCCCTCAGTACTGCACTGGGGTGTCAGCCTAGATTTTGTGCTCAAGTCTCTAGAGTGGGACGTGAACCCACAACCTTCTGACTCAAAGACAAGAGTGCTACTAACTGAGGCACGGCAGACACTTGTTTTTTTTAATTCATTCACGGGATGTGGACGTGGCTGGCAAGGCCAGCAGTAATTGCCCATCCCTAATTGACCTCGAGAAGCCGCTTTCTTGAATACAACTGAGTGGCTTGCTAGGCCATCTCATAGGGCAGTTAAGAGTCAACCACATGTGGGTCTGGAGTCACATATAGACCAAACCGGGTAAGGATGACAGATTTCCTTCCCTAAAGGACATTAGTGAGCCAGATGGATTTTTTACGACAATCTGGTAGTTTCATGGTCGCCATTACCAATACTAGCTTTTTATTCCAGATTTATTTAATTATTTTGAATTTAAATTCCCAAGCTGCCGTGGTGGGATTTGAACTCATGTCTCTGGATTACTAGTCCAGTAATATAACCACTATGCTATCGTACCCATGTGAGAAGTCGCACAACACCAGGTTATAGTCCAACAGCTTTATTTGAAATCACAAGCTTTCGGAGCGCTGCTCCTTTGTCAGGTGAAGTGAAAAGATGCATATAGGCACAGCATATATAGTCAGAGAACACTGCCAGATGATTACAGTTAATCTTTCCAACTGCCCTTTATCACACCTCGGCAGAGAGATAATCACGGCAATCAAAGGTGTGGATGGTGTCCAAACAGGTCAGTCAGGAAAACATTACATCAAAGACAATGTGGCAGATGCTGGGGTCTGTATGGAAAACAAAAAACTTTTTTTGCTGGAAATCACAGCAGGTCCGGCCGCATCTGTGTAGAGAGAACAAGCCAACAACGACTCGAGTCTGGATGACTCTACGTCAGGTGGGATTACATGTAGCGTGACATGAACCCAAGATCCCGGTTGAGGCTGTCCTCATGGGTGCGGAACTTGGCTATCAGTTTCTGCTCGACGATTTTGCGTTGTCGTGTGTCTTGAGAACGCTTACCCGAAGATCGGAGGCTGAATGTCCTTGACTGCTGAAGTGTTCCCCGACTGGGAGGGAACACTCCTGCCTAGTGATTGTTGCGCAGTGTCCGTTCATACGTTGTCGCAGTGTCTGCATGGTCTCGCCGATGTACCATGCTCTGGGGCATCCTTTCCTGCAACGTATGAGGTAGACAACGTTGGCCAAGTCACATGAGTATGTACCATGTACCTGGTGGGTGGTGTCCTCACGTGTGATGATGGTATCTGTGTTGATGATCTGGCATGTCTTGCAGAGGTTGCCGTGGCAGGGTTGTGTGGTGTCGTGGTCGCTGTTCTCCTGAAAGCTGGGTAACGCTATACACCAGATACATCGACGACATTTTCTTCCTATGGACCCACAGCGAAGGATCACTGAAAAGACTACACGATAACATCAACAAGTTCCATCCCACCATCAAACTCACCATGGACTACTCCTCAGAATCGGTTTCATTCTTGGATACACGAATCTCCATCAAAGACGGACACCTCAGCACTTCACTCTACCGCAAGCCCACGGACAACCTCATGATGCTCCACTTCTCCAGCTTCCACCCTAACCACGTTAAAGAAGCCATCCCCTATGGACAAGCCCTGCGAATACACAGGATCTGCTCAGACGAGGAGGAACGCGATGGACACCTATAGACGCTGAAAGACGCCCTCATAAGAACGGGATATGACGCTCGACTCGTCGATCGACAGTTCCGACGGGCCACAGCGAAAAATCGCATAGACCTCCTCAGAAGACAAACACGGGACACAATCAACAGAGTACCCTACGTCGTCCAGTACTTCCCCGGAGCGGAGAAACTACGGCATGTTCTTCGCAGCCTTCAACATGTCATCGATGATAACGAACACCTCGCTAAGGCCATCCCCACGCCTCCACTACTCGCCTTCAAACAGCCACCTAACCTCAAACAGACCATCGTTCGCAGCAAATTACCCAGCTTTCAGGAGAACAGCGACCACGACACCACACAACCCTGCCACGGCAACCTCTGCAAGACATGCCAGATCATCAACACAGATACCATCATCACACGTGAGGACACCACCCACCAGGTACATGGTACATACTCATGTGACTCGGCCAACGTTGTCTACCTCATACGTTGCTGGAAAGGATGCCCCGGAGCATGGTACATCGGCGAGACCATGCAGACACTGCGACAACGTATGAACGGACACCGCGCAACAATCACCAGGCAGGAGTGTTCCCTCCCAGTCGGGGAACACTTCAGCAGTCAAGGACATTCAGCCTCCGATCTTCGGGTAAGCGTTCTCCAAGGCGGCCTTCGAGACACACGACAACGCAAAATCGTTGAGCAGAAACTGATAGCCAAGTTCCGCACCCATGAGGACAGCCTCAACCGGGATCTTGGGTTCATGTCACGCTACATGTAAGCCCACCTGACGTAGAGTCATCCAGACTCGAGTCGTCGTTGGCTTGTTCTCTCTATACAGATGCGGCCGGACCTGCTGTGATTTTCAGCAAAAACAGTTTTTTGTTTTCCATACAGACCCCAGCATCTGCCACATTGTCTTTGATGTAATGTTTTCCTGACTGACCTGTTTGGACACCATCCACACCTTTGATTGCCGTGATTATCTCTCTGCCGAGGTGTGATAAAGGGCAGTTGGAAAGATTAACTGTAATCATCTGGCAGTGTTCTCTGACTATATATGCTGTGCCTATATGCATCTCTTCACTTCACCTGACGAAGGAGCAGCGCTCTGAAAGCTTGTGATTTCAAATAAAGCTGTTGGACTATAACCTGGTGTTGTGCGACTTCTCACATTTGTCCACCCCAGTCCAACACCGGCATCTCCACATTATCGTACCCATGTAATTGTTATCAATTATAAAATAAAAACAGAAAATGCTGGAAATACTCAGCAGGTCAGGCAGCATCTGTGTCGAGAGAAACAGAGTTAACATTTCAGGTTGATGACCTTTTGTCAGAACTTGTTATCAACTGTTTTGGGAAAACAAATAAATAGAGTTTTTCTTATCCCTGAAGGCAGGTAAATAAATACATTTTGTCATGTAAACTAGGGGGAGGGTAGCTAGTTACCTTTACTGTTCATCTCTTTGGGATTTTATAGGAAACACCAAGAAATTCTTTCCTTCTTTATCAACTATCTCTGGGGGGAATTTTAACCTAAAAAAACAGGTGGGTTGGGGGCGTGGGGGAAGTTAAAGTATTAAAAATCTGAATCCCAACCCCAACCCACCTCCAACCCCCCCACTTCCGGGTTTAACGGAGGTGGGACGGGGGGTATGCAGCCAACCCGCTGCCAGGAGGTGGGTTGGCACTTTCAATATGATAATGAGGCCCGGAAGCCTGGGATTTAACCTGCTATGCAGGTTTAACTGTGGCCGGCTGGGGATCCCGGGCCTCAGGATTCCATATAGCTGCAGCGAGGCAAGGACAGCTTCGGGGAGCAATCCTTGTGGGCAGGAGGAGCAGGAGTTCTTCCTCCAGGCCCCCCCTAAGCTCACCCACCATCAGCCCGCCCCATACAAACACCAACCTCCACCCCCCCCAGGGTCAGTGATCGGACGTCCCTGGGATCAGTGATCGGACCCCCCCTACCCCCCGGGATCAGAACGCCCCCCTCCGGGCTTGGGGCTCACACCTACCTGTGGTTGCGGCCTCCTGTCCAGTGTTTCCAGGACCTCCGAGTATCCTGTGGTCTCCCGGGTCCCCCCGCTCCAGGCAGGTCAGAAACTTAAAAATTCCAGCCTCTGTAACAGTACCAATTGTTACTAAAATATTCAAGTTAAATTTGAATCCGAAATTTTATTTAGAACTTCCCTACCAACTTGAATAATGTTACAATCCTTCATAAACGTGCTACTTCTTTATTTGAACAATGATTTGTTTTTGAGTTCTTAATGCAAACATAAATAAAAGGCAGCCACTATAACTATCTAAAATACATGACATATAAAGACATGCTTCTTCACCACATGCCATTTTCTCTCCTTCTGTATCTGTGTTTGGCTCTCTTACTGCATTTGCCAACTGTATGTATGGGAGATTAGCGAGTATAAAGATTGCTCCCATTTTTGCTTTCAAAGTTTCCTCATAAAAAATGGATTCATACTCTACCAAGCATTGATATTTTATTCAAAAACAAATTTAAGTGACCTTAACTGCTTCTAATGGCTTATTGTCCATCAATACAAATGGAGCAGGGGCCAGGCTTAGCAATCGCAAGTCCGAGTATGCTCTTTGTAAGGTCAATGTTGCTGGGATTTTGACTTTGTGTGATTGTGTAAATGGGCAATATTGGTTTAGCCGCCCATTAGACATCACTCCTGATTTTCATTTTCTTAGACAGGCAGTTGAATTGATGTCGCCCATTTTAAACTATCACACAAAGTCAAAATTATCCCCCAAACGTATAGAGATTTGAGGATTTTGTCATGGAATGTTACACGATGCCAAATCACTTTCACCAGCTATGATAGCAGTTATAGCAACAAAACACAGAAGGGACAATTTTAATGTCCCAAAAACTCCATCTGCTCCAGTTTTCGGATGCAGAGCATATCGGACAGCAAAATTTGGAGCCAGTTTAGCCTAATTTTGGCCTTGCTTAACTTTCCGTTTGGACCTGGGGTAGGCGTTACAATATTCAAAAGGCAGAAAGCTCTTCACCATTTTGTGGACAGCTGACTACTGGATGCTAAGTCCTCAGCATACCTTGCAAAACGTAGAGGGAAGGATGCCTTAGCGTGGACTTCTCAGGTGGAGAGCCATTAAAAAGGTGATTTAGATGATCAATTTTGGACCATTTAGGGGCCTTTCTTGTTAGTATTTTCTTTATTTCCTCCATAACTCTTTGTGCCAGTTGGTAATGAATTACCTTTTTGACCCAGCTCTCTTTTTGGACAATTGTGGGTATGGCTCCATGTCCTTCGGAACATGCTGCAATGTTGTTCTATGGGGATGATGCCATGGAGTGGCACAGTGGGCAACCCTCCTTGAAAGCACTTCATTCAACATCACTTTGACTTCAGCAGCCATCAAATGGGGTTGGGTGCTGGGCTGCCAAACCTGTCTGCAGACTAGGGTTCCCTTCCCCTTCATTTTTACCTGCCACTACTTAATACCTGGCTCCTTCTGTCGAGATATCTTTTAAAGCTCTCCAAAAGCTTTCAGAATTTTTCTCCTGCTATTGTGGCACTTTACTTCAATTGTCCCATCCCTTCAAATTCCGTTACCCACAATTTTCCTTTCTCATCACAAGTGTCTTCCCTAGCCAGCTGCGTCGTAAAGTGGCCAAGCGTTTAAGGTGTTGGGCTCCTTAGCCATTGGGCAGTACAGGCAGAGGCTCAAGCCCTGGCCTTGCCACTGCGGCAGTATTGGTTGTTAAACTTGCAGCATTGTATCCAGTTGGACAGCCAATTTGATATGCTCTGGGTTCTCATCATAACATATAAATCTTTTGCCTTTTACTAAAGATTTCTAGGAAAAGATTCCCGAGGCCTTTCTGGCGCACCTGGAGTTACGAATAATTATCCAAACTAGCTTAGACCAAAGAATTGAGCATGATTTGCACTTCAAAACCATTTGGAACCAACTTAGACATGAACATGAAAATCAGCCAGAAAAGGTTGTGCGATATAGCTCAAAGTAATATTTTGCTAAAATTCTAAATACTCAGCTCAGCTGTCTAATTCAGGTGGATTTATTTCATTCTTTTTTTTGCAGTGGACCTCTATGCTCATGACATTGAAGCTTGTCAATACTGGAAAACAGAACATATTTTTTCAAGTTATTGGCATCCTGAACTTTCAGGTCAGATATTGTATGGACCAGCTGCAGGGCAAGGCTTCCTCCACTGTATCCCCAAAATGCATCTTAGCCACCAAAACCTCCAAGGAGTGTTGTCAACCAGAGTAAGATTTTCCATTTTCTACACCAGTCTTACTTATGATCTCTCTGATATAGACTGGTAATTTAGTGTCAAATTACAACTAAGTGTATACTGTGGACGTATGTGTCCTCTAAGAACGGCATTGAAACTGCCCAAACTCATTTGATTTGAGATCTTTCCATCCACCACAGAGAGGGAAGACTTTCATCTTGTTTATCGGGACTGATGGACTGGATTTGAGCACAGATTCTAGAGGTGAGGGGATAGAGCACAAAATAGATCCTATGACCTTTGTTTCTAACTGAAACGTATGATTAAAATGCGATCCTTTCCCTATTTGGAACAAGAGCAGTGGAAGAAGCATTCCATGCTTTGTTGATAATACACCATACTGTGAGGTTTCATCAATATCAAAATTACAGCTGTCTACAAAAGGTACTAGCAACCTAAAAATATATATTCATAAGTATCACAAAAATTAAAATGATAAAAATAAAAATAGCTGTGTTCTGTATAATAGCTCATTAAAAAGATGGTCTAGAAATTCTGCTACAGATTGTACAGGAATTACATTGTCAACATTGTACATGTGATCAATTGCTCTGCACGTT
This sequence comes from Squalus acanthias, assembly GCA_030390025.1. Classification (NCBI taxonomy): domain Eukaryota; kingdom Metazoa; phylum Chordata; class Chondrichthyes; order Squaliformes; family Squalidae; genus Squalus; species Squalus acanthias. The sequence goes on from CM059432.1 coordinate 42,577,411, forward strand.
GCAATATTTTACTAAACACTTCGTAGGTAAGCGCTAAATAAGTTAATTTAAAATTGGTTCTGGGACAAGAGCCCTGGTGCACATTCCAGTGGGACTGACTGGAATTTTCATTTCTATATCTGGAAATACTGTATGATCAATCTCTTCCTTGTGAGAGGAGTCATCCTGGCTGTGTGCATAAATACAGCTTACATAGATGTAACTAGAGCTCATTTTTTTTGTGGTATAAAGCAAGCTTGCCAACATAAACGTAGCACAGATGTGTTTAGTGAACATGAGCTTTTCCTTGAAAATGCCTGCACCTGTGTAAACAAAAAATGGATTTCCAAGCAGTACAACTGCAGCTGCAATGGCAGGCTCACAGAGCACGGAGGAGAGACATTCTTTAAGCCAAGCTATTAGGAGTCAGTGTGCTTCTCTCTTAAACTCTAGAAGACGATGAAAATAAATCACAAAACATAGTCTGAGGCATTCACTGGGCTAGCTGATATGAGTGCACGTGGTTTTAAAATTAAACAGCCTCTACTAAAGCAGTACATTTGTGAACATTTTATTGACACATTTTCATCTGCATGTCTCGTCACAGGTGTCAGTGCCATTTAGCTACAGTGCCCTGGAGGCTTCATTGCACAGAATCTTATTAGACTTCAATTAAAGAACACATATCTGCCAGAGAGATAGGAGAGCATTTATTTCTTGATGACTATTAAGTTATGCCACAGGCCTCTCATCAACAGATTTTTTTTCTCTGTTGGTTGTTAAGATTCTCCGAACATTTTATGGAATATCAAGAAATTAAAAAATATAATTTTGTTATTTGTTTCTATGGTCATTTTTATCTCCTTCGAAGAATACTTTGAAGACAACAAATCTGAACACGTGTGTTCTGTACCCATAAAAATATATTAAAGCTGCTGTATTATCGATCAATATGCCAACTGTATCCTCGACTGTAATTATAACAGCTTGACGGTACGAGGAAAGTCCCTGAAGATTATCCTACACATGCAAACAATAATAATGAACTATCTGCGGTTCTTTGGTGTAAAGCTTGCTCTCTATTTTAATAAAAAATTCATGTATCTGTTTCTACTATCGTTTTCTCCCTATGGTTTTCAAATCACTTGACTTTCACTCGTCTTGTCATCGTTCTACCTGAGAGAGAAATGCTCCCGTGCAATAAAATGGTGTAACAGAGCTATGCCTTTGGAAGGGAATGTCAGAATCTCAGTGTCTGGGATCCCACAGGAATCGGTGGTACTGAAGACTGCATGCCACAGAGATACAGGGTTCATTCTATTGCTACATACTACACTGGTTATTATTTTACAAGCAAAATAGATATCTACGTAATAATGGGCAACCTCCTCTACTATATCAAGAATAAGGATACAACATTAGATTTCATACTTTAATCAACCTACAATTACATTTCCTGGTACAAGCATTGTCCATCATTACTATTTGATTACATTTTCTGCTACTCTTTGATCTTCTACTTTTGTTTTTTTCTGCACCTTTGCAGCTTTGAGAAAGCCCCAGGCTCAAACAGTAGCAGAGAACTCACTGTTAATGCTGGTACAATGAGAAGGTGATGGGCTGAAACCCATCACTTGCTGAAGCATCTCATGAGGGTACTGCCAATCCCCTCAACTGAGTTGGAGCAGAAAGTGCTCAGGAGATCAGAAGGCTCTGCATTTAAATATGCACATATATTATCATGTCAAAAGCAGAATAGGCAGGTGAGTGAAGGATGCAACCTAGAGGATCCCTCACTCTTTTAACAGATCCTCACTTTGGCAAGAAAGCACAAATATGGCTGTTCAATCATAATTTTTAACATTGATATGCATTTATAATTTGGACCACTTAATTTGGAATCAGTTTTGCAATATGATCCATGCCAAATTCATAACTAACTGAAGATCTTTCCTGAATTTGTGGACAGTCTTTACAAGTCAACAATGGGAAAATCACAAATGTAGTTAGGGAGTATCATTGGGCTGATTAAAAGCTTTAATCTGCTGTTGCATTATTATTTTTAATTCTTTAATATAATAGAGGAGGTTGTCTGTTATTGTTCAGTTATCTATTTTGCTTGTAAAATAATAGCCAGTATATTAGATAACAATAAAAAGATTCCTGTATTTCTGTGGCATGGAGTCTTCAGTAGCAGTGATTCCTGAGGGATCATCGACATTCCCTGCCAAACACATAGCTCTGCTACACCATTTTACTACAAGTGAGCGTTTGTCTTTCAGGTAATACGATGTCAAGACAAGCGAAAGTCAAATGATTTGAAAACAATAGGGAGTAAAGGTTAGTGGTTAGCCATTTAACAACTTAGCAAAAGGAAAGACATTTCACAACTTCCTTCAGCTGGGTGTACTGTGTGACTGCGGGTGTGGGCCTGTCTATGATAGAGAGTCATACTACCTGAAAGACAAAGGGGGAAATTTTTCGGGGGTCAGTTCGGTGGTGGGAATGTTTTTTTTGGCAACGGCTCAGGACCCCACTGTCAACCCACCGCCATGTGACTTTCCCAGATGTCGGGTCTGTCAGGGCTGAACAGATCCGCCATGCAGCGGGGGAGGCAATTCAGGTCATTATGACCTTGTTAACAACCCATTAAAAAGTATTCTGAGCTCACCTTACCATTTTACGAGGTTGCTCATGGGGTCCATGCTGCTCGGGGATCACGTCAGGTGAGGAGGTCGGGAGGTGTATGACCATGGAATCATCTCATTACTTGACAGTTGCAAATGTGCTATAAAAGCTCCCATCTCACAGCTGTTCACTTTCCAAGCTCAGAAGCTGTTGCTTACTGCATTTGGAAGACAGACTGAACTTATGCAGGTTGCAAGTATTTGGAGCAAACTCTCTATCCAGTGTCACCTCATTGGAACAACCTCTCTCACCATTGACAGATCGCTTCTGTCATCTCAAGTTAACCTGTCATCTATTACATCAGCATCGGTGCCCTTGAAACTATCTCACCTTGGTCCTCAGAATCCCACCACGATCAGCCCCAACACCAGCAGCACCAGGCACGCCAGCAGCACCAACAACAACACCAAACTTCTCCACAGTCAACTGATCAACAAGTGGCTACTCTTGTGTATTGTTAGTTGGTATGATTGGACTAGGATGATGGTGAGTGTGATGGATGGCTAGTGAGATGGGGAAGTGATAAAGTAGATAGAGAGGGATGGGTGGAGGTGCAAGATAAGTTGGTGTGAGTAAAGATGTGCAGGAGTAGGGTAGGGAAGGCAGAGTGATGGGGACGTGATGAGTGGCACAGCAGGATGAGGTTGAGTGTGGCTTTGCAGTAACGTTTCGTGATCTACTGAGATCATTGAAAGGTTTGCGCCACTGCAGCCTGGTCCTCCTGATCTCTGCTTATGTCCTCCTGTGCAATGTGCAACCAGGCTGCGTTGATCTCCTGGGGAGGTCTCTTCCACCCTTTGGAAGGGAAGAGAACCTCCCTGCGTGCTGTGACTCTCTCCATAAGCATAAGGAGAGCCTGGGTGCAGCCGTGCACCTCTGTGCAGTGCTTGCCAGTGTTGCAAAGCCTCAATGCTGTAGAACACTGATAGCACAACTGTCAAAATAAATGTGCGCATAGTCCCTTTAAAGAAACCGGCTGATGATGCATCATCAAATGACGTCATCAGACCCACTTCCATCAATTGGCCGTAAAACACGCTGGGTGGGCTTAACAAGCCCAATCAATGTAAAATAATTCTACACAGCAGCGGGGTCAGGACCCGCAACCAACATCGCCCGCAACGGACCCGCCGAGGTAGGGGAAATCGCGGCCTAAGGCTCACTTGTACTAAAATGGTGTAACAGAGCTATGTCTCTATAAGGGAATTTCAGAATCTCAGGCCGAGATTTTCCGGGGTGTCAGCGGGCGGATCGTTGATGGGTCAAGTAGGAAACTGGTTTTTTTTGACGGCAGGTCGGGAACCCGCTGTCAACCCGCCGCAACACACCTTTCCCAATGTTGGGTCTGTCAGCACTGAGCAGACCCGACAGGCAGTGGCGGGCGAGCCAATTAAACTCATTAGTATCTAGTTGACAGATAATTAACAGGCTTTTTTAACTTTCCTTTTGACTTTAACTTCATGGCCACGGGAACCACACTGTTCGGGGACCATGGCTGTCAACCTGAGGTGGGAGTTCAGTGGCCATTGCTCCAGCTGATTACTTGACAGCTTCAAATGTACAGTAAAAGCTCCCACCTGACAGATTATCACTTTCCTTAGCCACAAGCTTTTTCTCAGCCCATTTCCAGCACAGATTCAGCAGGCTTTCCACTCTCCATCCACTCTTACCTCATTGGAAGAACTCTCTCACCATTGACAAAATGCTTCTGTCATCTCTAATTTACCTGCCATCTATTCCATCAGCATGGGTTCCCTTTATACTGCCTCACCTTCGTCCTCAGAATCCGACCACGATCAGCCCCAACAGCAGCAGCACCAGGCACACCAGCAGCACTAACAACACCAACCCTCTCCATAATCACCTAATGCTGCACAGGACAGAGGGCATCAGCTCCCCACAACATTGCTGCCCGGGACGCCAGGGATGGCCTCACCATGGCCAGATTTACTTCACTTGACGCTGTACACCCTGGCTGCCACATGATGCGCCACGTTGGCACCACCCCACACCAACACCATAAAACATCCCTACAATGTCCAAGCCACTCCTTTCACACTCACCATCATTGTGGGGGTTACCGTTATGTCTCACTATTCACTGCAACTCACTAAGCCGCTTCCAAAGGTGCACACAAATCTGTCCAAGAATGGAAAGTGTTGAAAATAAAGGTTTCAATGTTTTTCAGCATATTAACATGAACATTCGATAAAACACACAAGTGGCTACCTTTGTGTGTTGTTAGTTGGTATGAGAGGCACAGCAGGATGAAGATGAGTGTGGCTTTGTACTAATGTTTTGTGATCTAATGAGATCATTGAAAGGTTTGCGTCACTGCACCCAGGTCCTCCTGCCGACATCCCTGCTTGTGTCTCCTCTGCAATCTGCAACCAGGCTGTCTTGGTCTCCTGGGGAGGTCTGTTCTGCCCATCGGAAGGGAAGAGGACCTCCCTGCTTGCTCTGACTCCCTCCATATTCTTACAGTCAGAGTATGGGAGAACCTGGGTGCAGCCCTGCACCTCTGTGGAGTGATTGTCAGTGTTTGCAGCACTTCACTGCTGTAGAACACTTACAGCACAAATGTCAAAAGAAAATTGGCAATGGTCCCTTTAAGGAAACCGGTTGATGATGCGTCATGAATGACGTTACCAGACGCGGCTCCCCTAATTGGACCGGGAAACGCGCTTAACAAGCCCTATCAATGGAAATTCATTTTCCAGAGCGGGATGGAGCTAGCAGCGGGGTCGGGACCTGCCACCAACCTTGGCCGCACCGGACCCGCCGAGGCAAGGAAAATCTCGGCCTCAGTCTTCAGTTCAATTCCAGTTCATCATACAGGAAATGTACATGCTGTAAATTCAGATGAATCAGTTCAAAGCACTTGTGCAGCATAGGGGAAGCGCACCTGATTAGAATGAGAAGCAGAAATAGGATTTGAACCACAACAACTTGCATTTATATATCACCTTTAACGTAGCAAAATGTCCCAAAGCTCTTCACAGGCGTGTAATCAGACAAAAATTGACACAGAGCCAAAGGAACAGACATGAGGACAGTAAACCAAACACTTAGTCAAAGAGGTGGGTTTTAAGCAGCATCTTAAAGGAGGAAAGAGAGATGGAGAGGTGAAAAGGTTTGGGGAGGGAATTCCAGAGATTAGAGCCTAGATAGCTGAAGGCACGGCTGCCAATGGTGGGGTGAAGGAAGTGGATATGTGCAAGAGACCAGAGTTCTCGGAGGTTTGTAAGGCTGGAGGACTTTACAGAGATAGGTAGGGGTGAGGCTATGGAGGGATTTGAACACAAGGATGAGAATTTTAAGTCTGAGGTGTTGCTGGACACCTGGAGTGGAAAGTAATACATTTCCATCTTCCTTTTAAAAAATCATTCATGGGATGTGGGCGTCGCTGGCAAGACCAGCATTTATTGTGCATCCCTAGTTGTCCTTGATAAGGTGATGGTGAGCCGCCTTCTAGAACCACTGCAGTCTGTGTGGTGAAGGTATTCCCACAGTGCTGTTAGGTAGGGAGTTCCAGGATTTTGACCCAGCGACGATGAAGGATCAGCGATATACTTCCAAGTTAGGATGATGTGTGGTTTGGAGGGAAACTTGGAGGTGGTGGTGTTCCCACGTGCCTGCTGCCCTTGTCCTTCTAGGTGGTAGATGTCGCGGGTTTGAGAGATGCTGTCGAAGAAGCCTTGGGAAGTTGCTGTAGTGCATCTTGCAGATGGTACACACTGCAGCCATGGCGCGATGGAGGGAGTGAATGGTTAAGGTGGAGGATGGGTGCTGATCAAGTGGACTGCTATGTCCTGGATGGTGTCGAGCTTCTTGAGTGTTGTTGGAGCTGCACTCATTCAGGCAAGTGGAGAGTATTCCATCACACTCCTGACTTGTGCTTTGTAGATGGTGGTAAGGCTTTAGGGAGTCAGGCAGTAAGAAACTTACCGCAGAATAGCCAGCCTCTGACCTGCTCTTGTTGCCACAGTATTTATGTGGCTGGTTCAGTTAAGCTTCTGGTCAATGGTGACTCTAGGATGTTGATGGTGGGGGATCCGGCGATGGTAATGCCACTGAATGTCAAGGGGAGATTATTAGACTCTCACTTGTTGGAGATAGTCATTGCCTGGCACTTGTGTGGCGCAAATGTTACCTGCCACTTATCAGCCCAAGCCTGAACGTCGTCCAGGTCTTGTTGCATGCGGGCATGGACTGCTTCATTATCTGAGAGTTGTGAGTGGCACTGAACACTGTGCAGTCATCAGCGAACATCCCCATTTCTGACCTTATGTTGGAGGAAAGGTCATTGATGAAGCAGCTGAAAATGGTTGGGCCTAGGACACTGCCCTGAGAAACTCCTGCAGTGATGTCCTGGGGCTGTGATGATTGACCTTCAACCACCAGAACCATCTTCCTTTGTGCTAGGTATGACTCCAGCCAGTGGAGAGATTTTCCCCTGATCCCCATTGACTTCAGTTTTACTCGGGCTCCTTGGTGCCACACTCGGTCAAATACAGCTCTTTTGTCCATGTTTGGATCATGGCTGTAATGAGGTCTGGAGCCGTTTGGTCCAGGCGGAAACCAAACTGAGCATCGGGAAGCAGGTTATTGGTGAGTAAGTGCCGTCAACAACACCTTCCATCACTTTGCTGATGATTGAGAATAGGCTGATGGGGCGGTAATTGGCCGAATTAGATTTGTCCTACTTTTTGTGGACAAGACATACCTGGGCAGTTTTCCACTTTGTCGGATAGATGCCAGTGTTGTAGCTGTACTGGAACAGCTGGCTAATTCTTGAGCACAAGTCTTCAGCATTGTTGGGATGTTGTTGGGGCCCATAGCCTTTGCTTTATCCAGTCCGCTCAGCCGTTTCTTAATATCACATGGAGTAAATCGAATTCATTGAAGACTGGCATCTATGATGGTGGGGACCTCAGGAGGAGGACGAGGTGGATTGTCCATTCAGCAATTCTGGCTGAAGGTGGCTGTAAACGCTTCAGCCTTGTCTTTTGTACTCATGTGCTGGGCTCTGTTATCTTTGAGGATGGGGATGTTCATGGAACCTCCTCTGTGTGTTAGTTCTTTAATTGTCCACCAGCATTCACAACTGGATGTGGCAGGACTCCAGAGCTTTGATCTGTTGCGTTGGTTGTGGGATCGCTTAATACTGTGTATAGCATGCTGCTTCCGCTTTTTAGCATGTATGTAGTCTTGTGTTGTAGCTTCACCAGGTTGGCACATCATTTTCAGGTACGCCTTGTGCTGTTCCTGCCATGCTCTTCTACACTCCTCATTGAACCAGAGTTGGTCCCCTGGCTTGATGGTAATGGTAGAGTGAGGGTTATTCCGGGCCATGAGGTTACAAGTTGTGGTGGAATCCAATTCTGCTGTTGCTGATTGCCCTCAGCGTCTCACGGATGCCCAGTTTTGAGCTAGATCTGTTCTTAATCTATCGCATTGGTGGTCCACACAACACAATGGAGGGTCTTCCTCAGTGCGAAGGTGGGACTTCGTCTCCACAAGCACTGTGTGGGGGTCACACCTACCAATACTGTCATGGACAGATGCATCTGCGACAGGTAGATTGGTGAGGACGAGGTCAAGTAGGTTTTTCTCTTGTGGTTCTCTCACCACCTGCCGTAAGCCCAGTCTGGCAGCTGTGTCCTTCAGGATTCAGACAATTCGGTCAGTGGTGGTACTACCGAGCCACTCTTGGTGATGGACATTAAAGTCCCCCACCCAGAGTACATTCTGTGCCCTTGTTACCCTCAATGCTTCTTCCAAGTGGTGTTCAGCTGAGGGAGGGTGGTAGGTGGTAATCAGCAGGAGGCTTTCTCGCCCATGTTTGACCTGATGTCATGAAACTTCATGGGGTCCGGAGTCAATGTTGAGGACTCCCAGGGCCACTCCCTCCTGACTGTATACCACTGTGCCTCTAGTGGGTCTGTCCTGCCGGTACGACTAGACAAACCCAGGGATGGTGATGGAGAAGTCATTGGCTGATAAGTCCGATTCTGTGTCTATGACTATATCAGGCTGTTACTTGATTAGTTTGTGGAACAACTCTACCAACTTTGGCATAAGTCCCCAAATGTTAGTGAGGAGGACTTTGCAGGGTCGACTGGGCTGTGTGTGCCTTTGTCGTATCCGAATTTGATGCTTAGGTTGAAGCCGAGCGGTTCGGCCGATTTTCTTATATTTCTTTGTAGCGGTTTGATACAACTGAGTGGCTTGCTAGGCCATTTCAGAGGACAGATAAGAATCAACCACATTGCTGTGGGTCTGGAGTCACACATTGGCCAGACTGCGTAAGGACAACAGGTTTCCTTCCCTAAAGGACATTAGTGAACCATTTGGGTTTTTACGACAATCCAGTAGTTTCATGGTCACCATTACTGATAATCGCTTTTTATTCCAGATTTATTTAATTGTTTTGTTTTAACTGAATTCAAATTCACAAACTGCCATGGTGGGGTTTGAACTCACGTCACCGCAGTAGTATCCTTGTAGTATCAGCCGGTGATTACTCTGAAGGAGTGTATTGTGGAGTTGGTGGGGGAGGGAACTTTCATAAAAGGGATCCAGATTGCTTTGTACTTTTCCAGTTTTAAATCGAGGCAATTCATCTCTTTTTATTTACTTTCATCATGTTGCAGAGCATCAATAAAATCACTTGATTTCTGATATTTAAAAGTCTTCTGTAACTGTTGAACAAAAACAAACATCTGCAAAATATGCAGTGCCTTGCCATCCCTATTAAAATGAAAATAAGTAAATGTCTCCAATTTCTTGGCAGTGTGTTTGCATGAGCAGTATACCTTAGGGATATTGTAGTCTGCAAGAGTCTCTTCCTGTAGTATCAAAACAGCCTTAACAGTAGAGGAGTCTGCGATTCACATTAATAATTTGAAGAAGCAAAGTGTGGTCCCTGTCAATAACAGCCTTTATTTAATAATAAAAATAATTATCATGTGACTGCACTTAAGTCATATGAATGTCTTTTAGACATTCACTGCTGAGATCAAGCCCATATTTATAATAGTCCATATGAATAAGTTCAGTTAAACATATTACTTGCTAATAGTTTAAAAGTCTTGCGAAGAATAAATTCATTAAGTGATTTGAAAACTGCAATATATTTCTTGACAGCACAATATCTCATGCTGAATTATAAGTGCCTTGGAATTAGATGACCATTTTAAATTTTATCAATTTATTCCAATTGCTTGTTAATATGACCCTAGTGTTTGGGATGCAATTGAATGTAATTTGATTTTGTCTTTTGAATTTACTGACATTAATGCCTGCCTCATTAATCACGGCATTCTCATTGAGCTTTCATAGCCTGCGCGAAGTTCATTTCTACCAAAATGAAGTCTGTCAAGAAAAACAATGTACACTTCACAAATGGAACATCTGGCTCCAGCTGGAAATCCCAGCCCTGGTTTGGAGTGCAAAGTGAAAACTGCTCATTACATTTATAATTGTCCCATAAGGTCAACTGTGTCACAACCGACATAAAGCAACAAAATCCCTCTAACATGATGCATGTGCTTGCAGGCATATAAATTCTTTATCTGCACTGGAATGTAGCATATGAGGATTTTCCAATATTAAATAACATCTGGAAACTGGGCAGTGTGTACTTTTTAGAGGAAAGATTGAGGTTAGATTCAGATTACTGATATTTCATGTTATGCCTAGCAAAGGCAGCATTCTGCCGAGGGTTCAAGTGTTACTGCCAAGCAAAGAACTACAGTTGGCCAGCCTAATGGCCATGTGGTTATGGAGCGGCTCCATTTCTCACTCCGTTCCTGCCGATTCCCCATTTTAATGTTACTAGTTTTGGCGGCAGATGAGGCTTCCCTCAGATTCCAGCGGAGCTTCATTAGTAAATGCAAATTGTAGCCCCATGATGTACATGGGACTCCAATGGTATTTTAACGTGTCTCTGAGCAGCATGCCCGCCATAGCTGCCTCAATCAAATAAAGCTGTCGGGGAACCAGCGAGGCCCACTATCATAAGCTCAAAAACTATCCTTAGTGAGGCCAGCATGAGGAGATCTGCTCCTCTAGGCCCCACAAGGAAAGTCTAGGCCCCTGCTGCCCCATGCTCCCCTCTCACTCCCCAGCCACAAGACCCGTGCTGTACCGTCCTCCCCCATCCCAGACTTACTTTGCTGCCGGCAGCCTCCTCCAGATGCTGCCGGTTGGCCTCCGAGCCACCGGATCTTTGTTCTCCCACTGGCCAGCTGCCACTTTCTGCCCGAAAGTGATGAGCAGCTGACCGGCGGCATTCAAATCAGCCCTTAACTCTCTGTGCCATCAAAAAAGATACATTCTGTGATCTGAACTTGTAACAGCACTGGCAGAGTGCGCAAAATCTGAAGATATAAAAAGAAAATCACAATGCCAGAAATTTGAAATTAAATACATGGCTAGCTGATCGGTGTCAGAAAGAAAATGTTCACATGTAAAACATTGACTGACCTTTTGCTTTCAGATCCTGATCGATTTGCTGTGCAATTCCAGCATTTTCTGATTTTATGATGTAGAAGATTGCCCCTCTGCCTCCTCCAGCTAAAATAATTTCATCCTAGACTTCTATCGATGCTGTTCGGGAACTGGTTGCTGGGGGGATTGTGCAAGGGTGGATTGGAATTGACTCAGTCTCCAAAATTTTTCTCCCTCCTTCTGGGAAAGCCATTTCCACTCCACTTTCTACCTCCCCTCAAATAGCATAGCTAAGATTTTAGATTCTCTATATGGCAAATTGCATGAGGTAAGGGAAACTTACTGGTGCTGTTTTTCACACGAAGGGTAGTAGAAATCTAGGATTCTCTCCCCCAAAGGCTGTGGATGCTGGGCAATTGGAGCTTTCAAGACTGAGAGCAATAGATTTTTGTTAGGTAAGGGTATCCAGGGATAATGTGGGTAAATTAAATTTAGGTACAGCTGTAAGATTCTCAAAATTCACAGATCCCCCAAAACGCGAAGACATACCCTAAGGAAAAAGACTTTGGACTCTTTTTCTAACTATTACAGGTGATGAAATGCATTGGGCTTAACCGAAGGACATTTTAGTGCAAAAACCGAGATTTGGTATTTTAAAAGACATGTCTGGACTTGTAAGGGAGAAAAGGCTGTAAAGGAAGGTGGGTTCAACCTCTGTAAAGACAGTTTGGATATTGGAGTTAATGGGAACTGTCTGGGGAACTGCATGACCTCGCTTGGAGTTAAATCAGCCCCTAGCAGACATTAACATCCTAACAATACCTGAGGAAAAACAGTCTCCACCCAAATTTACAGAGCCCATTAAAGACATGCATAAAACAGATTACTTCGGCCTACTCTATAGAAATCCTAGGCCCAGTCAAGAAACCCAAAACATGAGGACAATTCAACTACAATTAAACAAGCAGATCAACAGGATGGAGCTATCCCGAAACCACTTCACACATTTACAAACCAGTTACTGTTAACGAGCCCTCCAAAATCTTACAATGACCGGGATCTGATTTGGCATGCAAATAAGGAAGCTTCAATGGGTATAATTAAAGGCCCGTTCTCAACAGTTCAAGTTCAAGTTCTACAGTACAGTTACACAGTTCAACAGTTACAGTTCATCAGCAAGCAGTCCGGCAGAAGGCAGTTCCACAGCTCTGAAGAAGACAGTTCAACAAGGCGAGGGGGCAACAGAAAGAAGTTCAACAAAGAAGGCCAGCAGCTCCAGAAGTAGGCCGACACGCAAGGAGAGACCAGAGCGACCGCCTCAGTGACCATCGGACACCTCGCGGCAACAAGGGCCTTACGAAACTTTTTACTTAAAAAGACTCTAAACCCTACCTCTAACCAAGGAAAAGTGGGTACTCACCCGATCCAATCCAGCGAACCCCGAAACCGCGAACCAGCTCAACTGTCAAGGATTCGTTTGGTGAGCATTATCCCTGGTTCTCTAGAGCCCAACTTAGCTAGTGAAGTGGGATTGGGAGGGGTGAGGTATTCTTCTAATGTTATTTCCCTCGCTTGTACCGAAGTGTTCCCCACTTTTAGAGTGTTAAGAGTGTTTGTGTTGTGTTTTACTTTCTTGAATAAAGATCAAAGTTCTTGCATCAAAACCAGCTGTCTGCTGCACTTTTTGTCACAACCCCCAAATAAGTCCAAGGTCTAGAACCAAGGGAGTGGGAGCGATTCGAACCGCTCAGAAGTCAGAGGTGAAGCTGACACAAACCACCACCCCCTACACAGTGCAGCTATGATCTAATTGATGGCGGAGCAGGCTTGAGGGTCTGAATGGTCTACTCCTGTTCCTATGGTAATGTTATCACTCCACAGGGCTGTGCATTATTATACTGATATATTGTTCCATTGGGGTATTTTACACTGTCCCATTAATGTTAAAAATACTTCTTTCTGGTGTGGTTGTCTGTTGTTCCTTGTTTGTAGATTTGGTTTCCTGCAAAAGACCTGCTGAAAGTAAAAAAATCTGTTGTACTTTATCATCACTCCAAAAGTGAATCAGTGGAACTCTAGGATAGGGCATGTTTCTATTAGTGATGCATCAACCCATCACAAGTAATTTACAGTTTGTTTATATGTTAAAAGCTGACTAAAACGCTCTACATCTATTTTCCAGCAAGCCAGTAGCATATTACTTCAATGCATTATAACCAGATTACATCTATTAGTTACCGCTGTGCACCATGTATGCTGTGCATTAAAAATAAATCTGCAGAAAATCTATGTGAAAATTGAAAATCATTTTAAACTTCAATAAGCTTAAATCAGAAGCAACTTACCCTTTATAATCCACATATTGCCCCAAGGCACCAGTCTAATAGGACCTGATTACATAAACTGAATACTATAGACTACTGTACATTTATTCATCATTTCTAAATTGTGTAATTGCATTTTATTTTATTTCAATCCATATATGCACTATACATTTCGGATTATTTCTGATAAAAGCAATTTAGAAGAAAAAGTCTTTCAAATTTTGAGAAAAAACTTCCAAAATTGATGCAATCCACTAATATTTCAACTTGCTTATTTCAAAAATGGACTCTTGTTAAACAGTGGTCTCCTGGCTATACACTTTGTCAAAACCCCTGTTTCAAGTAACTGCATTTCCACCTGAAGTCCTTGAAAAACAAAATGAATACTGTAGTTTCATAAAACTCTCTTACAATAACTCTGAATAATTCATTGATGAAAGGTTTCATGTTCTTCCTTCTTTGCTTGTCTAAAGTTCTGACTAACAGGTAAAATGGTTCATGCACTATGTGCGTTTACAAGTTCACTAAACCTGTGTGATAAATATGGACACATTTCCTATCCTGTTCTTTAACAAATATTTACTTTCTTTTCTATTTGAAACAGAAGATTCATATACAGTGCCATGCAAACTGGGATTAAAAATACAGTATGCACAAATACAGGGCATCTTACCAACACAACACATACAGTCACTGAATAGAGCACAATGCCCATTTTCATGGAATTCACTACTCCTTTTACACATATTGATTAGGGAATTCTTATAGATCAACAGTTAATCAATTTATCTTATAATTGCTAGTCTCTATGCCTGTACAGGGCTGCATTCCGCCCACCCCGTCCCACACATACACATGTACACACAAATACTGTTTGTTTGTGGAATTAAAGAAAGACTTGCATTTATATAGCGCCTTTCATAACCTCATGACGTCCCAAAGCGCTTTACGGGCAATGAAGTACTTTTGAAGTGCAGTCACTCTTGTAATGTGATTGAATTAAACTCTTTATTTTAGTTATTATTTTTGGTGAATTATTGTGCCTATCAAGATGCGGGATGCCAGCAATGAGGAATGGAACACTTTTCCAGTTGTTGGCACCCAGTGCTGGAATCAAATGCTGCTCGGCATAAATAGGGAATGGCCAGATGCAAAACCATGGGAATGACCAGATGCAAAACCATGGGAATTAAATCCTTACTGTTGATAATTTTAGCAAAAAGAAACAGTATGAGTACGAAACAACAAATTGATTTTGTCACAACGGCTATATTTTGGTAGAATTATTGATAGGAGGAACTTAAGCCCCAATGTATCAATTTCAGGGCAATGCCCCTACTGCACCAGTCTGACATTTCCATTTATTACAACAGCCATCTCTATGAGATTAGCGACAGTTACTGTTGATTTATATTCATTCCTACTTTAAAATTATATACATGTCCTTACAGCCAGCATAGACAGGCAATTTTTATCCTTTCAGGTTGCTCTGCATTTGAAAGACGAAGAGGAAGGTCTATCTTGCGGTTCTGTTGCAGCTAGAAAGCGCACGGCTTGCACTTTCATTCCAAGGAGTAGACCCTGCTGTCGGCCCATTATAATAATAGTTATGTGTTCCCTGCATGAATTAGGTACCGTGCAGAGAATGTGTTTACTGCAGGGTGGGTTATCCAGTGGAGCAGCAAATCTAAAGAGCTGCAGCTCTGCCTTAAAGGAGAACTAACTATTTTTTTAACTGATTGAAAATCTTGGTACCAAATAACATCACTTCAAAGTTAGAGATGGCTGAAGGAAGTGGCAATGGCCAAGGCAGAAGGAAGAGTCATAGGGGGAGAAATTCAGTATCGCCCCATTTGGGGCGCAATTATCGGCCGGGCGCAAAGATTAGCGCCTGGCGCTAATTATCGCCACCGACTGCAAACTTGACTTTTATCGCCCCTGGAGGTGATTGCAGCGCTATATCAGGCGCTTCACACCTGTCTTAAGGCGCAAAGGCCGAGGAGCGAGGCGCTACCTCAGAGCGCTGGCGAAGCTCATATGATGTCAGTCAGCAATGGAACACACACACAATGGCACGGGCCAGTTCTTAAAGGGGATGGTTAATCTTGCTTTCCATCCACATCCTGCTCATTGCAGCCTTGAATCTCGGCCTGGAGAGACCTGCACATCAAATGTGCTGGAAAGAACAATGGAGAGTACCAGGCCAAGAGCTCAGAATGCAGCCCCCACAGTCTCTGCTAAATCGATACAAGGAATGGCAAATCAAAATGAACCTGCAAAGTGCTGCTCAGTACCCAAAACTCCTTCACACAACGTTGAATCTCTCCAGAAGTCTCTCCCTCTCTCTCTCAGAATGCGTAGTTCAAAAATGGCACCAACAATAAAAGGCAGGAAGCGGTCACCTTTAAATAGCGCTCCCCCTTTCCCTTCATGACTGCAGAACGCTCCCCTCAACCTGTCGTTGCTAGCGTCAGGTGGTAAGGCAGGGGGCGCCACTCAATATCCGCTCCGGGGCGATACTGGGGCGTTGCGCACTCGAGTGACGTCATGATCTGCCGGCGCAGGAGATCGTGGCGGTAGTGTTTAGCGCCGCTGCAAAATGTCTAGTTAATTTCGCGAGCGGCGCAAACTTCGCCGCGCCTGGGCGCTAGATGCTTTGCGCCCCATTAGTGCCCTCTTAAGGCGCTAACGGGAGGCGCAACCAACTGAATTTTTCCCCCATAGAGTCATAACGGCACAGAAGGAGGCCATCCGGCCCATCGAGTCCATGCCAGCTCTCTGTAGAGCAATCCAGTCAGTCCCATTCCCCCGCTCTATCCCCGTAGCCCTGGAAGTTTATTTCCCTCAAGTGCCGATCCAGTCTCCCCCTTGAAAACATTGAGTGTCTCCGCTTCCACCACTTCCGTCGCAACGAATTCCAGGTCATCACCACTCGCTGCGTAAAAAAGTTTTTCCTCATGTCCCCCCTGTATCTCTTGCCCAAAACCTTAAATCTGTGTCCCCTAGTCCTTGTACCATCATCTAGTGGGAACAGCCTTTCCCCGTCTAGCCTATCCAAACCCGTCATAATCTTGGACACCTCTATCAAATCATCCCTCAACCTCCTTTGCTCTAATGGAAACAAATCCAGCTTCTCCAACCTGTCCTTGTAGTTAAGATCCCCCATCCCCAGACTGCTCCCTTTAGTCAGAGTAATCTGGAGGTGATGCTGAAGGAGATGCAAAAAAGAGGGTTACCATGTCTGGATTTCATGGGCACCCTCCTAGAATCATAGAATCATTACAGTTCAGTAGGAGGCCATTCAGCCCGTTGAGCCCGTGCCGGCTCTCTGCAAGAGCACTTCAGCTAGTCACAATCTCCTGCCCTTTCCCCGTAGCCCTGCAATTTTTTTTTCCTTCAGGTCCTTATCTAATTCCCTTTTGAAAGCCATGGCGGTCTGCACAGAGCAGGATTAAACGGAGTGGACTTGAACAGAGTGCTTTATTTGAGAATTTGGAAAGAGTGGGAATTTGGAGAAGAGGGGGGAGGAGTTGTTGCTTTTTGCCTACACTACTTGTAGTGCTTTGTGTTACAGGTAGATATTTAACTTCAGTACCCTTAACTTAAGCTAGATCAAGTAAGTAGTCAAGAAACTACACTGTAAACTAAGCTAACTAAATACAAATTTAATTAAATAAAACAAGGCCATATAGGGATGGCAGTGCAGGTGGTGTGCCGCAACTGCAGCATGTGGGAGTTTGTGGAGAGCATTGTGATCCCGGACAACCACGTTTGCAGTAAGTGCCTGCATCTTGAGGAACTTCAGCTTCGAGTTTTTGAGCTGGAGTCTGAGGTGCAGACATTGCGGGGCATCAGGTATGGGGAGTGTTACCTGAACACTTTGATCCAGGAGGCAGTCACACCCCTTACGTTAGGTAGTGGTACAGGTCTGGTTAGTGCTCAGGACAGGAGGGTGTGACTGCAATTCAGGTAGGCAAGGGGACCCCAGGTGCAGTGCTGGAGGAGCCTCAGCCTTTACCCTTGTCCAACAGGTATGAAGTTCTTACTGCCTGTGTGGATGAGGGAAAAGCCTGCAGAATGGATGAACAAGCTGACCATGGCACCATGGTGCAGGAGGCCATTCAAGTGGGGGGAGTGAAAGGGAATGTAGTTGTGGTAGGGGACAGTATAGTCAGGGGGATAGATACTGTTCCCTGCAGCCATGACCGAGAATTCCGAAGGTTGTGTTGCCTGCCCAGTGCCAGGGTTAAAGACATCTCCTCGCGGTTGGAGAAGAACTTAAAGTGGGAGGGGGAGGATTCAGTTGTCATGGTCCATGTAGGAACCAACGACACAGGTAGAACTATGAATGAGGTTCTACTGAGGGGGTTTGAGGAGCTAGGATCCAAATTAAAAAGCAGAACCTCAAAGGTAATAATCTCTGGATTGTTACCTGAGCCACGTGCAAATTGGCATAGGGCCAAACAGATTAGAGGTTTAAATGCGTGGCTCAAAGAGTGTTGTGGGAGGAAGGGGTTTCAGTTCATGGGGCACTGGCACCAGAACTGGGGAAAAAGGGAGCTATTTTGTTGGGACGGGCTCCACTTAAACTGGGCTGGGACCAGTGTCCTGGCGAACCGAATAACTAGGGCAGACAGGGCCTTAAACTAATGAAGGGGGTGGTGGGAGGATTCAGGAAAGAGTAAATTTAAAAGCAGTGAGAGAACTGTCAAGGCTCTAGAGCATAGTAGAGTTTTGGGTAAAAATAAGCAGAGTGGGTCGGGAAGGGACAGAGAAAGTAACAAAGGTAATAAGGCATCAGTGACTAAGGTGACATCAGGGAAAAATAGAAATAAGTCAAAGTTAAAGGCACTATATCTGAATGTGCGAAGCATTCGCAACCAAATAGATGAATTAATAACGCAGATAGAAATTAATAGGTTTGATCAAATAGCCATAACGGAGACGTGGTTGCAATGTGGCCAAGGTTGGGATCTAAATATTCCAGGATACTTAAATTTTAGAAGAGATAGGCAAAATGGAAAAGGAGGAGGGGTAGCCCTGATAATAAAGGATGGGATAAAGACAGTAGAGAGAAAGGATCTTAGTTCCGAAAATCAAGAAGTAGAATCAGTTTGGGTGGAGCTAAGAAAACATTGGTGGGAGTTGTCTATAGGCCCTCAAACAGTAGTTGTAATGTAGGGCAAAATATTAATCAGGAAATTAGAGGCGCTGGTAACAAGGGTAATATAGTGATCATGGGGGACTTTAATCTACATATAGACTGGGCAAACCAAATTTGCAGTAATAGTGTGGAGGACGTCACCTTAGACACTGATGCCTTATTACCTTTGTTACTCTCTCTGTCTCTTCCTGACCCACTCTGCTTATTTTTACCCAAAACTCTACTCTGCTCCAGAGCCTTGACATTTCTCCCGCTGCTTTTAAATTTACTCTTTCTTGAATCCTTCCACCCCCTTCATTAGTTTAAAGCCCTGTCTACTGCCCTAGTTATTCGGATTGCCAGGACACTGGAATGTATGCAAGATAATTTTCTAGATCAGTATGTTGAGGAACCAACTAGGGAACAGGCTATTTTAGATCTAGTATTGTGCAATGAGAAAGGGTTAATTAATAACCTTGTAGTAAAGGGGCCTTTAGGGAGGAGTGACCATAATATGATAGAATTTTATATTCAGTTTGAAAGTGATTTAGTTAAATCTGAAACTAGGGTCTTAAATCTAAACAAAGCAAACTACGTAGGTATGAGGGGAGAGTTGGCTATGGTAGATTGGGAAACTAAATTAAAAGGTATGATGGTAGACAAGCAATGGCTAGCATTTAAAGAATTAATACATAATTTAAAACAAATATACATTCCTTTAAGGCACAAAAACCCCACAGGAAAGTAAATGTGGGTCCCTTACAGGCTGAGACAGGAGATGTTATAATGGGGAATAAGGAAATGGCTGAGAAATTAAACAAATACTTTGGCCGCGATTTTTCCTATCAAGGCGACTTGGAGGCGGGACAGCTGCCTTCCAGGTTCCAGTCCCGCGCCCAATGACACCAGACGCACAGATGTGATTTGGCGTCAATTGGCCTTGTAAAGCCTGTCCTGCGGGCTTGCCGGCCAATTAGGAGAAAGCCGGTGTCAGATGACATCAGTTGATGACGCGTCATCTGCCGGTTTTCTTAAAGAGGCCACGCACAATTTTTTTGACAGCTGATTTTTCAGTGTTTGACAGCATTGAGGTGCTGCAAACACTGACAATCACTGTACAAAGGTGAGCCCTTGCGCCCAGGCTCTCCAGTGACCCCCTCCTTAGGCTAGAACAGATGGCAGCTGCAGGTGAGGTTACAGAAGCGGTGAGAGAGGTTCTCCCAATGAGGTGGGACTACACACACAATCCAAAACTTGTCACCTACAGAAAAGTGTAAATGCATTAAAAATGATTTTCCCAACATTTTCTTACCTCTGAAACTCACCAGTGTACCATTGGATCCTTCACACCACTTCTGCAGCTGTCATCAATGCAGAAACATTACAGTAGACCCACAGCACGCCACAATTACCTAGCGTGGTGTCCGGACATCGGGAAGCCCGCAGTAGACCTGTCAAAATTGCAAAAAGCCTTTTAACTGCCTGTTAACAACCTATTAACAAGCAGTTAAGTGCCTATAATCCTCTTCCAGCCACTAGGTGTTGGGTCCATGCGCAAATCGGGGACCCAACACCTGGGAAGATTGTTTTGAGGCGGCTTGACAGCGGGTTTCTGACCCGCTGTCAATCTTTGCGATTTTGCCGGATGTCCCGTCTCCAAACCCACCCACTGAGCGCTGGCAAAATTCCGGCCTTTGTGTCTGCCTTCACGGAAGAAGACACAAAAACTTCCCAGAAATAGTGGAGTACCAAGGCTCTAGCGAGAATGAGGAACTGAAAGAAATTAGTAATAGTAAAAAAAAGTACTGGAGAAATTAATCGGACTGAAACCCGATAAATCCCCTGGACCTGATGGCCAAATCCTAGGGTTTTGAAAGAGGTGGCTATAGAGATAGTGGATGCATTAGTTGTCATTTTCCAAAATTCCATCGATTCTGTAACGGTTCCTGCAGATTGGAAGGTAGCAAATTTAACCCCACTAATTAAGAAAGGAGTGAGAGAGAAAACGGGGAACTACAGCCCAGTTAGCCTGACATCAGTAGTAGGGAAAATGCTAGAATCTATTATTAAGGATGTGGTAACAGGGCACTTAGAAAATAATAATAGAATTGGGCAGAGTCAACACGGATTTATGAAAGGGAAATCATGTTTGATGAATCTGTTAGAGTTTTTTAAGGTTGTAACTTGCAGAATAGATAAGGGGGAACCAGTGGATGTGGTGTATTTGGATTTTCAGAAGGCATTCGATAAGGTGCCACACAAGAGGTTATTAAACAAAATTAGGGCTCATGGGATTGGGGGTAATATATTAGCATGGATTGAGGATTGGTTAACAGACAGAAAACAGAGAGTAGGAATAAACGGGTAATTTTCGGGTTGGCAGGCTGTAACTAGTGGGGTACCGCAAGGATCAGTGCTTGGGCCTCAGCTATTCACAATTTACATCAATGATTTGGATGAGGGGACCAAATGTAACATATCCAAGTTTGCTGATGATACAAAGCTGGGTGGGAATGTAAGTTGTGAGGAGGATGCAAGGAGGCTTCAAGGGGATATAGACAAGCTAAGTGAGTGGGCAAGAACATGGCAAATGGAATATAATGTGGAGAAATGTGAAATTATCCACTTTGGTAGGAAAAATAGAAAAGCAGGGTATTTTTTAAATGGTGAGAGATTGGGAAATGTTGGTGTTCAGAGGGACCTGGGTGTCCTTGTACACGAATCACTGAAAGTTAACATGCAGGTACAGCAAGCAATTAGGAAAGCAAATGGTATGTTGGCCTTTATTACAAGAGGATTTGAGTATACGAGTAAAGACATCTTACTGCAATTATATAGGGCCCTGGTGAGACCACACCTGGAGTATTGTGTACAGTTTTGGTCTCCTTACCTAAGGAAGGATATACTTGCCATAGACGGAGTGCAACAAAGGTTCACCAGACTGATTCCTGGGTTGGGGGGATTATCCTATGAGGAGAGATTGAGTAGACTAGGCCTATATTCTCTAGAGTTTAGAAGAATGAGAGGTGATCTCATTGAAACATAGAAAATTCTTACAAGGCTTGACAGGGTAGATGCAGGGAGGATGTTTCCCCTGGTTGGGGAGTCTAGAACCAGGGGTCACAGTCTCAGAATAAGGGGTCGGCCATTTAGGACTGAGATGAGGAGAAATTTCTTCACTCAGAGGGTGGTGAATCTTTGGAATGCTCTACCCCAGAGGGCTATGGAGGCTCAGTCGTTGAGTATATTCGAGACAGAGATCGATAGATTCTGAATATTAAGGGGACCAAGGGATATGGGGATAGTGCAGGAAAGTGGAGATGAGGTAGAAGATCAGCCATGATCTTATTGAATGGCAGAGCAGGCTTGAAGGGCCAAATGGCCTACTCCTGCTCCTATTTCTTATATTCTTATGTTTCTTATGATTGAATCTGCCTCCACCACCCTTTCAGGCAGTGCATTCCAGATCATAACCACTCATTGCATAAAAAAGTTTTTCCTCATGCCGCCTTTGGATCTTCTGCCAATCACCTTAAATCTGTGTCTTCTGGTTCTCGATCCATCTGCTAATGGGAATGGTTTCTCTCTATCTACTCTGTCTAGACCCCTCATGATTTTGAACACCTCGATCAAATCTCCTCTCAATCTTCTCTGCTGTAAGGAGAACAACCCCAGCTTCTCCAGTGTATCCACGTAACTGAAGTCCCTCATCCCTGGAACCATTCTTGTAAGTCTTTCTGCACCCTCGCTAAAGCCTTCACATCCTTCCTAAAGTGCGGTGCCCAGAATTGGACACAATACTCCGGTTGTGGCTGAACCAGTGTTTTATAAAGGTTGATCATAACTTCCTTGCTTTTATACTCTATGCCTCTATTTATAAAGCCCAGGATCCCATATGTTTTTTTAACCACTTTCTCAACCTGCCCTGCCACTTTCAATGATTTGTATCTCTGTTCATGCACCCCCTTTAGAATTGTACCCTTTAGTTTATATTGCCTCTCCTCGTTCTTCCTACCAAAATGTATCACTTCGCACTTTTCTGCGTTAAACTTCATCTGCCACGTGTCAGCCCATTCCATCAGCCTGTCTATGTCCTCTTGAAGGCTATCACTATCCTCCTCACTGTTCACTGTACTTTCAAGTTTTGTGTCATCTGCAAATTTTGAAATTGTGCCCTGTACTCCCAAGTCCAAGTCATTAATATATATCAAGAAAAGCAGTGGTCTTAGTACTGACCCCTGGGGAACACTACTGTATACTTTCCTCCAGTCCGAAAAACAACCGTTCACCACTACTCTCTGTTTCCTGTCACTTAGCCAATTTCGTATCCATGCTGCCACTGTCTCTTTATTCCATGGGCTTCAAGTTTGCTGGAAAGCCTATTATGTGGCACTTTATCAAACGTTGCTACAAACTCTACACAGAAAAAGGTAATAGAGTAGGTGAATACATTGTCCGTTGTAAATAGGATATCCACACAAATAAAAAAGACATTTTCACCCTTAGGAAACTTGCCAAGATAAAGGTACCTCTATTTAGCTGCAAGTGGAATGATATGGCATGCCTGGAACAAACATTTTTACCTCAAATATCTGCATGCATTTGAATGCATGTTAATCATTTGGGAATCCTGTCGCCTTTTTCACACTAGCAGAAAGCAGAGCATATTGATGTATGTCACAACTTCCAGCTACCAAGCAAAGCTTTGGATTACATGATTCACTTATCAGAAAACTTAGGACTAATGTTTCGATCAAAAGCAACTTGTAGACTGCATGCTCATTGACTCAAACATATTTTAAGAGGCAAGGCAGTCACATAAATTGCTGCTTTAAGCTCTTCAGACCTCAAGAATTTCACCAATTTGTTGATGATTACAGGAAATAGAAATATACAATAGAAGGAAGAGGTGAACAATATGAGGTCAGGCGCCCCATCTGTAGCTCCTAACCTGACTGGAAGAAATTACTCTTGAAAAAGGTGCTCAAAACTATACAGCCAGTTGCACAGGACCATGCAAAAGTCTATCATAAACCTCCAGGCTAGTGCCCATCACTGCTGTTTATTCTACTTTTGCACAATCTCTCCAATTCTCTATCATCCCAAATTTACCCTGGAATCATAAGATACCATGAATTAGCAAGTCAGTTTTGTTACAAGTTGATTGGTGCTAAACCCATCGTAATACTTGTTCAAGTTATATTTCATAGGTGTCCCTGAGAAGCCACAAGCCACAGCCATACAAGATGGAGAGTGAGGTGTTCGTGATTCTGCATCTGCCTGCATGGTTTGCTTTCCTTTGCGCAGAAGTGCAGTTTTTCGCTTACCAGCTCATGATTCATCTGGGCTCTGAGTTACCACGGGGAGGGAGAATTGTCTTCCCACTAAATCATTTCAGTTCAACTGATAGTTCTGTCAGCAGGTAAGGAGTTCACATCACAGCCTCTTTGTAGGCCACATTGTTGTTTTCAGCTTTTTTTAAAAACGAATCTGTAAAATTTATTTTGTTGAGAAATTTCTTCACTCAGAGGGTGGTGAATCTTTGGAATTCTCTACCCCAGTAAGCTGTGGAGGCTCAGTAGTTGAGTATATTCAAGGCAGAGATCGACAGCTTTTTGAATATTAAGGGAATCAAGGGTTATGGGGATAGTGCAGGAAAGTGGAGATGAGGTAGAAGATCAGCCATGATCTTACTGAGTGGCGGAGCAGGCTCGAAGGGCCAAATGGCCTACTCCTGCTCCTATTTCTTATGTCCTTATGTTTTATTTTTTAAAGAAACATTTCCTTCCAATTATTTTTTTCCTTTTGCTTGATTCCAAAGGTGGGCCACTTACTTTTGCTTTGTCACGTAATCTTATGTCATGTAATGTTATGCTCACACCACCAACTGCAGGTGCAATCAGATTGGAATATTGCAACCTCACACTCATTTTTAAATATTTATTAGATATGTCTGTGCCTTGACATCAATGCATATAATATCTGCTTCTAATGATTGGGATGACTATGATAGAGCTATATGGCAATGGCTGGTATTGTTTTCACTGACCACTCAATGGAATGTATTAAATGTAATGTACCCATTTACAGGCTGAAGATGTGACTGCAGGGAGTTACTTCTTAGGATTAAAGGTGTACAGAAAGGTGTCACAGTCCTCCAGTTAGTGTAAATTTTGTATTGGCGAATGGTGGAGGAAATACATACAAGTCCCACATCATCCTGACTTGTAAATATATCGCCATTCCTTCATCGTCGCTGGGTTAAAATCCTGGAACTCCCTACCTAACAGCACTGTGGGAGTACCTTCACCACACGGACTGCAGCGGTTCAAGGTGGCTCACCACCACTTTTTCAAGGGCAACTAGGGATGGGCGATAAATGCTGGCCTTGACAGCGACGCCCAGTTCCCATGAACGAATAAAAAAATACAGATTTTTTTTCCACAAGTTGGAGATAAACCGTAGATACAGAAGTTATCAAGGTTGTGCCATAATGAAACAAAAGGCACATAGGAACAGGAGTAGGCCATTCAGCACCTCGAGCCTGTTCTGCCAATTAAATTAGATCATGACTGATCGAAAAGGCCAACTATTATTTATGAATTTTTTAAAGATTTATTTCAGTAAATGGAGGGGATTGGTGGGGGTTATCCACACACTTTATGTAATTGGCTAATAAGTACAATTATACCAGCGTGGACTTCTCTCTTTTTCAACAGGCCACGTAACTCAAAAGGTTTATTTTTCTTCTGCATTTTTCGCTGTGTTTACCCCCTTTACACCTCCTCTTATAAAGACGCTAACTCATGGAAATTGGTGGCAGGCCTCCATTATCTTATCTAAGTTGCTGTTCTTCATGTGTGAGTTTGAATGGTGAGTTCTGCCCAGGCTATTCAGACATGGGCAGCAAGAACAAACCTATTCTCACCCAATCTCCATATACATGCAGGACCCTATTGGGCAGGGAACAGAAAAGGAAAAATGCACAATTTTCTCCCTTCTGGCATGTATAATATAATTAGCATAACCTGCTATTTTCACCTGCTACACGTTTGCAAACACTTCTCTTTGTGAGTAAAATGCTTTTGCATATATCTTTAGCAAGCACAACTTTTCTTCCTCTCCATATGCTTTCATTTTCAGGAATATTCCTGACTTACCTTTATGATCTTTTTTAAAGTCATGCAACTTCTTCCGCACCTCCTGCTGTTCCTCACTACACTGGGCACTGCGTTCTCATTCTCTGTGACCTGGTTAGCTGCTTAAGAAGTGTTTAAGAATCATTATGACAGATGCACTGCAATTGGCAGCTAATTAAATAAAATTGAATGAAATTCCATGTTTTAAAACTGTGTGTTTCCGCCAATGAAAAAATACATTTATTTCACATTTGGAAATTTGGGCTCCTCATTGCAAATAATTGATTTCCTTGTCACTGAAAACGTAGTGCATTCCTGTGTGTTGTGTGGTCTGGACCAAACACAACTACAGAATTTCAGAAATGTAGCCCAGGTGTTATTTGTGTTTCATATCACTTGCTGTTGTACAATGATGCTATAAACACTGCTGTATAAAATTTTATCAGGAACAATAAGATGGCAATTATGAACCGATTTATATATGTTGCTACAAATAAACAGTTTTAACAGCTACATAGAAACTGGTTATGATAAGTAATTATTTATTCATTTATTCAGGCTAATTTTCCTCCTTCCCTCCTCAAGGTATGAACTTTTAGCTGGGGCACAGTCCCATGTATATTGGTCTTTCACTGCTATCGCATTCAAGTGCTCATCATTCATGTGTGAGCTGTGACAGTGAGCGTTGGAGGCTGTTCAATCACAGAAGGCTTCAGAGCCAAGCCCGATTCTGTCATCAGCTGATGGTCACACGTGAACTTTCAGCAGGTGTCACTGGATAGTGAGCAGAAGCAGCAACCCTGCCCGATTATCCTCTCCCTCACCTGCGGTGCTGAGGCCAATTATAGTCCCTTTACTGCTGCTTCAGCTGCAATGAACTAACTCAGCAAAGATAAGCAATCAGCCTGGGAAATTCCTTGTCTATATGGCTTAGCTAGTCAATGTATAAAGTCACTGAGCTGCCAGAGGAACCAACTAGTTATTCAAGCAATAAATAAATAAATAAATGTAGTACACACTTTGGTGTCATCATTTACAGAGTTTCCTGTTTAAAGATATTATAGAGGGAGTAGAAAGTAAATAACCAGCCGACAGTGAAGCTGCATTATTATCATGCATGCACTAGAATGGAAAGCATGCCCATAAATATAATTGTTGGCACACTCTCAGGAACAGATTAAAATGTTTAATGGATCTGCACATACTTGGGACAATTCAATTATGCACAGGTTTCCATAAGTGAATTGAAGTGGAAAAATTAATTTTGTAGAATGCATATCTGAAATGGCACAGTGTAAAGCAAATACTGAAATATTAGAAAGATAAATTTTTACAAAGCACCTGGACAGATGGATTTCTTGACTAATGTAAAACAGAGAAAAGTTATTTTTCAAAATTTGTTATGTAAAAGAAAATCAATTTAAAAGATTCATTTTACAGATATTTTTCCAAAAATCTATATCACATCTCTCTGAAATGCCTCAAAGTGCTTCACAATGAGTTACTTTAACATGTAATCACTTTTGTTTTGTAGGTAAATGGTAGGTAGAGGCTAAGGAAGCTGGCACTAAAAGGGGTAATAAACTGGGAAAAGAACTGATTGCAGCATTAGCTAGTATCTGTAGCAACGCCCCTCGTTTCCTGCACTAACATTTCTGACATTATTTCACCACCTGCTGCTCAATAATGCACAGTAAAGGAATTGTTAACAGCAGCTAATACCAATTGGTGCTGTTTTCTATTGAGTGCAATAAAATCTCTGCCGGCGCCAGGTCTTCCCAGCTGGGATTGAAGTTATTGTACCTCTGGGATACATAAACATGTTGCTATGTTACGGCCCTCATCTTCACTCCCTTAAGTCCAAGGGACGCAGACTTGAACGGATATGGCGGACAACTGGTTTAGCCATTCACCACCAGATCTGGCTGGACCACATAAAGCATTATCGGGTCCTACTCTCGTCTGCCAAAACTGCTCACTATTCCGGAATCATTTGGAATGCAAAGATAAACCCCATCTCTCTACTGCTAGCCGTCTTTTAAAACCCATCTCCCCTGTCTTCTCTACCCTCACCTCTGACAACAAGTGTGAGGAGCTCATGAACTTCTTTGTCTCTAAGATTGAGACCATCCGTTCAGCTGCCTCTGCCACTTCCCTTTCTTGCCCTAGCCCACCGGGTCAAACTCTAAGGTTCCCTCCTGCCCTAGCCCCGAACTCGCATCTTTCTCCAGTTTCTCTCCGATCTCCCCTCATGACCTCTCCGTGCTCATCTTGTCCATGAGACCCACTTCCTACACCATCGACCCTATTCCCACCAAACTGCTGACCACCAAACTTCCTTTTCTGGCTCCCATGTTAGCAGACATTGTCAATGGTTTGCTCTCCTCAGGTACTGTCTCCCTCTCCCTCAAATCTGTTGTCATCAACCCTCTTCTCAAAAAAACAACCATTGACCCTGCCATCCTTGCAAACTACCACCCCATCTCCAACCTCCCTTTCCTCTCAAAGTCCTTGAACATGTTGTCGCCTCCCAAATCCATGCCCATCTTTCCTGCAACTCCAAGTTTGAATTCCTCCAATCAGGTTTCGACCCTGCCACAGTACCAAAACGGCTCTCATCAAAGTCACAAATAACATCCTTTGTGACTGTGACAAAGGTAAACTATCCCTCCTCGTCTTTCTCGACTTGTATGCAGCCTTTGACACGGTTGACCACTCCATCCTTCTCCAACGCCTCTTCACCGTCGCCCAGCTGGGTGGGACTGCACTCGCCTGGTCCCATTCTTATCTATCTAATTGTAGCCAGAGAATAACCTGCAATGGCTTTTCTTCCCGCACCTGCATCATTACTTCTGGTGACCCCCAAGGGTCTATCCTTGACCCCCTCCTATTTCTCATCTACATGTTGCCCCTCAGTGACATCATCCGAAAACACAGCGTCAGTTTTCACATGTATGCTCACGACACCCAGCTCTACCTCATCACCACTTCTCTCGACCACTCCACGGTCTCTAAATTGTCAGACTGCTTGTCCGACATCTAGTACTGGATGAGCAGAAATTTTCTCCAATTAAATATTGGGAAGATTGAAGCCGTTGTTTTCAGTCCCCGCCACAAACTCCGTTCCCTAGCCACTGGCTCCATCCCTCTCCCTAACATCTGTCTGAGGCTGAACCACACTGTTTGCAACCTTGGTGTTATATTTGACCCTGAAATGTGCTTCCAACCACATATCCGCAGCATAACAAAGACCGCCTATTTCCACTTCCGCAACATCACCTGTCTCCGCCCTTGCCTCAGCTCATCCACTGCCGAAACCCTCATCCATGCCTTTGTTACTTCGAGACTTGACTATTCCTCCGCACTCCTAGCTGGTCTCTCACATTCTACCCTACGTAAGCTTGAGGTCATCCAAAACTCGGCTGCCCGTGTCCTAACTTGCACCCAGTTCACCCATCACACTGTGCTCACTGACCTACATTGGCTTCTGGTTAAGCAGCGCCTCCATTTCAAAATTCTCATCCTTGTTTTCAAATTCCTCTATGGCCTCGCCCCTCCCTATCTCTGTAATCTCCTCCAGCCCTACAACCCCCACCCCCGAGATATCTGCGCTCCTCTAATTCTGCCTTCTTTAGCATTCCTGATTATAATCGCTCAACCATTGGTGGCTGTGCCTTCTGTTGCCTAGGCCCTAAGTTTTGGAATTCCCTCCCTAAACCTCTCCACCTCTCTTTCCTCCTTTAAGATGCTCCTTAAACTTGCTCTTTGACTAAGCTTTTGGTCATCTGCCCTAATTGCTCCTTATGTGGCTTGGTGTCAAATTTTTGTCTTATAATACTCCTGTGAGGCGCCTTTGGACATTTTACTACGTTGAAGGCACTATATAAATACAAGTTGTTGTTGTTGCTAAGCATTGCAGCTGCAATATGAGCTGTCCTATGTCACTGCAGAAGTCAGAATAGGAATAGAGGTTTCAGAAATGACATGAGCATCCACACCAACAATCCTTTGGGCCTTGTGTACAGACCATGAAGTAACTACCTGTACCTAAAGAAGAAGTCCATTGCCAGGCTAAGGTGGTCCATAGGCACATTACAGGCCTGTACGATGGGTTACAGGGACAATACTCAGTCTGCAGTAAATCCTGAAGTTGCTGTCAGTCATTCACTGCTCCGACACAGGCTGTGCTGTGGACCCCCCCCCCCCCCCCCTCCATAGCCGACAATCAGTGAAATCAGTGGAACTAACAGAAACTTGAGCTTTTCTGCACTAATATTACTGTTAAATACCCCATTAAATGTCAAGCCCTGTTGAAATAGGTGCAACTGGGGTTTTAACAGGGTATTGATTGCTAAACAAGCATTCTGGACCTGAAAAACTATTTTTTATATTTGTGGAATGTCAAATTTCTCCATTATGATAAAAATTACAATTTAAAAATAACAATGTTAAAAATATTTTTTGGAATGTTTGTTCATGATATTTCAGCTTCTACCTTATCCCCATGTGACAGTCCCAAGCTTTATTTCACTCTGTAACATTTTTAAAAAGTGAGGATAAAAGCTGCCTTTTATTTCCTTGTTTGCTGTCTGTGAGAATTCTTCAATGTGATTGGCTGCTTAGACCGCTTGATGATGTCACTGCTGTATTGCACTAGAAATCCCCTATTTACAGCACTACAGTCATGTCAAGAAACCTCAAGTTTTCGCCACAGAGATCGAGAGATCTCTGTGGGCAGCTTTCTTCGATGTCAGCGGCGACCGCCGTCACATCACCACTGACCACAAATTACGGCCCATTAATTCTTGTTTCCTGACCCATGATTTATACATCCTGTACGAATCCAACATTACCATAGTCTTCCAAGAGGAGGGAAGGATCAGTGGCTGGCTTCTGGGAGAAACGGACTATGGGGGTGAATTGCCTTAGAGTTGCTCCTACTCTACTGCCATAATTTCATCAGAAGTGCAGCAGAAACCACTTTTACATGCGTTAATGGGGTTTCTGCCATACCTCTGGTGAATTATGGTGGCAGAGCATGAGCAGTTCCAAGGAAATTCCCAGCCAATGTTTTGCAACCATAGCTCATGCTAATTCTGCACAACCCACACACCAGGGCTGAGATGTGTTACAATGAGTCCTGCAAGACCTTAAATGTACTTCTCTCAATATAATTACATCCAACCTGGACCTTGACTTTTGGCTGTTCTCCTTCTCTTCCCAGAATTTTTTTCAGCCATTCTGTGATGTCCTTCACTTTGGCACCAAGGAGGCAACATACCGTTTGGGACAGCCGTTAATGACTGAACAAAAAGATGTTTATAATTCGACTAGAGAATCCCCCATTAAACCACTCTCCTATTGCTGTAACCTACCTGCCTCTCACACCTTTGGGTAGTCCCTTGCGCTATGTGCTGCAATGTTGCTCAGGACCACCGTCCTCTGAACTGCTGTCACTGCCTAACCCATATTTGTCCATCGCTAGAGAGGACATTTCTCGCAGGGGTTCTTCTGCTCATCCGCCATAACTTTGATGGAAGAGCTGCAAAAACCCCAGCGTAAACTGTATGTTTGACATTTCCAGGAACTCAGGGCTTCCCTGCGCCTGTGAGACTGCGCAGTCTTCTTCTGCTACCACTGTGGATGACCACCCACTTCCTTCTTTCAACATTATCCCTGTGTCCTGAACTGTCTAGCACTTTCTCTTGGGTGACCATATTTTGGAGAGTGGGATCCAGGAAATCCTCATACTCTCTGATGATGTGGAATGTGGCCAATTACTACACAAGCACAGATATCATCTGCTCCAGAGACTCAATTTTCTGACAAGTAGTGCAAATGTATTGTCCCTGGATACACTCAGGATGCAGGTTGGCCTATATATCATACTCCACACACATCACAAGGGTTTTGTGCACTTCTATCCATGTGTGTCTAACTTAAAACAGGTAGCTAGTGTTAGTCGAAAATCCGTACACTAAACTCTTGCAAG
Source organism: Squalus acanthias (assembly GCA_030390025.1). NCBI lineage: Eukaryota > Metazoa > Chordata > Chondrichthyes > Squaliformes > Squalidae > Squalus > Squalus acanthias. Next base: position 42,609,130 of record CM059432.1, read on the forward strand.
AATCAAACTTCTCTTACTCACTTCACACAAGTATTAATCTTTGAAAAGAAGATTCTGTCTAACAGCACCTCAAGGCTAAACTTCCTCTTTGGCTGAAGACCTGCTGAGGCTAAACTTCACAGTCTTCTACCCTTTCACTCTCCGCTGGCTTTGCTGCTCAGTTCAAATTTATACTGGCTTAATTTACACAATAGCCTAACTGCCACAGGAAAAGAACTGCTGATCAGAGAACAGCTAATCATACCTCTCTTGTAACTAATTAATTACCTATTACCATCTCAAACCAGCCGACAGTTGAGGCAACAAATAAACAACTTTAACCTACTACTTGTATTGTACAAGAAAGATGAAGCAAGTTACCAAAAGTGGCTACTAAAGTCAATCACGATACAGAATTACACAGATTTAAGGAAGAACTAGATAAACCCTTGAAGAAGAATAAATAATAAAGGATACAATACAAGAAAAGAGGAGGGGAATGGATTGGAACAGACAGGTCTTGTGGAATGTACTCGCAGCTGGATGGCAGCTAGCACAGCAGTCTTCTCAAGCATCGCTTGAAGGGATAATTACTAGTCCTAGCCCCTTTAGGGCTACCCCGGATCAGACGTATTTCTCAAGACGTTCACCTTCAACTAAAGTTTGAGGTAGCCGAATCCTAATGACGCTTAATTGGGTCTAAAGTTCCGGGCTATCTCTCCCTAAAGGAAAGGAACAACTCGAGAATGTTACCGTCCTCCAGATAACACTTTTAATAAGTTTAGCTAGACTGCAACGTTCCAGATATTATGAGGTTCTGGAAAACTCCCTCAGAATTCTGCAACTCCTCACCAAAGAGTGTACAGAGATTGAATTCACGAGTTTTTGATACAGAATCCTTATGTGAGACAATTCTAAAAATATATAGATTTATTAAAGAGCCGACATGTAATTTACAGTTGGTGAGTCAATCGCAACATTAACAGTTCCAAAAAGAGAAAACTTACAATCTTATTATTAACAGAGAATCTTACTTTTAAATCTTAACTTCACTACAGTATTACAGTTCTTAGGGGGAAAAATTAGGTCGCGCCCCATTTGGGGCGCAAATATCGTCTGGACGCAAATATTAGCGCCTGGCGCTAATTATCGCCACTGACTGGAAACTTCACTTTTACCGCCCCGGGAGGTGAGTGGAGCGCTAAATCAGGCGCTGCACACCTGTCTTAAGGCACAAAGGCCAAGGAGTGAGGCGCTACCTCAGAGCGCTGGCGAAGCTCATGTAATGTCAGTCAGCAATGGAACACACACACAATGGCACGGGCCAGTTCTTAAAGGGGATGGTTAATCTTGCTTTCCATCCACATCCTGTTCATTGCAGCCTTGAATCTCGGCCTGGAGAGACTTGCACATCAAATGTGCTGGAAAGAACAATGGAGAGTACCAGGCAAAGAGCTCAGAGTGCAGCTCCCACAGTCTCTGCTAAATCGATACAAGGAATGGCAAATCAAAATGAACCTGCAAAGTGCTGCTCAGTACCCAAAACTCCTTCACACAACGTTGAATCTCTCCAGAAGTCTCTCCCTCTCGCTCTCAGAATGCGTAGTTCAAAAATGCCACCAACAATAAAAGACAGGAAGAGCCCCCCTTTAAATAGCGCCCCCCCCCAGCCCCACAGCGATTGATAGCATTCCAGTCTTCTGGTCGTTGGATGCGTCAGGCGGTAAGGCAGGGGGCGCCACTCAATTTCCGCTCCGGGGCGCCACAAGGGCGTTGCACCATGGAATGACGTCACAATCTGCGCGCGCAGGTGGTCGCAGCGGTAAGTTTTAGCGCCGCCGCACAATGTCAAGTTAAGTTCCCGAGCGGCGCAAACATCGCTGCGCCCAGGCGTTAGCGGCTTTGCGCCCCATTAGCGCCCTCTTAAGGCGCTAACGGGAGGCGCAACCAACTGAATTTTTACCCCTTAGTGTTCTACAGGATATCCACCAAAATCAAATACCTTTGATCCCTGAGGTACAAAGAGTTGGAGACTTACAAAGCCACCTCTGAAGCCAAGAATCGCTTTGCCCGATTAAAGCGAGCCTGATATCCTATTTGAGAATTCAATATTTATACCTTTTTCCAGTGGTATTTCCTTTAAGGTTTTCTGCTGATGCAAGTTAATTATCTCTAGTCATTTTTCTGCTGACCTCTGCAACTCTTACAGCCACCTCAGCCAGAATCATGTCTCCTCTCTAGGTGTTCTAAGTTTACCATATAAAAACGGTGTGACGGCAGGTGTTCCTTACTTGATATCATCTTTACGAGGGCAATGTTCCTTATCTTATGTGCCTCTTTATGAAGTATAAATTAGAACACCTTATCCATGGTGAACCATTGTTTTTGTTCCCAAAGGTCAGCCTGTCAGAGCCCTTCACCTTCTGTTTCAATAAGGTTATTTATTCAGGGTCAACAACTGTCTTATCTCAATAGCCAGAATGCTTTCACAGCTATTTCAGAGTTAGGTTTCTAAATTTCCAAACCCAGTTTGTCATGTTTTAATAAGGCCAGAATTCTTTCATAAGATAGTGTATTTTTCTGAATAGGTTATATGGCTTATTCCTTCACACGCTGAGCCATCAGGTTGAAGTAGCTCTGCCTGGGTCTGTACATGTGGAGATATAGGTACATGAGGGAAAGGTTTCTTCATTAGCCTGGCCTTTCTGTGGTTATACTCCTGATCTTCCTTTTTTTTTGGATTATAGTAGAGGGACAGGGGTAGGCCTAAGGAAACCAAATTGTTTTTCAAGGTCGAGAAGTATGCAAGTTTGTCCTGAAAAAACTTGTCTGCAACTCTTGAAATTCTGAGCAAGGGGTACAGCAGTACACATATCTTGGGGCTACCTCTGGGTCCATCGTGGTCTACAAAGACTTCAGCACCCGTGCCCTGCTGCAAGCAGGCCCCACTGTCTTTTTTTACTAATGCATTGTTTTGAACAGTTGGGGTAGGGATGGTAGGGGAGGGAATGGGATGGGCCAGCAAATCATTTTCCTGCGGAAGGATGGCCAAGGTGTAGGCGCTGCAGCTTGCTGATTCGTGGTGGGGGTGAGTGGGGGAGGGGGTCAGCAAAGGATCAATGTCAGCAGAATCCAACTGTAGAATAACCCGATTTTCCTCCAACTACTGCCAAGAATATGCTACAAATCAGGGGGTAACAGGAAAGAAAATCTATCCCTTTAATTCCATCAATCTGACCTGGATTAAATCTAGGTTCCAAAATTGAAGACAATGTTCTGTCTATGCAGCTGTGCTACCCATTATATTTTTACCGTATTATTGCTATTCACTCCTATGCCAAAGGAAATCTACTCCAAGCACAAGCCATCTCCTGACATCCTTCCAATATTGTTCCACTCACCCACAGCACCGTCCTAGAATACCTTCACAGAAAGGTTGCAAAGATGACTATAAACACATAGTGATGTGTTAAAACTAAGTTTGATTCATGCCCTACACCCTGATCCACCTTTCTAAAGTAATAGCTTGCCTTTATATAGAGCCTTTCACAACCTCAGAATGTCCCAAAGTGTTTCCCAGCCAAAGAAGTACTTTTGAAGTGTAGACACTGTTGTAATGCACAGAAACACGGCAGCCAATTTTCTCAATTAGTTGGATATTACTAATAAAGATTAGTTAAAATATTGTTAAAAAACTATTATTAATACAGTAGTTAAAATAATCTAGTCTATTGTAAGTTGTAAATATCATGTAATGCTACATTTTAGAAACTCACCTTTTGTCTTGCAATTGGAACCTACATGTTCATATTCAATTATACAACACGTTCCATTCCAATTTAATAACTGAAGAACTGTGTGTTTTTTTTATGAAGTTGGCTAATCTACAGAGATTTATCTAATATTATTTTATGGCTATCCTCTGTCAGGAAACAAAATTATTTTATTTTTTCTCAATAACTCAATAGATTTTCATCAACCTTTTAATTGTTGCTGCTCTTGCTTTTCTTTGTGATGTTTGTTCCCTTCTGGAATTTTCTGTTACAAAATAATAGATATTTGTCTGTGCTTTGATTTTATTATTTAACTGCCAGTAGAATTTTGATTACTGCTAGTAAATGACAATTTAAAAAAAAACTTTGTAATAAAATATTAATTATACTGTATTTTAGACAGCCCACATTCATTCTCCCCACGCTTCATTAGGTGAAAGCTATATTTAACTCATATAATTTGCGTCAGCATTAACAATTCAAAATGCCCTGATACAAACATTATGTTTTATATGGTGACACTAGCTTGCACAGATTGATTAACAAATTCTAGTTCATTTCCATTATGCTTTCATATTTTGTACCCTAGGAATTCAATCAAGCACTCTGGAAAATAAAAGAGAGATCCTTACACAGAAACAAAAATTTAAAAGGTTTAAATTATTTTAAAAATCATAGAATCTGTTTAATGAATCCTTTCCCCGTCAGAGTTTCCAGTGGAGTTTTTTTAAATTGTTTTTGAGTTTTTCTTCTTTTACTTTTAATACGAAATTCCACCACAGTTCACACTACACTGAGGTGGTAATTTGGGGACTAGTGGTTCAAGGTAGTGCCATGAATGTAGTAAATTTTTACCAACCGTAAAGAACCAGGCTTGTTCAGCCATTTGTCCTTTTCCTGTTCCTAAGATTTTCTATGTTGCTTAATTCTGTGCTGACAATATATCAAAACACGGCAGATTAGTTTGTGCACTGCTGCGTATTGTGGTTCTAGCTCTGTTTGGGAGTGTTCTAGCAATAATACATAAGTGTCAGCTGTGGCTCAGTGGGTAGCACACTTGCCTCTGAGGCATAAAGGTTGTGGGTTCAATTCCCACTCCTGGGACTTGAGCACATAAATCTAGTCTGTCACTCCAGTGCAGTGCTGAGGGAGTGCTGCACTGTCGGAGGTGCCGTCTTTTGGATGAGACGTTAAAATGAGGCCCTGTCTGCTCTCTCGGGTGGACGTAAAAGATCCCATGGCACTATTTCGAAGAAGAGCTGGGGGTTATCCCCGGTGTCCTGGCCAATATTTATCCTTCAATCAACATAAAAAAAACAGATTATCTGGTCATTATCACATTGCCGCGTTTCCCACATTACAACAGTGACCACACTCCCAAAGTACTTCATTGGCTGTAAAGTGCTTTGAGACGTCTGGTGGCTGTGAAAGGCGCTATATAAATGCAAGTCTTTCTTTTATTGCCTAAGAACTGCAGATATCCAGGCACTTTGGAAAAAGGAAACCCCACAATTTACCAATAATCATTGTACACTATTCATTTTCACTATTTCAATTCACTTCAAAAACAAGAGTGGATTTAGATTTTCTCAGTGCAGATTGTTCTCCATTATTTTTTTGGACGATTTTACCCAAGTGGGGAATTCTCACAATTCTACTGAATTTTAGGTAACTTTTAAAAATTAAATGACACTTAAATAAATTACTATTTTGTGCATGAATGTGGCTCTTTGTGTTATATTTTGTAATTCAAAAGTGTATTGCAAAATGATCCAATGAAGCATGTAAACAATTAGTACCTACCACATAAATATTATAATTGTAATACTGAGTTTCTTCCCTCTTCCTTGGTAATAATCTCACTGAAATTCATTTCTGGAGCTGTCGATTGATTCTGCATTTTATCTATATTATCTATATTCATATGGCACTCATTAGGATTAATGATCACCTATTCTCATTTTTAAATGTAACCTATGTTTATGTATGAAGAAACACAACATCAAATGTCCAAATGAGTTTGTAATCTGGGACAATCTTGCTGATCATAAACATTACGCCTAACAGTTCCTCAATATTAGCAGGTTTTCTTTTGCTCTGCTTTTGAGAGAGTAATTTAGTGCAATTGCAAAACTGTCGTAATCAGGTAAATGTTAAACAGCAATAACTTGTATCTACATGGCTCCTTTAATGTAGAAAAGTGTCCCAAGGTGCTTCATAGAGGTATGAGGATTAGACACTGTGCTAAAGGAGAGAATAGGAGGAGTGACCAAAAAAAATTGGTCAAGCAGGTGGCTTTTAAGGATGGTTTTTAAAAAGGAGTGAGAAGTAGAGGGGTGGGGAATTTAGGGAGGCAATTCCAGAATGGGATTTAGGTGGCTAAATATTAATCTCTTGGACACTGCTGCGAGCAACCCATGAGAAAAGCCATAGGGGCATTTAAAAATGGTGTGTTTTTAATTTTTTTTAATCACTTTTGTTTATTAAACAAAAATAGGATAAAAGGCTGTTTGACTGGGCGGTTGGAGGCATGATGTCATATGATGAAAAATATTCAACCAGAGTTGTCAACCCGAATGTGGGATATGATCCAAACAGCAGAGTTTTGGTTAAGCTGGAATTTATGGAGGATGGAAGGCTGGCAAAGATAGCATTGGAGTCATTTAGTCTGGAAATGACAAAGGCATGCAAGAGGGTTTCATTTATGATCATTAAGAGTGATGTAGCCTACAAAAAGATGTGGAGCTTTATTTATTTTCAAGAGTGAAGTACATCAAACTACATCACATTTTTCAACCAAAATGAGTGTCATTCCTACTATCTGGTGGAAGACCTTCAATTGCAAAGAGCTGTCAATATCGGTATTAGGAGTAAAACAGATTACAAATAAATTTAAACATAAAGCTGCATTTATTTTTCAAAATGGGGTAATATAAAATAGGTTATTTTTTTAAAACTATGACTAAGTTTTACTGATGGGGATCTTCCAACCTGAGGAGAACTTTGAGGGTGAAGAGCCGGGCAAATCAACAGGAGATTCAGGGAATTGCTTCACCCCAATACAAAAGTGAAATACTGCGGATGCTGGAAATCAGAAATAAAAACAGAAAATGCTGGAAACACTCAGCAGGTCAGGCAGCATCTGTGGAGAGAGAAACAGAGTTAACGTTTCAGGTCAATGACCTTTCATTGACATTTTCTGTTTTAATTGCTTCATCCTGTAGCTTTGAGGTTGGAATGACATCCGATACAATCTAAGGCGTATCTGAGACTACGAAATGCATCCCACCCTGTCGTTTTCCCTCCCTTTTAAAATGTGAGCAGCGACCTCCAGGCCCTCTGTAATAATCACACTGAGTGATAAATCAATCCCACTTCTGTACTGTTATGATTGGTGCTCCATATCTTTAAGTGGGTTTTGTAGGCTACATCACTCTTAATGACCATAAATGAAACCCTCCTGCATACCTTTGTCACTTCCAGGCTAAATGACTCCAATGCTATCTTTGCCAGCTTTCCATCCTCCCTAAATTCCAGCTTAACCAAAACTCTGCTGTTTGGATCATATCCCACATTAGTGTTGACAACTCTGGTTGAATGTATTCCAACACCTGTGTCTCAATCTCAGCTGTGTGCATCCTTGATACGGCTGATAAGGGTAAAATATGGGCCCGTATTTTCCGCTCAGAGGCTTCTCGTGGACGGAAGCTTCCGACGAGCAAAAAAGATCCGCACCGACCTGAAGTCACTGGGCCCACAGAGATTTCCGCTTTCTGGATGAGGACTCCTGGGCAGCATATGACGTCACGCTGCCCAGGAGCGCAGCGTGCACGCAGCCTAGGGCTTCGATCGAGGGGAGACCCGCCCACAAGAGCTGTCAAAATTTATATTTGCATAGGCCACGCCCCCGAATGTTTTAACTCTTCAGAGGCGATCAACACTGAAAGTAGCTGTGAACCTCAATGGTAAGTTCTTTCTTTATAGTTTAAAAAAAAAACTTTTGTAAACTTTTAAAGACTTTTACATGGATTTGAAGAATCTTAAATAGTTTGAAAGAGATTTCAAGCAATTTAAAGAGTTTAAAAAGCCCTGAAAACATTTTCATTAATTTTAATTAATCAGCAAAGTGAAATGGAAGGACCAAGCACAATTCGCATGATTAAGAGAGCTCAGAATTTCACTGACGGTGACATCAGCACACTCCTCAATGAGGTTGAGGCGAAGTGCCTGCGGATCATTGGGAATGAGAAGTCCAGGGCGCCACGGAAAGGACAGATGACAGCTTGGACATAAGTTGCCCAAGCTGTCAGCGCGAACTCCACCATTCCATGGACAGCGGAACAATACCGCAAAAAATTTATGATTTGATGCAATCTGCCAAGGTTTGTACAGTTATTAGAAATGTCAACTGTAACATTTGTTTAAATTTAACTGAACTATTTAAAAAAATTTCTTATATGCATGGGTGTTCTAAAGTGACTTCATTATCCAGGTATCTGAGCTTGTCATAAAATGTTATGGCTTTGGGGTTAGCTCGGATCATCCATTGCCCTCTTATCTTTACTCCACAGCTTTGAGTTCTAAATTTTCAAATAGTGAAAAAAAACCTGTCTCCAAAGCAGCATGTGGTCCTCTCTCAAAGGCAGGTAGGGGGTCTCTGCAGGAAAAACTGTAGTTTCATTTTATTTTCTGTTTTCATTTTGGAGTAAAATTGTTAACAACGCCAGAGAACGTGCCCTGACAGGCGGTGGTGTTGTCACTCTGAGGGAGCTATCGGAGCAAGAGGAAATGGTCACACCATTGCTTGGAATCAGTAGTGGCTGTTCAGTGCCTGGTGCCCAATCAGACATTGGGGTAAGGAAAGGTGAGTTGGTCTGCCCAGCTATATGTTTAAAACTGATAGGTGTGTGTTGAATATCAGCTTCTGTGATGTGGCAGATCGTGCTTCACCTTTGTAAATGTTTACTGTTTCCTTCTCACAGGTGGACAGCTTTCTTCTCACACACGGGATGAACAGTGTGTTGAGTCTGTGGCTGCAGAGGGCATTGGGGAAGGGGTTACAGATGCAGTGGGAGCAGTAAGTGAGGTGGAGGAGGTGGAATTTGTGCTGTGTCAGCTAGTGGAAGGGGAGGGTATGGACCCTGGATGGCTGCACAGCACCTCTCCATCTCCTGGCACCTCTGGCTCTGTGCCAGGCACAGATGACTGTCGTTCCACAGCCAGACACCAACCTGATACTGCAGAGCAGGTGGGAGAAGCAGCAAGATGTTCAACGCAACAGAATGACATAGAAGCTCAGGTGCAACAGGTTGAAGAGTTGAGGCAAGAGATCTGTACCCTTCATGGGAAGAAAGTTGACTCTCTTGCCTCTATCAGACAGTTACTATGGCGCTTGGTCAGATAAACGAGTCTCTCGTTCAACTCTTGCAGTTGCTTAAAACAGTTTCTGCTGCCATTACTTTGACTCCCGCAGAACCGCCCTTACCTGCTCCCAGCGCAGACACAGTGCAGGCCCACGAGACACCAGCTCCGCCAATTCTGATGCAAACAAACGTTGCCTTTCAGCAGCAGCGGCAGCAGCAGCCCTGTCACGAGCCAATTGCTGAAGGGCAAGAGATGGCACACAGGGGTCTTTTACTTGGCAACAGAGGGCTCCAGTCACGGGGAAGGGGAAAGCGCAGGAGACAGTAGGTTGTCACCTTTTGCACAATCCACCTCCTTTGACCCTCAGGCACAGATGCGAGGGGTCAAATCGTTCAATTCTTTAATGTTTTGTTTTATTTAAATGTTGTCGTTGCTTTTTTTTAATTGAAATATATATTTGTGACTGAAAGTGCATGTAACCGTTTTGTTTAAAAAGTACAGCCTCTAGTCACTTTGAAAAAAGGTTCAACTTTTTTATTTGCAAAAAAATTCAACTTTACAACTGTTTGAAAATTAGAAAATAGCTAGTTTCCATCTTGAATGTCTTTATTGCACTAAGAAACCAAAAAAGTCACTTTAAACTGTTTACAAATTTTATCCAAAAAATTATCTTTGCGAATGTTTGCAAAGTAGAAAATAGCTAGGTAACATTTAAAAGTTCAAAACTAAGAACATCAAAACTGTACCTCAAAAGTCTTTGATGCTGCAATAAAAGTTCACTGTTTCACTTTAAATTGTGTCTGTTCCTTTCTTTGCCTTGCTGGGGGAGGGGGAGGTACAAGGCAACACTATCATCACCTCGTGAAGGTGTTGGCTACTAGCAGTTCCCGGGAGCAGCCTTGCTTTCGGCAACACTTGGCTCCTCTGTGTCAGGCCGGGCCTCAGGCAAATAGGCATCATCCATGTCCTCCATTTCAGCATTGAGCTCCTCTGCAGTGTTAAGGGTCAGTCCTTCCCGCAGGGCAAAGTTATGCAAAGCACAACAGGCCACCACAATCCTTGCCACTTTCAGAGGAGAGTACTGCAAGGTCCCCCCTGACCTGTCCAGGCACCGGAAGCGTGATTTCAGAACCCCGATTGTCGTCTCCATCACTTGCCGTGTGGACACGTGTGCCTGGTTGTATCTCTCCTGAGCCTCATTATTGGTCTTGTGGTAGGGAGTCATCAGCCATGGTTTTAGCGGGTAGCCCTTGTCGCCCAATATCCATGCGGATCCTGGAGGCAATGTGCTGGGGGTGCCATATAAGTCCGAGTTACGGAGGACGAAGGAGTCATGAGCACTTCCCCGGTGATCTGCATTCACGTTTAGGATCCTGAGTTGCGCATCACAGACTATCATAACATTTAATGAATGATACCCCTTCCTGTTGATGTATGTCACAGGTGCATCAATTGGTGCCTTCAATGCAATATGGGTTCCATCGACGGCCCCAATCACTTTGGGGAATCCAGCAATGCTATAAAATGCAAGGGCCCTCTCCTTTTGATGCCAAGTGGACAAGTCAAAGTCTATGAGCTCTGAAGCCCGACGGAAAATGGCATCTGTGACCAGGTGAATGCAGGCCCTCGCAGCACTCTGGGACATGTTGGAAATGTCACCGGTGCCTGCCTGAAATGACCCACTTGCAAAGAAGTTCAATGCTGTGCTTACCTTCATGTTCACTGACAAGGCAGTGTGGGTTTTCGAGTGTGCTTGAAGGTCGTCCTTTAACATATCACAGTCGGCCGATTGCCTCTATACTGAAGCGCAGCCTCCTCACACACAACTCCTCCGACAGCATCTCAAAAGACAGCCTCCCCCTGTACACTCTCTGGGGTGGGTAGTAGTTCCTCCTGATCAGGAGACGGTGATGGTTCCTCAGTCTTCTTTGCTGTTCCCTGGTGTTTTCGATTCTATGATGCAGAATCACACCGAGGATCAGGGCAACATCGTCAAAGGGGATGTTTCTCCCTCACAGGCTTCCTCTTTAAACAGATGAAGTACTTGTAAGGAAAATATGGAAAGAGTTGTAAAAGTAATTTTAATAAAGTGAGTGGCTAGCAATTCACGTCGGGCTGTGGTGGGAAATGTGCGGTATCGGATCGGGCACACGTCATACCCGCCTGATGAATATCACGGCCTGAGATGATTTTCTAAGAACTTTAACATTTTCACAAAGTCATACATACAATTTTTAAAGGGCATAGAAAAGGTAACATATAACGAATTCATATATTCTGGCATAATTATTTAAAACATTAGTAAATATGAAATAAATTATTTTTAAACAGTCATATTCACATTTAAAAAAATGAAATCTAATTCAATAGAATGCTTACCTTGCACACAGCGAGAGTTGCTCTTTAAATGAACTACACTCCTCAAAACAAGATCCAAAACCAATAAAGTATTTAACAAATTAAAGTTGTTAAAAACTTACATCAGGCTTTCGACCAAGAACTTTGCTCACTTTCACAGTTAAAAATGTTCCGTTTCCAAACCCCCTGCTGAAAAAGGTCTTCTTCCTGCAGCTTCTTCTGGTAGAATGCAGGCTGTACGCCTGCTTTTACTAGTCGCAGCTGTTTTGGACGTACCTGAACTCAAGCAGTTGAGAAATCATTGAAAATCTGAGCCGGTAGGGCTACCTTTCCTGCGCATGCGGCTGATCTGTCAAGAGGATTCTTGACAGATCAGAAACACCGGTTTTCAGCCGGCACTTGCGAGGCCCCCACGGGTGTGTAGACAGCTCGTACACACCCGTAGGGATCAGAAAATACGGCCCATGATTCGCAAACATGAGCAGTGATTATTAACTGCCTTTGAAGGTTATAGAATCATAGAATAGTTACAGCGCAGGAGGCCAGTTGGCCCGTCGAGCCCATGCCGGCTCTCTGCAAGAGCACTTCAGCTAGTCTCGCTTCCCCGCCCTTTCCCCATAGCCCTGCAAATTTTTGCCCTTCAGGTACTTATCCAATTCCCTTTTGAAAGCCATGATTGAATCTGCTCCCACCACCCTTTCAGGCAGTGCATTCCAGATCCTAACCACTCGCTGTGTAAAAAAGTTTTTCCTCATGTCGCCTTTGGTTCTTCTGCAAATGTCCTCTGGTTCTCAGCCCTTCCGCCAACAGGGACAGTTTCTCTCTATCTACTCTGTCGAAACCCCTCATGATTTTGAACACCTCTATCAAATCTCCTCTCAACCTTCTCTGCTTTAAGAACAACAACCCCAACTTCTTCAGTCTATCTAAGTAACTGAAGTCCCTCATCTCTGGAACCATTCTCCTAAATCTTTTCTGTAAATTCTTCATGTATGTTTTTTTAAAATGAGTTACATTCAACAGAAATGGGGGCAGTCTGCCTACAATGGACAGATGTGGCAATTGCCCTGCCAGGAGTGGTTACCTCTCCTTTGCAGACCGGAAGTGCGAGCGCGAGGCGTATCTGGGCAAGGTTCTGGAGCGGTGGAGGAAGCAGCAGCCACTGTGCGGAAACGGGTACTGTTTGACTTCACTTATTTTATTCAACACCCAAAAACGGAATCAAACACACAGGTCGCCGGCTATTTGCCGCCTGCGATGCAATCCCTATTCCCGCGAAGGCAATATTATTTTCACTCTGGGGTTTATTTACACGAATCCTTAGGCGAAAGGGGCGGGACAGAAGGAGCCCGGCCCCGCGATGTTGCTTGCAGCTGGTTGGACGCTGTGGGCACATGTTAGTTTTTCATTGGCTGGCTCTAACGTCAATTTGGGCTGGTTGACTCGGAAGCAACGTTGACAATTTTTTGTTTATTTAATGAGTGGAGTTCGCCAAGTTTGTTGTGTTACTGATTTGCAATGAGAAGTATTTAATTATACCAAGTTAGGTGTCTTAGGACGGTGGGGGGCGTATAGTGGTAAAACGTGCAGTCATTCTTTCGCTAATCGTTTGGTTTCAAATACCACAGGTACATGATATACTAATTAGAACTACTACTGCATTCTTTCATCTGCATGCTTGTCAATCTAAAAAAGAACTTGCATATATATAGTATATATCTATCAAACGTTTCAAATCATTTTGCACAATACATTACTTTGAAGTGCAGGCACGAGGGTTGCCAACTATGTTCCAACATATTCCTGGAGATTTGATCATGTGATATTCAATCATGTGCCTCAGAAGTGAGGATTATAACATAGAATTACATAGGGCTGGATTTTGAATGACCCATGGAGTCGGGTTTGGAAGCGTGTGGGGGGTTAAATTTGCTGGGTCGGGGGTCCCGACCTCATCCCAACTCCAACCCGCCTCCACGCAATTTTGACAAAATCAGTCGCGGGGTTCCCGACTCCGTCCCGTCTCCAAGAGGCAGGAGAGGCCATTAAAGCCCTTAACAAGCCCTAAATTGGCTCTCTAATGCCATTTTGAAACATTTTAGCTAGTTTAACCCTTTTCCGACGTGAAGTACGCCTGATGTGAAACACTCCAGTGAAACCTGGCGGGAGCACAAGTGGATAGCTGACTATCAGCTGCAGGTCCACTATTACAACGGAGATGTGATGAAGTTAGTAGTAGTATTAGGTCTGAAAGTTGCCTCTGATGCTGCTGCATCGAATGTCTTCAGAGACTGCATGGCCTTTGCTGTGAGAGGACTTGGATGCAAAAAATTCTCTCTCCTCTTCCTTTCACATTTTGCATCCAGGTCCACTCACATCAGCAATGATGACATCATCAGAGGCGACTTTCAGACTGAAATCACTAATTAGTTCATGGGTTCCCACATGCTGGAACTCAATTGCCCAATTAAGTGAAAATTGCATCATTCATCCACATTAATCTGGAGTCGGGGGGGGGGGAACACGAAATGCGAATGACACGACCCAACCCGACCCCAAGACAAAATCCAGCCCATAGAATCTACAGCATAGAAACAGGGCATTCGGCCCAACTAATGTTTACATTTCACTTGAGCCTCCTCCCACTCGAATTCCCACAGTGCCCCTGTATCCCTCTGTTCCCTCTCATTTATGCATCATCTCCCCTTTAACGCAGCAGTGCTATCCGCCTCAACCACTCCATCTGGCAGCGAGTTCCACATTTTCACCACTCTCGGTAAAGAAATTACTTCTAAATCACCCTTCAGACACCTTTGTAGACTCAAGCTGTTGTTTCTCCAGCATTTACTCGTTGCTCAGATCCTTAACGACAACAATTACTTGCATTTATATAGCGCCGTTAACATAACAAAAATGTCCCAAGCCATATCACAGAGACATAAGGCAAAATTTAATGTCGAGACAGAGATGTTAGGAGTGGTGAGCAACAGCTTGGTTGAGGGTCTTAATGGAAGAGATGAGAGGTGGAGAAGCAGCTGACCGAATGGTCTCCACTTTAGTGACATTGGGGATCAGCACTTAAATAACTCATTTCCTCGTGACGAGAACTGGATGCAGTATTCAAGATGCGGTCTAACCAGCGCACTATAAAGTTTGATCATTACCTCCTCTGACATATATTCTACTGTTTTGGCTTAGTATTTAGACATTCTATTGGTTTTGTTGATTACTACTCTGCATTGGTTAGATATATTTAGCATTGAATCTACTAGAAATCTTGGGTTTCTTATAGCTTCATCCTTGGCTTTTCAACACCATTCATGTCGTCTATCTCGTCCAATTCATTTTGTAATTTCTGAGCTGCTTCCTCTAATTCCACTGCCTTCCTATTGTGGTAAACTAGAAACCAATAGTGGTCCTAGCACTGAGTGTTGAGGTACCCCCCCCCCAAAAAAAAATTCTGACATAACTCCTCTAATGAGTACCTGTACCCTAATCTTCAGCCAGCATTATAATCATTCCCAACAGCTTTGAGCTTGATTAATACCCTTTCATATGGAACTTTATAAAAAAAACTTTTGGAAGTTGGAAAGGCTTACCACAGTCCACTTGGATTGACACGTCCTCATCTAGGAGGTTGGTCAGCTTTCAAAGTTACTTAACAGATGCTGCACTTGCATGTAAATTATAGTAAAACGAGAGGGAACGGTAGCATAGTGGTTATGTTACTAGACTAGTAAATCAGAGGCCTGGACTAATGATCCATAGTTCAAATCCCACCACGGCAGCTGAGGAATTTTAATTCAGTTAAATAAATCTGGAATAAAAAGCTAGTATCAGTAATGGTGACCATAAAACTATCGGATTGTCGTAAAAACACATCTGGTTCACTAATGTCCTTTAGGAAGGAAATCTGCCGTTCTTACCTGGTCTGGCCGATGTGACTCCAGACCCACAGTAATGTGGTTGACTCTTAACTGTCCTCTGAAATGGCCTACCATACCGCTACGAAAAACAATGATAAGAATAAAACCAGACGGACCACCCAGCATCGACCTCGGCACTGGCTACGGACACGACAACGGCACACCCAGCCCAGTCAACCCTGCAAAGTCCTCCTCACCAACATCTGGGGACTTGTGCCAAAATTGGGAGAGCTGTCCCACAGACTAGTCATTCTCACAGAATCATACCTTTCAGCCAATGTCCCAAACTCCTCCACCACCATCCCAGGGTATGTCCTGTCTCACCAGCAGGACAGACCCACCAAGGGTGGCGGCGCATTCGGGAAGGAGTGGCCCTGGGAGTCCTCAACATTGACTGCGGACCACATGAAATGTCATGGCTTCAGGTCAAGCATGGGCAAGGAAACCTCCTGCTAATTACCACCTACCGCCCTCCCTCAGCTGATGAATCAGTACTCCTCCATGTTGAACACCACTTGGAAGAAGCACTGAGAGTAGCAAGGACACAGAATGTACTCTGTGTGGGGGACTTCAGTGTCCTTCACCAAGAGTGACTTGGTAGCACCACTACTGACCGAGCTGGCCGAGTCCTGAAGGACATAGCTGCCAGTCTGGGCCTGCAACAAGTGGTGAGAGAACCAACCCTAGGGAAAAACCTACTTGACCTCGTCCTCACCAATCTACCTGTCACAGATGCTTCTGCCCATGACAGCATTGGTAGCAGTGACCACCGCACAGTCATTGTGGAGACGAAGTCCCATCTTCACACTGAGGACACCCTCCATTGTGTTGTGTGGCACTACCACCGTGCTAAATGGGATGGATTCAGAACAGATCTAGCAGTTCAAAGCTGGTATCCATGAGGTGCTGTGGGCCATCAATAGCAGCAGAATTGTATTCCACCACAATCTGTAACCTCATGGCCTGGCATATCCCTCACTCTACCATTACCATCAAGCCAGGGGACCAACCCTGGTTCAATAAGGAGTGTAGAAGAGCATGCCAGGAGCAGCACCAGGCGTACCTAAAAATGCGGTACCAACCTGGGGAAGTTGCAACACAGGACTACATGCATGCTAAAAAGCAGAAGCAGCATGCTATAGACAGGGCTCAGCGATCCCACAATCAACGAATCAGATCAAAGTTCTGCAGTCCTGCCACATCTAGTCCTGAATGGTGGTGGACCATTAAACAACTAACGGGAGGAGGAGGCTCCATGAATATCCCCATCCTCCATGATGGTGGAGCCAGCATGTGAGTGCAAAAGACAAGGCTGAAGCGTTTGTAACCATCTTCAGCCAGAAGTGCCGAGTGATGATCCATATCGGCCTCCTCCTGCAGTCCCCACCATCACAGAAGCCAGTCTTCAGCCAATTCGATTCACTCCACGTGATATCAAGAAATGGCTGAGCGCACTGGATACAGCAAAGGCTGTGGGCCCCGACAACATCCCAGCTGTTGTGCTGAAGACTTGTGCTCCAGAACTAGCCACGCTTCTAGCCAAGCTGTTCCAGTACAGCTACAACACTGGCATCTATCCGACAATGTGGAAAACTGCCCAGGTATATCTGTCCACAAAAAGCAGGACAAATCCAATCCAGCCAATTACCGCCCCTTCAATCTACTCTCAATCATCAGCAAAGTGATGGAAGGTGTCGTCGACAGTGCTATCAAGCGGCACTTACTCACCAATAACCTGCTCATTGATGTACAGTTTGGGTTCCACCAGGACCACTCAGCTCCAGACCTCAATACAGCCTTGGTCCAAACATGGACAAAGGAGCTGAATTCTGGAGGTGAAGTGAGAGTGACTGCACTTGACATCAAGGCAGCATTTGACCGAGTGTGGCATCAAGGAGCCCTAGTAAAACTGAAGTCAATGGGAAAACTCTCCACTGGCTGGAGTCATACCTAGCACAAAGGAAGAAGTTGTGGTTGGAGGTCAATCATCACAGCCCCAGGACATTGCTGCAGGAGTTCCTCAGGGCAGTGTCCTAGGCCCAACCATCTTTAGCTGCTTCATCAATGACCTTTCCTCCAACATAAGGTTGGAAATGGGGATGTGCGCTGATGACTGCAGTGTTCAGTGCCATTGGCAACTCCTCAGAAAATGAAGCAGTCCATGCCCGCATGCAACAAGACCTGGACGACATTTAGGCTTGGGCTGATAAGTGGCAGGTAACATTCACGCCACAGAAGTGCCAGGCAATGACTATCTCCAACAAGCGAGAGTCTAACCACCACCCCTTCACATTCAACGGCATTACCATCGCCGAATCCTCCACCATCAACATCCTGGGGGGTCACCATTAACCAGAAACTTAACTGAATCTGCCACATAAATACTGTGGCAACAAGAGCAGGTCAGAGGCTAGGTATTCTGCGGCGAGTGTCTTAGCTCCTGACTCCCCAAAGCCTTTCCACCATTTACAAAGCACAAGTAAGGAGTTTGATGGAATATTCTCCACTTGCCTGGATGAGTGCAGCTCCAACAACACTCAAGAAGTTCAACACCATGCAGACAAAGCAGCCCGCTTGATTGGCACCCCGTCGACCATCTTAAACATTCACTCCCTCCACCACCGGCGTACCGTGGCTGCAGTGTGTACCATCTACAAGATGCACTGCAGCAACTCGCCAAGGCTTCTTTGGCAGCAACTCCCAAACCCGCGACCTCTTCCACCTAGAAGGACAAGGACAGCAGGCGCATGGGAACACCACCACCTCCAGGTTCCCCTCCAAATCACACACCATCCTGACTTGGAAGTATATCGCTGTTCCTTCACCACACGGACTGCAGCAGTTCAAGAAGTCAGCTCACCACCACCTTCTCAAGGGCATTTAGGAAAGGGTAATAAATGCTGGGCTTGCCAGCGATGCTCAGATCCCATGAACAAATTAAAAAAAAAACTCAGCTCCCCATGACTGATCCTGGAATGGACCACAAGACACATATTGTAGTAATATCTTAAATATATAATTTTAAAAAAAATCACCACTTCAATCCCACTCACTGTTTTACTTCCAAATCCTGGCAATTCCACACATTAAGTGGCATGAATGCTTAAAGTCAGTTAATATATACACAGCAGGAACATCCTCTTTATCTCAAAAAAGAGATTGTAATGAGTCTTGAAGAAAATAAACCTCTAAGACACCTTGGCATACCCCAGAAATATCCTTTGAAAATAAAAAAATTATAAAAGCTGCACTTTATTTTTTATGTTAAATCGTATTTAATAAAAATTGATTAAGAGAGTGGCCAAAACTGTGGCAGATGGAGTTAAATGTGGGGAAATGTGAGGTTATCCACTTTGGACCTAAGAAAGGTAGATTAGAATATTTTCTAAATGCAAGAAGCTAGGAACTGTGGAGGAGCAGAGAGATTTAGGGGTCCAAGTACAGAAATCACTAAAAGCTAGTGGACAGGTACACAAAGTAATTAAGGCTAGTGGAATGTTGGCCCTTATCTCAAGGGGGCTGGAATACAAAGGGGTAGAAGTTATGTTAGTTATGTAAAGTTCAGGTTAGACCCCATTTAGAGTACTGCGTTCAGTTCTGGGCAGTGCACCTCAGGAAGGATATGTTGGCCTTAGAGGGGGTGCAGCGCAGATTTGCCAGAATGATACCTGGGCTAAAAGGGTTAAATTATGAGGACAGGTTGCACAGACTAGGCTCATATTCCCTTGAGTATAGACAATTAAGGGGTGAACCAATTGAGGTGTTTCAGATGATCAAAGGATTTGATAGGGTAGATAGAGAGAAACTATTTCCTCTGGTGGGGAATCCAGAAAAAGAGGGCATAACCTTAAAATTAGAGCTAGGCCATTCAGGGGTGATGTCAGGAAGCACTTCCAGTGCAAATCTGGAACACTCTTCTCACAAAAAGCTGTTGAGGCTAGGGCGATTGAAAATTTCAGAAGTAGATTGATAGATTTTTGTTAGGCAAGGGTATTTAGTGTTACGGAACTATGGTGGGTAGATGGAGTTAATATACAAATCGGCCATACTGATTGAAATGCGGAATAGGGTGAAGGGGCTGAATGGCCTACTCTTACTCCTATGTATGCTAGTTGACCTCCTATGGTGTTGCACATAGTAAGTCTAAGAATATGGTCACTCTCTTTCCTGTATCTGTGTTTTTTTTTCTCTGTCTATCTCCTCTGGTTTTGTCTATCTTTTTTTTTGCTTTTCTGTGTCTTTTTCTTTGCTTTCAGATGGGAGGCGGTGGGTGATGTGGTGTAGTGGAAAGAGGACTCTAATGGCTGTAGGCTGAATTTAGGTTGGGGATTGCTGGGGAAATATGGCCTTTAGCATCTCCCTTACTATCTCCCCCAATGACTCAGTTTTCCTCCCATCCCATTGTGTCCCCTACCACTTCAACTTTCCATTCCCCTTCCTATCACTTTCTCCAAAGGTTGGTGGAGCGAGGCCAGAGACCCCTCACTCTCTCACCCAGTTTCCTCCTTACCTCTCCCTTCTACCCTATCTTCATAGAAACATAGAAGATAGGAGCAGGAGTAGGCCATTCGGCCCCTCGAGCCTGCTCCGCCATTCGATGAGATCATGGCTGATCATCCAAACTCAGTACCCTGTACCTGCCTTCTCCCCATATCCCTTGATACCTTTAGCTTTAAGAAATATATCTAACTCATTCTTGAATATATTTAATGACTTGGCCTCAACTACCTTCTGTGGTAGAGAATTCCACAGGTTCACCACTCTCTGGGTGAAGAAATTCTTCCTCATTTCTGTCCTAAATGGCTTACCCGTTATCCTTAGATTATGACCCCTGGTTCTGGACTCTCCGACCATCAGGAACATTCTTCCTGCATCTAGTTTGTCCAGACCTGTCAGAATTTTATATGTTTCGATGAGATCCCCTCTCATTCTTCTATACTCCAGCGAGTATAAGCCCAATCGACCCAATCTCTCCTCATATGTCATTCCTGCCATCCCAGGTATCAGACTTGTGAATCTTCGCTGAACTCCTTCCATGGCAAGAACATCCTTCCTCAGATAAGGCGACCAAAACTGCACACAGTACTCAAGGTGTGGTCTCACCAAGGCCTTGTACAACTGCAGCAGGACATCCCTGTTCCTATACTCAAACCCTTTCGCTATGAAGGCCAACATACCATTTGCCTTCTTCACCGCCTGCTGCACATGCATGCTTACTTTCAGCGACTGGTGCACAAGGACACCTAGGTCTCGTTGCACTTCCCCTTCTCCCAATCTATTGCCATTCAGATAATAGTCTGCCTTTCTGTTTTTGACACCAAAGTGGATAACCTCGCACTTATCCACGTTATATTGCATCTGCCACGCTTCTGCCCACTCACCCAACCTGTCCAAATCATCCTGGAGTTTCTCGGTATCCTCCTCGCAGCACACACTCCCACCCAGCTTTGTGTCATCTGCAAACTTGGAGATATTACATTTAGTTCCCTTATCTAGATCATTAATCTTTATTGTGAATAGCTGGGGTCCAAGGACCGATCCCTGCAGTACCCCACTAGTCACTGCTTGCCACTCGGAAAAAGACCCATTAATTCCTACTCTCTGCTTTCTGTCCGCCAACCAGTTCTCTATCCAAGTCAATACCTTGCCCCCAATCCCATGTGCTTTAACTTTACATGCAAATCTCTTATGCGGGACCTTATCGAAAGCCTTTTGAAAGTCCAAATACACCACATCTACTGGTTCTCCCTTATCTATTTTCCCAGTTACGTCCTCAAAAAATTCCAGTAGATTAGTCAAGCACGATTTACCTTTTGTAAATCCATGTTGACTTTGTCCGATCCTGTCACTGTTTTTCAAGTGCTCAGCTATTACATCCTTTATAATGGACTCTAGCATTTTCCCCAATACCGATGTCAGGCTTACCGGTCTGTAATTCCTCGCTTTCTCTCTACCACCCTTTTTGAATAGTGGGGTAACATTGGCTACCCTCCAATCCATGGGTACAGTTCCAGATTCCATCGAATGTTGGAAGATGATCAGCAATGCATCTACTATTTCTAGGGCCACTTCCTTAAGTACCCTAGGATGTAGATTATCAGGCCCTGGGGATTTATCGGCCTTCAATCCCGTCAATTTCCCTAACACCATTTCCCTGCAAATACTGATTTCTTTCAGTTCCTCCCTTTCATCAGACCGTATGTTCTCCAACATCTCTGGGAGGTTATTTGTGTCCTCCTTTGTGAAGACAGAACCAAAATATGCATTTAATTGGTCTGCCATTTCTTTGTTCCCCATTATAAGTTCCCCCGATTCTGACTGCAAGGGACCTACACTTGATTTCACTAATCTTTTTCTCTTCACATATCTATAAAAGCTCTTACAGTCAGTTTTTATGTTCCCAGCAAGCTTACTTCATATTCTATTTTCCCCTTCTTAATTAATCCCTTTGTCCTCCTTTGTTGAATCCTAAACTGCTCCCAATCCTCAGGGCTACCGCTTTTTCTGGCCAATTTATATGTCCTCTCCTTGGATCTTATGCTATCCCTAATTTCCCTCGTTAGCCACGGTTGAGTCACCCTTTTTGTTTTACTCTTATGCCACACTGGGATGAACAAATTCTGTAGTTCATCCATGCAGTCTTTGAATGTTTGCCATTGCCTATCCACCGTCAACCCCTTGAGTGACATTCCCCAATCAATCCTACCCAATTCGCGCCACATACCATCGTAGTTTCCTTTATTTAAATTCAGGACCCTAGTCTCTGATTCAACGACTTCACTCTCCATCCTAATGAAAAATTAGATCATATTATGATCACTCTGACCCAAGGGGCCTCGTACAACAAGATTGCTAATTAATCCTTTCTCGTTACATAATACCCAGTCTAAGATGGCCTGCTCTCTGGTTGGTTCCTCGACATATTGTTCCAGAAAACCATCTCGTAAACATTCTAGGAATTCCTCCTCCACAGTATTTTTACTAATTTGGTTAGCCCAATCTATATGTAAATTAAAGTCACCCATGATGACTGCTGTGCCCTTACTGCATGCTTCTCTAATTTCCCTTTTAATGCCGCCCCCAACCTCTGTATTACTGTTTGGAGGTCTATATACCACTCCCACTAAAGTTTTCTGCCCCTTGTTATTTCTCAGTTCTACCCATACAGATTCCGCATCATCAGAGCTAATATCCTTCGTTTCAATTGTGTTAATCCCCTCTTTAACCAGCAATGCTACCCCACCTCCCTTTCTTTTTTGCCTATCTTTCCTAAATATTGACTAACCCTGGATGTTGAGTTCCCAGCCTTGGCCACCCTGGAGCCATGTTTCTGTAATCCCAATCAAATCGTATTCATTTACCTCTATTTGCGCAGCTAATTCATCCACCTTGTTCCGAATGCTCCTTGCATTAAGACACAAAGCCTTCAGGCTTGTTTTTTTAACACTCTCAGACCTATATGAATTATTATTTACTGTGACCAAGTTTGATTTAAACTGTTGAGTTCTTTGCCTTCTACTTTTGTTTTTCTCCTTCCTGTCTTTAGCTTTTATCCTTGTTTCCCTTTCCTCTGTCTCCCTGCTCAGGTTCCCAACCCCCTGCCACTTTAGTTTAAACCCTCCCCAACAGCACTAGCAAACACTCCCCCTAGGACATCGGTCCCGGCCCTGCCCAGGTGCAGACCGTCCCATTTGTATTGGTCCCACCTCCCCCAGAACCGGTTCCAATGTCCAAGGAATTTGAATCCCTCCCCCTTGCACCATTCCTCTAGCCACGTATTCATTTGAAATATCCTCCTATTTCTACTCTGACTAGCACGTGGCATTGGTAGCAATCCTGAGATTACTACCTTTTGAGGTCCTCTTTTTTTAATTTACCTCCTAACTCCCTATATTCTGCTTTTAGGACCTCATCCCGTTTTTTACCTATATCGTTGATGCCTATGTGCACCACGACAACTGGCTGCTCGCCCTCCCCCTCCAAAATGTTCTGTAGCCGCTCCGAGACGTCCTTGACCCTTGCACCAGGGAGGCAACACACCATCCTGGAGTCTCGATTGCGGCCGCAGAAACGCCTATCTATCCCCTTACAATTGAATCCCCTATCACTATAGCTCTTCCACACTTTTTCCTCCCAGCCTGTGCAGCAGAGCCACCCATGGTGCCAGGAAGTTGGCTGCTGCCGCCTTCCTCTGATAAGTCATCCCCCCCAACAGCATCCAAAGAGGTATATCTGTTTGAGAGGGGGATGGCCACAGGGGACCCCTGCACTACCTGCCTGCACCTCTTACTCTGCCTGGTGGTCACCCATTCACTTCCTGCCTGTACACCCTTTACCTGCGGTGTGACCAACTCGCTAAACGTGTTATTCACGACGTTCTCAGCGTCGCGAATGCTCCAATATGCATCCATCCGCAGCTCCAGCGCCGCAATGCGGTCCGTCAGTAGCTGCAGCTGGATACATTTCCCACACACATGGTCGTCAGAGACACAGGAAGTGTCCCTGATTTCCCACATATTGCAGGAGGAGCATATCACTGCGCCGAGCTCTGCTGCCATGACTTACCCTTTAATTAATTAATTAAAATTAAACCAATTGAATCCCACCAATTTCACTTCAATTAAATGATATACTCTTTGTTTACCGCAAACCGGTTTTGTTTGCTTTCAAAATGTAACTTTTTCTTAAGAAATGAAACCAAATTAGGATAAGAGACTCTCTTGTTGAGTCTTTCTTTCTGTCTGTCTCATTCCTCCTATTGACAGATGTAAGCAATTAGCATTGACATTTCGTAATTGTCAACAAAACACAGGTGAGGTAATTAGCTAGTTTCAAAATTCAACTGCTCATGAAGAGCAAGACGCTTTCTCCCCCTCAACCTGCTGTCGCCTTCTCTCCAACCCTCATGTCTCTGTCTCTTGCACTTTCTAAGATTTATGGAGCACAAAGTAAAGGCTACAACAGGTATACAGTCAGAACTCTTCAATTCTTTTCCCCCCACACACACAGCCTCTCTTTATTTAAAAAAAAAGTTATGAACTTTACCTCAGTAAAACTTTGAAATTTGTCCTCTAACTTTTCTTCAAATAATTTTGCAATTTTTTTGGGGCAGGAGCTGCTAGAAGCTAAAGGGGAAGAATATTCCCCTGGTAGAGCTGAATGAACAACACTGAGGTAACTGCACATGGTCTGACTGCACAATCCAAAATTCAGCTCACAATGTCACAGTTCTGGACAAAAATATCTAGTCCAAGCCCAGGGTTGTGGGAGAGGCAGAGGCCAGCAAGTAAAAACTTGAATGAAAACATTAAAAGACAAAAAAGACAATTCAATAGATAAAGTCAATTATATTGCAAAACTTTTTTTTATTGTGTTGGTTAAATTTTTATTTTGCATTTAAATTCAGTTATTGAGGAATAAATGGCAGTTGAAATACATTTTTAGAAAACATTTTGAAAGAATCATGGGAACCCAGTGGCTAGATTTACAATTAGAGGGACAGGTTTATGCTGGTGTTTTCTATTGTAAATGTGAATGTAGGATTTAATAATTCAAAAAGCAGACATGAAATTGATGTTGGTGTAAGGTTTTCATATATTCTCTCTCTCCCGTCAGTTTTTGCAGATAAATACTAGTTAACACAACTATAGCTGACTGTCAGAAGTTATTAGCTCAACTTAATACTTTTCTGCCTCAAGTTCACATGTAACCAACTGTAAGAATGTAATGTCTGCTTGTGCCAGCCTCCAATTCTGCCTTTGAATTGGTTTGATTGGTTCAGCCTTTTCCTAATGGTGAGAGACTGGAAACTGTGGAGGAGCAAAGGGCGTCCATGTACACAAATCACTAAAAATGAGTGCACAGGTAGGGAGGCAACTCAAGTTGAGTGCATGAGAGTGCATAAGAGCTGCTCGAGTCCTGAATGCAGTTCAAGTGCAGAAAAGCTTGATGTTCCATTAGAATAAGCCTGGCAGAGGAGAGAAAGTACCAGAATAGATCCCTGCACGCAGGAAAGAACCGCAGTAGAGAGCACAGAGAGAGAGAGGCCTACAGTGAAATTGAGGAAGCTAACCTGAATAGCCTTTTTACAAACCTTCCAAGTTGGAAGATGTACTGAGAAATGTAATGGCTCACAGCATCTTTTGACAATATGGTATAGTTTGTGGACTTGAAAGTTGCATGTGACAAGCATAATACAGTAATCATGGGGGACTTTAATCTACATATAGACTGTGCAAACCAAATTTGCAGTAATAGTGTGGAGGATGAATTCATGGAATGTATGCACGATCATTTTCTAGATCAGTATGTTAGGAAACAGGCTATTTTAGATCTAGTATTGTGCAATGAGAAAGAGCTAATTAATAACCTTGTAGTAGAGGGGCCTTTAGGGGAGAGTGACCAGAATATGATAGAATTTTATATTCAGTTTGAAAGCGATTTAGTTAAATCCGAAACTAGGGTCTTAAATCTAAACAAAGCAAACTACGTAGGTCTGAGGGGTGAGTTGGCTACGGTAGATTGGGAAACTACGTTAAAAGATATGATGGTAGAGAAGCAATGGCTAGCATTTAAAGAATTACTACATAATTTACAACAAATATACATTCCTTTTCGGTGCAAAATCCCCTCAGGAAAAGTGGTCCAACCGTGGCTAATGAGAAGTTAAAGATAGTATTAGATCAAAGGAAGAGGCTTATAATGTTGCCAAAAAGAGTAGTAAGTCTGAGGATTGGGAGGATTTTAGAATTCAGCAAAGGAGGACCAAGAAATTGATAAAGAAAGGGAAAATAGAATGAGAGTAAACTAGCGAGAGACATAAAAACAGACTGTAAAAGCTTCTATAGGTATGTAAAAAGGAAAAGATTAGCAAAAGAAAATGTGGGTCCCTTACAGGCTGAGACAGGAGAACTTATAAAGGGGAATAAGGAAATGGCAGCGAAATTAAACAAATACTTTGGGCTGGATTTTCTCAGCCCCGAGGAGGTGGGTATGGAGGCGGGACTGCCGGGGAAGTTGCAGAATTTGGGGGCGAGTGACAAACCCTCCGTGCCCTCTTGCCAGGAGGCGGGAAGCCGTCCTGCCCCAGGTCCCGTCTCCTTGGAGGCGGGAAGGGATTAAAGCCTAATAACTGCCTGTTAACAGGCAGAAAATAGGATTATCTCAATTTTTCGTTCCGAAGTGCGGGCTTCCCGACCTGGGGGTACCCCGCCAGGGTGTAGGACCCGAGTAGGAGGTCTGCGGGGGTCGGAGGGGTCTGAAAGTGCAATGTAGAGGTGAGTGATGGGTGCAAGTGTGGAGTGGTAAGTATGTGAGGTGAATGTAAAGTGTTAGAAAATGTTCACTTACCTTTGGTTCTGCCTACAGCCTTCAGCCGCTGTAGAGCCGGAGTCTCGACATCTCCATTGTAGAGATCACAGACTGGCTGTTGGATCTTCTGATCCAACAGTCATCTGATTTCTACAAAGTAGAAAGGTTTGATGAGTCCTGAACACAAGGACTCCTCAAACTACACAGAATGTCAGTGTTTGACAGCTTCACAGAGCTGTCAAACAATGACATTTCTTCTTTCAAAAATTCTTGACAGATGACACGTCATACGTTGACGTGCTCTGTCACTGACTTCCCCCTAATTGGCCTGCTGAGTCTGCTGGGCGGGCTTAACAAGGTCAATCAGGGGAAAATCCCGCTGGTTGACCAGAGGCTGATGGAGGCGGGACTGAAACCAGGCAAGCAGCAGTCCCGCCTCCAACACGTCTCCATTCATAAAATCCAGCCCCTTGTGTCTGTCTTCACGGAAGAAGACGCAAAAACTTCCCGGAAATAGTGGAGAACCAAGGGTCTAGCGAGAATGAGGAACTGAAAGAAATTAGTATTCGTAAAAAAATAGTACTGGAGAAATTAATGGGACTGAAAGCCGATAAATCCCTGGACCAGATGGCCTACATCCTAAGGTTTTGAGAGGTGACTATAGAGATAGTGGATGCATTGGTTGTCATTTTCCAAAATTCCATAGATTCTAGAAATGTTCCCGTGTTTGGAAGGTGGCACATATAACTCCACTATTTAAGAAAGGAGGGAAGAGAGAAAACGGGGAACTACAGACCCGTTAGCCTGATGTCAGTAGTAGGGAAATCCTAGAATCTATTATTAAGAACGTGGTAACAGGGAGCTTAGAAAATAATAATAGGATTGGGCAGAGTCAACACGGATTTATGAAAGAGAAATCGTGTTTGACGAATCTGTTAGAGTTTTTTAAGGTTGTAACGAGCAAAATAGATAAGGGAGAACCAGTGGATGTGGCGTATTTGGATTTTCAGAAGGCATTCGATAAGGTGCCACACAAGGTTATTAAACAAAATTAGGGCTCATGGGACTGGCGGTAATATACTAGCATGGATTGAGGATTGGTTAACAGACAGAAAACAGAGTAGGAATAAACGGGTAATTTTCAGGTTGGCAGGCTGTAACTAGTGGGGTACCACAAGGATCAGTGCTTGGGCCTCAGCTATTCACAATTTACATCAATGATTTGGATGAGGGGACCAAATGTAATATATCCAAGTTTGCTGATGATACAAAGCTGGATGGGAATGTAAGTTGTGAGGACGATGCAAAGAGACTTCAAGGGGATATAGACAAGCTAAGTGAGTGGGCAAGAACATGGCAAATGGAATATAATGTGGAGAAATGTGAGGTTATCCACTTTGGTAGGAAAAATAGAAAAGCAGAGTATTTTTTAAATGGTGGGGGATTGGGAAATGTTGGTGTTCAGAGGGACCTGGGTGTCCTTGTACACGAATCACTGAAAGTTAACATGCAGCTACAGCAAGCAATTAGGAAAGCAAATGGTATGTTGGCCTTTATTACAAGAGCATTTGAGTATAAGAGTAAAGACGTCTTACTGCAATTATATAGGGCCCTAGTGAGACCTTTGTGTACAGTTTTGGTCTCCTTACTTATGGAAGGATATACTTGCCATAGAGGGAGCGCACCGAAGGTTCACCAGACTGATTCTTGGGATGGGGGGATTGTCCTATGAGGAGAGATTGAGTAGACTAGGTCTATATTCTCTAGAGTTTAGAAGAATGAGAGGTGATCTCATTGAAACATGGAAAATTCTTACAGGGCTTGACAGGGTAGATGCAGGGAGGATATTTCCCCTGGCCGGGGAGTCTAGAACCAGGGGTTACAGTCTCAATAAGGGGTCAGCCATTTAGGACTGAGATGAGGAGAAATTTCTTCACTCAAGGGTGGTGAATCTTTGGAATTCTGTACCCCAGAGGGCTGTGGAGGCTCAGTCATTGAGTATATTCAAGACAGAGATCGATAGATTTTTGGATATTAAGGGAATCGAGGGATACGGGGATAGTGCAGGAAAGTGGAGTTGAGGTAGAAGATCAGCCATGATCTTATTGAATGGCGGAGCAGGCTCGAGGGGCCAAATGACCTACTCCTGCTCCTATTTCTTATGTAAAAGAGGATTAGTCCTGGCCTAGAACCAAGGTATTAGGTAGAGAGTTACTGAGCTGTGTATAATTTTATAAAAACACTCCAGCTCTCTGAAAAAAGGGAGGGAAAATAGCTAAATAAAATTAATAAAAATTAAAATATGAAAGTAAACACTAAAGGGCACTCAGAACAGGAGTTCATTACAACAGTGCCAACACTTCAAAAAGACCAAACGCAGATTGGGTGACCGCTTTGCGGAACACCTCCGTTCAGTCCATAAGGGTGACCCCGAGCTTCCGGTCGCTTGTCATTTTAATTCACCTCTCCATGCCCACTCAGACCTCACCGTCCTCGGCCTCGTGCATTGTTCCACGGAAGCTCAGCGTAAGCTCGAGGAACAGCACCTCATCTTTCGTTTAGGCACTTTACAGCCTCTGGACTCAACATAGAGTTCAACAATTTCAGATCATAACCTCGGCCCCTACCATATATATATATATATATATATATATACATTTATCCACCCTTTTGGTTCGTGCCTTTTTCCTTTTTTTTCTCTCTCTCCCCCTGCGGCAGCTGTCTCTCATTCTGCCAGCATTTCACACTTCACCTTTTGTTTCTTAACCTGTCCCATTACCATCTCGTCTTGCCTTGCTGGGGGGAGGAATAACTATGGTAAGTAGAGACATTAAGAGATCTTAATGTCTCTACTTACCATAGTTATTCCTCCCCCCAGCCTCCCCCTTGCTTTTTTATCTGTTTCATTTCCTGCTTTTTTCTCAGTTCTGACAAAGGGTTTCGACCTGAAACGTTAACTCTGTTTCTCTCTCCACGGATGTTGCCTGGCCTGCTGAGTTTTTCCAGCGTTTTCTGTTGTTGTTTCAAAAAGTACTTCATTGGCTGTGGGATGTCCGGTGGTCATTAAAGGCATATAAATGCAAGTCTTTCTTTCTATAACTTTGTAAAGTCTTAGGATGTATGATATACTGTGAAAGTAAATGTGCTATAGTACACTTGAAGTTTAGAACATGAGCATGTACTTTATTGCATAACCTTTTGTTAGGCCACTCCTGTTCTGAGTGCCCTTTAGTGTTTACTTTCATATTTTAATTTTATTTAAGTATTTTCCCTCCCTTTTTTGAGAGAGCTGGAGTGTTTTTATAAAATGACTGTGTGCAAAATCATTAAAATGGATTGGTATATGCGGTATGCATCTTCAGCCAGTCGAAGCTAGGAACATTGAGGGTTGATCCAGTCATGACTAAATTAATCTTCTGCTGTATCTGTCAAGAAAATGTTCAATATTTAATTTATTAACAGAATATTCAGTGGCTCAACTACTAACATGAGTTAGTTACGTTAGCAGTAACCTAATGGTCAGGATCATCATTAAAGTGGCTTAGCAAATAATGACACACCAGAAGCAAAACAAAAATGTAGGTAGGTGCAGTGGCAAAAAACTGAAATCCACAATCACAAACAATAGTCTTATCATACTCCTGTGCAGTACATCTGTTCCAGGACATGCCTGCCAGCCATATAACTCGTGGAATTATTTTACATAGTTGGTCATCAGGTTCTGCCAAATTTCAGTCAACACAACAAAGTCTTAAATTAGCTTATGATTAATGGAATAGAACCAAGTCTCTTGAAGTGGGTACTTGAATAGTGCAGCAGAAAAGTGTACTGTTTGGCATAGGCCATTAATTAAAAAAATGAATTCTTTGGATCTGGGCATCGTTCGCAAGGCCAGCATTCATTGACCATCCCTAGTTTCCCTTGAGAAGGTGGTGGTGGGCCTTCTTCTTGAACCGCTGAATCCATGTGGTGAAGGTACTCATGGTACTCCCACAGTGCTGTTAAGTATGGCGTTCTTAGATTTTGACCCAGCAACAATGAAGGAACAAAGATATATGTCCAAGTCAGGATGGTGTTATTGTGCTAATGCGCGGTATCATCAGAGGCTTAGTCTGGTGCAGTCGTGAACACTTTTAAATCTCTTGGAATGGTCACTGCCTGTTTGATCTGCTGCTGCTGCTCCAGGGGATGGAATGTGGCTGTAAATGGCAATTCTTCCAATAGACCAGGAGTCACATAATTGTGAGAATCCCTACGTGGTAGCAGGTAGGAATCACGTAGCACTGAGAGGAAAAGTGCCAGTGAGAACTGGGGGGGAAAGTGCCAGAATGAATTAAGAGGAGCAAGGAGGATGAAAGTGCTAGTGTGAACTGGGGAAAGGTGGGAAAATGCCAACATGAACTGCGGGGGTAGAGTGCTAATAAATGGGAGGGGAAGAAGAGTGCTGGTGTAAATTGAGGGCTAGAAGGAGACGGAGAAGAGTGCTAATGTGAATTGGGGAGGGGGATGAAGAGTGCCCTTGTGTCACAGTGACAGCCATATATATAATTTTAAAACTGAGTGACAATACATAATCACAATAGCCCAAAATTTGTCTCTGATAGAAATGAGAGGAAAATTCTCACAATGTTTGGCCCAATCTTCCACTATACAAGTGCTGAAACTTTGGTATACCTGCAACTTAATTTATGACAAGCCCATCTCCCATTGCACTCTTTCAGCGTAACTACATGTCGTAGCTATATATTCAGGGATGTTCCTAAACTCTCAGCTTATTTTTAAGGTTGTGTCAGTTTTTTTAAACTGTTGCTGAGCCTTTGCTAGCTTTCCAGGTTGGCACATATGCTGCTGTTCCTGGCTGCCGCTACTACCTGGCACTGCTGTTTCTCATAGGTTGTCACTTTGTTATGCAAGTGAAAATTCCTGGTTTTGCAATAAATTAATCCAGGAACAAAGCAGCAACATTCAGTAGAAGCTGTAGCCAGAACTAGTCGCATGCATGCCAACCCAGAAAACTAGGAAAAAAACCGACTAGCACTAAGGAACAAATCAAGTGTCTGTGAAGGGGGTGGGGAAGACTGACTATTTAAGTAGCTCTTAGGGAAGAAATGGACTGGTTGGTATGTTGAGTATGGATAAATCCAAATTTAACTTATTTTGCTCCAGAATCATGAGTTGTGAAGTAGAGAAGCCTTTAACCAGAATGCACCAGTTTAATTTCACAGTTTCCCAAGGTTGCATGCCCATACCTTTTTGGATACGTATGCACAATGCAGGCAGGGTCGAGAGGAATAGTATTTGGAACGAAGTGTATACAATTCTTCATGTGCTCTACAAAGTGGTAGGATTAGCATTTCTCACGTTGTGATTTGACAAACCTGTTTGTACCATTCGAGAGAGATGCTGAAAGGAGACCACAGCTGCTTTCTGACATTGGTGGAGGGAGGATGAGGAAAAAGTCAGAGGCTTGATTCCCCTGAGATCACTTTTGTACATTCTGCTGACTCATTACAGGGAGATGTCAGTGCAGTTTAAAATCTTTGTTTTGGTAAGAGTGAGATCTCACCTGGCAATACACCTGATCGTGGCAGGAAACTTGAATAATTACCTGCTGCCAATAACCAGGAGCAATGTGACTGGTATCAGCAATCTGATTTTACCTGTACCTCTTTAATCATTTAATTGTCCGGGTCTGCTGCTGCATGTTTGCTAAATTTAAGTTCAGGAACAGCATAGGCATTGCGACCTGGGGCAGGTTCTCAGTTTGTTCTTTGTTTGATGACTGGCAAGGAGAGATATAAAAACAAATTAACATGTTGAAGGTTGTCATCAATAAAATCACAGACTGAAATGTTGAACTATTTTATGCTTAAACTCCTCTTAGCCTGAGCACGGGTCTCGTAGGGCTTTCTGTTATGCATTTGTTTTTTTCAAATTGCAAGGATTAGAGGATTACCAACATTGAAAGGGTTGGCAACTGCACAGTGTTATTATAAGGCATTTAATATTGGTTAAAGTGACATAGTGTATGGAAATTAAATGTCAGCCTTGGCTCAGTGGTAGGACTCTCATCGCTGAGTCAGAAGTCCATGGGTTCAAGTGCCATTCCAGAGACTTGAGCACATAATCGAGACTGACCCTTGTGTGGTGCTGAAGGAGTGCTGCACTGTTGGAGGTGCCATCTTTAAGATTAGGTGGTAAACCTCTCCGGAGGATGTAAAAAGATCCTATGGCACTATTTGAAGAATAGTAGAGATTTCTCCTGGTGTCCTGGCCAAAATATCCTTCAACCAACACCACCAAACAAAATAACTAGCAATTTATTTCACTTTCTATTTGTGGAGCTTTGCTGAGTACAAATTGGCTGCTATATTTGCCTATATAATTAGATTGACTACACTTCAAAAAGTAATTCCTTGGTTCTGAAGCATCTTGGGACATTTTTAAAATGCGATCATGGCTGATCATCCAAATTCAGTACCCTGTCCCTGCTTTCTCCCCATATCCCTTGATCCCTTTAGCCTTAAGAAATATATCCAACTCCTTCTTGAATCTATTTAATGAATTGGCCTCTATGCTATGCTAATGCAAGTTTGTTCTTTCTTTCTGATTCTCTCCCTTCCTCCCTACATGGGAAGGCAAATCAGTGCCTACGTGTGCCGCAACAGCTGATTTGCAACAACAAGGGATCTGGCCTTGAGATTGTTACTGCTCTGTTCCCTCTCCTTGCTGATCCTACCTCCATTTTGAGCCTCATGTTACTGCTGTGGAAGTGGGCTCACATTTGCTGTTTGCTTAATCAGGAATTCCTGCCCAAGGTGTGGGTCACAAAGTCTGCTTCTGGAGTGAAGCAATGGCATCAGTTAGGAACTGGAGTTGGGACTGGCAGGGAGAAAATCATCAGTGATGGTGATTGCCACTCTGACATGGGGGGGGGGGGGGGGTGGCGGCGGTGGTGGTGGGTGTGCATCTGTGAACTTGGTGGGGAAATCAGTATGGGGGAGAGTTATACAAGACTTGTGAATAGGGGAAGAGTGACTTCAGGTAGCTTTTGCGGAAAAAAATAAATGACTTTGGACTACTGTAGCAGGTATTGTGAATGTTATATATCTAAATAGAGCAGACTATTCAATGCAACTGTGTTTTGGTTAACCTCTGGTTTGAGTATGCTGTACATTTTACTGTTAAGCCACTTTGGGAAGAATGTCAAGAGACGTACAAATAATGCATTAACTGCCTTTCATGGCTGTGGTTCTTAAGTATTGCCCTGTGGATCTGGAGGTGACTGAGACTATTACATTGCAGACTGAAGGCTATAATAGTAACCATGGGAACAATATTCTAGCACATGCAATATATCGCATTCAGAAAATAGCACATATGTGTGTGCGCTGTTTGGCTACAGTAACTTGTCACTAGTTTAGCAAATGTTACATTATCAGTTTAGTGCATGATGATTGTCGCAGCATCAGGGATCCCAGTGTGTGCAGCAGATCCAAACCATTGTGAAAGCACTGAGAAAGTTGTAGCATTTTTTTGTTCTGTTGCTCTCCTGTCATGTTCTGCAGAATATAAACAACATTTCAGAAAAAGGTGTTGGATAAGTTTGCTACCTTATTAATAGAATCATAGAATGGTTACAGCACAGAAGGAGGCCAATCGGCCCGTTGAGCCTGTGCCAGCTCTCTGCAAGAGCACTTCAGCTAGTCCCATTCCCCCGCCCTTTCCCCGTAGCCCTGCAATTTTTTTCCCCTCAGGGTACTTATCCAATTCCCTTTTGAAAGCCACGATTGAGTCTGCCTCCACCAACCTTTCAGGCAGTGCATTCCAGATCCTAACCACTCGCTGTGTAAAAAAGTTTTTCCTCATGTCGTCTTTGGTTCTTCTGCCAGTCACCTTGAATCTGTGTCCTCTGGTTCTCGACCCTTCCGCCAATGGGAAAAGTTTCTCTCTATCTAGTCTGTCTAGACCCCTCATGATTTTGAATACCTCTATCAAATCTCCTCTCAACCTTCTCTGCTCTAAGGAGAACAACCCCAGCTTCTCCAGTCTATCCACGTAAGTGAAGTCCCTCATCCCTGGAATCATTCTCGTAAATCTTTTCTGCACCCTCTCTAAGGCCTTCACATCCTTCTAAAGTGTGGTGCCCAGAATTGGACACAATACTCCAGTTGAGGCTGAACCAGTATTTTATAAATGTTCATCATAACTTCCTAATGTTCATATTATAGCTGCTGAAATTATTTTCATTAGCAAGAAGTAATGATAATATTACATAGAATTACATAGCGTATACAGCATAGAAACAAGCCATTCGGCCCAACTGGTCTATGCTGGCGTTCATGCTTCACACGAGCCTCCTCCTACCCCTCTTCATCTAACCCTACCAGTATATCCTTCTATTCCTTTCTTCCTCATATGCTTATCTAGCTTCCCCAGAAATTCATCTATGCTATTTGCTTCAACTAATCCTTGTGATAGCGCATTCCACATTCTTACCATGCTTTGGTTAAAGAAGTTTCTCTAACATCCCTATTTATCTGCATTTTCATGATTGTATTAATTTTTGTTGCTATTTAAGCCTGATATTTTGCATTGCAAAGATTTTATTTCCAAACTTTTACAACAGTCAAAATGGCAGGGGTGATTGTATCTCGTGCATTATCTACACAACTGCCCTTACCCTAGAACTCACATCCACTCACCCAGATAGTCCTTCCTGAGCATCTCAGAGGGGTGACTGTTGCCTTCACTTCTCAAAGGGGGCGACTACATAGTTATGCCATTTCTAGGAGGCAGATCTGCAGACAACTTGCATTAAACATTTACACTGCTGCATCTTTCGAAGCCATCGCTGGCAACATATGCCAAAAAGGGCAGTCAGCTATCCACAGATGCATCAAGCAAGTGACATAGGCCTTCTTGTTTGCAAGGCGCAACAAGTTCATCACTTTCCATTGTGGAAAGGAGGCATCAGCTCGACAGGGCACAGAACTTTCCCTGGGTCCCAGGGTTCCCAAGAGTGCAAAGCATTGTAATGCCACCCTCATGGCTATCTGGCCAGCAGTTTCATCTCCTCCTCTGTCATTACCGCTTGCTCCTGTTTGTCTGTGCACTCCGCCTGTTTCGGTACCACCTGCTCATGTTCAGACCCAGGGGCATGTGTGTTGCCAGTTGAGCCAGACAGGGCACTGGTTGGGATTATGTCCCTCAACAAAAAGTTATCCTACTGGCTTGTGCTGTCTCATGAGGGGGTATCTCGGCTTTTGTTCTCAGTTGCATGGGGAATGGACTTGAGCCGTTACTGTCTCAACAAGATGCTGATGCCCTTGCTAAGTTGTCCCAAGCCTTCCTGTATTGCTTTATATACAGTATCCAGGAAACCAGTTATACTTTTGTGGTCAGTGTGGATGGGATCCTGAACCTATTAATGTCCATTAAACACTGGCAATCTGCAGATTCAGCCTGCAAGAGTACCCCACCTATCTGTTGCGCTTTCCTACATTGTACTTTCTGCTATTTATCTCATCCGGTGTCCTACATTCAGTACTCTGTAAATGAGACGGTTTCTGTTTTCTCCACCGGTTGTGGTACTCGTGAGTGCTCTTGTGGTTTTGGTGACTGTGGTTATGATGGTGCAGGATGTCCAAGTGCTGGTGTAAGTGTTGGCAGTGATCACGGTGCTTGTGGTGAGCAAGTTAATGTTGCCCTGTTGCTGCTTTGTGGCACGGATGCCACTACCCTGGCAGACCGTTTTGCCCCTTAAGATCCCAGTTGATGTTTATAGATAGAGAGGGAACTCTTATCAGTGTCAACAGATGAAAAAACATGGAAGGTTTAATGCAGTCTTTACTTTTAATGCGCAAAACATTCATAATATTTGGCTGTTAAAAAATAGGGTGGTAGTGGGACTTAAATAGTGCATATAGTTGAAACGCTGACTTGCTGCTGAGGTCCTGCCTGTTCCAATTCTCGGGCAGACCTCGATCCTCGTGGCTGGAGCTCAGCTGAAAATAGGCAGAAGTCTCATGAATATGTTAATTGGAGTCAGCTAACGTAGTTACAACACCCAATGCCAATTTAATCTCTGCCCGCCGGAATGCATCCAGTTCCTGCTCTCGGCCAACTAATATGGACAGTAGATGTTGGGAGGCAGCTATTTTAGAATCATAGAAATTTACGGCACAGAAGGAGGCCATTTGGCCCATTGTGTCTGTGCCGGCCGAAAAAAGAGCTATCCAACCTAATCCCACTTTCCAGCTCTTGGTCCATAGCCCTGTAGGTTACGGCACTTCAAGTGCATATCCGGGTACTTTTTAAATGTGATGAGGGTTTCTGCCTCTACCACCCTTTCAGGCAGTGAGTTCCAGACCCCCACCACCCTCTGGGTAAAAAAAGTTTCCCTCAACTCCCCTCTAATCCTTCTACCAATTACTTTAAATCTGTGCCCCCTGGTTATTGACCTCTCTGCTAAAGGAAACAGATCCTTCCTATACATTCTATCTAGGACCCTCATCATTTTATACACCTCAATTAAGTCTCCCCTCTGCCTCCTCTATTCCAAAGAAAACATCCCCAGCCTATCCAATCTTTCCTCATAGATAAAATTCTCCAGCCCTGGCAACATCCTTGTAAATCTCCTCTGCATCATCGCTAGTGCAATCACATCTTTCCTGGAATGTGGTGACCAGAACTGTACGCAGTACTCTAGCTGTGGCCTAACTCATGTTTTATACAGTTTAAGCATAACCTCCCTGATCTTATATTCTATGCCTCAGCTAATAAAGGAAAGTTTCCCGTATACCTTCTTAACCACCTTATCTACCTGTTCTGCTACCTTCAGGGATCTGTGGACATGCACTCCAAGGTCTCTCTGTTCCTCTACACTTCTCAGTGTCCTACCATTTACTGTGTATTCCTTTGCCTTGTTAGCCCTCCCAAATGCATTACCTCACACTTCTCCGGATTGAATTCCATTTGCCCCTTTTCTGCCCTATTGACCAGTCCATTGATACCTTCCTGTAGTCTACAGCTTTCTTCCTTTTACTGTACCTTTTACTGGACAGTTGTCGACCATTGTTTGTAACACAGCAGTTCTGATGATTATCAATAATCAAATTGTACATTCTTTGTTCCAGTTCTACTCAGGTCCCCACCCTCACCCCTTTTTCCGGTACATTGATGACTATTGGTGCCGTTTCCTGCTCTCGCCCTGTACTGGAAAATTTCATTCACATTGCTTCCAATTTCCACCCTTCCTTCACCTTCACATGGTCCATCTCCGACTCTTCCCTTCCCTTCCTTGACTTCTCTGTCTCCATTTCTGGGGATAGGCTATTGCCAAACATCCATTATAAGCCACTATTACAAAAGCAAAATACTGCGGATGCTGGAAATCTGAAATAAAAACAGAAAATGCTGGAAATACTCAGCAGGTCAGGCAGCATCTGTGGAGAGAGAAACAGAGTTAACGTTTCAGGTCGATGACCCTTCGTCAGAACGTTCCACATTCAACGTATCATCTCCCGCCACCTCCAGCATGATCCCACCACCGAACACATCTTCCCTTCCCCTCCCCTTTCAGCATTCCGAATGGACCGCTCCCTCTGCGACAACCTGGTCCACTCCTGTCACCCCCAACACCCCCTCCTCTTCCCACGGCACCTTCCCGTGCAAGCGCAGGAGATGCAACACCTGCCCTTTTACCTCCACCCTTCCCACTGACCATTGCCCCAAATACTGCTTCCAGGTGAAACAGCGATTTACTTGCACTTCTTGCAATTTAGTATACTGTATACAGCTCACCTCTACATTGGGGAGACCAAATGCAGATTGGGTGACCGCTTTGCTGAACACCCCCATTCAGTCTGTAAGTGTGACCCTGAGCTTTTGCTCGCCTGTCATTTTAATTCTCCGCTCCACTCCCACTCTGACCTCTCTGTCCTCGGCCTCTTACACTGTTCCAACGAAGCTCAACGTAAGCTCGAGGACCAGCACCTCATCTTTCGATTAGGCACTTTACAGCCTTTTGGACTCAATATCAAGTTCAACAATTTCAGACCATAACCTCTGTCCCTATTTTTTCAGACGGCAGCTGTTGATGATTCTGCCATTCCTATTTACACCTCTTCTAGACCCATCTTTTTGTTTCTTTACTTGTCCCAATACCATCTCCTTTTGCTTTGTACAGTCATACCTTTTTGTCATTTAATCACTCCTGCCTTCCACCCTATCACAGACCTTTCCTTTTGTTCTTTCCTCCCCCTCCCCCTTTCCCTGCCCCTGCACTTGCTTAAAATCTGTTGCATCTCTAACTTTTTCCAGTTCTGACGAAAGGTCATCGACCTGAAACGTTAACTCGGTTTCTCTCTCCACAGGTGCTGCCTGACTTGCTGAGTATTTCCAGCATTTTCTGTTTTTACTTCAGATTTCCAGCATCTGCCGTATTTTGCTTTTATCAAATTGTTCCTTATTGGATGCCTGGTATTTGTTTTGGTAAGAGAAGTTCTTGTGTTTTGATATTGCTGTTCAATGCTGTAAGCATGTATTAAAGCTTTGGAAAGAAGATACATTCAGGCCAGTAATTTACAAAGCAATTTGCAGCCTTTGATGCAAGATGTTTATCAGTATGTAGGAATGTAAATTCACTACTCAGCTGGGCTGTTAGAGCACTATACTGCAAGAGAGCGTTCAGTCTTTGTGGGAAAGGGCTAAATTTAGAATTGACAATTACAGAGTGGCATGACCAGTACTGACCTATTGAAGTACTTCTTCTCTTGGCACAAACTGGGAGCGGCCAGATGGACCATAATGGTATTTTCTGGCCCTGTACATTCCTATGTTAGTATAAAACAGAATAGTATCTCTGTAAGTCCATATCCCAGTGCCTTCTGCCTTCACAACTGATAGGGAAAGTGAGATGGTTGGAGGCTTCAGAAAGAGATTCAAATGAAGAAAAAGGAGAAGGGTGTAAGCATATAAATTACTTGAATCAGACATGCTTCTTGACTAACAACAGAAAACGCTGGAAAAACTCAGCAGGCCAGGCGACATCCGTGGAGAGAGAAACAGAGTTAACGTTTCAGGTCGAAACCCTTCGTCGGAACTCTTGACTGATGGCCAATTTAAGTTCTGAAATTAACATATGATTTTATTATCCAGATTTATGCTGACTTGCATATATGTACAAAATTTTTGACTAAATTACATTTTACACAAGCACAGATTGTTTATACACTTAGTTCCAACTGTATGTGTTAATATTTTTAGTAATGTGTTCATGTTTCAGTAATATTCAACTATAATAAATTAGCATAAAGATAGCATTTAGTGAGACCTCAGATGGCTCAGAAATTTGAATCCATGACCTTTCACTGGTATGACCTATGTACGCTTAAACCTGTAATCTTCACACTTGGCAAAGGTGCAAGGTGTTTTAAGCTCAAAAGAGGCAGCTGTAGGGTTGCCAACTCTAGTTGGAGGTATTCCTGGAGGTTTGATCATGTGACATCTGACGATGTGACATCTGACCACGTGATGTCTGCAAATGTTAATGGCCCGTAATTTCCGATAGGAGGCTTCCTGCATGCGGATGCCTCCTATCGGAAAAAAAATCTATGAACTTACCTGAGGGCTCCCGAGGTCTTCCGCTCCTTGGCCTGTCCACAGTCGAAATGTGCAGGGCCCACGTATCCCAGGGGCGCATGCAGTTCGCAAGCGTCCCTGGGATTATGTGGGCCAGGCCAGCCAATAGGAGAAGGGAATCTCCCTTCATACTTTTGACAGATAGACCTGACGAAAGGTCATCGACCTGAAACGTTAACTCTGTTTCTTCACAGATGCTGCCTGACCTGCTGAGTGGCTCCAGCATTTTCTGTTTTTATTTCAGATTTCCAGCATCTGCAGTATTTTCTTTTTGTCAAATATATGAATGGAGATCACCCCAAAAAGACACTAAAACATTAAATACATTTTTAAAAAACCATCACGTATTTAAAATGAGTTAAAATTACATTAAATTCAATATTTTAAACAAAAATTTAATTTTTTGAAAAAAAGAATTAAAGCTTTTTACGGGGTTAAAAATAAACTTACCTTTTTAAAAGTATTTTTAAATTATAAATGAGTGAAAAATATATATTTTTTTTACTTTTTTCAACTCTTATGCTCGTAAAAGCAGGCCGTACACCTGCTTTTACCAGGCGTAAGATTTCTAAGGGTTTTCAGCGGGCGGGAGTTATGCAGAAAGCGGAACTCTCCACCCGCAGAGGCCCTTCTCCAGGGCAGGCGGCGATCTGTCTAGAGCATTCAGCGCAAACCGGCATTTCCGATGTCCCTACGGATGTGTACACAGCGCGTACACACCCGTAGGCATTGGAAAATACGGGCCATTGCATTTACCGAAAAAAAAAGTTGGTTCCCCTGTAGTTGACTACCTTTGCTCATCGCTTAGCCCCAGTAGCTGTTGTGCAAGAAGTTCTGAGAACTAGGAGGCAGGTAAAGAAGGGAAACCGAGTGCGGCGAAGAGAGGTAATGAATGTGGGGCAGGGATTCGCAGGGGCAAACCAGAAGTGGGAAGAACTTTGACTCCACCAGTCGTCAATAGTAACACACTGAAATTGCACTGATAACAAATACGAATACCGGTAGCACTTACATTCCCTTCATAACCAACAGTAATACAATAACTTACTGATAGTCTATACGTAACTGGTAGTAATAGGTGTAATGCCCCAATATCCTACCTATAATTAGTATAATCGGAGTGGCTGCAGGGCATTCTGGAGGGGGAGGGTGAACAGCCAGTTGTCATGGTGCATATAGGTACCAACGATATAGGTAAAAAATGGGATGAGGTCCTAAAAGCTGAATATAGGGAGTTAGGAGGTAAATTAAAAAATAGGACCTCAAAAGTAGTAATCTCAGGATTGCTACCAGTGCCACGTGCTAGTCAGAGTAGAAATAGAAGGATATTTCAGATGAATACGTGGCTAGAGGAATGGTGCAAGGAGGAGGGATTCAAATTCCTGGGACATTGGAACCGGTTCTGGGGGAGGTGGGACCAGTACAAACTGGACGGTTTGCACCTGGGTAGGACCGGGACCGATGTCCTAGGGGGAGTGATTGTTAGTGCTGTTGGGTAGGGTTTAAACTAAAATGGCAGGGGGTCGGGAACCTGTGCAGGGAGACAGAGGAAAGGGAAGCAAGGATAGAAGCAAAAGACAGGAAGGAGAAAAGCAAAAGTGGAAGTCAGAGAAATCAAGGGTGTAAATCAAACATGGCCACAGTAAAAAATAATTCTAAAAGGTGTAAGAGTGTTAAAAAAACAAGCCTGAAGGCTTTGTGTCTTAATGCGAGGAGCATTCGTAATAAGGTGGATGAATTAGCTGCGCAAATAGATGTAAACGGATATGATATAATTGGGATTACGGAGACATGGCTCCAGGGTGACCAAGGCTGGGAATTCAAAATCCAGGGGTATTCAATATTCAGGAAGGACAGGCAAAAAGGAAAAGGAGGTGGGGTAGCATTGCTGGTTAAAGAGGAGATTAACACAATAGTAAGGAAGGATATTAGCTCTGATGATGTGGAATCTGTATGGGTAGAGCTGAGAAATACCAAGGGGCAGAAAACATTAGTGGGAGTTGTATACAGACCCCCAAACAGTAATGCTGAGGTTGGGGATGGCATTAAATGGGAAATTAGAGACGCGTGCAATTGGGGC
This sequence comes from Squalus acanthias, assembly GCA_030390025.1. Classification (NCBI taxonomy): domain Eukaryota; kingdom Metazoa; phylum Chordata; class Chondrichthyes; order Squaliformes; family Squalidae; genus Squalus; species Squalus acanthias. The sequence continues at coordinate 42,651,564 of CM059432.1, forward strand.
ACAGCAGTTATCATGGGTGACTTTAATCTACATATAGATTGGGCTAACCAAATTAGTAACAATACTGTGGAGGAGGAATTCCTAGAGTGTATACGGGATGGTTTCCTGGACCAATATGTAGAGGAACCAACTAGAGATCAGCCCATCTTAGACTGGGTATTATGTAATGAGAAAGGATTAATTAGCAGTCTTGTTGTGCGAGGCCCCTTGGGGAGGAGCGATCATAATATGATAGAATTCTTCATTAAGGTGGAGAGTAAAGTAGTTGACTCAGAGACTAGGGTCCTGAATTTAAATAAAGGAAACTACGATGGTATGAGGCGCGAGTTGGCTAGGATGGATTGGGGAACGTTACTTAAAGGGTTGACGGTGGATAGAGAATGGCAAACATTTAAAGATCGCATGGATGAACTACAGAATTTGTTCATCCCTGTTTGGCATAAAAATAAAACAAAAAGGGTGACTCAACCGTGGCTAACAAAGGAAATTAGGGATAGCATAAGATCCAAGGAGAGGTCATATAAATTGGCCAGAAAAAGCAGCAAACCTGAGGATTGGGAGCACTTTAGGATTCAGCAAAGGAGGACAAAGGGATTAATTAAGAGGGGGAAAATGGAATATGAGAGTAAGCTTCAAGGAACATAAAAACTGACTGTAAAAGCTTCTATAGCTATGTGAAGAGAAAAAGATTGGTGAAGTCAAGCGTAGGTCCCTTGCAGTCAGAATCAGGGGAATTTATAATGGGGAACAAAGAAATGGCAGACCAATTAAATACATACTTTGGTTCTGTCTTCACAAAGGAGGACACAAATAACCTCCCAGAGATGTCGGGGAACATAGGGTCTAATGAGAGGGAGGAACTGAATGAAATCAGTATTTGTAGGGAAATGGTGTTAGGGAAACTGATGGGATTGAAGGCCAATAAATCCCTAGGGCCTGATAATCGACATCCGAGGGTACTTAAGGAAGTGGCCCTAGAAATAGTAGATGCATTGCTGGTCATCTTCCAAAATTCTATAGACTCTGGAACAGTTCCCATGGATTGGAGGGTAGCTAATGTAACTCCACTATTTAAAAAAGGTGGTAGAGAGAAAATGGGGAATTATAGACCGGTAAGCCTGACATCGGTAGTGGGGAAAATGCTAGAGTCCATTATAAAAGATGTAATAGCAAAGCACTTGGAAAACAGTGACAGGATCGGACAAAGTCAACATGGATTTACAAAAGGTAAATCAGGCTTGACTAATCTACTGGAATTTTTTGAGGATGTAACTGGTAAAATAGATAAGGGAGAACCAGTGGATGTGGTGTATTTGGAATTTCAGAAGGCTTTCGATAAGGTCCCGCATAAGAGATTAGCGTGCAAAGTTAAAGCACATGGGATTGGGGGTAAGGTACTGACTTGGATAGAGAACTGGTTGGCAGACAGGAAGCAAAGAGTTGGAATAAACTGGTCTTTTTCCGAGTGGCAGGCAGTAACTAGTGGGGTACCGCAGGGATCGGTGCTAGGACCCCAGTTATTCACTATATATATATTAATGATCTAGACGAGGGAACGAGATGTAATATCTCCAAGTTTGCAGACGACACAAAGCTGGGTGGGCGTGTGTGCTGTGAGGAGGATGCAGAGAAACTGCAGTATGATTTGGACAGGTTGGGTGATTGGGCAGATGCATGGCAGATGCAGTATAATGTGGATAAATGCGAGGTTATCCACTTTGGTGGCAAGAACAGGAAGGCAGATTATTATCTGAACGGCAATAGATTGGGAAAAGGGGAAATGGAACGAGACCTGGGTGTCCTTGTGCACCAGTCGCTGAAGGTAAGCATGCAGGTGCAGCAGGCGGTTAAGAAGGCAAATGGTATGTTGGCCTTCATAGCGAGAGGATTCGAGTACAGGAGCAAGGATGTCTTGCTGCAGTTGTACAGGGCCTTGGTGAGACCACACCTTGAGTATTGTGTGCAGTTTTGGTCACCTTATCTGAGGAAGGATGTTCTTGCCATGGAGGGAGTGCAGCGAAGATTCACCAGACTGATACCTGGGATGGCAGGAATGACGTATGAAGAGAGATTGGGTCAATTAGGCTTATATTCGCTAGAGTTTAGAAGAATGAGCAGGGATCTCATTGAAACTTACAAAATTCTAACAGGACTAGACAGACTAGATGCAGGAAGGATGTTCCCGATGGCGGGGGAGTCCAGAACCAGGGGTCACAGTCTAAGGATAAGGGGTAAGCCATTTAGGACTGAGATGAGGAGGAATTTCTTCACCCAGAGAGTGGTGAACCTGTGGAATTCTCTACCACAGAAGGCAGTTGAGGCCAATTCATTAAATATATTCAAGAAGGAGTTAGATATATTTCTTAAGGCTAAAGGGATCAAGGGATATGGGGAGAAAGCAGGGACAGGGTACTGAATTTGGATGATCAGCCATGATCTCATTAAATGGCGGAACAGGCTCGAGGGGCCGAATGGCCTACTCCTGCTCCTATCTTCTATGTTTCGAGTAGAATAAGCCGCTGATACACAGCCTTTAACGACAGCCAGAACTCCCCCTGCATTGTACAAGGTGTGGTCAGGCTCCCCAATCGATGCCACTTTTAACAGGCCCCATCTCCGTATCACGGCTGCATTTAATGCCCATCACTAGTTGTTTTGAGAAGGCAGTGGGCATCAATTGCTTGCATAACTAAGTGGCTTGCTAGTCCACTTCAAAGTGTTAATCATGTGATAGGCTAGGATTGGCAAGACTGGATAGGATTGGCAAGTTCCTGTTCTGGAAAGATATTAGTGCACTAGTGGGATTTTTTGACAATCAACAACAACTTGTATTTATATAGCGCCTTTAACGTAGTAAAACGTCCCAAGGCGCTGCACGGGAGTATTTTAAGACAAAGAATTTGACACTGAGCCACATAAGGAGAAATTAGGGCAGGTGACCAAAAGCTTGGTCAAAGAGATAGGTTTTAAGGAGCGTCCTTTAAGGGCGGGGGGGGTGTGGGTTGTGGGGCTGAAGGAGAATACAGAGATAGGAAGGGGCGAGGTCATAGAGGGATTTGTAAACAAGGATGATCATTTTAAAATCGAGGCGTTGCTTATCCGGGAGCCAATGTAGGTCAGCGAGCACAGGGGAGATGGGCGAACGGGACTTGGTGCGAGTTTGGACACGGGCAGCCGAGTTTTGGATGACCTCAAGTTTACGTAAGGTGGAATGTGGGAGGCCAGCCAGGAGTGCGTTGGAATAGTCAAGTCTGGAGGTAACAAAGGCATGGATGAGGGTTTCAGCAGCGGATGAGCTGAGGCAAGGGTGGAGAGGGGCGATGTTACGGAGGTGGAAGTAGGCGGTCTTTGTTATGCTGCGGATATGTGGTCGGAAGCTCATTTCAGGGTCAAATATGACACCAAGGTTGCTAACAGTGTGGTTCAGCCTCATACAGATGTTAGGGAGAGAGATGAAGTCAGTGGCTAGGGAACAGAGTTTGTCGGGGGGAACAAAAACAATGGCTTCGGTCTTCCCAGTATTTAATTGGAGAAAATTTTTGCTCATCCAGAACTGGATGTCGGACAAGCAGTCTGACAACTTAGAGACCATGGAGGGGTCGAGAGAAGAGGTAGTGAGGTAGAGCTGGGTGTCGTCAGCGTACATGTGGAAACTGATGCTGTGTTTTCAGATGATGTCGCCAAGGGGCAACATGTAGATGAGAAATAGGAGGCGGCCAAGGATAGATCCTTGGGGGACACCAGAGGTAACGATGCGGGAGCAGGAAGAGAAACCGTTGCAGGTGATTCTCTGGCTACGATTAGATAGATAAGAATGGAACCAGGCGAGTGCAGTCCCACCCAGCTGGACGACGGTGGAGAGGCGTTGGAGAAGGATGGAGTGGTCAACCATGTCAAAGGTTGCAGACAAGTCAAGAAGGACGAGGAGGGATAATTTACCTTTGTCACAGTCGCAAAGGATGTCATTTGTGACTTTCATGAGAGCCGTTTCGGTACTGTGGCAAAGGCTGTGACAATCAGAGAGGTTTCATGGTCGGTCATTTTTTCTGACACTAGCCACAATTTACCAGATTCATTGAATTCAATTTTGACAACCTGCCAATATATAATTTGAACTCAGGACTACTGGGTTGTTCGCCCAGTTGCAAAGAAATTAAACAAAGCTTCCAAACTCACATGAGCACCCAAAGATTCTCATTCGCATCAATGACTTACAATGCACTGCTGGACAAAAAGTTGTTTTGAATGGTGGAGTAAAACAGCAGCAGTACAACATACCATCGTAGCACTCTTAATGCACATAAAGCCATTTAGTGCCATTTATAAGAGCCTAGAATGTACCTAGTGTTGCCTCAGGGAGCAAGTGCTTTCAGAGACCATGCTCCATACACCTCTACTTCAGGGACTTCAGGAGTACCAAGATGATGGTTAAAAGTAGGGGTGGAATTCATGAATTGAAGGTTAGGGAAGCTGTTGTGATGTTACTGCAGAAAAAATTGTTGACAATTGCAGGGGAGTATAATAAGGGAATTATTTCTGAATCAGAATTATGGGTGCCTCATATTCATGATAAATACTGCATGTGGTTTTCATTACCTGTCCTGAATGACAGCAATTTACTTTTATCCTCTCCATTAGGCCGAGGGGTGACCTAATAGAGTTCTTTATAATTATGAAAGGTTTATATAGAGTAGACAGAGAGAGTGTTTACACTTGTGAGGAAGAGATAAACTAGAGGCCATCAATATAAGATAGCCACCAAGAAATCAAATAGGGATTTCAGGAGAAACTTCTTTACTCAGAATGTGGTGAGAATGTGGAACTCGCTACCACAGGGAATAGTTGAGGCGAATAGAATAGATGCATTTAAGGGGAAGCTAAATAAGCATATGAAGGAGAAGGGAGTAGAGGGTTATGCTGTTAGAGTGCATCTTCGTGCTGCCTGGGCATTAGCATGATTTCTGCGTACGGCCAGAGGTAACCACGCTTTTGTTTGGCTGCACGCATTAGCAGGGGGCCCAAAATTGATACTTGCGAGCACTACTTAAAGCTAGCCTGCACCTCTTAAAAGGGAGGTGCATTTTGGCTGGAGCAGGTGCTGGGAGTCCTTTGTGAACTGAATCTGACCTGGGAAAGAGAACGGCTGAACATGCGAGAAAGCGGGCACCCAGGTTTCCGATGCTGCAATGGAGGTCTTGGTAGAGGAGGTGGAAAGGAAGGGAGACCTCCTTTATTGCATGGGGCCAGGAGGCCCTCCAGACGCACGGTGAAAAGGCAGTGGAGCAGATAGCCGCGGAGGTCAATTTTGTTTTTAATTCGCTCTTGAGATGTGAGCGTCGCTGGCAAGGGCAGCATTTATTGCCCATCCTTAATAGCCCTTGATAAGGTGGTGGTGAGCCACCGCTGCAGTCCCTGTGGTGAAGGTACTCCCAAAGTGCTGTTATGGAGGGAGTTCCAGGATTTTGACCCAGTGATGATGAAGGGACGACGATATATTTCCAAGTCAGAATGGTGTGTGACTTGGAGGGGAACTTGGAGGTGATGGTGTTCCCAGGCGCCTGCTGCCCTTATCCTTCTAGGTGATAGAGGTCACGGGTTTGGGAGGTGCTGTCGAAGAAGCCTTGGCAAGTTGCTGCAGTGCATCTTGTAGATGGTACACACTGCTGCCATGACGCGCTGGTGGTGGAGGCAGTGAATGTTTAAGGTGGTGGATGGGGTGCCAATCAAGTGGGCTGCTTTGTCCTGGATGGTCTCGAGCTTCTGGAGTGTTGTTGGAGCTGCACACATCCGGGCAAGTAGAGAGTAATCCATCGCACTCCTGACTTGTGCCTTGTAGATGGTGGAAATGCTTTGGGGAGTCAGGAGGTGAGACACTCGCCGCAGAATACCTAGCCTCTGACCTGCTCTTGTTGCCACAGTACTTACGTGGCTAGTCCAGTTAAGTTACTGGTGAATGGTGACCCCAGGATGTTGATGGTGGGGGATTCAGCGATGGTAATGCTGTTGAATGTCAAGGGGCAGTGGTTAGATTCTCTCTTGTTGGAGATAGTCATTGCCTGGCACTTCTGTGGCGCGAATGTTACCTGCCACTTATCAGTCCAAGCCTGAATGTCGTCCAGGTCTTGCTGCATGTGGGCATGGAATGCTTCATTATCTGAGGAGTTGCGAATGGAACTGAATACGGTGCAATCAGCGAACATCCCCACTACTGACATTATGATGGATGGAAGGTCATTGATGAAGCAGCTGAAGATGGTTTGGCCTAGGACACTGCCCTGAGGAATTCCTGCAACACTGTCCTGTGGCTGAGATGATTGACCTCCAACAACCACAACCATCTTCCTTTGTGCTAGGTATGACTCTAGCCAGTGGAGGGTTTGCCCCCGATTCCCATTGACTTCAATTTTACTAGGGCTCCTTGATGCCACACTCAGTCAAATGCTGCCTTGATGTCAAGGGCAGTCGTTTTCACCTCACCTCTGGAATTCAGCTCTTTTGTCCATGTTTGGAGCAAGGCTGTAATGAAGTCTGGAGCTGAGTGGTCCTAGCGGAACGCAAACTGAGCATCGATGAGCAGGTTATTGGTGAGTAAGTGCCGCTTGATAGCACTGTCGACGACACCTTCCATCACTTTGCTGATAATTGAGAGTAGACTGATGGGGCGGTAATTGGCCGGAGTGTGTTTATCCTGTTTTTTGTGGACAGGACATACCTGGGCGGTTTTTCACATTGTCGGATAGATGCCAGTGTTATAGCTGTACTGGAACAGCTTGGCTAGAGGCGCGGCTAGTTCTGGAGCACAAGTCTTCAGCACGACAGGCGGAATGTTGTCAGGGCCCATAGCCTTTGCTCTATCCAGTGCACTCAGCCATTTCTTGATATCACGTGGAGTGAATCGAATTAGCTGAAGATTGGCTTCTGTGATGGTGGGGACCTCAGGAGGAGGTCGAGATGGATCATCCACTTGGCACTTCTGGCTGAAGATGGTTGCAAACGCTTCAGTCTTGCCTTTTGTACTTGTATGCTGGGCTCCGCCATCATTGAGGTTGGGATGTTCATGGAGCCTCTTCCTCCTGTTAGTTGTTTAATTGTCCACCACCATTCACGACGGATGTGGCAGGAATGCAGAGCTTTGATCTGATCTGTTGGTTGTGACATCGCTTAGCTCTGTCTATAGCATGTTGCTTCCGCTGTTTAGCATGCATGTAGTCCTGTGTTGCAGCTTCTCCAAGTTGGCACCTCATTTTAGGCACACTTGGTGCTGCTCCTTCTACACTCCTTATTGAACCAGTGTTGGTCCCCTGGTTTGATGGTAATGGTAGAGTGAGGGATATGCCGGGCCATGAGGTTACAGATTGTGGTGGAATATAATTCTGCTGCTGCTGATGGCCCACAGCGCCTCATTGATGCCCAGTTTTGAACTGCTAGATCTGTTCTGAATCTATCCCATTTAGCACAGTGGTAGTGCCACACAACACGATGGAGGGTGTCCTCCGTGTGAAGACAGGATTTCGTCTCCACAAGGCTTGTGCGGTGGTCACTGCTACCAATACTGTCATGGACAGATGCATCTGCCACGGAGATTGGTGAGGACGAGGTCAAGTAAGTTTTTCCCTCATGTTGGCTCTCTCACCACCTGCCGCAGGCCCAGACTGGCAGCTATGTCCTTCAGGACTCGGCCAGCTCGGTCAGTTGTGGTGCTACCGAAGCACTCTTAGTGATGGACATTGAAGTCCCCCACCCACAGTACATTCTGTGCCCTTGCTACCGTCAGTGCTTCTTAACATGGAGGAGTACTGATTCATCAGCTGAGGGACGGCGGTAGGTAGTCATCAGCAGGAGGTTTTCTTGCCCATGCTTGATCTGAAACCATGAGACTTCATGAGGTCCGGAGTCAATGTTGAGGACACCCAGGGCCACTCCTTCCCGACTGTATACCACTGTGCCGCCACCTCTGGTGGGTCTGTCCTGCTGGTGGGACAGGACATACCCAGGGATGGTGATGGAGGATTCTGGGACGTTGGCTGAAAGGTGTGATTCTGTGAGTATGACTATGTCAGGCTGTTGCTTGACTGGTCTGTGGGACAGCTCTCCCAATTTTGGCACAAGTCCCCAGATGTTAGTGAGGAGGGCTTTGCAGAGTCTACTGGGCTGCATGTGCCTTTGTCATGTCCGTAGCCAGTGCCTAGGTCGATGCCGGCTGGCCGGCCGGTTTTTATATAATTATTGTTTTTCGTAGCGGTTTGGTACAACTGAGTGGCTGGCTAGGCCTTTTCAGAGGGCAAATCAGAGTCAACCACATTGCTGTGGCTCTGGAGTCACATATATCTCAGACCAGGTAAGTACGGCAGATTTCCTTCCCTAAAGGACATTAGTGAAGCAGATGGGTTTTTACGACAATCCAGTAGTTTCATGGTTACCATTACTGATACTAGCTTTTTATTCCAGACTTACTTAATTAACATAATTTAAATTCCACAGCTACCGTGGTGGGCTTTGAACTCACATCTCCAGATCATTAGTCCAGGCCTCTGGACTACTTGGCCAGTAACATAACCACTATGTTACTGTACCCTGGAGTGTAGCCCCAAGGACCTGGATGCAGTGCCTTAGGAAGTTTAATGACCTCACACGAGTGGTCAAGGTCAGTGAATGCATCTTCAAATGGCATATCCTACCAGCTGCACCACTAGCCTCAGCCACTGCTCAAATCACCACACCCCCATTACTCACCTACCAACAATCTCTATCAGTCATGACTCATACCTAACATGCATATGCTTCACCTCACCCTCACACACTCAGCACTGTTGCAAGCCTCACACCCACATCCCCCAGCTTGAACACACTGCCAGCTATTTCACCACATCACCCAAACATATTGCACGACACTCACTCTCACTATTCCCTCTCTCTTGCAGGACACGGTGGCATAAAACTGGAGGCAGCAGGAACTAACCGGAGGGGGAGAGGTGCGTCTGCATGCTCTAACCCCCATGGAGGAGATGGTGCTGGCCATTGAAGGGCCATTGCTGAGGCCATAGCCAGCTGCGGGCCTGAATCCATTGATGATGACGGTATCCTCATACCTAATCCTCCTTCTCATACCCCCTTCCCGCTCATCCCACAATCTCTTCTGACTTACAAGCTGCAGATGGTATAAGCATGCACCCCTCACCACAACCTTACCCTTGTGACTTTTTCCTTTCAGATACACAAGAGGTGCAGCCTACCCAGGTAGTGGACAGAGAGCAAGAAGAGAGTGATAATGAAGACACACCGTCACTTGATTTCACACTCGCAGCCCCAGCTCAGATACTGACACTGCTCGTATCTTAGAGTATAGCATAGAGGGATCTGCACGTGGTGAGACACCGGACACAAGTGCGCTGCAGCCAGAGCAAGGGGCAAGGATAATGCAGGTGCCAGCTCGTTGGACTCAGATGAGGACTTTGATGGGGCAGGCTACAAAAAAAGGCTGATGGGTGTACACAACAAAATGCTGGGTGCATTAGGAAGCCTGCCAGAAAGCCTGCGTTCAATGCCAAGGAGCATGGAGGAGTACAGCTCCAACTTGGCACAGGGCTTTACGCAGAGCTTGGAGCCCACCTTTCTTGCATGGAACTGGTGGCCAACTCCATCAACACACTTGTGAACCCAACCATGATGCAGCGTCTGATGGCCGATGTCTCGGCTTCCATTGCAGCACAAGCAGCTTCCACCAAAAGTCTGAGTGCTGCCGTGGAAGCTCAGACTGCTGCCATGCAAGGTCAGACTGCTGCCACCATGGCTGTGGATACCAGTGTTCAAAGGGGATTGCAGGGTGTCACAGCAGTCCAGCAATGTGTCTTCCAACAGAATACTAGGATTATTCTGGCACCGCCCCGGGGGAATGGCAGTGGCTCCATGGAGCACGAGCCTGCTGTCCTCTCTCAGAATGAAAGCATTCGTGCTCCCACCCCTGCAACTCCTCCAGTGCCCTTGTTGTTGCCTGTCTGCCAGTCAGCTCAGACTGCTGCCGCCTATGCCAAGGTAGTTCAGTCTGAAGCTGAGTCTTCTAGGCCCAGAGCAGCTTGAGGTCATTCTGCAAGGCCATCTGCAGTCTCTTTCACTGAAAGTCAGCAACCTTCCACCAGCCATGCTGCTGCCACTGGGGTAGCACTGCATAGGAGGACTGGCAAAGGCACATGGAAGACGGGCACTAAGGAAGTGTACAAAGATGATTAGTTTAAAGTTTGTATGCAATATGGCATGATTTCATTGATAAATTTGGTTTGGAATGTTTATTTTGTGTTGGCTTTTATTTTTGCATTGTGGCCAAGAGAACGATGTAATGGTCAGTGACAGAGAGAAGGTAAGGAGTGTGGGACTGTTGGTGAATGGGGAATTGGGGTTGAGGTTACTGGTATCTCATTTGAATTAGTTCTTCATATACATCCCGGGCAGAAAGAGGCTGTCTAGGTTTCTGCCTCGTCCTCTTCCATGTCCTCCTCTTCCTCCTCGTGCTCCTGCTCCTCAGCTTGTCGCCTGATAGATGGTGGCAAGGGCTGTCCCCTCATGATGGCAAGGTTGTGCAGCATACCGTCACGAATCTTGAGACCTGCTCAGTTGAGTACTGCAGGGCTCCTCTACAGCAGTCCAAGCTGCGGAATCATTGTGCGCATTGTGCGCAGGTGCCTCGGACGCCATTATAGGTCTCTCACGGCACTTATAGTGCCCAATAAAACGAGCGCTACCAAGCCCAATTTCTCGCCCTAAATTCCTAAAGATGGTCATTGATTAATGATCAGGAATGAAAACCATGGCTGATTCTTTTTTTCCCTTCTCCCCACACCCACAGACATTACAGATGGTTGTGTTGCTACTATTGTCCAGATTAAGATGACCTAACTCAGCCCGGTACATAGATTAAGCCAGGAATATTCCTGCCATATCACATGGTGCTATGTAAATTTGAGATCTGAGATCAAAATAACTTTGAAGTGAAATGTCCTTTACACTGCAATTTCCAAGACGTTTTCAGCTGGAATTCCCTACATGGTGAAGCTAATTGCCGGAATGGTTGATAAAATATTTTGTTAATATTTGAACCACAGCAATTTAATTTGGTCAAGGTTAAATTATTGTTCAAATAACTTTTGCATACCCACAAGTAATATAGCAAGAAATCTTAATTTTTTTGATACTGCAGTGGGTTTCTTTCCTAGAATGTTTCAGCAATCGTGTAAGAATATCAATGTACTTGGGTCTTCTGAGGTATAAACTAGTCTTTATGAGAGTACAGTGGGTGATGAGTTACAGTCCCAAAGGAATGTGTTTTTGATAACAACCTTCATTTCAAACATACCAATATAGATCTATTATTCCCTTTCCACATCTACAGCAACACATTTTAAATTACATTTGATACTTTATGCAAATGGCTATCTGATTAGACACTGTGGCACGTCTGCTGACGTCTCCTAGGATTTCTGTAGAGTTTTGTTTACTAACCATCAAAGCAGTGCGGGAGAATGAAGATTACTGTGTAGCTTTGAAGGAGGATAGCTATCTCACCATATTTTACATCGTATAATTAGAAATGTACAGTAGACCACAATGCAGTGTTTTCAGTGTACCTTGACTTTTAAGTACTGTAAAATATTTGATACCATAAATGTTGTATTTAATATAGCAAAGAATACTAACAAATATGGCTTCCAATTTATGCAGTAGTATTGCTAAGGCAAATAGAACTTGAAGTTGTGTAAGTGATGAGATATAAATCCAAGACGTAACACTTGAAAATTCTTTAAAGCATTGCTAAGACTGCATTTTGAGTATTGTGACTAGTATTGGCCATCATACTCATTGGAAAAGATGTCATATATGTAATGTACCTAGACTTCCTAAAGGCCTTTGACAAAGTACAGCATAAATAGCCTCTTTATAAATTTAGGTTAGTAAAGCTAAGGGTGAAGCTAAGACATAATTTAGTATTTGGCTGTAGGGAAGAAAGCACAGAGTTAAGGGGAGCTCGGTCACAATGGGGAATGTATTGATTGATTGGCATAGAGAGTATACAGTGTAAATTTAGCAGGATGATGCCATGGATGAAAAACCATGAGGAGGATAGGAAACTGAGGAGCGATGAGATGCTGGGATTATTTCCACTCGAGCAGAGAAGGCCAAGAAGATATTTAACAGACGTTTTTAACACTGGCGCGTTTTGATGCAATGAAAAGGAAATATTATTTTCTCTGGGGAGTTACCAATTCACTAAGAGAATTAGGAGAGCGATTAAGAGAAATTTATTTACAGTATGGAAAAGCAAAATACTGCAGATGCTGGAAATCTGAAATCAGACTGCCTGACCTGCTGAGTATTTCCAGCATTTTCTGTTATTTCTTTGTAGAATGGGTCACTCGAGCATGAAATGCTTTGCCACAGGTAGTGTTTGAGGCAGGCTCCATTGCATCTTTTAAGGGAAAATTGGATAAATATTTGAAGCAGAGGAAGATACAAAGTTATGGAGAGGGCAGGCCAACAGGAATAGTTCTGGATTGCTTTAGCAAAGAGTCAGCACAGACATGATGGGTTGAATGGCCTCTTTCCCGGCTTATGGTTCTATGGGTGCTCCAGGGGCATGAACTGGGCATGTTCCTGGTTTACAAAAATGAATGATAATGAAGTCTCAGTGCAAAGTAGTTAAATTTGAAGATGAAGCCAAGTTGGGAAGGGGGAAAAGCAGACTCAGTAGTCAGTCAAGATCTTGCATAGAAATCTTGATAGGGTATGCACCTGGGCTAATTATATTAAGTTCAATATAGACAAATGTGAGCTACTGCATATATTTTGATATAAAAATAGAAGACATGTACCCTGAGTGCAATAGAACTTACCTAGAGTAGAGTTGAAAGAAACCTAGATTTTATCATTCATCACGTCTAAACAGCGTGAAGTGGCAGTAAGCAAGATGAATTGGATGCTGGGTTATATTACCAAATCAGTTCAGCTCATATCTCCAGAAGTTATGGTAGTCATGTAGTGCCCTGGTCAGTCGTCACCCCAGAATATTCTGTACATTTTTTCTCTCTTTTTACCTCTCCCAGGAGAATACATGGCTGCGGGGTTGGGGTTTAGCAATGATGGTCCGGCAGGCTTGATGGACCAGCTGGTCTTATCTTGCCATCAATTTCATAAGTTCGTATTCTGCTTGTCGCAACCCAAGAGGCCAACCAAAATCTAGAGTTGCTGCAGAGGAGAACAAGAAGACTAATCTCTGGTGTTGGGTTGATGAGCTATGAGGAACAACTTGATAAAGTGGAATTCTTCTGTCTCAAAAAAAGAGATGCATTAGCAGGAACCTTTATCGAGGTATATAAAGTACTTAATCGGATATAAATTAGACCAGGAATAATACTTTCAGATACCAAAAGGCAATAGGACAAAAGGGCATACATTCAGGTTTGTGAAAGACAAGGTTAGAATCAACAGAAGTAAGTATATCTTTACACATGGTGATTAAGAGCAGGAAAGGACATTGGATTCATTTAAGGAATAGACTTGTTCTGTAATGGTTGATATTCTGAAAGGTTGGGATCATTTTATTTCACAGAAATCTATCTTGCCATTCATTGGAAAGGTAGCAAGAAAGATTCTAGGCTTAAATAAATGAGCTGCGAAGACTGGTCAAGACAGCTAAATCAGTTTATTGCAAAGAAAGCTGATGGGAAACCTGATCCAAATAATGAATTTTAAAAAGCAAAAGGAGTCCATGGAGTGGAAGTGATACAATTATCTCTGTTGAACTAGTAGCAAGAATTAGGAGACAGGATTATAAATTAAGAATATCTCAAAATAAATATAATTTAAGGACTAGTTAATTCACACCTATAGTTAATTTTTGTAGTGGAGTACTCCTTTGCTTGGTGAATGTAACTTTTGTTGACGTGCTGACAAAAATGCCTGATTGAACAGGGATGGAGATGTGTTGAAGGGATAATTACTAGTCCTAGCCCCTTTAGGGCTATCCCGGATCAGGCGTATTCCCCAGACGTTCACTTTCAACTAAAGTTTGAGGTAGCCGAATCTTAAAGACGCTTAATTGGGTCTAAAGGTTTAGACTATCTCTCCCTGAAGGAAAGGAACAACCTGAAGATGTTACCGTCCTCCAGATAGCACTTTTAATAAGTTTAGCTAGACTATAACGTTCCGGATATTATGAGGATCCGGAAAACTCCCTCAGAATTCTGCAACTCCTCACCAAAGAGCGTACAGAGATTGAGTTTGCGAGTTTGATACAGAAGTATTATGTGAGACAATTCTAAAAATATATAGATTTATTAAAGAACCGACATGTAATTACAGTAGGTGTTTCAATCGCAACATTAACAGTTCCAAAAACAGAGAGCTTACAATTCTTATTATCAGATTTTAACTTCGCTACATTTTTACAGTTCTTAGTCTTATTCAGAATATCCACCAAAATCAAATACACTGCCGTTGATCCCCGAGACACAAAGAGTTGTAGACTTACAGAGCCTGCCTCTGAAGCCTGAGAATCGCTTTGCCCCTTTACAGTGAATCTATCATCCCATTTGAAAGTTCAATATTTATATCCTTTTTCAGTGGTATGTCCTTTGAAGTTTTCTGCTGATGTAAGCTAATTATCGCTAGTCATTTTTCTGCTGACCCCTGCTATTCTTACAGTCAGATCAGCTGGTAGCATTAAGAATTATGTCTCTACCCTAGGTGTTCGAAGCTCACCATAAAAACGATGTAACAGCAGGTGCATCTATTTGATGTCATTTTCACCAAGGTCTTCTGTTTGTGTCTTTTTACGATGTGTAAATTAAAACACCTCAACTAGGGTGATCTATGCAATTCTTAGTTACCTCAGCTGGTTGTAACACAGAATCGTGTCTCCTGTGTTTCATTTGATGTCATTTTTACGAAGGCATATGTTTCTTAATTTTCTGTGTTTCTTTCCGAAGTGTAATTTAGGACACCTTAACAGGGTGTACCATTGTGTTCTTTCCAAAGCTTCAGACTATCAGGAACCTCCAACCTCCTGTTTCAATAAGGTTATTGATTCAGTGTCAACAACTTATCTTATCTCAATAGCCTGAATGCTGCTACAGCTTCTCCGTTGTTAGGCCTTCAGATTTCCAAACCCAGTATGTCATGTTTTAATAAGGCTAGAATTCTTTCATAGAATGGTGTATTTTTCTGAATATGGCTCATTCCTTCACAGTGTGGTCTTGCTGCAAAGGCAAGAAGTTAAAAATGTTTGTAGCTATATCTTCAGAGTGAAACATGGAACTTGTACATTCTTGAGTTATGAAACTAAATATAAGTAAAAGAATGATGAGGGAGGTTAGGAGAACTTTTTTTAAAGGGTTGTTAGGGCATGATCAGAAACAGTGGTGGAAAAATAATCTATAATAACATTAAAAAAAAAAAGAAATGGATAAATATTGAAAAAATTTCTATAGTTTATGGGAAAGGGCAGGGGAATGGCACTAAGTGGATAGCTCTGTTGGAGAGCTGGCACAAGTGTGATGGGCCAAACAGTCTCTCTCTGTAAAATTATGATTGTATGAATTCTGGTTTCAATTTAAAATAGCAGGGCTACTAATGGCCAAACTTGGTTTAAAAATGACATCAAGTGCTATGAAGGTGGAGGTTGAAAGTAAGAA
Source organism: Squalus acanthias (assembly GCA_030390025.1). NCBI lineage: Eukaryota > Metazoa > Chordata > Chondrichthyes > Squaliformes > Squalidae > Squalus > Squalus acanthias. Next base: position 42,667,244 of record CM059432.1, read on the forward strand.
CGTGATTCAGCAGGTTGTAGAGGAAAACAAGCTTGGTGCCAAGGCTAAAGGGAGATGAAAATAGTTTGATAGGGTCCTGCACATGGGTCGAAATGACAGGGTGATCTGGATGGGTTGAATGACCTTTTTCTTGTTCCTTGTTTGTGTTCTTCGATCTGGGGAAGATGTTCTATGACTTATAGAAATGACATGGTTTTTATTGTATAGGATACAGGGTTCATATAAGTGAACAGAATACAGGCATTGATTTCAAAGCTAATGACATTGCATGCTCTGATGCTGCACCTGTGGTGCTTAGGAATACTGTAATCTTTATGCATGATGTTTATTTGTTATTACATCAAGAGCACTGAAAAATTGTGCTGCTTTCCAGGGTAGTAAGGTCACTTTGCACAGTACCTCTGACTGCATGGTAAGTTTGAACTGCTGTTGAGGGTGCTGTTCCATCTTGCCAGATAGAAAAAAAAAACTTGTGATATGTGAAAATTGTTATTAAAATAAAAACAGTGCTGTGGTATTTTTTGTTTGGTGTTTTATATTAATGTAAATATGGAGGGACTGAGTCAGGTTGGTCACATGATATTTGGAATGTATATGGTTGACGGTCATGGGAAATTTAAAATTTTGTTTCGCAGCTTGGTCTTAACCCAAGGAAAAGTGACAGATGTTTGGCTGACCCGCATCACCCACTCATATTTAATGTCAGATGTGTGCCTGTTACTGGCAGGCTGACAGAACAGTATGTAGTCATGATGGGGTAATGACTACTGTAAAGGATTAATAATGTAGGTATAGGTTGTCCTCAAGTGCTTTGTTTAGGTAGAAGCCCAGTGGAAAATACATGGTCCCTTCATTTTCTTTGCCTGTATGTGGTCATTACTAAATCCTTAGATGTGGCTCTCTCTGCACTACTGTGAGCTATAAAATAACCACAAAGAGTTAGAATGAAAATGGAGAAAATAAGAATATTCTGAACTAAGTTTGCTTTATTAAAAAAATACAATGATTGGAGTATTTTTGTGTATATTTGATCATTTTTGACATTGTACTTTTATTATAACTCTGCTCCTTTGTCTTGCTTCCTGTGAAACTATTTAAAATATGTGAAGGATTTTTGTACTATGTGCCTCAATATAAACAATCCTCAGAGATGGATATAGTATACTGATAGCGTGGCTGGTGAAGCAGAGGATCAAAACTGCATCAAATACTGTACCTGATCACTGTGATAGTCATTATAAACTTGTGTCTCCCACATAATTAATCACCAAAGCATTTAAAAAGAAATAAGAGTATGCATAAGCAAATCTAAGTCCTGAATATATCCTAGTTATTCCTGTCTACGGAGTAAGATTTTCACTGTGGAATGTGTAGTGAAATTCTAAATGTGTTCTTTTATAAACAGGTTTATGTTTTCACTACACACAGTGCACTGATGAACTCTTCCCTCTATATTAGGCTCTTTCAGGTTTCTGGAAAGTCCAGGCCTCTGAAAATTAGATTGTTCCTAAATTAGGTTGCAGGTTTGTAGAGACTTGGGGCTCTCTATATCAGACTCCTGATAAATCAAGTTGCAAACTTGTCCATTTAGTCTTCCGTTTTACTTTGAGTCAAAATTCAAGCCATATGGGATTTGTTCAGTGCAGATTGCAATTCTTTATCTAGCTGTGCAGTATCCGATTGTTAGATGCATGTCTGGGTAACGAAAGTGTTTCATTGTCTGAGGAAATGTGTATAGGATACACATGGACTGAAAATCAAGATCAAGCTCAAAATCAATGGCCCTTTCATTTGTGCAAGTTTCAGTATAAAGAAACAATCTATAGGCACATGTCAAGCATCTTAAACTTTTACTTTCATACCATCATGAATAGTAGTGTTTGGGATCTTGTCTTGCATGTGAGGGCCCATGGGTTATCACAAATCAATATCATGGAGATGGTCTGGGCAAGTCTTGAGGATGTTTGATGACAAATTAACTACAATTGTCTTGTATTCCTTGCTGAAAGAGTGCAAATAGTCTTATGGAGGAATGTTCAATCATTATAAGGACACATTGGAAAGATATCTGAATAATAATTAGATCAATCTAAAATTCCAATAGCAGAATCCTGGGAGCAGCTGGCTCCCACCAGTGTCCTCCACCAAGACAGTCAGCACTTTGAGATAGTGTGCTGAAGCTGCAAAGGGAAAAGAGGAAGAAAAACTCTCAACCAGGCTGTAACAACAACAAACTTTCATTTGTATTAAATGTGGTTGAATCTGCCTCTTGCATTTCAAGCCATATAAGAACTCATCAGAGGAGACACGACACCCCAAAAATGTGACCTGGTCAAGATGACGTTGTTCAAATGGACAATCAACCAACAAAACCCTGCATTTATATAGTGCCTTTAGCATAGGAAAACATCCTAAAGTGCTTTTAAAGAGGTGTAGAGGGAATGGAAACCGAGCATGTTTTAAGAAATCAATTAAGGGTATTGACTGAAGAAACAATAGAAGAGGTAGGCTTTGAGGAGTTTTTTGAAAATAGGAGGAGGTGTAGAAAAGCAGAGGGGATTAAGAAAATAATTGAGTGTGTGAGACTAAAGGCTGTGCCACTGATAGGCCAGAGCAAGGAGTGGATGCACAGTAATCGAGAGATGGAAGAGTGCAGGGTTGGAGGAGACTCCAGAGATGAGATGGAACAAGACTATGCAGGGATTACAAATGAGAAAAAGGATTTTGAAATTGATGTATGGTAGCATAGTGGTTATGTTACTGGACTAGTAATCCAGCGGCCTGGACTAATGATCCAGGAGACGGGAGTTCAAATGCTTCACAGCAGCAATCTGGAATAAAAAGGTAATATTATTAATGGTGACCATGAACCTACCGGATTGTCGTAAAAACCCATCTGGTTCACTAATGTCCTTCAGGGAAGGAAATCTGCCATCCTTACCCGGTCTGGCCTACATGAGACTCCAGGTCCACAACAATGTGGTTGACTCTTAACTGCTCACTGAAATGGCCTAGTAAGCCAATCAGTTGTATCAAAACTGCTACGAAAAGCTATAATAAAAGTAAAATTGGACAGACCACCAGGCAGGTACCCAGGTAACATTCGCTCCACACAAGTGCCAGGCAATGACCAGCCCCAACAAGGAAAAGCCTAACCAACTCCCCTTGTCATTCAATGGCATTATCATCGCCTAAACTCCCACCACCAACACCTTGGGGGGTCACCATTGACCAGAAACTCAACTGGACTAACACTGTGGCTACAAGAGCAGGTCAGAGGCTGGGTATTCTGTGGCCAGTTTCTCACCACCTGACTCCCCAAAGCCGTTCTACCACCTACAAGGCACAAGTCAGGAGTGTGATGGAATACACTCCACTTGCCTGGATGAGTGCAGCTCCAACAACACTCAAGAAGCTTGATACCATCCAGGACAAAGCAGCCCGCTTGATTGGCACCCCATCCATCACCTTAAACATTCACTCCCTCTACCACCGGCGCAGTGTATGCCATCTACAAGATGCATTGCAGCAGCTCGCCAAGGCTTCGTCGACAGCGCCTCCCAAACCTGCGACCTCTACCACCTAGAAGGACAAGGGCAGCAAGCACATGAGGACACCACCACCTCCAAGTCACACACCATCCTGACTTGGAAATATATCGCCGTTCCTTCATTGTTGCTGGGTCAGAATCCTGGATCTCCCTCCCTAACAGCACTGTGGGAGTACCTTCACCACACAGACTGCAGCAGTTGAAGACGGCAGCTCACCACCACCTTCTCAAGGGCAATTAGGGATGGGCAATAGATGTCCACATCCCGTGAATGAATAAAAAAAAATGTGCTGGGGGACAAGGAACAAGGAGTGGTCGATGCCAAGGGTGAGACTGATAGATATGTGGAACTTGGTTCAGGCATGATGTGGGTGGAAGAGCTCTGAGTAAATTGGAGTTTATGGCGCGTAGGAGACCAGCAGGAAAGTACTAGCAAGGTCAAGCCTCAAAGTCTTGAAGTGTGGATGACCGTTTGTTGGCAATTGGGATGAGGTAAGGACAGTATATTTAATATCTTATGAATATGTACATTATTGGCAGCATGTAGCCATTGGTCTGATGCTGTCTTTTTTACAAAATGTTCTTTTGCTTTACCCTTTTTTTGTTGCAAAGGGGGACTGTTCTTAAAAAAAAAAGTTCCTTTTATTATGTATTAAAAAGTGTGCAAGCTGTACTAGGTTTCTCTTCCCCGATGATTACATGTATGCTTTGTACACTTAAAATAATGCTGAAACTTGTGAATGGCCTTACAAGTGATCTAAAACCCCAGGCCCGGATTTTCTGGGGGCTGTGACAGCATACGCAGCCGTAAGTGCCACCAGGCAAGTTCTGGGTTTCTGCATGCGATGTGCATGCGCGAAAACCCGAAACTTGACGGATCGTACGAATCCCCGAAAAATGGACGTTCGCTGGCGGAGAGTTGGGCTATTTGCCCAACTACTGCCCAGCGAATGCCCACGAAACTCTTCCGCCTGGTTTAACGAAATATTAAAATACATGTTTTAAAATCATTTAAACTTTAAAAAAAACTTTAAAATTAGTTCAGGTTATTTTGGGCCCTCTAAAAATGTTTAAATTTATTTTTCAAAAAATTAAATTTTTGTTTTAAATGTGTAATTACTTTTGTATTTAAATTAATTTTGACCATGTAATGATTTATTTTTATTTAAGTTGTTTGACATTTGTATTTTTTGGGTGGTTCTTATTAAGCTTTTGGGGATTCCATACATAAATGGAATCCCCATAAGCATAATGGGAATCCCCCTTTCTCATTGGTTGGGCCGGCCCATGTGATCCCAGGGACGCTTGCGAACCGCATGCGCTCCCGGGATACGTGGGCCTTTACGCAGGCGTACGCCTGCAGACCCAGGAGCGCGAGTCTTCGTAGATACGGGACCATCAGGGGTTCGTATTTTGTTGCGGTTCGGAGGGATTCGCCCGCAGCAAGCCTCCGACCGCAAATTCGTGCCCCCAGTTTTAAAGTGGATGATGATTATTTCCACCACACACTGACAATGTGCCCTCTCACTGCTGTGTTGCTGGTATAAAACTTGCATGCAGTACCTTCTTTAATGCAGTAGCTTTGGCTTATCATAATTTAAGGCTGACTTCTCATACAGAACAACATTGTTAAGTGTAAAACCTCACTCCAGTATGTTGATGATGGGTGTGATTTTTACTTTGTTGTGGTGATATTAACATTTAGAAGCTTTGGTCACAATTTTTTTTTAAATCTGGTGATTTTAGTTACAGTATTATGAGGCTTTTAAGTATAAGTTATCTTGTAAAAGTTATGTTACAGGCTTTTTGTAAAATTAATGTTCATTCATGTAATTCTTTCACTGATGTGTGGTAGAACAATGGTGGTAATGTCGGGTGACTAAAATCACTGTTATGATATATTTTGTGGAGATGCCGGTGTTGGACTGGGGTGGACAAAAGTGAGAAGTTGCACAACACCAGGTTATAGTCCAACAGCTTTATTTGAAATCACAAGCTTTCGGAGCGCTGCTCCTTCGTCAGGTGAAGTGAAGAAATACAAATGGGCATATATGCTGTGACTATATGCATCTCTTCACTTCACCTGACGAAGGAGCAGCGCTCCGAAAGCTTGTGATTTCAAATAAAGCTGTTGGACTATAACCTGGTGTTGTGCGACTTCTCACTAATGATATATTTTGTCCAATGTCTTATTGTTTTTTACCAGATTTAAAATGTTAGTGGCTCAACAACAAAATTGAATCAAATTGTAGCTTTTAAGCTCTGGTTCAAATTATTATGGTGACTGCAATTGAATTTTACTTATTACAATTTGAATTTGCAAGGATATGCAACTTTAGAAATTCTCCAATTTGGAAGCATTTAAGTATTTTTTATAGGCATTGGAAATTTCATTGAAAGCACTGCAGTCCATTGTTTTTATTAGCGTTTTTGTGTTTACTATTGCACTGCAACTTGCTAATTGTTCCACAATGTGCATTCTTAGGTTCAAATAAATGTTAGATAGGTAGATCTTCTAGTACATGGGAAGAAGTCAAGAAAAAGAAAGAACTTGCATTTATAAAGCGCATTTCATGACCTCGGGCCATCCCAAAACGCTTTTAAAAAAAAAAAAAAAATTGTTTATGGGATGTGGGCGTCGCTGGCAAGGCCAGTATTTATTGCCCATCCCTAATTGCCTTTGAGAAGGTAACGGTGAGCTGCCTTCTTGAACCGCTGCAATCCGTGTGGTGAAGGTACTCCCACAGTGCTGTTAGGTAGGGAGTACCAGGATTTTGACCCAACGACGATGAAGGATCGGCGATATACTTCTAAGTCAGGATGGTGTGTGACTTGGAGGGGAACTTGGATGTGGTGGTGTTTCTATGTGCCTGCTGCCCGTGTCCTTCTAGGTGGAAGAGGTTGCGGGTTTGGGAAGTGCTGCCGAAGAAGCCTTGGCGAGTTGCTGCAGTGCATCTTGTAGATGGTACACACTGCAGCCACGGTATGCCGGTGGTGGAGGGAGTGAATGGCTAAGGTGGTGGATGGGGTGCCAATCAAGTGGGCTGCTTTGTCCTGGATGGTGTCGAATTCTGAGTGTTGTTGGAGCTGCACTCATCCAGGCAATTGGAGAGTATTCCATCACACTCCTTACTTGTGCCTTGTAGATGGTGGAAAGGCTTTGGGGAGTCAGGAGATGAGACACTCGCCGCAGAATACCTAGCCTCTGACCTGCTCTTGTTGCCACTGTATTTATGTGGCTGGTCCAGTTAAGTTTCTGGTCAATGCTGACCCCCAGGATGTTGACGGTGGGGGATTCGGCGATGGTAATGCCGTTGAATGTCAAGGGGCGGTGGTTAGGATCTCGCTTGTTGGAGCTAGTCATTGCCTGGCACTTTTGTGGCGCGAATGTTACCTGCCACTTATCAGCCCAAGCCTGAACGTCGTCCAGGTCATTGAAGTGCTTTTATAGTTTAGTCACTATTGTAAGGTATGGAAACGTGGCAGCAAATTTATGCAGAGCAAGGTCCCACAAACAGCAATGAGATAAGGACCAGATAATCTGTTTTTTAGTGATGTTGGTTGATGGATAAATATTGGCCAGGACTCCCCTGCTCTTCTTCGAACAGTGCCATCCATCTGAGCGGGCAGAGAGGTTTGACATCTCCTCTTAAAAAAAAACAGCACCTCCAAGAATGCAGCACTCCCTCATTACTACATTAAGGTGTCGACTACAACAACAACTTGCACTTATATAGTGCCTTTAACGTAGTAAAACATCCCAAGGTGTTTCACGGAAGCATTATCAAACAAAATTTGACACTGAGCCACATTAGGAGATATCAAAGCAGATGACCAAAAGCTTCGTCAATTAGGTAGGTTTTAAGGAAAGAGAAAGGCAGAGAGGTTTAGGGAGAGAATTCCAGAGCTTAGTGCCTAGGCAGCTGAAGGCATGGCTGCCAATGGTGGAGCAATTAAAATTGGGGATGCGCAAGAAGCCAAAATTGGAGGAGCGCAGAGATCACAGAGGGTTGTTCTGCCAGACTCTGCTGCCAACTCGGCCACCCGTGTCCTAACTCGCACCAAGTCCCATTCACCCATCACCCCTGTGCTCACTGACCTACATTGGCTCCCGGTCCGGCAACACCTCGATTTTAAAATTCTCATCCTTGTTTTCAAATCCTTCCATAGCCTCACCCCTCCCTATCTCTGTAACCTCCTCCAGCTCTACAACCCAATATTTAGTTGGAGGAAATTTTTGCTTATCCAGTACTGGATGTCGAACAAGCAGTGTGACAAATCAGAGAGAGTGGAGGGGTGGTGAGGTAAATTATGATAGAAAATACACAATTCAGAGACTAGTACCTTCAGCTATCCTTGTAAAGTGATTATAAATCATTAATCCACTCAGTGGAGTTAGGAGTCAACATTATTCAAATATTTAAAGTATTTTATTGAAAATATCTTCTGATGGAAATATTCTTTTAATTTATAGATGCTCTGTTGCAACACTGAAAATGGGAAGGAAAGATGCTGGTGCCTCTAAAATCCCAATCGATCACTATCGGAAACAAATAGGTAAGTACAGTAAAATTCTAGATTATTACGGATAGTGCTTTTAATCCTTTAAATATTAACATTTTATGGCAGATTGTGAAATAACTATAAAATTATGACTGCCCAATTTTAGAAAAACATGTTTTGTTGAAGGAATAGTCCAGGTGTTCTTGAATATTCATTGAAAAATTACACTCTAATTTTTTTTAAAACATTATTTATCCACAAGTAAAAACGCTAGACTGGCCTCCCATTTGGAATAGTCACTTTACAGTTTACAGGGTAGAGTTTCCGATTTGGGCGCAATCAGTGATCCTGGCGCACATTGCGCCCAAAATTGAGCTATTTTGGGAAATGTTTTTTCCCCTCAAGTTTCTGCTCAAACTCATTTGCATATCGCTGAACGTAAAATCTGCCATGAACCAGTGCAATCGGGCAGCGTTTTACAACGTAATTTTTCAAAAAAATAATCCTTGATATATTTAGGAATGGTAACTTGGTGCAGTTTGATTAATACAGCTGAAAATGGGTTTATCACAAAAATAAGCATTTTAATCAGAGTGTCCTAGTCCACCACCTGTGAATAACCCGATTTTTAAATGACTGAAAATGACTTTAAAAATCTATACAGAACCATTTGCTAGTTATATTGGTGTGCAGAAGTCAGTTTTTTTCGTAAATTAGAAAGAAATTATACTCAAAAGCTATTAAAATGTGCCTATTAGTGTCCTTGTGTCCAAAAGAACCAGCTTACTTTGAAGATCCTCCTCGGAGGCCCGCAAATGAGCGCAATTAGCGGAAACTCCCAATGGTGATTAATTCGATCGGGGGCGTGGCCAGTTATGTTGGCTGGGCCTGCTTCTAGCGTGATATTTTTTATACTAACACAAAACATCATGGAAACTCAATTTGCGCTGAACGTAACTTGCACTTAAAATTCCACGTTGGTTTGGCCAATTTCGGGCATGTTGCGCCAAAAAAAAACAACGCCACCGAGTGGAAGCTCCAGGCCTACATATTTAGTGGAAACATCATCAACATGGTAGTCTGATCAGGAGCTCGGTACCTCAAAATCTGATTTTTGTAATATTTTTCTGAGGGAGAAATTCCCTCGATTTTCATGCCCATCTCTATAGTCACCCCAGGTTATGAGATGCCTAAAGCCAGGAGGGTGAGTGGGCAGCCCAGGTATAGGCCGGCACCAATATCACTTCGAAATAGCTGCTAGGATGTTAACAAAAGCAGTATGGGAATCATCGGGCTCGGATTTCTCCACAGGTATATGTAGTTAGGTCACAGATCAGCCATGATTTCATTGAATGGCGGAACAGGCCCGAGGGGCTAATAGGCCTACTCCTTTTCCTATATTCCCTGCTGCAGCATGATAACAGATTGCACTACCACTCCACCCATGGCAAATTATAAAAGTTTTTAAAATAGTTGCGTATCGTTTCTCATAGCATTGCACATGGACAAAGAAAGTGTCTCTTGTCTTTCTGTAACTCGTTGTGCTTGTTTCCCCAATCTCTAATTCTTTCTGCTTTCGTGGTTTCAGGAACAGTGGGGAACGAGGTAAGGGTGGAGGCAAGTTATATTGCAGAGATGAATAGGATATGGAGTTTGAAGCTCAACTCTGTTCTGCGTATTTGAGAAGAAGGTCACTGTAGGTCTTGTAAGCAATGCCAAATGGAGATTCCTGTCAGTATCAGATAAAATTAACTAGAATGGTAGTTAGTTTTTATCTTCAGCATTGGCGTGGTCCTGTTATAAAAGTACAGTCACTCAATGGGGATTAGGTAATTTAGCTCAATCCAAAGTATTTAAAATGGAGTGTGGGTGCATGCAGAAGGCTAAATTGAAGATACAGAAATATTTCCACGTGGTTGTAGAAGGTGAATTTCTGTCTCTCCATAATACCCCGTAACAAATATTGTCCTGAAAAACTGAATGTTTGTCCCCAGCAGGTCCCCATATTTCCATATGTGTGCTTGGTTCAGTTAGAGCACATTCCAATAGCTATTCAAAGTATTGCAAAGTACATTTGCTATATTGTAGCAGCATTGAGATGATGACTAAAACATGAAAAAGACACTGATAAGTCTATGTTTATTATTCTGGATTCCCATATCGCTTTTTTGTTTAGCTGGAGGGGAATGTGGAATTTCAACAAAGGCAGCAGGTGTAAAAGGCAAATTATACATGTTAGAAAGTAGTGCTTCTTCAATATGGCTATATTTTTACATCGACGCCACATGTCTGTTTGAGAAGTAAATCCACAGTACCCAAAGCATAATAATGATGCCTTACAACTATTTACATACTTCCAGTCTTTGGAATAGTGGTGACACTTATGTTAATTTGCATTGGAACTGGTGATTGACAATTTATATTTAGAGAAGGTGGGAACAACCTGAAAAATGGAGGAAAGCACATTTCAACACTTGGTGATGCAGGTGCCAAGATGTACTGGGGTGGGAGATGCTGAATGAAGACCAGTGTTGTCCACATGTTAGGCACAATTGGGAATCCAGATGTGGCTAATTGTATTTTTGATTAGTAAATTTAAAAAATGAAGAATAGACACAGTCGTTGGGCGCATACATGTGAACCTTTGTTGGTAAAATGCTAAGATGAAAAGCAGGGTGTGTGAGTGTTTTTAGATCTTTGTGTGCTTTTCTACTGCTTATTGGTTATCTGCTAAAATAGTGTGTGACACGGGTAAAAATACCAGATTTCAGCATCATGGAAAAATCAGCAACATTGTATGGAGAGGGGAGCTGTCATCATGGCCAGAATAACCGCTCCAGGCCAGCGGAAGAAAGCAAGAAGAAAGCAGGCCAGGGGATCCCTAAAGCTTGGCTGTTGATTACCTGTACTTAAGGTATCTGGACTTAGGTAGGTAGGAAGTGACCCTACAGTGAGAGAATATGCACTCTACATCAGGCAAACTGAAACTTTACTTATGTGAATTTCTCAGTAGCTTAGTTTGGAGACACTTAAGCACAGTGATGGGTTTCCGTGCATTTCCTCCTTTCTGGCATTCCCACTTCTATCCTGCATAAATTTCAACTTGTTCAAAACAGACTTGCCCACTTCACCCATCTCTCCCTTCCTCACTGACCTGTATCTGCTCCCTGTCTCCCAACACAATTGAATTTAAATCCTTGTCCTCATTCTCAGCTTCTGAAATTGGGAACTCAGCAGCTTCTGGAGGATGAAACCTGCATCCTCCCACGGCCATAGCGCAGTGTTTCATGTCTCCAATTAACGATTGTTTACTTTGTTGATGTTTATTACGTGCATTTGTAAGTTTTTTATATATGAGCGTGTTCATACGCAAACAAATGATTGTTCAAACATGTGCTCTGCAATACTTCAGGTGCAAGATGTGAACAGCACTGTAATTAGAACTCTTTTTTGATAATCCTCCTGTTTTGTGAATTTCTGCCATTTCTGCTTCTGGGCTGCATGGCAACAGTTTACTTTTACTTGTATGTAGGTACTGCCTATGACATCGAACTGTTAACTGATTTACTGTAATAAAATAAACCAGAAGCAATTCTTAATAACATATACAAGATAATTAATATCCTGTTAACATACCTATCATATTTCCTTCCTGTTATGATATGGTGTCCCACTGTGGTAGTTTATCACATAGTAGCTGGAGCAGTGGAAGATCCAAATCAGTTGCAGACCATATGATCTTGAATAACAAAATAAAAAAAATTGTGTGTATTAATTGAGAATAACTGATGAGTCTGGTAACTACAGGCCAATCAGTCTAACGTCAGTGGTGGGAAAACTACTGGAGAGCAATGTTCCCGTTTAGCTGTGCGGCTGCGCAGCTGTCTGAAGCTCCCGCGCAGACCGCTTGCCGGTTTCTCAATGGAAAAACCGCATATGCTCAGAAGTTTGAATGGGCCATGCAGCCCCTTAAAGGGGCCGCGCACCCGAAAAAAATGTTAGAGGGAACATTGCTGGAGACCATTGTCAAGGACAAAATTAATTCTCACTGGGGGAAGCATGGGTTAATAAGGGACAGCCAGCATGGATTTGTTAAAAGCAAATCGTGTCTGACTAACCTGATTGAGTTCTTTGATGAAGTAACAGAGAGGGTTAATGAAGGTAGTGCAGTAAATGTGTGTATTTTTAGACTTTCAAAAGCTATTTGATAAAGTACCACATAACAGACTTGTACGGAAAATAGAAGCACATGTTTTAAAGGGATGGTGGTAACTTGGGTGAGTAATTGGCTAAGGGATAGGAGGCAGAGAGTGGTGGTGAACGGATGTTTTTCTGACTGGAGAGAAGGATGCAGTGGGGTCTCCCAGGGGTCGGTAGTGGGACCATTGCTTTTCTTGTTATATATAACTTGGGGATAGGGAGTACAAATTAAAAATTTGCAGATGATACAAAACTTGACAATGTAGTAAATAGTGAGCAGGATAGTAGCAGACTTCAGGAGAACATAGACAGGCTGGTGAAATGAGCAGACACATGGCAGATGCAATTAAAAGCGGATAAGTGTGAAGTTATGCACTTTGGGAGGAACAACATGGAGAAGCAATATAATCTAAATGGTTCTATTTTGAGGGTGGTGCAAGAGCAGAGGAGCCTGGGGGTGCATATTCACAAATCCTTGAAGGTGACAGGGTAAGTTGATCAGGCAGTTAAGAAAGTGTATGGATACTTGGCTTTTTAAATCAGGGCATTGAATACAAAAACAAATAAGTGATGTTAAACCTTTATATAGCACTGGTTAGGCCTCAGCTGGAGTATTGTGTACAATTCTGGGTACCGCTCTTTAGAAAACCTTGGAGAGGGTACAAAGGAGGTTTACCAGGATGATACCAGGGATGAGGAACTTCAGTTATGTGGAGAGATTGGAGATGCTGGGATTGTTCTCCTTAGAGCAGAGAAAGTTAAGGGGAGACCTATTAAATCTGATTGCATTACAGTCTTGAACAAAGTTATTAACTCAGTGATTCAAAAACGTCTATGCGAAGCAGAAATAAAACAAAGATTTGAGAACTTTGGATACATAAAGGAGTCATCATATCTAAAGGACTGCCACACAGGAGCAGGAAGGTTTGATTTAATTAATACTTATGAGATGGAGGGTGGGAGATTTTAGAAGAGCAATTCAGATTATAAGGTGATCCTAGATTGTCCTGTAGAATTGATATAGTACAGGTTTGAGTCCTATGCCTTCTGAGGGTGACTCAGCACTTGGCAGAAATGAGTTGTACTGTCAGTTCTATCTTGCTTTCTGCCTAGGGAACAAGGAGCACACTGGCATCCAAAAGCCATTTAATTTAATGCGAACAAAGTGACCATCTAGTGTGCCTTCAACCCACAAGTCACTATATTGCTCCCAAGTTTTTGGAGTACTGATATACATTACCTTACATTTATCTACTTCAGTGTCATTTGCTAATTTACACCTCTAATTTACAGTGGAAAGACTGCCTGAATCCCCCCAACTCACCAACCTAATTAGCCATCCCGCACAATTTGGTATCTGCAAATGCCAAGATTCTGCTCCGAATCCTTTCCTGCAGATCACTGGTAAAGCAGACACACAATGACCAATCCTTAGCAAACTTCAATGTGAGAAATTTATAATCACCTTGCTATTTATTATCTAGTTTTTTAAAAACTCCTGTTTGCAATTTTCTCTTGAATTTGCTGGTCAGCATTTTTTTCGACATGGTATTTATGAGGAATTATATCAGACGTGTTTTGAAAGCCTATATTCCTGTGAGAAGTCTAGTAAATTTGTAGGACATGATTCCCTTCCCCAAAATGAATATTTATTAAATTCAAAGTAAAGAGATCCTATAAATACATCCTTTGCTAACATCAACATTATTTCCTGCAACTAATAAGCTAACTCATCAATAGTTCTCTGATTTTTGTTTTAGTCATATTTGTAGAATGGTGTAACATTTGTTATTTTCCATTTCACTGGCTTTCCTTGTTTCCAATCAGCCATGTTAAGCTCCTTCTGCTCATTTGTTGTAAGATAGGTTTGCCATTCAAATGTTTTAGAGGAATCTGTTTTGTTACTATTTCCTCCACCCATTCTCCATATTTTTGAAATTTTCTCCTCTTTCACTGTGATATTTTACATAGGATTACATAGGATATACGGCACAGAAACAGGCCATTCGGCCCAACCAGTCCATGCCGGCGTTTATGCTCTACTCCCGTCTTTCCTCATCTAAATCTATCAGCATAACCCTCTATTCCCTTCTCCCTCATATGCTTGTCTAGCCTCCCCTTGAATGCATCTATACTATTCGCTTCAACCACTCCCTGTGGTAGCGAGTTCCACATTCTCACCACTCTTTGGGTAAAAAAGTTTCTCCTGAATTCCCTATTGGATTTCTTGGTGACTATCTTATATTGATGGCCTCTAGTTATGCTCTTCCTCACAAGTGGAAACATTCTCTTTGTATTCACTCTATCAAAACCTTTCATAATTTTAAAGACCTCTATTAGGTCACCCCTTGGAGAATTGAAAATATTTCTATTTTTCCCATTCCCACCTCAGATCTGATTAAATACTCAAATGTTCAATAACAGCTACTACATTCTAGGATAGTCTGATACTCTGTTTCAGCTTGAATGCTCTATATCCCTTCTAAAATATACTCCTCCCCTCCCAGTTCTTCTAATTATCAATTAAATCTAATTATCAATTAAATCTAATTATCTTTCTCCTGAAAGATCTGATATCTCCACTCTAGCCAAGCTGCGTACATTTAAAAGATGTTCCTTACCTCTATTCCACAAGCCTTAGTTTCCCATACAATCTAACCCTTTCTGCACAGAAGGGAAAGTAATTTTAAGGTGAAGTATTTGCTCTCGGGTTAGGTTTTATACTTTAACACCTCCTTAAGAACATGAATCTCTCAGTGAAAGTATACAAAGCAAAATCATATTATGCAGCAACAGATACACATAGCTGACATTAGCCAGCCTCAGCTGTTGTGTACTCCAGACAGAAGGGAATTTGGCTCAATAGCTCCTCCTCTAAAGAAAACAAATTCCAATTTAGCTCCTGCAAAGCAGCATTAATTAGATTTACTTACCTCTGCAATTTAATAATTGTTCTTTATTTACAAAAAAGGCACAAGTATGAACATAAACATAAAATCATGATTGGATATTCAATCCTATTTACCCCCCCCCCCCCCCGCAATTTTCTCTCCTCCACCCCTGTAGGTGGTGACACGTGGCATTATACGGTTCCATTAGCACCAGCAGCTTTCTGGTACTCATCCAAGTAGGCATTCTTCAAATGTGAGTTTAGACAGTGAGTGCCAACAGGCTATTCCATAGGAAGCATCATAGCAGAGCCCAATCCTGTCCTTGTTCAACATCCAAACGCACACTATCCAGCAGGTGTCACAGGGTAGCAATCAGGAAGTAGAACACTGGCTGGTTTTCTCTGAAGCATGAGATACTGAAACCAATTATACCACCGCCATTACTGCCCTGATTGTATGAGATAATTTGAGACCGTATCATTTACTGCAGGCTGCATGAGTAGAACTGATGAATCAGCTGTTCAGAAGGCTAGTTTGTACAGTGAATAAGAACTAGAATCTGTTATCTTATTAGCTGGCTCTCACATTGTGATTTATAATACCTGTTGTGCTTTTATTAATTTTATATAGTTGTGTTTTGTTAGTAAGCAAAAAACGAGTTTAGCCAAGTACATGATGCAAAACACAACCGTATGCAGTTTGTGCTACAATACTGTGGATAAGCATCTGGATTTTAAGAAAAAAGTCGTTATTTAGCAGAAATCTACTGCTAAGTATGCAGCTAACGGGAATGAATTCAGAGTGTGTGTCCTGTCAGTATAATTTGTTTACTAATTTATATTCATTCAAATAGAAATCAATTAAAATACCTGAAGAGCCTACCTCTTTTGTTTCACTTGTCAAGCTGTTGCTCATATAGAATTGACAATATTTTATTATAAAGTTGCAATGACTTGAGCTTAAAATATAAAAACAAAAACCTGAATAGCATTTTATATTCTGTCAAATATGCAAATGCAATATTTTTCATCTGAGATTTTGTAATTGCTGTGCTTATGTCCAAAGCAAACAACGATTGTGACCTTGCATTTTTCCACTTGAGTCATTCCATTGTGCTGAAAGACTAAGTCTAATCTCTTGAAAAGATGTACTGTATCTCAGAAATAAATTCACTCCAGAGAAAGAGCATGCTGAATGAACTTCATTGTTTTTGTTTGAATACATAATATTTGAATTAATTTATGTACAACAGTCACACAATAAACTTTGGTAGAACAGAAATTTTATTTTAATCTTTGGGAAAGCTAAAAGTAGCAAACTCATTAATAAAAATATAAGTAAGGCTGCCATTAACTATTTCCCTCTTGACTTTTCATTAAGGGTTATATTTTCCTCCGTGTGTATTTAAAAAAAAAAACATTTTAATAAACTGTCGCAAATCTGTGAGAATTTAGTGAAAGAAAGTTTCTTTAGTTTTACACACTGAAGAAAATATGCCCTTAAATATCCCTGTAATCATGAATGTGTGTAATGTTTATCACCTTAGTCATATTTGTCTTTAATCTAATTGAGGTGTTTAAGATGATTAAAGGAGTTTATCGGGTAGATAGAGAGAAACTATATTTCCTCTAGTGGGGGAGTCCAGAACAAGGGGGCATAACCTTAAAATTAGAGATGGTCTTTTCAGGGAGGATTTCAGAAAGCACTTCTTCATACAAAGAGTAGTGGAAATCTAGAACTCTTTCCTCTCAAAAGCTGTTGAGGCTAGTTCAATTGAAAATTACAAAACTGAGATTGATAGATTTTTGTTAGGCAAGGGTATTAAGGGTTACGGAGCCAAGGCGGGTAGATGGAGTTAAGATACAGATCAGCCATGATCTAATTGAATGGCTGAACAGGCTTGAGGGGCTGAATGGCCGACTGCTGTTCCTATGTTCCTAATATATTGAAATATCCATCTCTTGTTCTAAGTATGTTAATGGCCCGTAATTTCCAATAGGAGGCTTCCTGCGTGCGGATGCCTCCTATCGGGAAAAAATCTACACCCTTACCTGAGGGCTCCCGAGGTCCGGACACTTCCGATCCTGGGCTTCTCCACAGTCGAAATGCGCAGGGCCCACGTATCCCAGGGGCGTATGCGGTTCGCAAGTATCCTTGGGATCACGTGGGCCAGGCGAGCCAATAAAAGAAGGGAATCCCCCATCGTACTTTTGACAGATAGACCTGTCAAAAGTATGAATGGGGATCACTGAAAAAAGATACTAAAACATTAAATAATTTTTTTTAAATGATCACGTTTTTAAAATGATTTAAAATTACATTAAATTCAATATTTTAAACAAAAATTAAATTTTTTGAAAAAGTAATAAGTTTTTTACGGGGCTAAAAATAAACTTACCTTTTTAAAAGTATTTTTAAGTTATAAATGAGTGGAAATTAAAAAAAAACTTTAAAAAACTCTTATGCTAAGATTTTTAAGTGATTTCAGCGGGCGGAGATTGTGCAGAAAGCGGAACTCTCCACCCACAGAGGCCCTTCTCCAGGGCAGGCGTCCGATCTGTCAAGAGGATTCTTGACAGATCGGAAATGCCGGTTTTCAGCGCATGCGCTTTGCATGCCTGAAACCGGCATTTCCGATGTCCCTACAGGTGTGTACACAGCTCGTACTCACCCGTAGGCATCGGAAAATACGGGCCATTGTCTATGATGAGGTGAATCGAGCATAGGCTAATAAAAGATAGATTAGTCTGAATTTGGAGAAAAAAAGGCTAAGCAATTCATGCTTTGCTTTTATGTAAAAATAGAAAATATTAAGGGTTATATCCAAAACGTTAATCAATCCTTCTGACTCTTCTTGACATGCTGGGCCTCAACAAACCTTGACTCTTGGATTGTGGATTCTTCCCCCTTACTGTGGCTACTCCAGATGGCTATACCTTCTACCATATCTCTTGCCCTCTCCGTTGTAATGGTTACATGGCTCTCATTGCCAGTTGCCGTCTCACAGTCTTCAGGTTTTTAAAACCCGAAGTATCACCTTGTCTCTATCTTTTCCCTATTTTTTTTTAACTCCTTTCAACCTTGGTGGTGTCCTGTACTACAAACCTGGTGTTTCACCTTGGTTTTTCAATTTAAAAGATACCATTATTATTTTAGATTTCCTGGATTTGTGGGCTTTTTTACTTGTGCTTTGATTTGATATTTGTTTTACTGTCTTTTTTTTGTGTGAATCATTGTCTTTTTTTGGTTAAAGGTCCTCCTTAATTCTCAAGATCCTACCAGCCAGTATCTAATCCAAAATCACAGACATATTAGGTAAACATTTAGGGCCATCAGATGATTGTGATAAATCATATCTTTTTCTTCATTTCAGACTGTCTTCTCTATAACCCTCTTGTCTTTGGGGGTTCTGTCAGCTGAATGGTTTGGGCTCTGTTTCTATGGCAACAGCAAACTATTAAAAATAAGTTTCATCATTTTTATTATGCCATTAGTTTCAGAAAGGATAAGTTAAACTATTCAAGTTGCAATACTGAAAGAAAGCTGTCCATTCAGGAACACTACTGCTATTCTCTACTTCTCTCCCATATGCAATTTCTTTGAAAATCATTTAAAAAAAAATAGCAAATGTAATTAATAGATTTGTATAAGTTTTTTTTAAATTAAAAGCATCCATTAGGAAAATATTTGTACATTGTTCATAGAGGCATATAAAGTTTAATTCATATTCTATATGAAAACATTTCAAAATTAATTTATGATACCCTTCGGTGTATTATATCAATATTCAGGCATAATGTGCATAGAACTTATAAGTGAATGGTTGCATATTATTTCTTGATAAACCTGAAATAATGATGCAACAAGAGTTAATCCATACTGATGCTGAATATTGGTGTCTGCATTGACAGCCACTGCTGATACAAAAACTGTCCGAAACAGAATAACACTCCTGTTTACATTGGAAATCAAATATAAAATAAACTACGACGGGTCCACATATATGGTAGATATAAATTGGGAAGTGACTGCTTAAAAAATCTCATCAGTCTGTGAAACAAATTCTACTGTCACTTGACAAATCAAATAATTTGATCCCTACTGTCTATCATGGAATGCCCACTGAAAAAAAACACAGAACAATAATCCTGTAAAGATAAAATGGTAAGAAATCACTAAGACCTTGAAATGACTCTCCGATATTAATATGTTTGTATAAAATCTCTCTGCCTACCTGCTATTTAATGGAGACATTAAACACCTTTTTTAAACAACTTGCTACCTCTGTTAAAAATCAGAGGAACTTTTATTTAAATACATCAAGTTTACACTAATGTCATAATTTTAAGGCCTAACTTTCTACATAAAATGACACACTCTGGAATGTGTTCGAAACAGTAATCTCTTTCGGGGTTAAGATACTGTTAATAAATTGTTTTCAAATCCCTCCATGGCCTCGTCCCTCCCTATCTCTGTAATTTCCTTCAGCCCCACAACCCCCCGAGATATCTGCGCTCCACTAATGCTGCCCTCTTGAGCATCCCTGATTATAATCGCTCAACCATTGGTGGCCGTGCCTTCTGTTGCCTTTTTTAAAATTCGTTCATGGGATGTGGGCGTCGCTGGCAAGGCCAGTATTTATTGCCCATCCCTAATTGCCCTTTGAGAAGGTGGTGGTGAGCCGCCGCCTTGAACCGCTGTAGTCCATATGGTGAAGGCACTCCCACAGTGCTGTTAGGGAGGGAGTTCCAGGATTTTGACCCAGCGACGATGAAGGATCGGCGATATACTTCTAAGTCAGGATGGTGTGTGACTTGGAGGGGAACTTGGAGGTGGTGGTGTTCCCATGCGCCTGCTGCCCTTGTCCTTCTAGGTGGAAGAGGTCACGGGTTTGGGAGGTGCTGCTGAAGAAGCCTTGGCAAGTTGCTGCAATGCATCTTGTAGATAGTACATACTGCAGCCACGGTACGCCGGTGGTGGAGGGAGTGAATGTTTAAGGTGGTGGATGGGGTGCCAATCAAGCGGGCTGCTTTGTCCTGGATGGTGTCGAGCTTCTTCAGTGTTGTTGGAGCTGCACTCATCCAGGCAAGTGGAGAGTATTCCATCACACTCCTTACTTGTGTCTTGTAGATAGTAGAAGGCTTTGGGGAGTCAGGAGGTGAGACACTTGACGCAGAATACCTAGCCTCAGACCTGCGCTTGTTGTCACAGTATTTATGTGGCTGGTCCAGTTAAGTTTCTGGTCAATGGTGACCCCCCCCAGGATGTTGATGGTGGGGGATTCGGCGATGGTAATGCTGTTGAATGTCAAGGGGCGGTGGTTAGGATCTCGCTTGTTGGAGATGATCATTGCCTGGCATTTGTGTGGCGCGAATGATACCTGCCACTTATCAGCCCAAGTCTGAACGGTGACGTAATAAAGACTCACTATGCACTTGAACATAAAGCAAGGCTTTAATCAACTTGTAACAAAACATGGAGGTCAAGTTAGCAGTCACTAGCTTCCTGTTTCCAGATTGTCTCTGCCCAAGGTGGGCCCATGCCTGAGTATTTATACTCCCTGGACGGCGCCCCAGCTGGCCGCCCAGTAGTACTTCCTGAGTTGTTACTTGCGATTTATGACATTCTTCCTCCCTAAAAGGTTTGGAAGTCCAGTCTTCCTTTAACGGACTAGGTGGACCAGAAATAGCCGCAGACGTTTAGCTCTCTGCTTGTGACTGGAAGGCACGTCTCCCCGGACCGTGTCCTGGTCCCTGGGTCGCTTGGCCCGTACCGGTAAGTCAGTAGAGTCCGCGTCATCTTGATCATCCTGTGGAGGACTGGGAATATCATGACTCCGGGTGCGGGTCCCCACAGGTGCTGAGCTGGCCTCATCCCGGGTCGTGGCTGGAGATTGTCCGGCGTCCTGGTTTCGGGTGGCCATCCTACGGGGAGCGTCCAGCTCCCGGAGTTGATCCGGTAGCGTTGCCGCCAGATCCCCCGATGTCCCAGGCGGGGCGTCATTTTCATAGGGGTGCGGAGTGTTGATATCATTGTCGGGGGATCCTTCATCATTCGGGCCCGTGTGACCGGTTGGGCAGGGAGCCAGATCTCGGAGCGAGACGGTGGTCTCCCGGCCATCAGGGTACCGTACGTGCGCATACGTGGGGTTTACCTCCGTTAACTCCACCTCGTCAACGAGAGGGTCGTTTTTGGCAGACCGGACGAACCTCCGGAGTAGCACCGGGCCGGGAGCCACCAACCATGACGGTAGAGACGTCCCATGTGTAGAGCGACGCCGGAATTTGAAGAATCGCTCATGAGGCGTGACATTAGTAGATGTGGAGAGAAGAGACCTGATAGAGTGTAACGCGTCGGGGAGCACCGTTTTCCACTGCTGGTCCGGCAGGTTGCGTGACCTTAGTGCCAGACGGACAGCGTTCCAGATGATGGCATTGTATCGTTCAACCTGTCCGTTACCGATTGGGTGATATGGTGTCGTCCTACTTGAGGCGATTCCCCGTTGAGAGATAACTTTTAAGTTCACTCGACATAAAGGAGGGACCCCGATCAGTGTGGATAAAATTGGCCGTCCCGCAAAGGGAAAAGACCTGATCGAGGCATTTAATTACCGTAGAGGTAAGCATATTAGGGCAGGGGAAGGCGAAGGGAAAGCGTGAATACTCGTCCACCATCGTAAGTAGGTAGGTGTTCCTTGTCGACGAAGGCAATGGCCCTTTAAAGTCTATGCTGAGCCTCTGCATAGGCTGCATTGCATGTATGAGTAAGCCATCTGATGGGCGAAAGAATTGTGGTTTCAGTTCTGCACAAATCCTACAGGAGGAGCATGTTTTCTTTACGTCCTCGGTTGAAAATGGTAGATTTTTGGAGCGCACAAAGTGCAACATGCGGGTCACACCAGGATGGCATAAGTCCATATGCAAATCCACCAGAGTCGACGTTGACATTGAGGAGCAAAATGCCCGTGTGAAGGTATCTGGGGCCACGTTCTGTTTGCCGGGTCGGTAACAGATAGTATATCCAAAGGCAGCCAGCTCCATCCTCCAGAGTTGAATTTTATTATTTTTGATTTTCGTGCGCCTCCGGTTATCCAACATGAAGGCCACAGAGCGCTGGTCAGTTATAAGCGTAAAATGACGCCGAGCAAGAAAATGACCCCATTGGCGTACAGCCTCGATGATGGCCGTAGCCTCCTTCTCGACGGGGGGGTAATGGAGCTCGCTACCCTGCAAGGTTCTGGATAGGAATGCCACGGGTCGGCCACCTTGATTCAAGGTAGCGGAGATCGCCACCTCCGATGCATCGCATTCGACCACAAAAGGAAGATTTGTGTCAATGGAGCGAAGCGTGGCTTTCTCCAGCTGTCGTTTGAGGAGGTTGAAGGCAGAAATAGCCGTAGCTTCCAATGGAAAAGACTTCGCATGGAGCAGGGGCAGTATTTTATCGGAGAAGTGTGGTATCCATTTTGCGTAATAAGCAAACATGCCAAGTGCCCGACGAAGAGAGCCGAGGTTCGTCGGGGGAGGGAGCTCCTGAAGTGGACGAAGTCGCTCTGGGTCCGGTTTAATAACACCGTTGCCCACCCAGTAGCCAAGAATGTTCACCGATGGCACCGACTTCACCGATTTGGATTCGTTTAACGTTAAGTGGCGACGGCGGAGTACGTCAAAAAATCTCTGAAGATTGGCGTCATGCTCCTTTTGATCATGGCCGGCAATAGTGATATTGTCTAAATACGGAAAGGTATCCGTCAAGTTCTCTTGCCAGACTAGGCCATCCATGGCCCGTTGGAAGACGGCCACCCCATTGGTGACCCCGAATGGAAGGCGGCGAAACTGGAAAAGCCGACCATTGGCCTCAAAGGCCGTATACTTCTTGTCGGCGTCTTGCAGTGGCACCTGATGGTACGCGCTTTTTAAATCGAAGGTCGAGAATACCTTGTATTTGGCAAGGTTGTTGACCATGTCATCTATGCGTGGCAGCGGGTAGGCATCCAGATCGGTATATAGATTAATAGTCTGCGAATAATCGATACACAGACGTTTTTTATGTTATTTTAAGGGATTCCTCACGATGACGACCTGAGCCCGCCAGGGAGATGAACATGGCTCGATAATACCGTCGACTAAAAGGCGAGAGATTTCCGCCTCAATAAACGCTCGATCATCTTGGCTAAAGCGCCGCGATTTGGTGGCTATGGGTTTACAGCGGGGGGGAAGATTGGCAAACAGGGAGGGTTCACCGAGTAAGGCCGCCGAGAGTGCACAAAACGGCACCTTAGAAATGGTAAGCTCCGACCTTGACCCTCCAAACTCAAAAGTGATCTTCTTGTGCTGCTTCTGGAAGTCCTATCCCAGAAGCACATCGCTGCATAAGTTTGCGAGTACTCCGAGCCGGGTGGAGAGATACGTGCGGCCGTTGAGGATGAGGTTGACCAGACAGAAGCCAGAAGAATTGGTGGTCAGAGTCGTCAGAGCCATTGCGATCTCCCTGTCCGAGGGATAAATGTGCAGTTTTAACCTGTTGACAGCCCGCTTACTAATGAAGCTGCCAGAGCTGCAGGAGTCGATTAGCGCGCTTAGAGTGTGCCCATTTACTGAAACCTTCGTGGCTGCATGGGACAAACTTTGGGGAAAAACAGCCGTGATGGGAGGAGGGGCAATTTTCCCTTCGGCAACTGTAGCCTTAACAGTAGTTCTTGGGGGAGGAGCAGCTCCATAGATAGCAGCTGTGAAGCTAACAGGAGCTCTCGACCGGTATACTTTAGAGGAGCGGCCTTTCTTGTTAGCAAAGGCCCGTGACTGGCATACCTTGGAAAAGTGTCCTTTCTTGCTGCAATGATTGCAGGTCACATTACGAGCCGGGCAAAATTTTCTGTGATGGCACGCCCCTCCACAAAAGAAACACTTTCTTCCTGATTGCCAGGATGCTGCTAGGGCGGGGTCGTCATCAGCGAAGGCCTCTAGGGTAGGGTCGTCGTCTGTTAGAGTAGAGTCAACATCAGTGGGGGCATCCGCCCGAGACCTACCGAAAGACTCATTAAAGGAGATAGCCGCCGCCCGTGCACGTGGTGGGAGATAAGTGTCTGCATTTTTCTTGGCCAAGTCCAAGGAACACGCCTGGTCATAAGCAGCCCGTAAATTGAGGGTTTTATTTTCCAGCAGGCGCTGACGTATAAAAGGGGACGCGATTCCATTGATAAAGGAATCGCGGATTAGTTCCTCTTGATACTGTTCAGCTGTAACTGCTTTAAGGTCACAATCCTTGCTGAGCCTGCGAAGTTTCTGGAGAAATTCATCGAGTGATTCCCCAGGCTGCTGCCGAGTTGTGGCCAGTAGGTGTCGAGCAAAGATTTCATTTGGGGACTTGACATATAGCTGCTGTAAGATTTCGATAGCAGTGTCATAGTCTATACAGTCCTCAATATAATCATACACATGAGGAGACACGTAGTTGATAAGCATTCGTAACTTATTAGGGACATCCGCCCCACATTCTTCAAGAAAGTTGCTAAAGGTACGAAACCAATGCTTCCATACCTTTGCTGCCGCAGGTGCATTCGGGTCCAGGTCGAGACGAGCGGGTCGAAGGAGTTTTTCCATGATGGATCAGTTTCTTGCCCAAGTTCCCTTCTGTGGTTCGAGTTGCAGCTGGTTGTTCCGAATCACCCAAAGCGTGGAGACGATATCAAGTTGATTAAATTGACGTAATAAAGACTCACTACGCACTTGAACATAAAGCAAGGCTTTAATCAACTTGTAACAAAACATGGAGGTCTAGTTAGCAGTCACTAGCTTCCTGTTTCCAGATTGTCTCTGCCCAAGGTGGGCCCATGCCTGAGTATTTATACTCCCTGGACGGCGCCCCAGCTGGCCGCCCAGTAGTACTTCCTGAGTTGTTACTTGCGATTTATGACAAACGGCGTCCAGGTCTTGTTGCATGCGGGCATGGACTGCTTCATTATCTGAGGAGTTGTGAGTGGCACTGAACACTGTGCGGTCATCAGCGAACTTCCCCATTTCTGACCTTATGTTGGAGGGAAGATCATTGATGAAGCAGCTGAAGATGGTTGGGCCTAGGACACTGCCCTGAGTAACTCCTGCAGTGATGTCCTGGGGCTGTGATGATTGACCTTCAACCACCACAACCATCTTCCTTTGTGCTAGGTATGACTCCAGCCAGTGGAGAGTTGTCCCCCGATTCCCATTGACTTCAGTTTTGCTTGGGCTCCTTGATGCCAGACTCGGTCAAATGCTGCTTTGATGTCAAGGACAGTCACTCTCACCTCACCTCTCGAATTCAGCTCCTTTGTCCATGTTTGGACTAAGGCTGTAGTGAGGTTGGGAGCTGAGGGAACCCAAACTGGGCATCAGTGAGCAGGTTATTACCGCTTGATAGCGCTGTCGATGACACATTCCATCTCTTCGCTGATGATTGATAGTAGACTGATGGAGCGGTAATTGGCTGTATTGGATTTGTCCTGCTTTTTGTGGACAGGACATACCTGTGCAGTTTTCCACATTGTCGGGTAGATGCCAGTGTTGTAGCTGTACTGGAACAGCTTGGCTAGAGGCGCGGCTAGTTCTGGAGCACAAGTCTTCAGCACGACAGCCGGGATGTTGTCGGGGCTCATAGCCTTTGCTGTATCCAGTGCGCTCAGCCGTTTCTTGATATCAAATGGAGTGAATTGAATTGGCTGAAGACTGGCTTCTGTGATGGTGGGGACCTCAGGAGGAGGCCGATATGGATCATCCACTCGGCACTTCTGGCTGAAGATGGTTGCAAACGCATCAGCCTTGTCTTTTGCACTCACGTGCTGGGCTCCACCATCACTGAGGATTGGGATATTCATGGAGCCTCCTCCTCCTGTTAGTTGTTTAATGGTCCACCACCATTGACGACTGGATGTAGCAGTACTGCAGAGCTTTGATTTGATCCATTGATTGTGGGACCTTTTAGACCGGTCTGTAGCATGCTGCTTCTGCTTTTTAGCATGCATGTAGTTCTGTGTTGCAGCTTCCCCAGGTTCGCACCTCATTTTTAGGTACGCCTGGTGCTGCTCCTGGCAGGCTCTTCTACACTCCTTATTGAACCAGGGTTGTTCCCCTGGCTTGGTGGTAATGGTAGAGTGAATGATATGCCGGGCCATGAGGTTACAGATTGTGGTGGAATACAATTCTGCTGCTGCTGATGGCCCACAGCGCCTCATGGATGCCCAGTTTTGAGCTGCTAGATCTGTTCTGAATGTATCCCATTTAGCACGGTGGTAGTGCCACACAACACGAGGGAGGGTGTCCTCAGTGTGAAGATGGGACTTCATCTGCACAATGACTGTGCGGTGGTCACTGCTACCAATACTGTCATGGACAGATGCATCTGCAACAGGTAGATTGGTGAGGACGAGGTCAAGTAGGTTTTTCCCTCGTGTTGGTTCTCTCGCCACCTGTCAAAACCCAGACTGGCAGCTATGTCCTTCAGGACTCGGCCAGCTCGGTCAGTAGTGGTGCTACCGAGCCACTCCTGGTGATGGACATTGAAGTTTCCCACCCGCAGTACATTCTGTGCCCTTGCTACTCTCAGTGCTTCTTCCAAGTTGTGTTCAACATTGGAGGAGTACTGATTCATCAGCTGAGGGAGGGTGGTAGGTGGTAATCAGCAGGAGGTTTCCTTGCCCATGCTTGTCCTGAAGCCATGAGACTTTATGGGGTCCAGAGTCAATGTTGAGGACTCCCAGGGCCACTCCTTCCCAACTGTATACCACTGTGTCGCCTCCCCTGGTGGGTCTATCCTGCCGGTGGGACAGGACATAACCAGGGATGGTGATGGAGGAGTTTGGGACATTGGCTGAAAGGTATGATTCTGTGAGTATGACTATGTCAGTCTGTGGGACAGCTCTCCCAATTTTGGCACAAGTCCCTAGATGTTGGTGAGGAGGGTCGACTGGGCTGGGTGTGCCGTTGTCATGTCGGTAGCTGGTGCCAAGGTTGATGACGCTTGGTCCGTCCGGTTTTTCTTATTAGTATTGTGTTTCGTAGCAGCTTCCTAGGCCATTTCAGAGGGCAGTTAGGAGTCAACCACATTGCTGTGGGTCTTAGGCCCTAAGCTCTGGAATTCCCTGCCTAAACCTCGCCGCCTCGCTACCTCTCTTTCCTCCTTTAAGACGCTCCTTAAAACCTACCTCTTTGACCAAGCTTTTGGTCACCTGCCCTAATTTCTCCTTATGTGGCTCGGTGTCAAATTATTTGTCATATAATACTGCTGTGCAGCGCCTTGGGATGTTTTACTATGTTAAAGGTGCTATATAAATACACGTTGTTGTTGTTGTTCTTGTGGTTTCTGATGCCAGTGTATCCTTCAATGTGTTACTGCCTTGTAACATACTGCAAATTGTGAGCTGCCTTGTATGTAATGCAACATTACCTATTATAGGAAAATGTTATCCTTCAGGTCACATGCTAGAATTGGCTTCAATACCTCTTTTTATCCATTGCCAAAATACTACAAAGTCACAATTTTCCTCAGCATATTGATGCAATGATGTCACTGCTGAAAAAACAAATTGGAAAAAAAACCAGCTAGTTTATACTATTTTTAAAATAATTGAGTTAAAGGCTGTAATTTATTTGCAGGATTTAGAGGTTAGTCAGTGTACTCTGTAACTCATTGAGGAATTGATGAATTCTAGCTACATATTCTATTCTATCTATGATGACAACACTATAGAATACCATGAATAATGTTTGCTTTCTATTAGTTCAAGTAAAAGTTATTTTGTAGTAAATTGTTTTTTGGTGATCTGTCATAAATATCATGTGTATCATCATTTATTTAATGATTATCATGATACAGCAGAAGCCATCTGGTAATGATATGGATGTGGGGAGGTTACTGGAATCTATCATCAGACAGAGTGACTGAGCACTTGGACAAGTATCAGCTGATCAAAAGAGTCAGCATGAATTTGTGAAGGGTAGGTCATGTCTGACTAATCTAGTTGAATTTTTGAGGAGGTCACTAGCATGGTGGATAGGGGAGTGTCTAGGGATGTTGTCTATATGGACTTCTAGAAGGTATTTGATAAGGTTCCGCACAAGAGATTATTGGCAAAAATTAGAGCACATGGAATTGGAGGTAACCTTGTGACATGAGTCAGTAATTGGTTGGGAGGTAGGAGACCAAGAGTAGGGATAAAGGCCCAGAAATTCGCCTCTCCAGCTTGCCGCGGGGGTAAGGATCGCACGCGCTCTTACCTACCGCGCCTGCCGTTGTGTTTTGGGCCCACAGGAACTTCGGGTCCTGGGCCTCTCCCAACTGCCGGCACGCAATGCTTGCGTGTTCCAGGGGCGCAGTTAGTGCGATGCGTCCCCTGGGATCACGTGGGCCATGGAGAGCCAATGGCAGCAGACCATCTTTCATTCATAGATTTGACAGGAGACCTGTCAAATCTGTGAATTGAAATCGGCCCCAAAAGAACAGCTAAACTTAAAATAATTTTTTTTAAAAACATCACATTTATAAAATAACTATAGTTAAATAAATTAACTACTTTAAAGAAAAATTTAAATTTTTGAAAAAATGTTAATACTTTTTAAAAGTGATAAAAATAAACTTACCTTTCTTTAAAGTATCTAAAAAAGATAAACCTGTTGAAAATTTTTTAAATGATACTTAATTAACTACTTACCTTGTTGAAAACGGGTCTTGTGCCTCCTTTTTAATAGCGTAGTTTCTTCAATACTTACCCTCGCGTAGAAACCTGAAAAAAAATCTAAGTGTGCTGCGTGCGCGCAGCCTCTACCGCGCACGCGGTTCACCTAGGAACCGCCCCCTTCACCAGACCGGAAGTTCCGGTTTCCCGCGCATGCGCAGTGCATGCAGGAAACCGGCACTTCGGGACGTCTTACGGGTGAGTACACACTGTGTACTCACGCGGGAAGGGCCAAATTTTTGGCCCAAAGGGTTTCTTCTCTGGTTGGTGGGATGTGACACGTAATGTTTCCCAAGGATCTGTACTAGCGCCTCAGTTTTTTACCGTTTATATTAATGACTTGATTGAAGAAATAGAGAGTTGTCTATCCAAGTTTGCAGATGACACTAAGTTAGGAGGTACAGTAAGTTGTGACGGATGGGAGCAGTAAGTTGTGTGAATGGGGGAAAGAAACTTACAAAGGGACGTAGACAGATTAAATGAGTGGGCAAAACTATAGCAGATGGAGTTCAAAGTAGAGAAGTGTGAAGTCATCCACTTTGGATCTAAGAAGGACAAATCAGAATATTTTCTTACGGTTAGAGACTAGGAGCTGTAAAGGAGTAAAGAAATGTAGGTGTTCACGTACACAAATCACTAAAAGCTTGTACAAAAAGTAATCAAAACACTAATTAAATTTTGGCCTTTATCTCAAGGGGTTTGGAATTCAAAAGTGAGCGATTGTTGCTTGGTCAGACCCATTCTAGAGTACTGCATTCAGTTTTGGGCACTGAACCTCAGGAGAGATATATTGGCTTTAGAAGGTATATAGATTCACCAGAATGCTACCAGCTCTTAAAGACTTAGGGGTAGAAATTAGGTCGCGCCCCATTTGGGGCGCAAATATCGTCTGGACGCAAATATTAGCGCCTGGCGCTAATTATCGGCACTGACGGGAAACTTCACTTTTAGCGCCCCGGGAGGTGAGTGGAGCGCTAAAGCAGGCGCTGCACACCTCTCTTAAGGCGCAAAGGCCGAGCAGTGAGGCGCTAACTCGGAGCGCTGGCGAAGCTCATGTAATGTCAGTCAGCAATGGAACACACACACAATGGCACGGGCCAGTTCTTAAAGGGGATGGTTAATCTTGCTTTCCATCCACATCCTGTTCATTGCTGCCTTGAATCTCGGCCTGGAGAGACTTGCACATCAAATGTGCTGGAAAGAACAATGGAGAGCACCAGGTAAAGAGCTCAGAGTGCAGTTCCCACGGTCTCTGCTAAATCGATACAAGGAATGGCAAATCAAAATGAACCTGCAAAGTGCTGCTCAGTACCCAAAACTCCTTCACACAACGTTGAATCTCTCCAGAAGTCTCTCCCTCTCTCTCTCAGAATGCGTAGTTCAAAAATGCCACCAACAATAAAAGACAGGAAGAGGCCCCCTTTAAATAGCGCCCCCCCCAGCCCCACAGCGATTGATAGCGTTCCAGTCTTCTGGTCGTTGGAAGCGCCAGGCGGTAAGGCAGGGGACGCCACTCAATTTCCGCTACGGGGCGCCCCAAGGGCGTTGCACCATGGAATGACGTCACAATCTGCGCGCGCAGGTGGTCGCAGCGGTAAGTTTTAGCGCCGCCGCACAATCTCAAGTTAAGTTCTCGAGCGGCGCAAACATCGCTGCGCCCGGGCGTTAGCGGCTTTGCGCCCCATTAGCGCCCTCTTAAGGCGCTAACGGGTGGCGCAACCAAGTGAATTTTTACCCCTTAACGTATAAGGATAGGTTGCATAAACTTGGCTTGTATTTCCTTGAGTTTAGAAGATTGAGGGGTCATCTAATCGAGGTATTTAAAATGATAAAGGTATTCAATAGGATAGATACAGAGAAACTATTTTCTCTGATGGGTGAATCCAGAACAAGAGGACATAATCTAAAAATTAGAACTAGGCTATTTAGGGATGAAATCAGGAAGCACTTTTTCACATGGGTAATGGAAATTTGAAACGCGCTCCCCAAAAGGCTGTGGATGCTGGGTCAATTGAAATTCTCAAGACAGAGATTGATAGACTTTTGTTAGATAAGGGTATCAAATTATATGGAACAAAGGTGGGTAAGTAGAGTTGAGGTACAGATCAGCCATGATCTAATTGAATGGTGGAACAGGCTTGAGTAGCTGAATGGCCTACTCCTGTTCCTATGTACACATATTGATAGAATAGGTATAACGGTTGGCACTCTGTTACTAGACAGTAATTAAATTCAGGGGTTGAGATGAGAGTTTTGCTCCAACAGTTTACAAATGTCAAGTGAACTGCAAGATTAAATTACTGCGTTAAACTCACTACCAGCTATTTGTTATTCTCTATATTATGTACAATCCAACATCTGCCTTAAAATAACAATCCATTTTCTTTTTTTCTTAACCTTTATCCCATGTGCACACTGACTATTAGAAGCAGTGTGGCGTAGAGAAAAGAATAATTAAGATGTCCATAACACGGGGCAAGGGATACATGGTATCATCTGAGTTAGGTAGACGGCTTACTAAATTATGCAACACATGCATGGTTTATATCAATAACTTGCACTTGGTTGTTTATGCTATCACTGAACCATTGGTAGAACATTTTTTTGTCACAAACCATCAGAACTAGAGTAAGTGGCAAACCTCTGGCTCTTAATGTTGGTCCTGTTTATTTTAAAATACTAGCTCATTTCACGTGGCGTTGCATATAGGAGTCGAGACTAAATGTAGTCTACATGTGAAGTGGGTTAGAGGGCAGGGGCAATTGGACCAGGGCCCACAGATGTCATTCTTTTCCCATTTAAGGTCATATATTCTGTCCTTAATTTTATGTAATTGATTTGATATTATTTATAGTTAAATAGCAAAATTCAGAGCAAATTGGGAAGCAGAGTTGGTTGGAGCAGAGGAGTTTCTCTGCAGTCCAGGTTGAGACGCTAGTCGATATAATACTGAGGTGTTACAGTGCCATTGTTGTACTAATAGGGCTATTTGAGTTTTGTGTGGAAAAAGATTACGAAAATTATATTTTTTTGAGAAAGAAATTCAAACGTGTTGTATAAATAGATTGTAGAGTAAATTCTGGAAGGAAGGCTCTAAGCACAGAGCCTCACTCAGCAGAAAAGTAATTGGAGAATCGGGAGAGGAGCTCCGCATACCCAATTCTTGGTGTTTGATATTCCTGTGATTACTACCCGAAAAACTGGTAAGACTGCAAGTTGAGCACACTGACCGCCAGACCTGATTTTTCGATCTGTGTTCGGTGTCTCGTTTCCTCTTGTGAAGCATTTTAGGATGTTTTGTTACATTACTGTTTTATTTTCCCTGCCGACTTGCTCCTTTCCTTCCTTCTCTGCTGACTCAGAACTGGTCATCCGCCAGTATCTCACCCAAGTAGCAATTTTGCACGTGTGAGCCTTGATGGTGAATGTCGGCATGCTGTTCGACTACAGCGAGCATCATAGCTGAGTCTGATCCTTTTCTTGTCTGACGCCTTGCATGTGTGCTTTCAACTGGATAGCAAGCAGCAGTGTGAACTCTGCCAATGATCTCCCCCCCACCCCCTTTCCAAGAGTACTGAGTCTAGTTGCAGTGCCCCTTCCGCTGTCACAACTAAAGGCCAACTAATAGCACAAACTGGGGATTAAATCTGGCACTCTCTTGGTGTGGCTCAGCAACTCACTGGACAAACTCGCTCAGCCATCTGAGGAACTGGAAATAAAATTTCTAAAGCGTCATTGCAAAGATCAAAAGATTGTTCATGTTCAGTGATTATTTTGTGCAGTATTATATGATCTATTCTAGAATATATTTGCAAGATTAAAGCTTTGAATTTTTCCGTAATCAAAGGCAATTAAGTATTTGCAGTTAAAAATTTAAACAAAAGTAGAACTAAACACAGCTGAGAGTCCATTTGCAGGTGAAAGGATACTCCTTTGATGCTGTACCAGCTGTGTGTTTGTTGAAAGAACAGTTTACTGAGCTTCTGTGCAACCGTCCACTGACAGTATAATGTAGTCATAAGCAGCTTATGTAGTATTCAGAAATAGCAGTGCATTAATTTTTCAAGCACAAAATGCATATGAGGCATAGTACTGCTGCAGGATGATAATGAAGCTAGAATTTTAAAATCTGCAGGGAATAAAGCTCTGAGCCACTGAGATACAAGTGTTCATCAAATAATTTAGAGACATTCACATGTTAATGAACCTGGTCAACAGTATCAATGAACGGTTAGGATTTCTAGTTTTACCTTTAGCAATTTTTGTCTGTGTCAAATTTACACTTTTCGCACTTTCATTTTTGTATCATTTAAAAAAAAAAGTAAAGTTGGAGCAAATTCAGATAAAAGTGGAAATCTTGAGCATCAGTCTCATACAGTTATAGCCTGGGGGAATGAGTATTAAAACAAAGAGGGCTGTAGACCAGAGAGCAGAGGAATGGGAGCTTGAATTCTGTTTCTGAGCTGGGTACTTGACCCTTATTCTGCTGAAATAACTATCATTCTACTGATCCTTTATACCTGGATTAAACTGTGATGGTAAGAATGCATCAGTAATCAAGTCCCATAGGTAGCATTTGGATTTTTCTTTGGTGTTATTAAAGAAACACCAATTTCAATTTTTTTTAGTTCAGATTTGAAAGGAATGTTACTGGTTTAGCCTGACAACCAGGAACCTTACAAATGGTAAAATGTGGTACTGCTAATAAGTCTTACTGATGGATAACAACATAGGTAGCACCATGTAAACTTGTGCAGGGCAACTAGTGGACATTAAATGGAGCTGTGTCTGTATTGCCTATATACATATATATTACATATTACATATAATAATATAAGTAGACTCTAAATAGAATGGAGGGTCAGCTGAGACCCGCAACGGGACCAACATCCTTGCGGGGAGGTTTGCTAGTGCTGTTGGGGGGGGTTTAAACTAACTTGGCAGGGGGATGGGATACAGAGTGGAGCTATAGTAGGGGGTGATGCACAGCCAAATATAGAGGAAAAAACAAGTCAGCCTGAAAGGCAGTGCAAATATGTAACGGCACAAGGGAGTATGGCAAGGCTGGATGGCATTTATTTTAATGCAAGGCGTCTTGCGAGTAAGGCTGATGAATTGAAGGTGTTGATGAACACATGAGAGTATGATATTGTTCCTATCACAGACTTGGTTGAGGGAGAGGCAGGACTGGCAGCTCAATATTCTGGGGTATAGAATCTTCAGGCGAGACAGAGGGGGGTGTAAAAGAGGAGAGGGTGTCGCAATATTAATCAAGGAGTCAATTACTTCTGTAAGGAGGGATGATATCTTAGTAGGTTCCTCTAATGAGGCCATATGGGTAGAACTTAAAAACAAAAAGGGGGCAAGCACTTTGCTGGGAGTGTACTATAGGCCCCCAAACAGTCAGGGGAAGATAGAGGAACAGATATGTAGGCAAATCTCAGAGAAGTGTAGAAATAATAGGATAATAATAGTAGGGGATTTCAACTTCTCCAATATATAGGATATATATGGGATAGTCAGAGTGTGAAAGGCTTAGAGGGTGCGGAATTCTTAAAGTGCATCCAGGAGAGATTTTTGAGCCAGCATGTAGAAAGTCCTACAAGAGAGGGGGCGGTACTGGACCTAATTCTAGGGAATGTAGCCAGGCAAGTGGTAGAAGTGTCAGTAGGAGAGCATTTTGGTGACAGTGACCATAATTTGGTGAGATTTAAGGTAGTCATGGAAAAGGACAAAGATGGACCGGAAATAAAGGTTCTAAATTGGGGGAAGGCCGATTTTAATATGATAAGGCAGGATCTGGCCAAAGTGGACTGGGATCAGCTACTTGTAGTAAAATCCACATCAGAGCAGTGGGAGTCTTTCAGAAAGGAAATAGAGAGAGTACAATGCCAACATGTTCCCGTAAAGGTCAAGGGTGGGACCAACAAGCCCAGGGAACCCTGGATGTCGAGGGATATACAAGAATGGATTAGAAAAAAAAGGGAGGCTTTTGGCAGATACAAAGGACTAAAAACAGTGGCAGCCCTAGAGGAGTATAGAAAGTGCACTTAAAAAAAGAAATTAGGAGAGCGAAGAGGGGGCATGAATAAACACTGGCGGGCAAAATAAAGGAAAATCCCAAGGTGTTTTATAAGTATATTAAGGGCAAGAGGATAACCAGGGAAAGAGTAGGGCCCATTAGGAACCAAAGTGGCAATCTGTGTGTAGAGCCGGAAGATGTGGGTGAGGTTTTAAATGAATATTTTGCATCTGTGTTCATTATGGAGAAGGACGATGTAGGCATAGAAATCAGGCAGGGGGATTGTGATATACTTGAACAAATTAGTATTGAGAGGGAGGAGGTACTAGCGGTTTTAGCGAGCTTAAAAGTGGATAAATCCCCAGGCCCAGACGAGATGTATCCCAGGCTGCTGTGTGAGGCAAGGGAGGAGATTGCAGGGGCTCTGACACAAATTTTCAGTTCCTCTCTGGCCACAGGGGAGGTGCCAGAGGACTGGAGGACAGCTAACGTAGTACCATGATTCAAGAAGGGTAGTAGGGATAAACCAGGGAATTACAGGCCAGTAGCCTAACATCAGTGGTAGGGAAATTATTGGAAAAAATTCTGAGGGACAGAATTAGTCTCTACTTGGAGAGGCAAGGATTAATCAAGTATAGTCAGCATGGCTTTGTCAGGGGGATATCATGTCTAACCAATTTGATCGAATTTTTCGAGGGGGTGACCAGGTGTGTGGATGAGGGTAGTGCAGTTGATGTAGTCTACATGGACTTCAGTAAGGCTTTTGACAAAGTCCCGCATGGGAGACTGGTCAAGAAGGTAAGAGCCCATGGGATCCAGGGCAATTTGGCACATTGGATCCAAAATTGGCTTAGTGGCAGGAGGCAGAGGGTGATGGTCGAAGGTTGTTTTTGTGACTGGAAGCCTGTGTCCAGTGGTGTACCGCAAGGATCAGTGCTGAGTCCTTTGCTGTCTGTAGTGTACATTAATGATTTAGATATGAATGTAGGAGGTATGATCAGTAAGTTCGCAGATGACACGAAAATTGGTGGAGTGGTAAATAGCGAGGAGGGAAGCCTCAGGCTACAGGACGATATAGATGGCTGGGCAGAACAGTGGCAAATGGAATTTAACCCTGAAAAGTGTGAGTTGATGCATTTTGGGAGGACTAACATGGCAAGGGAATACGCAATGAATGGTAGGACCCTAGGAAGGACAGAGGATCAGAGGGACCTTGGTGTGCATGTACATAGATCCCTGAAGGCAGCAGGACAGGTAGATAAGGTGGTTAAAAAGGCATATGGGATACTTGCCTTCATTAGCCGAGGCATAGAATCTAAGAGCAGGGAGGTTATGATGGAGCTGTACAAAACACTAGTTAGGCCACAGTTGGAATACTGTGTGCAGTTCTGGTCGCCACACTATAGGAAGGATGTGATTGCATTGGAGAGGGTGCAGAGGAGATTCACCAGGATGTTACCTGGGCTGCAGAGGAGATTCACCAGGATGTTACGTGGGCTGGAGTGTTTCAGCTATGAAGAGAGACTGGACAGGCTGGGGTTGTTTTCCTTAGAGCAGAGAAGGCTGAGGGGGGGGGTTGATTGACATGTACAAAATTATGAGGGGCATAGATAGGGTCGATAGAAAGGAACTTTTTCCCTTGGTAGAGGGGTCAATAACCAGGCGGCATTGTTTCAAGGTAAGGGGCAGGAGGTTTAGAGGGGATTTGAGGGAAAACTTTTTTCACCCAGAGGGTGGTTGGAATCTGGAACTCACTGCCTGAAAGGGTGGTAGAGGCAGGAACCCTCACAACATTCAAGAAGCATTTAGATGAGCACTTGAAATACCATAGCATACAAGGCTACGGACCAAGTGCTGGAAAATGGGATTAGAATAGATAGGGCTTGATGGCTGGCGTGGACACGATGGGCCGAAGGGCCTCTTTCTGTGCTGTATAACTCTATGACTCTCTGAGACCCATTGCCTGCAATTTCTGCGCCATGTGGGAATTCCAGGACGCTTCCAGCTGCTCAAGCTCAGGGTAGGAAGAGACAGGGAGTGCAGGAATTCTTCAGGAGTGTGGCACTCTCAAACTAGTTTTCAGTATTGAATACTAGTGAGGGTGACGACACCTCGAAGGAGAGCATGGCACCGTGGGGCAAAGAATTGCACAGGGGGGCACAGCAAAGTTTAGGAATGCAGGGGATTCAAAAGTCGGGGGGAAGTACCCAACTTAGAAACAATTCAAGTTTCCATTTCTCTGCTCGTTGGTCTGCAGCCCTCTTTGTTTTAATACTCATTCTGGAGGTGCTGTCGAAGAAGCCTTGGGGAGTTGCTGCAGTGCATCTTGTAGATGGTACACACTGCAGCCACGGTACGCCGGTGTGGAGGGAGTTAATGTTTAAGGTGGTGGATGGGGTGCCAATCAAGCAGGCTGCTTTGTCTTGGATGGTGTCGAGCTTCTTGAGTGTTGTTGGAGCTGCACTCATCCGGGCAAGTGGAGAGTATTCCATCACACTCCTTACTTGTGTCTTGTAGATAGTAGAAGGCTTTGGGGAGTCAGGAGGTGAGACACTTGCCACAGAATACCTAGCCTCTGACCTGCTCTTGTTGTCACAGTATTTATGTGGCTGGTCCAGTTAAGTTTCTGGTCAATGGTGACTTCCAGGATATTCATGGTGGGGAACTCGGTCATTGTAAATGCTGTTGAATGTAAAGGAGTGGTGGTTAGACTCTCTCTTGTTGGCGATAGTCATTGTCTGGCACTTGTGTGGCACGAATGTTACTTGTCACTTATCAGCCAAAGCCTGAATGTGGTCCAGGTCTTGCTACATGTGGGCATGAACTGTTTCATTATCTGAGGAGTTGCAAATGGCACTGAACACTGTGCAGTCATCAGCGAACATCCCCATTTCTGGCCTTATGATGGAGGGAAGGTCATTGATGAAGTAGCGGAAGATGCTTGAGCCGAGGATACTGGGCCGTGTAGCCTATCCTGCTCATATTTCGTGTGTCCAATTCTGTTAGGTTCAGGAGATGGTTCTGTGATAGTAGATTGGCGGTTAGGATCAGATCAGCCATGATCTTATTGAATGGCGGAGCAGGCTCGAGGTGCCAATTGGCCTACTCCTGCTCCTATTTCTTATGTTCTTATGTATGCCCTGAAGAACTCCTGCATCGATGTCCTGGGGCTGAGATGATTGGCTTCCAACAACCACAACCATCTTCCTTTGTGCTAGGTATGACTCCAGCCAGTGGAGAGTTTCTCCCTGATTCCCATTGACTTCAATTTTACTAGGGCTCCTTGATGCCACACTTGGTCAAATACTGCCTTGATGTCAAGGGCAGTCACTCTCACCTCACCTCTGGAATTCAGCTCTTTTTGTTCATGTTTGGACCAAGGCTGTAATGAGATCTGGAGCCGAGTGGTCCTTGTGGAACCCAAACTGAGCATTGGTGAGCAGGTTATTTGTGAGTAAGTGCCGCTTGATAGCACTGAAGATGACACCTTCCATCACTTTGCTGCTGATTGAGAGTAGACTGATGGGCTGGTAATTGGCCAGATTGGATTTGTCCTGCTTTTTGTGGACAGGACATGCCTGGGCAGTTTTCCACATTGTCGGGTAGATGCCAGAGTTGTAGCTGTACTGGAACAGGAACAGCCAGAAGTCATGGTCAATGTGGGAACCAATGGCATAGGTAGGAAAAGGGTTGATGTTCTGCAGTCAGAGTTTCAGGATCTAGGGAGGAAGTTAAAAAGCAGGACCTCAAAAATAGTAATCTCTGGATTACTTCCAGTGCCACGTGCTAGTAAGTATAGGAATACTAGGATAAAACAGGTTAATGGGTTGTTGGAGACGTGGTGTGGGAAGGAGGACTTCAGATTCCTGGAGCATTGGGACCAGATCTGGGGCAGGAGGGACCTGCTCAAGATGGACAAGTTGCACCTCAACAGAGCTGGGACTAATGTCCTCACAGGGAGGTTAACTAGTGCTGTGGGGGAGGGTATAATCTAATTTGACAGGGGGATGGGCATCAGGATGAAACATTTGAGAGGAGAAACAAGGTACGCAGAGGACTGGCAGACACGAATAGCACTGGAGTAAAGAATAGTTCAGAAATAGGTGGGATCAAAAAGTGGGCAAATATGAGGCAGTGTAAGATGGTTTTGGAGTTCATATGCGTAAATGCACGTAGCCTGGTAAACAAGGTTGGTGAGCTGCAGGCACAAGTCATGACATGGGACTACGATATAGTGGCAATAACAGAGACCTGGCTCAAAGAAGGGGAGGATTGGGAACTTAATATTCCTGACTACAAGATATTCAGGAAAGGTAGGGGAGGAAAAAGAGGAAGGGTAGCAGTATTGATCAAAGAAACTATTATAGCACTGAAAAGGGATGATGTAGTTGAGGAGTCAAAGACAGAATCTATTTGCTTAGAATTAAGGCACAATAGAGGAGCTATTGCTTTACTAGGTGTATACGATAGGCCACCAAATAGTGGGAAGGAGATAGAGGAGCAAATTACAGAAAGATGCAAGTACTACAGAGTAGTGATAGTAGGGGACTTCAATTATCCTAATATAGACTAGGGTAGCAACAGGGTAAAGAGGGGGACGAATTCCTGAAATGTGTACAAAAGAACTTTCTTGATCAATGTGTTTCCAGCCCAACAAGGAAGGAAGCAGGGTTGGATCTAGTTCTGGGGAATGAAGTGGGGCAAGTGTAGCATGTTTTAGTCGGGTAGTATTTGGGGAACAGTGATCATAATATCATCAGGTTTAGAATAGTTATGGAAAAGGAACAATCAAGTGTAAAAATACATAACTGGAGGAGAGCTAATTTCAATTTAAAAAGGGATCTCGCCCAGGTGGATTGGAATCAAAATTTGGTAGGCAAAACAGTAATGAAACAATGGGAGGCCTTCAAAGAGGAGATGGTTTGAGTAGACACATTCTCACGAAGGGGGAAAGGAAGTATAACCAAAGCTAGAGTTCCTTGGATGACTAAAGATATAGAGATTAAAATGAAACAGAAAAAGGAGGCTTATGACCAATGTACGGTTGATAATACAGTAGAGAACCAAAATGAATACAGAAAGTACAGAGGAGATTTAAAAAAGGGAGTAAGATGGGAAAAGAGGGAGTATGAGAATAGATTAGCGGCGAACATAAAAGGGAACCCAAAAGTCTTTTATAAACATAAATAATAAAAGGGTAGTCAAAGGAAGGGAGGGGTCAATTAGGAACCACAAAGGAGATCTTACGGATGCAGAAGGCATGGCTGAGGTACTAATTGAGTTCTTTGCATCTGTCTTCACTAGAGAAGAGGATGCTGCCAACATAGCAGTAAAGTAGGAGGCAGGAGCGATATTGGATAGGATAAAAATAGGTAAAGAGGAGGTACTTAAAAGCTTGGCAATACTCAAAGTAGAAAAGTTATCCGGTCCGGTTGGGATGCATCCTAGGTTACTGAGGGATGTAAGGGTGGAAATTATGGAGGCTCTGGC
Source organism: Squalus acanthias (assembly GCA_030390025.1). Classification (NCBI taxonomy): domain Eukaryota; kingdom Metazoa; phylum Chordata; class Chondrichthyes; order Squaliformes; family Squalidae; genus Squalus; species Squalus acanthias. Next base: position 42,707,608 of record CM059432.1, read on the forward strand.
CACAATCTTCCAATCCTCCTTAGATAGTGGGGTGGTGCCAGAGGACTGGAGGATTGCAAATGTTACACCCCTGTTAAAAGGGAAGAAGGATAAACTTGGCAACTACAGGCCAGTCCGTGGTGGGGAAACTTTTGGAAACATTAATGCGGGACAAAATGAATTGGCATTTGGAAAAGTTTGGGCTAATAACTGAAAGTCAGCACGAATTTGTTAAAGGAAAATCGTGTTTGACTAACCTGATTGAGTTCTTTGATGAAGTAATGGAGAGAGTTGATGAGGGTAGTGCGATTGATGTTGCGCATATGGACTTTCAAAAGGCATTTGACAAAGTACCACATAATAGACTTGTAAGCAAAATTAAAGCCCTTGGGATTAAAGGGACCGTGGCAGCGTAGATACAAAATTATCTAAGGGACAGAAAGCAGAGAGTAGCGGTGAACAGGCGCTTTTCAGACTGGAGGGAAGTATACAGTAGTGTTCCCCAGGGGTCAGTATTAGGACCACTGCTCTTTTTGATCTATATTAATGACCTGGACTTGAGTACACTGGCCATAATTTCAAAGTTTACATATGACGCAAAACTCAGAAATGTAGTAAACAATGAGAATAGTAACAGACTTCAGGTGGACATAGACAGACTGGAGAAATGGACAGATACAAGGCAGATGAAATTTAATGCATGGAAGTGGGAAGTGATACATTTTAGTAGGAAGAATGAGGAGAGGCAATATAAACTAAACGGCACCATTTTTAAATGGGTGCAGGAACAGAGAGACCTGTTTTTTTTTATTCATTCATGGGATGTGGGCGTCACTGGCAAGGCCAGCATTTATTGCTCATCCCTTGTTGCCCTTGAGAAGGTGGTGGTGAGCCGCCGCCTTGAACCACTGCAGTCTGTGTGGTGAGGGTACTCCCACAGTGCTGTAAGGTAGGGAGTTCCAGAATTTTGACCCAGTGACGATAAAAGAATGGTGATATACCTCCAAGTCAGGATGGTGTGTGACTTGGAGGGTAACTTGGAGGTGGTGGTGTTCCCATGCGCCTGCTGTCCTTGTCCTTCTAGGTGGTAGAGGTCGCAGGTTTGGGAGGTGCTGCTGAAGAAGCCTTGGTGAGTTGCTGCTGTGCATCTTGTGGATGGTACACACTGCAGCCACGGTACGCCAGTGGTGGAGGGAGTGAATGTTTAAGGTGGTGGATGGGGTGCCAATCAAGCGGGCTGCTTTGTCCTGGATGGTGTCGAGCTTCTTGAGTGTTGTTGGAGCTGCACTCATCCAGGCAAGTGGAGAGTATTCCATCACACTCCTTACTTGTGCCTTGTAGATGGTGGAAAGGCTTTGGGGAGTCAGGAGGTGAGACACTCGCCGCAGAATACCCAGCCTCTGACCTGCTCTTGTTGTAACAGTATTTATGTGGCTGGCCCAGTTAAGTTTCTGGTCAATGGTGACCCCTAGGATGTTGATGGTGGGGGATTCGGTGATGGTAATGCCGTTGAATGTCAAGGGGCAGTGGTTAGACTCTCGCTTGTTGGAGATAGTCATTGCCTGGCACTTGTGTGGCGTGAATGTGACCTGCCACTTATCAGCGCAAGCCTGGATGTCGTCCAGGTCTTGTTGCATGCGGGCATAGACTGCTTCATTATCTGAGGAGTTGCGAATGGCACTGAACATTGTGCAGTCATCAGCGAACATCCCCATTTCTGACCTTATGATGAAGGGAAGGTCATTGATGAAGCAGCTGAAGATGGTTGGGCCTAGGACACTGCCCTGAGGAACTCCTGCAGCGATGTCCTGGGGATGAGATGATTGATCTCAAACCACCACAAATCTTTGAAAGTGGCAGGAAAAGTTGAGAAGGCTGCTAAAAGAGCATATGGGATCATTGGCTTTATTAATAGAGGCATAGAGTACAAAAGCAAGGGCGCTGTGCTAAACCTTTATAAAACACTGGTTAGGCCTTAGCTGGAGTATTGTGTTCATTCCTGAGTGCCACACTTTAGGAAAATTGTCAAGGCCTTAGAGAGGGTGCAGAAGAGATTTACTAGAAAGGTATAAGGAATGAGGGACTTCAGTTATGTTGAGAGACTGGAGAAGCTGGGGTTGTTATTTAATCAGAGAAGGTTAAGAGGAGATTTGGTAGAGGGGTCAGTAACCAGAGAATGTAGATTTTAGGTGATTTGAATCCAGCAAACCAGCGTTCACTGCACAAGCCGGCGACCTGTTCCATAGGTCCACTATTCTCTGGGAAATGTAGAACCGCCTAACATCTAACTAGTTCTGCCCTTACATAACTTGTAAGCATGACCCCATGGTCCTATCTAACCTATCCAGGTAAAATAATTGGTCCGCATAAACAAAATCTAGTACCTTCATTATTTTATAGACCTTGATCAAATGAAGACCCTGAGTCTATGCTTTTGTAAAGTGTGGAGACACAGCTTGTTGAGCCTATCTGGGTAATCAAGGTATTTTAAACTGGGAATTAATCTTGTGGCCCTCCTATGCACCCTGAATTAAACCTCAATATCCCCACCATGTGTGAAGACCAAACTGGACACAATATTCTAATTGAGGCCTAACCCCTGTTCTTCTAAACCCTCAGACTCACTGTGTGCATCACCACATGTGGTCTGCTAGTTATTAAATGTCATCTTTTCTGCATTTATTGTATACAATAACTCATTTGAGAGTTTTTTTCCCTTTCAGAATAAAAGAGAAACAAATTGAATTTGAAAACTTTTCAAGTAAACAAACTCGGGCTAATTGCATACACCTGTGTTTGTTTAAAATCCTCATAATATAAACATTCTAATTCATCACACCTGTGCAGTCATCAAAAGCAGTAACCGTGCACTTCGCGTTTTAAAGAGAGTTAGAAGATGGCCACCACTAGTGCCGTGTAGTTGGGGAACTTGGTGAGGAAGGGAAGAGGAGCTGAATGGCCAAAATAGGTAGCAGACCGACTCAAAGTGGATGACAAGTAAAATCACTTGATGGCATTTCGGGGGTCAGAGACAAATCAGACCACTTTGTCCTTTGCCCCTTCCTCCTCACTCCCATTGCTGCCACACCCTAATTCCCTCCGTACTTCTGTGTCTTCCCCACCTTCAGTGCTCTCAGACTACAGAATATCCCTCTCTTGCACCCCAGAATTGCCCTTACTACTACCACATACCATGGCCCCCCCACCCCCAAGTCCTCCCTGTTCCATGATCTGTGCTCCCGGATCAGATAGCCCCTCTGAAATAGCTGCCAGACTCTTAAAATCTCCCGCAAAAGCACCCTTACCCCTGCCACGCCACCCGCTGCTATCACAATCCAACACTGCCCTTCACCAGAACTTATGCACACACATTACTTCAGCCCCCCACTCCAAGCTGAGTTCTGATACACACTCTAGGACTCCTTAGTCCTCCATACCTCAGTACCCTACTCATTCTCTTGGGCCCTCTTCTCCCACAAGGCTGTTCATTCCTGTCCCCCAGCCCCAAAACCACCAGAACCCCTGCTCTTTGATCCTGGGGGTCCCTCTCGGTGCTCACAAACTGCTTGAGTGCATTCCTAGTGGTCCCTGATCCCAGAACCACCCCAAGCTTCCAGATGCTCAGATTCTCTCCCAATACCCCCAGATTCCACGATCTCTCATTTAGTAATCCCAGGAACTGCCACATTGCACCTAGAATATCTCTCACTGGCGTTACTGGAGCTCTGGGACAGCCCACACACTGCTCCTAGATCCTGGGATACCCCTTAAAATATGGCAAGACTTTGAGAATCCATCCCAGTAATGTGAGATCCCATGTTCTCTTCCTAGGGCTCCCTGATTACAGGTCACCCTCAATGCTGATAAATGTCCTTGGTAATATAACTTGGCCTAACAACCCTGTTCTTCTAAAACCTCAGATTCACTGTGAATATTCCCATGGAAGATCTCCTTGCAAAATATTAATATTTTATAGTGCACACTTCCTCTAAGTATAACACTTACTTTCTGTTGCTCCTTTTCATTTATAACATTACTATTTTTAGCGTTATTTTTTCTACTTATCTCTGGCTTATTGTTTTTCCCCACCCACAATTTAATAATTTGTAAATTTATGCTAAATAATTTGTAAAGTTAATCAATTTCTTGGAGTTGAGAGTAATACACAAATTTATTCCACCAAGCAAATTTCTTGCAGCTGATTGGATGACATGCATTATTCATTGGGATTCGCTCATATATTTGAATTTGTTAGAACACAACGTTAGCCATGCAAACCAATCGAATCGCTCAAAAATTAGCAAATCTTTTTGCTCACCATTTTTTCTTAATGTCCAAAATAAGTTTTTAAGTATAATAAAAACATGAAAAATCAGATATTTGATAAAAAGACGAAATTGTGTCTTTTAATACCTTCATTAAAGTTTCTAATTCAAGGCCATGGCCTGTTTCAAAAGCCTAATCTTTAGACTATTTTTCCCCCCAGGACAGTTGAAGGAAGTTAACAATTTCTGTGCATGAGCAGTTTGCAGAGTTTCTTGGGATATATCAGTAAGATTCCCTTATTTGAAGGGCTTCTACCCTTATCCTTTTAGAATTTTAGAGGCATAGAAGTTTACAGCACAGAAGGAGGACCATTGTGTTTTTTTTTAGCTCTTTGCTAGAGCAATCTAAACTATTTTTTTAAAATTCGTTCCTGGGATATGGGCGTCGCTGGCAAGGCCAGCATTTATTGCCCATCCCTAATTGCCCTTGAGAAGGTGGAGGTGAGCCGCCACCTTGAACCGCTGCAGTCCTTGTGAAGGTACTCGCACAGTGCTGTTAGGAGGGAGTTCTATGATTTTAACCCAGCGACGATGAAGGAACGACGATCCTTTGATCTGATCCGTTGATTGTGGGATCGCTTCGCTCTGTCTATAGCATGCTGCTTTTGCTATTTAGCATGCATGTGTTGCAGCTTCCCCAGGTTGGCATCTCATTTTTAGGTACGCTTGGTGCTGCTCCTGGCATGCTCTTCTGCACTCCTCATTGAACCAGGGTTGGTCCCCTGGCTTGATGGTAATGATCGAGTGAGGGATATGCCAGGCCTTGAGGTTACAGATTGTGGTGGTATACAATTCTGCTGCTGCTGATGGCCCTCAGCGCCTCATGGATGCCCAGTTTTGAGTTGCTAGATCTGTTCTGAATCTATCCCATTTAGCACAGTGGTAGTGCCACACAACACTTTGGAGGGTGTCCTCATTGTGAAGAGGGGACTTTGTCTCCACAAGGTCTGTGCGGTGGTCATTGCTACAAATACTGTCATGGACAGATGCATCTGAGGTAGATTGGTGAGGATGAGGTCAAGTAGGTTTTTCCCTCGTGTTAGTTCTCTCACCACCTGCCGCAGGCCCAGTCTGGCAGCTGTTTCCTTCAGGACTAAGCCAGCCCGGTCAGTAGTGGTGCTATTGAGCCACTCCTGGTGATGGACATTGAAGTCCCCCACCCAGAGTACATTCTGTGCCCTTGCTACTCTCAGTGCTTCTTCCAAGTGGTGTTCAACATGGAGGAGTACTGATTCATCAGCTGAGGGAGGGTGGTAATCAGCAGGAGGTTTCTTTGCCCATGCTTGATCTGAAACCATGAGACTTCATGGGGTCCGGAGTCAATGTTGAGGACACCCAGGGCCACTCCCTCCCGACTGTATACCACTGTGCCGCCACCTCTGGTGGGTCTGTCCTGCTGGTGGGACAGGACATACCCAGGGATGGTGATGGAAGAGTTTGGGACATTGGCTGAAAGGTATGATTCTGTGTGAAGATCTGACTATGCCAGGCTGTTACTTGACTAGTCTGTGGGACAGCTCTCCCAATTTTGGCACAAGTCCCCAGATGTTAGTGAGGAGGATTTTGCAGGGTTGACTGGGCTGGGTGTGATGTTGTCGTGTCCGAAGCCGGTGCCTCTGCTTTGCTTTTTCCCCATAGCCCTGTATTTTCCTCTACTTCAAATATTTATCCACTTTTCCCTTAAAAGATGCAAGGGTCTCTGCCTCAACTACTCTCTGGCAAAGCATTCCATGCTCTGACAACCTACTTTGTAAAATTTCTCCTAACCTCTCTCCTTACTCTCAGTGACAATTTTAAATTGATGACCCCCTCATCATTGACACCTCACCCAGAGGAAATACTTTGTTCCTATTCACCTAATCAGAACTTTTCCATAATTTTAAAAGCATCTATTAAATCTCCTCCTAGCCTGCACTGCTCCAGGGGAAATGGTCGCAATATCCCAAATCTATTGTTATAATTGCTCAACCCCGTTATCATTCTGGTGAACCTACGCTGTATGTTCTCTATGGCTTTAATGTTATTTCTGTGATGTTCCGATGGGACGGGCTTCACTTGGCCAGTGCTGGGGCTAGAGTCCTGACGGATCATATAACTAGGGCTGCAGAGAGGGCTTTAAACTAACTAGTGGGGGGGAGGTTCCTAGAGAGCAAATAATAAAAATGACAACAGAGAAGGTCATAGACTTAGGTAGCAGTGGGGAAATTAAAAACCAGAGTGTGTCAGGAAGGGGCAGAAGGTATGGTGTAAAAGGTAAAGTAATAAAAAGGGCAAAAGCAGGAACTAAGTGTCACAAAACATATTTGAAAGTTCTCTATCTGAATGCACGTAGCATTCGTAACAAAATAGACGAGTTAATGGCACAAATAACTACATATGGGTATGATCTTGTGGCCATTACAGAAACATGGCTGCAGGTTGACAATGCCTGGGAATTAAACATACCAGGTTATTTAATGATCAGGAAGGACAGACAGGCAGGAAGGAAGTGAGGTGGGGTGGCTATGTTAATAAAGGAAGGAATCACTGTAATACAGAGAAATGATATTGGGTCAAAAGATCAGGATAATGAAACAGTTTGGGTGGAGATAAGGAATAATAAGGGGAAAAAAAACACTAGTGGGCGTAGTCTATAGGCCTCCGAACAGTTGCAACTCTGTTGGACGGAGTATCAATCAGGAAATAGTTGAGGCTTGTAATAAGGGAACATCTATAATTATGGGGGATTTTAACTATCATATTAATTGGACAAATCAAATTGGGCAGGGCTGCCTTGAGGATGAGTTCATTGAGTGTATTAGGGATGGGTTTCTTGAGCAGTATGTAACTGAACCGACCAGGGGGCAAGCAACCTTAGATCTGGTCCTGTGTAACGAGACAGGATTAATTAAAAATGTCCTAGTAAAGGATCCCCTTGGAATGAGTGACCATAACATGGTTGAATTCCATATTCAATTAGAGGGTGAGAAGGTTGGATCTCAAACAAGCGTGCTAAGCTTGAATAAAGGAGACTATGAAGGTATGTGAGCGGAATTGAGTAGAGTGGATTGGGAAAATAGATTAAAGGGTACGACGATACATGATCAGTGGTGTACATTTAAGGAGTTATTTTACAACTTCCAAAAAATATATATTCCACTGAGAAGAAAAGGGTGTAAAAGAAAAGACAGTCATCCGTGGCTAAGTAAAGAAATTAAGGATAGTGTTCGACTAAAAACAAGGACGAATAAAGTAGCCAAATCTAGTGGGAGGATAGAGGATTGGGAAAACTTTAAAAGACAGCAAAAAATAACAAAAAGATTGATTAAGAAAGGGAAGATAGATTATGAAAGTAAATTAGCAAAAAATATAAAAACAGATAGTAAGAGTTTTTATAGTTATATAAAAAGAAAAAGGGTGGCTAAAGTAAATGTTGGTCCCTTAGAGGATGAGACCGGGAAATTAATGGTGGGAAATATGGAGATGGCAAATACACTGAATGGATATTTTGTATCAGTCTTTACACTAAGAATATCCCAACACTGGACAAACAGGGGGCTATGGAGGGGAGGAGCTAAACACGATCAAAATCACTAAGGAAGTGGTACTCGGTAAAATAATGGGACTCAAGGCAGATAAATCACCTGGACCTGATGGCTTACATCCTGGGGTCTTGAGGGAAGTGGCGGTAGGGATTGTGGATGCATTGGTAATAATTTTCCAAAACTCCCTGGACTCAGCAAAGATCCCGGCAGACTGGAAAACTGCTAATGTAACACCCTTATTTAAAAAGGGCAGTAGACAGAAGGCTAAAAACTATAGACCGGTTAGCCTAACATCTGTGGTAGGTAAAATTTTGGAGTCCATTATTAAGGAGACAGTAACGGGACATTTGGATAATCATAATTTAATAGGACAAAGTCAGCATGGTTTTATGAAGGGGAAGTCATGTTTGACAAATTTGCTGGAGTTCTTTGAGGAAGTAACATACAGGGTGGATAAAGGGGAACCAGTGGATGTGGTGTATTTAGACTTCCAAAAGGCATTTGACAAGGTGCCACACAAAAGATTATTGCTTAAGATAAAAAATCACGGGATTGGGGGTAATATTCTGGCATGGATAGAGGATTGGCTATCTAACAGAAGGCAGAGAGTTGGGATAAATGGTTCATTCTCAGACTGGCAATCAGTAACTAGCGGTGTTCCGCAGGGGTCAGTGCTGGGTCCCCAACTCTTTACAATCTATATTAACGATTTGGAGGAGGGGATCGAGTGTAACTTATCAAAGTTTGCAGATGATACTAAGATGGGAGGGAAAGTAGTGAGTGAGGAGGACATAAAAAATCTGCAAGGGGACATAGACAGGCTAAGTAAGTGGGCAGAGATTTGGCAGATGGAATACAATACTAGAAAGTGTGAGGTTATGCACTTTGGCAGGAAAAATAGTAGAGCAAGTTATTATCTTAATGGCAAGGAACTGGAAAGTACTGAAGTACAAAGGGATCTGGGGGTCCTGGTGCACGAAACTCAAAAGGTTAGTATGCAGGTGCAGCAAGTGATTAAGAAGGCCAATGGAATGTTGGCTTTCATTGCTAGGGGGATAGAATATAAAAATAGGGAGGTATTGCTTCAGTTGTACAAGGTATTGATGAGACCGCACCTGGAATACTGCATACAGTTTTGGTGTCCATACTTAAGAAAAGACATACTTGCTCTCGAGTCAGTACAAAGAAGGTTCACTCGGTTAATCCCGGGGATGAGGGGATGGACATATGAGGAGAGGTTGGGTAGATTGGGACTCTACTCATTGGAGTTCAGAAGAATGAGAGGCGATCTTATTGAAACATATAAGATTGTGAAGGGTTGGATCGGGTGGATGCGGGGAGGATGTTCCCGATGATGGGTGAAACTAGAACTAGGGGGCATAGTCTTAGAATAAGGGGCTGCTCTTTCAAAACTGAGATGAGAAGGAACTACTTCACTCAGAGGGTGGTAGGTCCATGGAATATGCTGCCCCAAAAAGCTGTAGAAGCTACATCATTACATAAATTTAAAACAGAAATAGACAGTTTCCTGGAAGTAAAGGGAGTTAAGGGTTACGGGGAGCGGGCAGGAATTTGGACATGAGTCTAGGTTCGGATCGGTCATGGCCCTGTGGGTAGCGTAGCGGGCCCAGGGGCCGTGTAGCCTGATCCTGCTCCTATTTCGTGTGTCCAATTCTGTTAGGTTCAGGAGATGGTTCTGTGATAGTAGATTGGCGGTTAGAATCAGATCAGCCATGATCTTATTGAATGGCGGAGCAGGCTCGAGGGGCCAATTGGCCTACTCCTGCTCCTATTTCTTATGTTCTTATGATGGGATACCCAAAACTACACAGAGTACTCAAATCAATGGTATGCCATCTTGCTCTTTGCCCCTATTTATAAAACCGAAAATGCTAATTCCCTTTTTTTATGCCTTTATCTACCTGCATTTGCACATTCAAGGAATTATGTACTTGAACTCCGAGAATTATGGCATTTTACAGAACAGAAGGAGGCCATTCAGCTTATCGTGCCTGTGCTGCCTCTTTGAAAGAACTAGCCACTTAGTCCCATTCCCTTGCCCTTCCCCATACCCTTTTATATTTTTTTCTGTTTCAAGTATTTATTCACTTTTAAAATCTATTATGGATTTTGCTTTTACCTCTGTCTCTGGTAGGGCATTCCATCAAAAAAGAAATGCAATACCGAGTGGGTGCATCGGTCTATGGGTTACCACTGGAAACTAAGGCCCATTTGTGTGTCACTTCAAGTGGAACTGCACACTGGCCTCAGCCCATTTTCACAATGTCTGTTTTGACTCTGGAGTCTTTATTTGGTATTGCTTCTAATTCTGAGGTGCCCAAACTATGGCCCATATATGGCACACAAGACCTGCAATTCAGTTTATATTTGCGTTTATACTTGTAACTTTTTTTTAAATTGTGGGTTGGAGACATGGAAAGGTCTGCTGACAATGTAGTAGATAAATCCTAACTCTGAACACCAAGATCCTTTAGTGTTGGTAGTTTGAGATCTATCTGCCTCTTACAAGTCAAATCAAGCAAGGGGGACTCCATATGCCAGCTGTTCCTTAGTCTACACTGGAGCCTGACATATCAGTGAAAGCTGGTATGCTGAGTGAGGTGGGTTGCATAAGCCTCCACAAGAGTATACATGAGCCCCAACCATGGGATCTAGGACAGGCAAGTGGCCTGAAGACAAGATTTTTTTAAACGTTTTACAGGTGCCCCCCTCCCCCTACCCTTACTAAGGGGCCAGAGGGAACATGGACAGAGTTAGACCTGGGCAAAAAGAAAACCCTCTTCCTTTACCATAGGGTCAGGTGGGTGCTACAGTTACCGGCAATCATGGACAGGTGGGTGTTGCACCCTCTTAACTCAAGTAAATAATGTGTTGTTCCCTGCAAAAACTGTGTGGTCACCATTGCGATCATGGCCAGAGGAATTTGGCTCAAGGATGAAAAGTTTGGATACTTCTTGCTCTACTTCATATTAGATGTGGGCGCAGAAAACATAATTTTCACAAGGCCTTTCTGCATTGGTTTTAGGGCAACAATAGAGCATATCTTCAAAGCTTATTTCCTGATAGCTAATTTGAGAAGTGGTAGTAGTATTTTAGAGCTGTGGGGGTCTTCTAATTCCATAACTAAATTTGAAATAAAACAAATTGACCATTTTTGGCACCTAGTATTCAAATGTTATAGTGGTATCATTAAGTTTAATACAGAATGCCAGCAGTGATCTAGTTTGAATTTGACAATATATTCTGCATTATCAATAGTGTTTAAAAGATTCTCTAAAAGTCCTTTTCATATGGAAATAAAGCATTTCACTAACAATTGTTTTATTACCCTCAGGAAAACAAGATTATAAGAAAACCAAATCAGTTTTAAAAGCAACTAGATTGAAAGCAGAAGCCAAGAAAACAGCACCAGGAATAAGGGTGTGTGTAGTTGTTTGATAACCTTCATTAAATTTCAGTGGATGTCAAGTATCTTTTCCCTAAAGATAAATGAACTGAATATTGATTATTTCTCTGAGATATTGTTTGTGACATTTCAGAATCTATGTGGAATGTTAGGAACTAAATATTTATGTGGTACTGCACTTAAAACTGGAAATTATCATAAGTTTTCAATGGTCTGTGATGTAAAAGCCAAACTATAAGCAGAAGGCTGCCTGACTATTCTGTGGGATCCAAATTCAGAATGTTATATTAAAAAACTTCTGGTAATGCAATGTGCACCTTCTACATCTGATTATAAAGCTATTCAAGTAGTATCTTACATTGTATTGCACAGCACTTATTGTCCTTAGTTTGAATTATTAATCCACTGTTCCTACTTTCCTGTGTAATTAATACCAAAGAAGAAACCACTATTTTAAATGCATAGCTTTTCTCTTATGATGCCAGTTTTAATTCCGTATCATCGTGGCTAGATAAATACATACCATAATTCTGATAAAAGCGTAATGCCTTTATATTTGGATTTTCAGAGGGTATTCGATAAGGTGCCACACAAGAGGTTGTTACACAAGATTAGGGCTCGTGGGATTGGGGGTAATACATTAGCCTGGATTGAGGATTGGTTAACGGACAGAAAACAGAGAGCAGGAATAAACGGGTCATTTTCGGGTTGGCTGGTTTTAACAAGTGGAGTGCTGCAAGGATCAGTGCTTGGGCCTCAGCTATTTACAGTCTATATCAATGACTTTGTTGAAGGGACCGAGTATAATATATCCAACTTTGCTGATGATACAAAGCTAGATGGGAAAGTAGGCTGTGAGGAGGACGCAAAGAGGCTGCAAAGGGATATAGACCTGTTAAATGATTGGGCAAGAAGGTGGCAGATGGAGTATAATGTGGGGAAATGTGAAATTATCTACTTTGGTAAGAAGAATAGGAAATCAGAATAATTTTTAAACGGTGAGAGTCTAGTAAATGTTGATATTCAGATGGATTTGCATGTTCTTGTATATAAATCACTGAAAGTTTTTAGAATATGGTGACCAGAACTGCACACAGTACTCCAAGTGTAGTCTAACCAAGGTTCAATACAAGTTTAAGAGTGAGGAAGTCTTGCTGCAATTATATAGGGCTTTGGTGAGACTACACCTGGAGTACTGTGTACAGTTTTGCTCCCTTTACCTAAGGAAGGATATACTTGCATTAGAGGGGGTGCAACAAAGGTTCACTAGGTTGATTCCTGGGATGAGAAGGCTGTCCTATGAGGAGAGATCGAGTAGAATGGGCCTATATTCTCTGAAGTTTAGAAGAATGAGAGGCGGTCTCATTAAAACAAATACAATTCTTAGAGGGCTTGACAGGGTAGATGCTGAGAGGCTGTTTCCCCTGGCTGGGGAGTCTAGAACCAGGGGTCATAGTTTCAGAATAAGGCGTCGGCCATTTAGGACTGAGACAAGGAAAGATTTCTTCACTCAGAGGGTTGTGAACCTTTGGAATTCTCTACCCCAGAGGGCTGTGGATGCTCAGTCGATGAGTATATTCAAGACTGAGATCGATAGATTTTTGGGCATTAAGGGAATCAAGAGATTTGGGGATAGGGCGGGAAAGTGGAGTTGATGTAGAAGATCAGACATGATCTTATTGAATGGCGGAGCAGGCTCGAGGGGCTGTATGGCCTACTCCTACTTCTATTTCTTATGTTCTTATATTGATATAATAGTATGAATTTTTTCTGCCACATGTGTTGTCTGATGAGCAGTAATTTAGTTGCAGCACTTTTTTTCTCTGAATTATTTTCATTGCCATGGTACACACCTCCTACAAGCACATTTTACTCTTTCTCCAAACATGTACACTAACTTTCTTGCAGCTCTACTGTCTTACTCCATCTTATCATTCTCCTGTCTGGCTTGCCCCTCTCATTTTACCAGTCATGCTGTCACCATATATGTACTCATTGTTCTGACATTTCCCTCACAATTTTGCAGCTGTGCCTTTTGGCATGTCTCTCAGGCCCTGAATTTTCTGGTCGTATCTACACATTTCTGTACATCTCACCTCAAATGCAAGACTACGACAAAAAAAACAAAGAAGTTTGGGGCCCCTTGTCTCCACCTCTACCCAACTGTTTTCTTTGCTATTAAGACAAGTTAAAGTCCAGCTGTTGGCTCACTATTACATAGCTACACAACATATGGTGCAAATAAAGTAAAATAAATTAATTTAATGGTGGTATAGGGAGAAATAAATGATTTTTGACACTGAACTATGTAACTCCTTCAGGCTTACAGTCTTGAGGTCCAGTGTCACTTAGTTTATTCTAGTGCTCTCTGCTTTATGTTAAAAACATTTTCAACATAAAGTAATTGAATTTGAATTTAATTTTATTTTACCTAGTGTATTAACCAGCAATCATATTTAAAAATGCCCTTTCAAACAAATGTGAATTTTGTCAGTTTTCTTAGATTATCTCACTATCATGTGGTGGTTATTTTTTCTTATGGAGGGGAAACAGGACATGAATAGCTCACTGCAGTCAAAATGTGCTCCCAACAGCTGGTCACAGATTGCCATCTATACCATTGTTGAAGTCTACATACCATAGCTTCTGTTGTGTCAAAGAGGAAAAGGATGGTACAAAATGAGTCAGATGAAATATGTTCAATATGTAGGACAGTAACAGTTGAAATTTAATGTAGACAACTGTAAAATGTTGCACATGGAAAGAAAAATGGGAAACAAAGCATTTCATGAATGGTATTGAAATACCTATGGGTTGAAAGGCATCTAAGGATTTTAATAGACTCACCACTTAACATGTCCAATCACTGCTAAGTAGAAATTAGGAAAGCAAATACAATACTGAACGAATAGCCAAGGCAGTGGGAGTACAAATTGGAGAAAGTCCTGATTGAATTATACAATGCCTTCTGGTCATACCACACTTGAGTACATTGTGCTGCTGAGATGCAAAAGAAACAGTTAAGAGCTGAAGGCAATGCAGAGAATAGGCACAAGACCGATCCCCGTATTCTAGGACTCAAGAAAGAAGCAAGACTGAAGAATTTGGGCTTTTCTCATTGAAAGGAGGCAACTAAGAGGGACCCCATAGATGCACATCAAAGACAGTTTAGAAAATGTAAATCTGGAGCCCTGGTAAAACTGAGGTTCATAGAATCATAGAAATGGACAGCATAGAAGGAGGCCATTTGGCCTGTTGTGCCTGTGCTGGCTCTTTGAAAGAGCAATAGTGCTTAGTCTCACATCCCGCTTTTCATCCGTAACCCTGTAAATTCCTCATCCTCCAGTACCTGTCCAACTCCCTTTTTTAAATTATTTATGGAATCAGCTTCCAATATCATTTCAGGTAGAACGTTCCCGATCCCGACAACTTTCCGAGTGAAAATGTTTCTCCTCATCTCATCTCTCTAGATCTTTTTCCAATAATTTTGAATCTATGACCTCTAGTTATTGACCCACTCGCCAGAGGGAATACTTTTTCCCTCAAAAGCTCTCATCATCTTGAAAACCTCTATTCGGTAATTTCTTAACCTTCTCTGTTCAGCATAACAGTCATAACTTTTCCAACCTCTCCTCATAACTGAACTCCCTCATCCCTGGTAACAACCTGGTAAACCTCCTCTGTACCCTTTCTAATGTCTTTACAACTTTCCTGAAGTGTGCAGGCCCAGAATTGTCCACAACACTCCAGCTGAGGCCTAATCAGTGATTTATAAAGTTCTAGAATGATCTTTTTGATTAATATGCAATCAAAGGGAAAACCCTCCAAGGTCTGGAATCATAACTGACACAAAGGAAGTTGGTTGTAGTTGTCAGAGGCTGATCATTGCAGCCCCAGGATATCACTGCAGTAGTTCCTCAGGAAGCGACCTCAGCCCAACCATCTTCAGCAGCTTTAATGATCTTCCTTTTGTCACAAGGTCAGGAGTCGACTATTTCTACAATATTCAGCTCCCTTCACAACTCCTCTGATAATGAAGGAGCTCATGCCAGCAGAACTTAGACAACATTCACTAACAAGTAACAGGTGACATTTGTGCTACATAAATAGCAGGCAATGATTATCTCCAACAAGAAAAAGCCCAACCATCTCCTCCGATCTTCAATGGCGCTACCATCACTGAGTCCCCACTATCAAGACCTTGGGGGCCACCATTGATCAGAAACATATAAGAACATAAGAAATAGGAGCAGGAGCAGGCCGTTCGGCCCCTCGAGCCTGCCCGCCATTCAATACGATCATGGCTGATCTGATCTTGGCCTCAACGCCACTTTCCCGCCCGCTCCCCATAACCCTTGACTCCCCTGTAGCTCAAATATATGTCTATCTCTGCCTTGAATATATTCAATGACTCCGCCTCCACAGCTCTCTGGGGTAGAGAATTCCAAAGATATCAGAATTGTGACTACACGAGCGCAGCAGAAGGCTGAGTAATCTATGAGGAATGGGTCACCTTCCAAACCCTCAAAGTCTCTCCATCATCTACAAGGTCCAAGTCATGACTGTTATGGAATACTCACTACCTGGATAATTGCAGGTATAGCAACACTCAAGAAGCTTGACATCATCTAAGACAATTCACTTAATGGGTGCCCGTGTTATTAGACTCCACAATCCATATCCTTCATAACCGATGCACTGTGCTGCACTATGTATAATCTACAAGGGGTTTGGCAGCAAGTAACCAAGCTTACTTCGACAGCACTTTTCCTCCCCCATGACCTCGACCACCAAGGACAAGAGCAACAATATATGGGAACTTGGGTTACCTCCAAGTTCCCCTCCAAGTCACACACCATCCTGACTTGGACACGTATTGTTGCTAGGTCACTATCCTGCAATTACCTACCCTACACCATTGTGGGAGCACCATCATCACAGAGATGGCAGAAGTTCAACTTTAGTTCATCCTAGTTGCCCACAACCACCTTGTCAGGACAACTAGAGTTGGACAATATAAATGCAGCCTTGCTAGCATCACCCACGTCCAGAGAAATTTGCAGGACATGCTGCAAAAACTCCATTTATGCGTGTAAGCAGGGTGTCCACTGCATTTCCATGAACTTACGACAGCAGAGCAGGAGCAGCTCTGCGGAAATTCCTGGCTTTTGTCTCGAAAATGTAATCAGGGGAGAGAGCATCATGAACAATAATTCTGTAGAAAGAGGAGTTCTCTTGTGTTTTATGGTTAATGCAGTTCATTTTCTTAATTCATTCTCAGGTGTGGGCATCGCCTTGATTGTCCATTCCTGGTTGCCCTTGAGAATGTGGTGGTGAGCCGCCTTCTTCAACCACTGCAGTCTGTGTGGTGAAGGTGCTCCCACAATGTTGTTAGGTAGGGAGTTGCAGGATTTTGACTCCGTGACGAAGGAACGGTGATATGGCCAAATCAGGATGGTGTGTGACTTGGAGGGAAGCCTAGATGTGATGGCGTTCCCTTGCACCTGCTGTCCTTATCCTTCTCGGTGGTGGAGGTCCTGGGTTTGGGAGGTGCTGCCGAAGAAACCTTGGTTACTTTCTGCATGCAACCTGTAGATAATACACATTACAGCCACGCTATGCTGGTGGCGGAGGAGTGGAGTATTTCCAGTAACTGATTTGATGTTAAATCTATGGTAATTCAGACTGTGAAAGTCCCCATTCAGAATGTTCCTGTTTGAGATGTTAAACTGCTTCTTTAGATCTCCCAGAGGTCCCTTTTGAGCTTTAGGCAATTTGCACTTTATCCGTTCTTTAGACTACCTTTATTAGGATTTGGTAGGAGAATAGTCAACAGCTTCTGCTCATGACTAAAGTAATTTGCCATTATTGGATCTGTGTGTTTTTAGCTACGAAGAGGTAGATTTTCAGCTTGCCACCCAGGCATGAAATTGGTGTGGCATCAGCCACCCGTTCTAGAAATCCTCTAATGGGCGACTGATTCACAACACCACTTTTACACCTGGGGGGTAAGTTGAATATCTACCCCTTTGTATGTAGTTCCAGTAGCTTATTTGACAGTTGTTTACCAAGTGCACCATTTTTGTGGTAAAACTTTAATCCAGGGCCAGAAGTGTTGTCTAGACGAGGAATCCTTGGTGGAGACAAATGTTGCAGCAGGGAAATCTTCAAATAAGGAAAGCCCATCATCACAAGGGAAAGATTATTACTTCAGTAAGCATCCCAAATTTCTTCTGCAGTTAGGGCAACTCGTAGCAGAAACTGTCACAGATCAAAAAATTCCTAAAGACCATCTCATTGCAGCAGGAAGCTATGATAAATGCCTTTGGGCTTGGTATTTGCCCTGTTGTCCAACATTTACTTGTGTGCTTGGCTGCAGATTTAATGTTCTCTTTTGGGGCCACTGACCCAGCAGGTTGAAACTGGTGGTGAATAGCTACTTCACTATAGGTTTAGGGGTGTGAAAAAATAGCAGAATCCTAAGACTACCTAAGGACTGGTATGCAGGTTTAATTTTGGTTTTATATAAATGTTCTTTCAGTCGATAAAAGCAGCGACCCAGCAGTAATAAACAGAGTTTTATATGGTAATACATACAAAAGATGCATTATCTTCCATACTGTACAGTTTTTGTCATCCTGCCACCTAAAAAAACAAATCAACATTTTTATTTTACAGTTTACACTCGGCAATAGTGATCTTAGAATGCCTTCCCAGAAGCAAAGACAAGAATGTTGGATATGACCATGCTAATGCAACTAGGAATAGCAATGGTTATTTCAAACAGTCCTGCTGTCCACTGGCCTCAGCAGATGGAGCTTGCAGTTGTGTGTCACTTGTTTATTACATCCTGTTAAGATTAGGAGCTGTGTGGCCAGATGGGTCTGTGAGCACAGCTGTGGATACAGGAAAATAAATGGAAGCTCTCTTGCACAGTCTTAGCCTCTTGAGATGTACGAATGTTGCGATTAGAACAAAAAAGCTCTTAAACAGTCTGCAGATGTTTTTGTTATAGATAAACTATCCATAAATGGGCATAAACATTCTAATAGTTAAAAATTATATGGAGCTTGTGTGAATTAATTTAACCAGTATATTTTTGGTGATGTTGCAAGACAAAGCTTTTGATCTTGTAATTATTTTCTGTTTTTCTGCTCCCTACTCTCTTCCATAGCCGCAACTCTTCTGCTTACACTATAAAATGGTCCAGATCACAGTCTTTTTGACAGCCATCTGTGCCAGTTCATGATCAGCCAGGATAGGATTACTCCTGCCACTTCTTATTTTAAATGTAGGCCTTCACCCCTTTCCAAATTGGGGAGTATTCCACTGTACTGCAGTGTTCCAGCTGGTTGTACAACTAAAAACAGGCAAAACTTACCCAGAGATGGCAGACTTGTTCAAATATTAGTCACAGATGTGATTCAAATTCATTGTACTTTGGTTGGGAGCTGGCCACTACAGCTGTGATGCCAGAAGAGCTATTTTAACTTTGTTGTCAACAAAAGAGAACATTTTTCCTTGGGCCATGCTTTAGAAAAACACATATTTTTATATTCCACGGTGCACCGGTGGTGGAGGGAGTGAATGTTTAAGGTGGTGGATGGGGTGCAAATAAAGCGGGCTGCTTTGTCCTGGATCGTGTTGAGCTTCTTGAATGTTGTTGGAGCTGCACTCATCCAGGCAAATGGAGAATATTCCATCACACTCCTGACTTGTGCCTTGTAGATGGTGGAAAGGCTTTGGGGAGTCAGGAGGTGAGACACTTGTCGCAGAATTCCCAGCCTCTGACCTGCTCTTGGAGCCACAGTATTTATGTGGCTGATCCAGTTAAGTTTCTGGTCAATGGTGACCCCCAGGATGTTGATGGTGGGGGATTTGACGATGGTAATGCCATTGAATGTCAAAGGGAGGTGGTTAGACTCTCTCTTGTTGGAGATAGTCATTGCCTGGCACTTGTGTGGCACAAATGTTACTTGCCACATATTAGCCCAAGCCTGAGTATTGCCCAGGCCTTGCTGCATGCAGGCACAGACTGCTGCATTATCTGAGAAGTTGCGAATGGAACTGAACAGTGCAATCATTAGCGAACATCCCCACTTCTGACCTTATGATGGAGGGAAGGTAATTCATGAAGCAGCTGAAGATGGTTGGGCCTACAACACTGCCCTGAGGAACTCCTGCAACAATGTCCTAGGGCTGAGATGATTGGCCTCCAACAACCATCTTCCTTTGTGCTATGTATGACTCCAGCCAGTGGAGAGTTTTCCCTCTGATTCTCATTGACTTCAATTTTACTAGGGCTCCTTGATGTCACACTCGATCAAATGCTGCCTTGATGTCAAGGGCAGTCACTCTCACCTCACCTCTGCAATTCAGCTCTTTTGTCCATGTTTGGACCAAGGCTGTAATGAGGTCTGGAGACGGATGGTTCTGGCGGAACCCAAACTGAGCATCGTTGAGCAGGTTATTGGTGAGTAAGTGCCGCTTGATAGCACTGACAATGACACCTTCCATCACTTTGCTGATAATTGAGAGTAGGTTGATGGAGCATTAATTGGCCGGATTGGAGTTGTCCTGCTTTTTGTGGACAGGTCATACCTGGGCAATTTTCCACATAGTTGCGTAGATGCCAGTATTGTAGCTGTACTGGAATAGGTTGGCTAGAGGCACGGCTAGTACTGGAGCCCGTCTTCTGCACGGCAGCCAGGATGTTGTTGTTGGCCCATAGCCTTTGGTGTATTCAGTGCGTTCAACCGTTTCTTGATAGCACTAATCAAATTGGCTGTAGACTGGCTTCTGCAATGGTGGGGACCTCAGGATTAGGCCGAGATGGATCATCCACTTGGCACTTCTGGCTGAAGATGGTTGCAAACGGTCCGTCCATTTTTATTCTTCTTATTCTTTGCCGTAGCAGTTTGGTATAACTGAGTAGCTTGCTAGGCCATTTCAGTTAAGAGTCAACCACATTGCTGTGAATGTGGAGTCACATATCAGCCAGATCGGGTAAAGACAGCAGAATTCCAGATGGGTTTTTACGACCATCCGGTAGTTACATGGTCATCATAACTGGTACTAGCTTTTTATTCCAGATTTATTTAATTTGAACTCATGTCTCCAGATCATTAGTCCAGGCCTCTGGTTTACTAGTCCAGTAACATAACCACTATGCTACCATTGCTGTCTCTCTCGTTGACATTTCCCCCTCAGAACTACGGTAAGTTGCTGAAGCTTTTTGCATTTATAACATGTTTAATCCAGCTTCTGCTGGTGTGAGATGTTTCAAAATGATGTGCAAAAAATAAAATTCTAGGAACTTTTTCTTCAGGGGAGAAAATTCAAACATTTGGCAAAGGAGCTTACTAAAACAAGGGATAACTTTGTCAGGTTGCCAATCAGCGTCAGAGTGTTGAAATTCCTGGACTGTGGGTGGAAAAGAAGCTAATGAAGTATCCAGTATCACCAGAGATACAGAGCAGTAACAAAAGACGACCATGGGCTTTAGAAGTATGGTTGGGTTCAAAGTGGCACACAACAAACAGAAAAGGATGGAGCTGCAGATTAATCATCCACTTTGATTCTGGTAAGATTATATCTGTGTACCAAATAAAATCATGTCATTTACTACATACATATAACAAATACTGGTAGATTAGCTTGATGTAAATGACTAACTAAATATGTTTTTAAATAATTATTTATTGTCCTCTTTTATCTCATTCCATTAGTTTAAATTTGAATTTAAAAAGTTTCATAGATTAACTGATAAAAATCATCAATTAATATTTTCACAGATTATTCCTCCACATCCCAAGCCACACATGCCTGGAGGGGAGGAGAGGAGCCCATCATGGTATGGAGAATGAATAGGACTTCAACAAAGAGGAGTGATAGAATTGAAAAGATTGCCAGAACTAATATCCAAGGAGAAGAAGGGAAACAGGAAGACTCCGTGGAAGGAAGATGCTTTCAGAGCAGGAAATCTGTAAGGCCATCTCTGGAAGAGCAAATGACTGAGATAAAAGGCACACAGCATACATAGTGATCAGGAGTACAAACCACAAACCTCTCTCTTCTCACTAAGAGATAGACAGAGATGCCTCCAGTTTTAAAGACTACGGCCGGAATTTTGCCAGCGCTCAGGGGGCAGGTTTGGAGGCGGGACTTCCGGCAAAATCGCAAAGATTGACAGCGGGTCAGAAACCCGCTGTCAAGCCGCCTCCAAACAATCTTCCCAGGTGTCGGGTCCCCGATTTGCGCATGGACCCGACACCTAGTGGCAGGAAGAGGATTATAGGCACTTAACTGCTTGTTAACAGGTTGTTAACAGGCAGTTAAGAGGCTTTTTGTAATTTTGACAGGTCTACTGCAGGCTTCCCGACGTCTGGACACCACGCCAGGTAAGTGTGGCGTGCTGTGAGTCTACTGTAATGTTTCTGCATTGATGACAGCTGCAGAAGTGGTGTGAAGGATCCAATGGTACACTGTGAGTTTCAGAGGTAAGGAAATGTTGGGGAAATCATTTTTAATGCATTTGCACTTTTCTGTAGGTGACAAGTTTTGGATTGTGTGTGTAGTCCCACCTCATTGGGAGAACCTCTCTCACCAGTGACAGATTGCTTCTGTAACCTCACCTGCAGCTGCCATCTGTTCTAGCCTAAGGAGGGAGTCACTGGAGATCCTGGGTGCAAGGGCTTACCTTTGTACAGTGATCGTCAGTGTTTGCAGCACCTCAGTGCTGTTAAACACTGAAAATTCAGCTGTCAAAAAAAATTGTGCGTGGCCCCTTTAAGAAAACCGGCAGATGACGCGTCATCAGCTGACGTCATCTGACACCAGTTTCCTCTTAATTGGCCGGCAAGCCCACAAGGCGGGCTTAGCAAGGCCAATTAACGCAAAATCGCGTCTGTGCATCTGATGTCGTTGGGGGCGGGACTGGAACCCGGAAGGCAGCTGTCCCGCCCTCAAGCCGCATCGATAGGAAAAATCGTGGCCACTGAGTCCATGCACGTTACCATACAGTCTATTTTACATCAGTTGTACAGAAGCACTTCTTCTATTACAAGTGTTAAAGTGAGCCAAGCATGTTTGCTCAATAATTAGTCTCCTTAGCTCAGTTAGTAACACATTTAATTCTGGTCAAAAGAAGGCTGTGGGTTTGAATCCCATGGCAGGACACTCCAGTGAAGTACTGAGGAAGTGCTGTACTGTCTGCGCTGCTTCAGATGAAAGATTATGTTGATGTCATATTTGCCTCTTCAGGTAAATTTATAGATCCCATGGCATTATTTAAAAAAAGAGCTGGTAATTCACTGTGGCCAATGTCTTCCCAAAGTCAAAACAACAAAAAACACTAATTGGTCAATTATCTCTTTGTTGTTTGTGGGATGTTATTATTACAGAATTATTGCTGTGCTTGGCTACATAACAAGTGTCACTGCATTCCAAAGAATAATTAATTGTGTGAAGCATTTTGAGACCATTTGATGTAATAAACCTCATTATAAATGCAAATATTTGTGTTTGTAATGTTTCTTGTATTTCTACAAAATCAGTAAATGTTTATAAGAAAACGACTTATTTTTACAATAAGTCCGTGGAGCAGCTGCACAAAGCTGGTGTCGGGAGGCCCGAAGCATTTTCAGTTCAGGCCTCATTTGACTGGCGTGGGTGTCAAACAGGTGCCCTGCTGCAGCTCGCTGGTTCTGGGAGGACAGGAGATCGGTTGCTTCCCATGCTGGGCCGGTCGGCAGATCAGGTGTTTGGGTGGGGGTCGGGGGGAGGCCAGGCGAAGCAAGGCAAGGGTTCCTTAAGTGAGCCGGTTGTGTGTTCAGGAGGTCAAAAATAAAATTAAAGTTAAAAATTTTCCTTGGCCGTCTTTTGAGTGGCCTACAACGGTTCCTTTAAGAACCGTTGGTTAGGCCGCTCAACGCTTGGTACAAATGGGTAGAGCGTACTCTGCACATTCGTACCTAAAAATTGCAGGCACGGTCCTATAGCTGGCGTAGGACCACAATTTGCATGTGGAAGCAGCCTCCACCAGAAATAAGTGGGTGGGCTGCGCGCTCAAGCATCGGGCAAACCTTGTGCGTCAATAGCTTCCCTTCTCTAGCTGTAATTCACTTTATGACCTCTTTCTCGCTCTCCTAATCCAGCTCAGAATGAGACCAAGCTAACCTTTACAACAGTGCTGCAGACACCAGACTAATCAGGAGCAAAAACAACATGTGAACGCACTTACACATGACCTGCTAGGTCCTCTACACAGAAAATATTACACCCTTTGATCCCATTTTCAAGTTCAGTTTCTGGCACAATTTTTTTTTAAATTTATTCTCAAGATGTGGGCATCGCTGGCAAGATCAGCCTTTATTGCCATCCCCAGTTGCCCTGAGCAAGTGGTGGTGGGCTGTCTTCTGAAGCAATATTCTTTTGTAGCGGTTTGATGCAACTGGGTGTTTGCTAGGCAAGTAAAGAGGGCAGTTAAGAGTCTATCATGTTGATGTGGAACTGGAGTCAAATATAGGCCATACCTGGTAAGGACGGCAGATTTCTTTCCCTAAAGGACATTAATGAACCAATTGGGTTTAACAAGTTGATTGTCAACATTTACCAGCTTTTTAAAAACTGAATTCAAGTTCTCAAACTGCCATGGTGGGTGTTTGCATTCTCTGCATTAATTAGTCCAGGCCTCTGGATTACTAATCCAGTAACATAACCATTACACTACCATACTCTTTTCTCCCATGGGATTTCCTTAGTTATATACATGTGCAAGGTGCTTTGCGTGATGCTAATAAATAATTTGTTGCATAATATTAAAAGTGAAACTTAATATTGTTACTGTCATTTTCAGTCCAGTATTAGTTAAAGATCACCTATTGCTTAAAGTACATCAATTGTACTAGAGTTTACATGAAGGATAATGAAGCCCAAAAGTTGAAACAACTTATAGCAGATTCATATTTAGAAAAAATGAATAAACATGTGTAAAACAGCAAGACTTATTACACCTTACTTCAGATTTAACTTACCATATTTTTAGTACCCAATCCACCCAAAATCAGGATGATACTATTCTGATTTATTCAAATATTTCCTATTTGGCTCCTAATAATTGTCATAATTGCTAATTTAGTCAAACCCGCCAGTTCTTTTAGGGGCGTGTTTAATATTACTTGGTGAGAGCAGAGTAGCAGTGGTACCATATTATAGTCAGTAGTGAGTATGCAGATATCACCCCACTTAGTATAATCTAATATTATCCTTGGAAGTGAACAGAATTTTTCTTTTCTATTTTCTTTTCCTTGTTAGTGAGAACTAATTTGTTTCAGAGTAAACATTTTTTTTTCAATTGTGTAGAGTTTAGAAAGACTGTTAGACATTAAGGCCTAACATTTGCGCTGCCTCCGACCTGTAAAATATCTTCACATTTACCTGGTGGCCCGGGAGATACGGAGGCTTGCGATCCTTGGCCTCTCCGAGTACCCGCGGGCAGAGGCCCACGTATCCCAGGGGCGCTTGCGGTTCGTAGGCGCTCCTGGGATCATGTGGGCTGGCCCAACCAATAAAAGAAGGGAATCCCCATTCATACTTATGGGAGTTCTGTACGTACGGAATCCCGAAAAGTATGAATGGGGATCACTTAAAAAATACACGAACACATGAAATAAATTTAGAAAAAATTACATATTTCAAATTAATTAAAATGCCATTTAATTAAATATTTTAAACAAAAATTTAATTTTTTGAAAAAAAAAGTTATGGCCCTGAATTTCCGATCGGAGGCTTCCTGTGGGCGGATGCCTCCAATCGGAAAAAATCTACGCATTTACCTGCTGGTTCCGTAGATCCCGAGGCTTGCGCAGAGGCCCATGTATCCCAGGGGCGCATGCGGTTCGCAAGCGCCCCTGGGATCACATGGGCCAGGTGAACCAATGAAAGAAGGGAATCCCCCTTCATACTTCTGACAGTTCTGTACGCACAGAACTGTCAAAAGCACGAATGGGGATCACATTTAAACACGCACTGAAATATTAAATACATTTTTTTTAAACTACATATTTAAAATTAATTAAAATGACGTTTAATTAAGTATTTTAAACAAAAATTAAATTTTTTGAAGAAAAAAAATTAAATTTTTTACCGGGCTAAAAATAAACATACCTTTTTGAAGAGTTTTTTTAATTTATAAATGAGTTACCAAGTTGCATTTTTCTATTTTTTGAAACTCTTAAGCTGGTAAAAGCAGGCCTTACGCCTGCTTTTACCAGGTGTAAGAATTTGACAGTCATTCAGCAGACGAAAGTTGTGCAAAAAGCCCAACTCTCCACCCGCAGAGGTACATTTCTTGTGCATGCGGATGATCTGTCAAGACAGATCGCAAGTGCTGGCTTTTAGCGCATGTGCTTCGCTCCTTGTACGCATCCGTAGGGGTCACAAAATCCGGCCCTGTATGTTTTAATGGGGCTAAAAATAAACTTACCTTATTGGACAGGGTTTTTAATGTATAAATGAGTGATAACATTTTATTTTTCTATTTTTTAAAACTCTTATGCTGGTAAACTAATTAGTGGGGGGAAGGTTTCAAGAGAGCAAAAAATAAAAATGACAACAGAGAGGGTCATAGACATAGGTAGCAGTAGGGGAATCACAAATCAGAGCGTGGCAGGAAGGGACAGAGTGTGTGGAGTAAAAGGTAAAGTGGTAAAAAGTGAAAAAGCAGGAACTAAGTGCCACAAAGCATATTTGAAAGTTCTCTATCTGAATGCACGTAGCATTCGTAACAAAATAGGCGAGTTAATGGCACAAATAACTACATATGGGTATGATCTTGTGGCCATTACAGAAACATGGCTGCAGGGTGACAATGCCTGGGAATTAAACATACCAGGTTATTTAACGATCAGGAAGGACAGGCAGGAAGGAAGGGGAGGTGGGGTGGCTATGTTAATAAAGGAAGGAATCACTGTAATACAGAGTAATGATATTGGGTCAAAAAATCATGATAATGAAACAGTTTGGGTGGAGATAAGGAATAATAAGGGGGAAAAAACACTAGTGGGCGTAGTCTATAGGCCTCCAAACAGTTGCAACTCTGTTGGACGGAGTATCAATCAGGAAATAGTTGAGGCATGTAATAAGGGAACATCTATAATTATGGGGGATTTTAACTATCATATTAATTGGACAAATCAAATGGGGCAGGGCTGCCTTGAGGATGAGGTCATTGAGTGTATTAGGGATGGGTTTCTTGAGCAGTATGTAACTGAACCGACCAGGAGGCAATCAACCTTAGATCTGGTCCTGTGTAACGAGACAGGATTAATTAAAAATGTCCTAGTAAAGGATCCCCTTGGAATGAGTGACCATAACATGGTTGAATTCCATATTCAATTAGAGGGTGAGAAGGTTGGATCTCAAACAAGCGTGCTAAGCTTGAATAAAGGAGACTATGAAGGTATGCGAGCGGAATTGAGTAGAGTGGATTGGGAAAATAGATTAAAGGGTAAGACGACACATGATCAGTGGTGTACATTCAAGGAGTTATTTTACAACTTCCAAAAAAAATATATTCCACTGAAAAGAAAAGGGTGTAAAAGAAAGGACAGTCATCCGTGGCTAAGTAAAGAAATTAAGGATAGTATTCGACTAAAAACAAGGGCATATAAGGTAGCGAAATCTAGTGGGAGGACAGAGGATTGGGAAAACTTTAAAAGGCAGCAAAAAATAACAAAAAGATTGATTAAGAAAGGGAAGATAGATTATGAAAGTAAATTAGCAAAAAATATAAAAACAGATAGTAAGAGTTTTTATAGTTATATAAAAAGAAAAAGGGTGGCTAAAGTAAATGTTGGTCCCTTAGAGGATGAGACCGGGAAATTAATGGTGGGAAATATGGAGATGGCAAAAACACTGAATGAATATTTTGTATCAGTCTTTACAGTAGAGAACACTAAGAATATCCCAACACTGGACAAACAGGGGGCTATAGGGGGAGAGGAGCTAAACACGATCAAAATCACTAAGGAAGTGGTACTCGGTAAAATAATGGGACTCAAGGCGGATAAATCACCTGGA
Source organism: Squalus acanthias (assembly GCA_030390025.1). Classification (NCBI taxonomy): domain Eukaryota; kingdom Metazoa; phylum Chordata; class Chondrichthyes; order Squaliformes; family Squalidae; genus Squalus; species Squalus acanthias. The sequence goes on from CM059432.1 coordinate 42,734,943, forward strand.
CCTGATGGCTTACATCCTAGAGTCTTGAAGGAAGTGGCGGTAGGGATTGTAGATGCATTGGTAATAATTTTTCAAAACTCCCTGGATTCCGCTAAGGTCCCGGCAGACTGGAAAACTGCTAATGTAACACCCTTATTTAAAAAGGGCAGTAGACAGAAGGCTGGTAACTATAGACCGGTTAGCCTAACATCTGTGGTAGGTAAAATTTTGGAGTCCATTATTAAGGAAACAGTAACAGGACATTTGGATAATCATAATTTAATAGGACAAAGTCAGCATGGTTTTACGAAGGGGAAGTCATGTTTGACAAATTTGCTGGAGTTCTTTGAGGAAGTAACATATAGAGTGGATAAAGGGGAACCAGTGGACGTAGTGTATTTAGACTTCCAAAAGGCATTTGACAAGGTGCCACACAAAAGATTATTGCTTAAGGTAAAAAATCACGGGATTGGGGGTAATATTCTGGCATGGATAGAGGATTGGCTATCTAACAGAAAGCAAAGAGTTGGGATAAATGGTTCATTCTCAGACTGGCAATCAGTAACTAGTGGTGTTCCACAGGGGTCAGTGCTGGGTCCCCAACTCTTTACAATCTATATTAACGATTTGGAGGAAGGGACCAAGTGTAACATATCAAAATTTGCAGATGATACAAAGATGGGAGGGAAAGTAGTGAGTGAGGAGGACATAAAAAACCTGCAAGGGGACATAGACAGGCTAAGTAAGTGGGCAGAGATTTGGCAGATGGAATACAACACTGGAAAGTGTGAGGTGATGCACTTTGGCAGGAAAAATCCTAGAGCAATTTATTATCTTAATGGCAAGAAACTGGAGAGTACTGAAGTGCAAAGGGATCTGGGGGTCCTGGTGCACGAAACTCAAAAGGTTAGTATGCAGGTGCAGCAAGTGATTAAGAAGGCAAATGGAATGTTGGCTTTCATTGCTAGGGGGATAGAATATAAAAATAGGGAGGTATTGCTTCAGTTGTACAAGGTATTGGTGAGACCGCACCTGGAATACTGCATACAGTTTTGGTGTCCTTACTTAAGGAAAGACATCCTTGCTCTCGTGGCAGTGCAAAAAAGGTTCACTCGGTTAATCCCGGGGATGAGGGGGTGGTCATATGAGGAGAGGTTGGGTAGATTGGGACTCTACTCATTGGAGTTCAGAAGAATGAGAGGCGATCTTATTGAAACATATAAGATTGTGAAGGGGTTGGATCGGGTGGATGCGGGGAGGATGTTCCCGATGACGGGTGAGACTAGAACTAGGGGACATAGTCTTAGAATAAGGGGCTGCTCTTTCAAAACTGAGATGAGGAGGAACTACTTCACTCAGGAGGGTGGTAGGTCCATGGAATATGCTGCCACAAAAAGCTGTAGAAGCTACATGATTAAATAAATTTAAAACAGAAATAGACAGTTTCCTAGAAGTAAAGGGCATTAAGGGTTACGGGGAGCGGGCAGGAATTTGGACATGAGTCTAGGTTCGGATCGGTCATGGCCCTGTGGGTAGTGGAGCGGGCCCAGGGACCGTGTAGCCTGATTCTGCTCCTATTTCGTGTGTGCAATTCTGTTAGATGCAGGAGATGGTTCTGTGATAGATAGTAGATTGGCGGTTAGGATCAGATCAGCCATGATCTTATTGAATGGCGGAGCAGGCTCGAGGGGCCGATTGGCCTACTCCTGCTCCTATTTCTTATATTCTTATGTTCTTAAAAGCAGGCCTTACGCCTTTTATCAAGCGTAAGAATTTCACGGGCATTCAGCGGGCGGAAGTTGTGCAAATAGCGCAATTCTGCACCTGCAGAGGCCCTTCTCCCGGGGATGCGGAGGATCTGTCAAGAGAATTCTTGACAGATCGCAAGTTCCGGGATTTAGGGCATGTGCTTCGCATGCCTAAATCCGGAACTTGCGCGGCCCCTACGTGCCCATGCGCACCTCGTACACACCCGTAGGGGTCGTAAAATACGGCCCTGTGTGTATGTTGCCTGAAATCTGATTATAGCACGAATTGACTAAACAAAGTAGACATCATAGAGCCGAATATCCCAATGCACACTACTGGTGGAAATGGACGCACAAATTCCTGACATATCAGGCCAGTAAGTGTTCATTGCACGCACTCAGAAAATCATTCCTCTTATCTTCACATGGAAATATGGGTTTCACAAATGAGGTATCCATACTCACTAATCTGAAAAAAATCATTCTAACAATTGTTTTCAGAGTGACCATCTGGATATGTGTATCTTTTTCTCAGTGGTTGTTTCTTTGAATAAGTAGTAGATATAGACATATACAGAGAGCTGAGTAATCTAAACAGTTTAGTACTTACCATCTGAAAATAAAATACATCCTTTTTCTGTTTGTTTCTCAAAAATATCCACTTGTTTTAAACAAATTTTAATTAGAAAAATCATGGATAGAGAGCTGTAACTATTATACGTTTTCTGATGTTTGTTCAATATTAACATTTTTCTTTTTTTTTGTAGGATGTGACACTCATCATTGCAGCTATTGCGATTTTACTTGTGGCTATTTATGGTTTCTTTTATCTGAAACTCACCACAGAAGTTGACCTTGATCTAGACCTGGATGAAAATTAACAAATGTAATGGCTCAATCAAAGAGACATTCTCCTCTTGTGAAACATTGATAAACACTCAGCTGGGATTTGCAAATGAGTTTTGGACCACAAGGAGACTGATGTGACTTTTTAGCTTCTATTTACCAAGAATTACAATCCAAAACACCAGCAATTTTATATCAGCAGGTTTACAAGCCCATACTGTGTGCTCACAAGCCTGTATTTTAAAGAAAGGCATATTTAATTGGCACTCATTGTTTTTTGAAAATTCAGCTTGTTAATGCAGTGAGTAGCTGAGCCATATATACCAGGAATATCCCAGGTTCAATCCGTGACCTGTGCTAACTTATGTTTCACAGCTGGGACAGCTGTTGCTTTGCTACAATTGGCCTCACCGCTTCTGAGTTAGGGACCAAAAAATTAGCCAGTGTTACCTCTTCTCGCTGCTGAAAGTGCATATGTGGACATTGGGTAAGGATGTGATTAAACTTGGTTATGATATCCCACATGCTCGAATAGCTTGCCAGTGGTCATTGTCTAGGATCACACATGAAGAATAGACACTTGAACAACATATTGGAAGCTGACTAATGCCTTTAGACACTTGCCTCAGAAAGGAGTCAATGCCTGCAGGAAAGGAGGGATGAAAATTAGCAGAAAAGGAAGGGAAAAATTATCTTTGAAAATTGATTAAATCCAAAATGCTATGGAGCCAATTTGTAAATATAACAATTTTATTAAAAAAAGGCATCTGCACAATCTACCAGGCAACTGTGCTAAAATCGATCCATGTACAATGGCAGCTTCAGCATGTTTGATATGGAGATAGGCAAGTGAAAGCAACTACAACTAACAATGAAACCAATAAATATGGTGCCATCAATTCAGCAAGTCATTTAGATTTAAAATGGGGATGCAAGTAATGATTCTGGGAATTAGTTCTTTTAAATTAATAGACAGGAAGGTGTAGTGGTAAAATAACTGGCAAAGATATCACACATGGCATAGACTCTAATAAGAACATCAGTACTAAGATCAGTTGTAATTGTACATAGATACAGAAGTACATATTGAAAGAACAGCATTACAACAGATTAATGAGTTGTAGCTTATGTGAAGCATTGTGTTGTTTACATTCAAAATAATCTTTCCTATATTTTTAGCTTTATGGCCCAAACCTCTTCAAATAAATCTTTTTTTTATTTGTTTTTCCAAACTTACTATCTGACAGTTGACGAGAATGTGGTACCAACGTTAAAGAATGTATTTCTTTGTATGCTTTGGAGCATTATTGTCACATACTTTAAACATACTGTATATGCAAAGGCTTTCTCTTTGTTGGTAATGTATATGTGTGTGGTCTATTAAGAAGTATTATAAAACTAAATGTGTTTTCCCTAGCACACTTGTTTGTCGTGTAATTAATATGGTGCATTACACAATTATCCCTCACGTACAAAACAATAATAACACATCACATCCATGGCAACCTACAAAGGGCAGCTGGAAAATTACCTATTTGTTACTTCTGTCTTATTTTACTCTTGTTTAATTATTTTTAACTCCATAATTATTTTTTTTCTGTTTTTGTACTCCTGAATAGGTACAGCTGGTTATTCAGATTACACAAGAGACTTAGCAAAAATGAAAGCGCATGGAATTGGAGGCAACCTTTTGACATGGTTAGGGAATTGGTTGGGAGGAAACAGAGTGGGGATAATGGGTATGTACTCCAGTTGGCAGGATGTGACTAGTGTTGTTCCCTGGGGATCTGTACTGGGGCCTCAGCTTTTCACTATATTTATCAATGACTTAGATGAAGGATTAGCGAGCTGTACATCTAAGTTTGCTGACGATACTAAGTTAGGTGGTACAGTAAGTAGTGGAGCAGATAGTTGCAAAGGGTCATTGATAGATTAAGTGAGTAGACAAAACTGAGGCAGATGGAGTTCAGTGTGGGGTCATCCACTTTGGACCGAAGAAAGATAGATCAAGAGTATTTTCTAAATTTTGAGAATCTAGGAACTGTGGCGCAACAGAGAGATTTAGGGGTCCATGTACAGCAATCACTTAAAAACTAGTGGACAGGTACGAAACATTTTTTAAAAGGCTAATGGAATGTTAGCCTTTATCTCAAGAGGCTGGAATACAACATAATGGAAGTTATGTTACAGTTGTATAAAGCTCTGGTTAGACTGCATCTGGAGTACTGTGCAGTGCACCTCAGGAAGGATATTGTCCTTGCAGGGGGTGCAGCATGGATTCAGCAGAATAATACCTGGGCTAAAAGGGTTAAATTATGAAGACAGATTGCATTCCCTTGAGCATAGAAGATTAAGGGGTGAGCCAATTGAGGTGTTTAAGATGATCAAAGGATTTGATAGGGTAGATAGAGAGAAACTATGTCCTCTGGTGGGGGAATCCAGAACAAGGGGGCATAACCTTAAAATTAGAGCTAGGCCATTCAGAGGTGACGTCAGGAAGCATATGGGTTGAACTGAAGAACAAAAAAGGGACAATCACACTGCTGGGGGTGTACAATAGACCCCCAAATAGTCAGAGGGAGAAAGAAGAGCAAATATGTAGGCACATTTCTAAAGTGCAAAAACAATAGGGGAGTAATAGTAGGGGATTTCAACTACCCTAATATTAACTGGGATAGAATCAGTGTAAAAGGTATAGAGGGTGCAGAATTCTTAAAATGCATTCAGGAAAACTTTTTTAGCCAGTACGTAGCAACCCCAACAAGAGAGGGGCGGTTCTGGACTTGGTTTTAGGGAATGAAGCTGGGCAGGTGGAAGGGGCATCAGTGGGAGAGCATTTTGGTGGTAGTGATCATAATTCAGTTAGATTCAGTGCAGTTATGGAAGAAGACAAAGATAGACCAGGAGTAAAAGTTCTCAATTGGGGAAAGGCCAATTTTACAAAGCTGAGATGTGATTTCGCAAAAGTGGACTGGAAACAGCTACTTGAAGGTAAATCAGTGTCAGAGCAGTGGGTGGCATTCAAAGAGGAAATAGTGAGGGTTCAGAGCAAATATGTTCCCGCAAAGAAAAAGGGTAGGACTCCCAAATCTAGAGCTCTCTGGATATCAAGAGGCATACAGGGTAGGATAAGGCAAAAAAGGGAAGCTTTTGTCAGATACCAAGAGCTAAATACTATAGAAAGCCGAGAGGAGTATAGAAAGTGGAGGGGTGAAATTAAAAAGGAAATTAGGAAAGCAAAGAGAGGGCTTGAAAAAATATTGGCAAGTAAAATCAAGAAAAACCCAAAGATGTTTTATAAATACATAAAGAGCAAGAGGATAACTAAGGAAAGATTAGGGCCTATTAGAAATCAAAAAAGTAACCTATGTGTGGAGGCAGTGAAGGGATAATTACTGGTCCTAGCCCCTTTAGGGCTACCCCAGATCAGGCGTATTCCCCAGATGTTCACCTTCAACTAAAGTTAGAGGTAGCCGAATCCTAAAGACGCTTAATTGGGTCTAAAGGTCCAGACTATCTCTCCCTAAAGGAAAGGAACAGCCTGAAGATGTTACCGTCCTCCAGATAGCACTTTTAATAAGTTTAGCTAGACTGTAACCTTCCGGATATTATGAGGGTCCGGAAAACTCCCCCAGAATTCTGAAACTCCTCACCAAAGAGCGTACAGAGATTGAGTTTGTGAGTTTGATACAGAAGTACTATGTGAGACAATTCTAAAAATATATAGATTTATTAAAAGAACCAACATGTAATTACAGTAGGTGTTTCAATCGCAACATTAACAGTTCCAAGTACAAAAAGCTTTTACAATTCTTATTATCAGAGATCCTTATTCTCAAATCTTAACTTCGTTACATTTTTACATTTCTTAGTCTTATTCCAGTATATCCACCAAAATCAAATACAAGTACCTTGATCCCCGAGACTCAGAGTTGAAGACTTACAGAGCTTGCCTCTGAAGCCTGAGAATCGCTTTGCCCCTTCAAGCGAATCTGTCTTCCCATTTGAAAGTTCAATTTTTATACCCTTTCTCAGTGGTATTTCCTTTGAAGTTTTCTGCTGATGTAAGCTAATTATCTCTAGTCATTTTTCTGCTGACCCCTTCTATTCTTACAGTCAGTTTAGCTGGTAGCAAGCAGACTCATGTCTCTACCTTTAGGTGTTCCAAGTTCAACACAAAAACAATGTGACGGCTGGTGCATCTATTTGATGTCATTCTTACGAAGGTCTTCTGTTTGTATCTTTTGCATTTAGAACACCTCAACCAGTTGCACCATTGTCTTCTTAGTTACCTCAGTTGGTTGCAACACATAATCGTGTCTCCTGTGTTTCATTTGATGTCATTTTTACGAAGGCATATGTTTCTTTAATTTTCTGTGATTCTTTTCCAAAGTGTTGGTTTAAGACACTTTAACAGGGTATACCATTGTGTTCTTTCCAAGGCTTCAGACTTCCAGGAACCTTTAACCTTCTGTTTCATTAAGGCTTATTGATTCAGTGTCAACAACTTATCTTATCTCAACAGCCTGTATGCTGTTCACAGCTTTAGATTGTTAAGGCTTTTAGATTTTCAAGCCCAGTTTGTCATGTTTTAAAGGCCAGAATATTTCATAGAATGGTGTATTTTTCTGAATAGGTATATTGCTTATTCCTTCACAGCGGAAGACCTGGGCATGGTTCTTAATGAATACTTTGCGTCTGTCTTCACAGAAGAGAGGGACGACGCAGACATTGTAGTTAAGGAGGAGGAGTGAAATATTAGTTGAGATAAGCATAGTGAGAGAGAAAGTATTAAGGGGTTTAGCATCTTAGAAAGTAGACAAATCGCCTGGCCCGGATGAAATGTATCCTACGCTGTTATGAGAAGCTCTGACTATCACTTTCCAATCCTCTCTGGCTATGGGTGTGGTGCCGGAGGACTGCCAACATTGTACCGTTGTTTAGAAAGGGATAGATCAAGTAATTACATGTGAGTCAGTCTAACCTCGATGGTGGGCAAATTATTGAAAAAATTTCTGAGGGACAGTATTAATCATCATTTAGAAAGGCATGGATTAATTAAGGACAGTCAGCATGGATTTGTTAAGTGAAGGTCGTGTCTGACTAACTTGATTGAATTTTTTGAGGAGGTAACAAGGAGGGTCGATGAGGGTAGCACATTTGATATAGTCTACGTGGATTTTAGCAAGGCTTTTGACAAGGTCCCACATGGCAGACTGACCAGTCCAAAAGTAAAAGCCCGTGGGATCCAAGGGAAAGTGGCAAGTTGGATCCAAAATTGGCTCAGTGGCAGGAAGCAATGGGTAATGGGTGTTTTTGTGACTGGAAGGCTGTTTACAGTGGGGTTCTGCAGGGCTCAGTACTAGGTCCCTTGCTTTTTGTGGTATAAATCAATGATTTAGACTTCAATGTAGGGGGCATGATTAAGAAGTTTGCAGATGATATGAAAATTGGCTGTGTGGTTGATACTGAGGAAAAATGCTGTAGACTGCAGGAAGATATCAATGAACTGGTCAGGTGGGCAGAAAAGTGGCAAATGGAATTTAATCCGGAGAAGTGTGAGATAATGCATTTGGGGAGGGCTAACAAGGCAAGGAAGTACACAATAAATGGTAGGATACTGAGAAATGTAGAGGAACAGAGAGAACTTGGAGTGCATGTCCACAGATCCCTGAAGGTGACAGGACAGGTAGATAAGGTGGTTAAGAAGGCATACGGGGTACTTTCCTTTATTAGCTGAGGCACAGAATATAAGAACAGGGAGTTTATGCTAGAACTGTATAAAACACTAGTTAGGCTACAGTTAGAGTACGGCGTACAGTTCTGATCACCACATTACAGGAAAGATGTGATTGCACTAGAGGGGGTACAGAGCAGATTTACGAGGATGTTGCCAGGACTGGATAATTTTAGCTATGAGGAAAGATTGGATAGGCTGGGGTTGTTTTCTTTGGAACAGAGGAGGCTGAGGGGGGATTTAATTGAGGTGTATAAAATTATGAGGCGCCTAGATAGAGTGGATAGCAAGGACTTATTTTCCTTAGCAGAGAGCGCAATAACCAGGGGACATAGATTTAAAGTAATTGGTAGAAGGATTAGAGGGGAGTTGAGAACTTTTTTCAACCAGAGAGTGGTGGGGGTCTGGAACTCACTGTCTGAAAGGATGGTAGAGGCAGAAATCCTCATCACATTTAAAAAGTACTTGGATATGCACTTGAAGTGACGTAACCTACAGGGCTACAGACCAAGAGCTGGAAGGTGGGATTAGGTTGGATAGCTCTTTTTCAGCTGGCACAGACTCGATGGGCCGAATGGCCTCCTTCTGTGCTGTAAATTTCTATGATTCTAAAATAGCTGCTTCCCAACTTCTACTGTCCATATTAGTTGGCTGAGAGCAGGAACTGGATGCATTCCGGCGGGCAGAGATTAAATTGGCATTGGGTGTCGTAACTACGTTAGCTGACTGGATTGACATATTCATGCCTATTTTCAGCGGAGCTCCAGCCACAGGATTGAGGTCTGCCCGAGAATTGGAACAGGCAGGACCTCAGCAGTAAGTCAGCGTTTCAACTATTTTGGTCCCACGACCACCCTGTTTTAAGAGCAAACTGGGTGGTAGGGACATGGAAGTTGTCTACAAAGAGTCTTAGCTAACGGCCCCAGTGGTAAATGCGTTACATGGTGTGGTGCTGAGCTTTACAAACCAGGAAAATACAAGATTCAATCCTGGATCTGTACTGCATTATTTGCTTTTATGTAGGGAGCAATAGGGATCTTGCAGTTTGCTCCAATGCCCTTCAGCTGATGAGCAGAAAACTTGGTCAATTTTTTCCTCAAGATCACTATCCACTGATCCCTCTGCTGCAACTGCACGTGATTTATCCCTATATTTTGTCTTCAAAAGAACGAGAGGTTTCCAATCGTATTGGATTTAAGATTCTTGAACATGAGTTACTACAGATTATTCAACTCATATTTCTAGAACATGACCTGGGTAGATGCTGAGAGGTTGTTTCCTCTGGCTGGAGTGTCGAGAACTCGGGGGCATAGTCTCAGGATAAGCGGTAGGCCATTTAAGACTGAGATGAGGAATTTCTTCACTCAGAGTGTTGTGAATCTTTGGAATTCTCTGCCCCAGAGGGCTGTGACTGCTGAGTCTTTGAGTGTATTCAAGGCTGAGATAGATAGATTTTTGGACTCTAGGGGAATCAAGGGATATGGAGATCGGGCGGGAAAGTGGAGTTGAGGTGGATGAACAGCCATGACCTTATTGAATGGCGGAGCAGACTCGAGGGGCTGTATGGCCTACTGCTGCTCCTATTTCTTGTTCTTATGACAGTTACTACTTGACCTTCTTGCCATTAGTTTCTGAATCTGTTGCTTTGATCTGGCACAAGAGGTGAACATTCTGTGCAGATCACCATTACGAGCTCCAACTACCTTTTACCTTAGTGACAGATACATCTTTCACAAGCTGGACAGTACTGGCTCACATTTTATGCATTGTTGATTCTCCTCTATTTTCACAACTTACACTTAACTAGCACCTTTAATGTAACAAAAATAGCCCAAAGCCCCTAATCACATCTAGGCAGGAGTAAGGAGAAGAGTTAGATAAAGTACCTGAATGCAAAGTCAAAGAGGTTTGAAGGAAACTTTTGACAATGGATGAGATAAAATCATTGACTGTTACAGCACACAGCGGGCCATTTGGCCCATCCAATATATGACTGTGTTTTCTCCACACGAGCCACCTAGTGTTATTCTTCTGTTCACTTCCCAAACCCTTTTATCGACCTCATTATTGATTAATTATCTAATTTGCTTTTATTAACTCTGCTTCAACAATGGTTTGTGGAAGAACATTTCACTTTCTAACCACCCTCTGTTTAAAGGAAATTCTTCCACTTTCCTTTTAATTGTTTGTTTTTGTTATCTTACATGGCAACAAAAGGCCTTTAGGAAGAGAATTCCAGAGAGCAGTGGGTGAAATGGCTGAAAGCTCTGTAACTTGGTGAAATGGCTGAAAGCTCTGTAACTTGGTGAAATGGCTGAAAGCTCTGTAACTTGGTGAAATGGCTGAAAGCTCTGTAACTTGGTGAAATGGCTGAAAGCTCTGTAACTTGGTGAAATGGGTGAAAGCTCTGTAACTTGGTGAAATGGCTGAAAGCTCTGTAACTTGGTGAAATGGCTGAAAGCTCTGTAACTTGGTGAAATGGCTGAAAGCTCTGTAACTTGGTGAAATGGCTGAAAGCTCTGTAACTTGGTGAAATGGCTGAAAGCTCTGTAACTTGGTGAAATGGCTGAAAGCTCTGTAACTTGGTGAAATGGGTGAAAGCTCTGTAACTTGGTGGAGTGGCCGAAAGCTCTGTAACTTGGTGGAGTGGCTGAAAGCTCTGTAACTTGGTGGAGTGGCTGAAAGCTCTGTAACTTGGTGGAGTGGCTGAAAGCTCTGTAACTTGGTGAAATGGCTGAAAGCTCTGTAACTTGGTGGAGTGGCCGAAAGCTCTGTAACTTGGTGGAGTGGCTGAAAGCTCTGTAACTTGGTGGAGTGGCTGAAAGCTCTGTAACTTGGTGGAGTGGCTGAAAGCTCTGTAACTTGGTGAATGGCTGAAAGCTCTGTAACTTGGTGGAGTGGCTGAAAGCTCTGTAACTTGGTGGAGTGGCTGAAAGCTCTGTAACTTGGTGAAATGGCTGAAAGCTCTGTAACTTGGTGAAATGGCTGAAAGCTCTGTAACTTGGTGGAGTGGCCGAAAGCTCTGTAACTTGGTGGAGTGGCTGAAAGCTCTGTAACTTGGTGAAATGGCTGAAAGCTCTGTAACTTGGTGAAATGGCTGAAAGCTCTGTAACTTGGTGGAGTGGCCGAAAGCTCTGTAACTTGGTGGAGTGGCTGAAAGCTCTGTAACTTGGTGAAATGGCTGAAAGCTCTGTAACTTGGTGAATGGCTGAAAGCTCTGTAACTTGGTGAGTGGCTGAAAGCTCTGTAACTTGGTGGAGTGGCTGAAAGCTCTGTAACTTGGTGGAGTGGCTGAAAGCTCTGTAACTTGGTGGAGTGGCTGAAAGCTCTGTAACTTGGTGAATGGCTGAAAGCTCTGTAACTTGGTGAAATGGCTGAAAGCTCTGTAACTTGGTGAAATGGGTGAAAGCTCTGTAACTTGGTGGAGTGGCTGAAAGCTCTGTAACTTGGTGGAGTGGCTGAAAGCTCTGTAACTTGGTGAAATGGCTGAAAGCTCTGTAACTTGGTGAAATGGCTGAAAGCTCTGTAACTTGGTGGAGTGGCCGAAAGCTCTGTAACTTGGTGGAGTGGCTGAAAGCTCTGTAACTTGGTGGAGTGGCTGAAAGCTCTGTAACTTGGTGGAGTGGCTGAAAGCTCTGTAACTTGGTGGAGTGGCTGAAAGCTCTGTAACTTGGTGGAGTGGCAGGATGGAGAGCATGCCGTAGACTATGACCATGCCTGCATCCTAGGGTCTTAAAAGAAGTGGCTGCAGAGATAGCGAATGCGTTGGTTGTAATCTACCAAAATTTCCTGGATTCTGGATAGTTCCCAGCAGATTGGAAAACTGCAAATGTAACGCCACTATTCAAGAAAGGAGGGAGACAGAAAGCAGGAAACTATAGGCCAGTTAGCCTAACATCTGTCATTGGGAAAATGCTGGAATCCATTATTAAGGAGGTAATAGCCGGACATTTAGAAAATCATAAGACAATCAAGCAGAGTCAACATGGTTTTATGAAAGGGAAATCGTGTTTGACAAATTTGCTAGAGTTCTTTGAGGATGTAACAAACAGGGTGGATAAAGGGGAACCAGTAGATGTAGTGTATTTGGATTTCCAGAAGGCATTCGAAAAGGTGCCACATAACAAGTTACTGCACAAGATAAGAGCGCACGTGGTTGGGGGTAATATATTGGCATGGATAGGGGATTGGCTAACTAACAGAAAACAGAGAGTCAGGATAAATGGGTCATTTTCCTGTTGGCAATCAGTAACTAGTGGGGTGCCACAGGGATCAGTGCTGGGGCCTCAACTATTTACAATCTATATTAATGACTTGGTTGAAGGGACCGAGTGTACTGTAGCCAAATTTGCTGATGATAAAAAGATAGGTGGGTTAGCAAGTTGTGAGGAGGACACAAAGGGCTGGATTTTGAAGTTGGAGTCGGGTTGGGGTCGGGAATCACACATTCTGGCTTGTGAACTCGCCTCCATCGAGATGTGGCCAACCCACTGTATTTTCCCTTGATTGACCTTGTTGAGCCCGCCCAGTGGGCTCAGCAGGCCAATTAAGGGCCACCCGGCAACAGGTGACGTCACAGACTGACATTTCATCTGTCAAGAGCTTTTGACAGATGAAATATCAACGTTTGACAGCTCTGTGAAGCTGTCAAACACTCACAGTATGATTTCTAACTTCAGTCCTTCCTCTCAGGCTGAGTTAGAAATCATTCCAGCACATAAAACAGAAGGCTGCAGTTTCTGACAGAACCACGGCTTTCCTGCTTTCTGTGCCGGTGAGATTTCTAACTCCCGAGAACTGAAGGGCTGACACCTGCAGGAGGAAGTTAAGGTAAGTAAAACTTTTTCCAACACTTAGCACTTACCTTACACACTTACCTCTGCACACATGCACCCATCACTCACCTGCCCACCGGACATATCGACCTCTCCAACCCCTGCAGACCCACGGCCTGCCCCGATAAATTGGCGTGGTTGCCACCTGTCGGGAAGCCCACACTTTTCTTTTTAAAATAGGGATTATGCAAAAAACTGCCTGTTAACTACCTGTTAACAGGCAGTTAATTGTCACTAATCCCTTCCCACCTCGGGGAGTCGGGTCTCAGCACAGGTCGGGTACCCGCCGCCAGAGAAACTGGCATGGAGGCGGGATGGGGTCGGGACCCCCGAATCTGCAACTTTAACCCCCGCCCCGCCTCCAAACCCGACTCCACGGGGCATTGAAAATCCAGCCCAAAGAGTCTGCAAAGGGATATAGATAGGTTAAGTGAGTGGGCAAAAATTTGGCAGATGGAGTATAATGTGGGAAAATGTGAGGTTATCCACTTTGGAAGGAAGAATTAAAAAGCAAATTATTATTTAAATGGAGTGAGACTACAAAATGCTGCGGTACAAAGGGATCTGGGGGTCCTAGTACATGAAACACACAAAGTTAGCATGCAGGTACAGCAAGTAATTAGGAAGGCTAATGGAATGTTGGGATTTATTGCAAGGGGTATGGAGTATAAAAGTAGGGAAGTTTTGATGCAAAAGGGTGCTGGTGAGACCGCACCTGGAGTACTGTGGACAGTTGTGGTCTCCATATTTAAGGAAGGATATACTTGCATTGGAGGCAGTACAGAGAAGGTTCACTAGGTTGATTCCTGGGATGAAGGGGTTGCCGTATGACGAAAGGTTGAGCAGGTTGGGCCTATACTCATTGGAGTTTAGAAGAATGAGAGGTGATCTTATTGAAACATATAAGATTCTGAGGGGGATTGACAGGGTGGATGCTGAGAGGATGTTTCCCCTCGGGGTATCTAGAACTAGGGGGCATAGCTCAGAATAAGGGGTCGCCCATTTAAGACGGAGATGAGGAGGAATTTCTTCTTTCAGAGGGTCGTGAATCTTTGGAATTCTCTACCCCAGAGAGCTGTGGAGGCTGGGTCATTAAATATATTCAAGGCGGAGATTGACAGACATTTGAACTACAAGGGAGTCAAGGGGTATTGGGAGAGAGCGGGAAAGTGGTGTTGAGGCCAAGATTGGATCAGCCATGATCTTATTGAATGGCGGAGCAGGCTCGAGTGGCCGATTGGCCTCCTCCTGCTCCTGTTTCTTATGTTGTTATGACTAGACTTAGGTAAGTGATGGGTGCCAGAGGGGAAATAGTGCTAGAGAAGGTTTCAGAAGTAAAGAAGAGAGGTGTCATGGAGATTTTTTTAAACGGGCAAAGTTTTTGAAATTGGTGGGGAATGGAGAGGCAGTGGAGGTCAAGTTTGATCGGGTCTTATTGTGGAATAGGCTTTGGGCAGCAGAGGTTTGGATGAGTTTGAGCTTATGTAAGGAGGAGTTCAGTCGGCTGACGAGGTGAGCTTTGGAGACGTTGAGCCTGGGGGTGATAAAGGCATGGATAGGATTTTCAGCACCCATGGGAACCAAGTAGGTGATCTTTCAAAACTGGAAATAAGCGGCATTGGTGATGGACTGGATGTGAAATTTGAAGTTGAGCACAAGGTCAGACCGTACACTGAAGCTTTGAACTGTTGGGTTTAGTCTGAGTGAGCAGCTGGGAATAGAAATGGGATAAATAAATAAATATGAGAAGTACTGGTGAAAGCCAAACAGGATGGTTTCAATTTCACTAATGTTTAGCTACAGAAAGTTCTAGCTCATCCATGACTTGATGTGAGACAGTACAGCAACACTCATAAAATCGAGAATGATGGTGGATAGGTAAAGCTGTGTATCATCAGCATACATATGGAAGCTGACCCCCACATTTACAGATAATGGGCTGTATTTTGCGACCCCTACTGGTGCGTACGAGGTGCGCACGCGCCCGTGGGGGCCGGGCAAGTTCCGGGTTTAGGCATGCGAAGCGCATGCGCTAAAACCCGGCACTTGCGATCTGTCAAGAATTCTCTTGACAGATCCTCCGCATCCCCAGGCTGTTTGCACAACTTCCGCCCGCTGAATGCCTGTCAAATTCTTACGCCTGGTAAAAGCAGGTGTAAGGCCAGCTTTTACCAGCATAAGAGTTTTAAAAAATAGAAAAATAAAATTTTATCACTCATTTATAAATTAAAAATACTCTTCAATAAGGTAAGTTTATTTTTAGCCCCGTAAAAACATTTTTTTCCCAAAAAATTACATTTTTGTTTGAAATATTTAATTAAATGGCATTTTAATTAATTTTAAATATGTAATGTTTTTTAAAATTTATTTCAGGTGTTGGTGTATTTTTTAAGTGATCCCCATTCATACTTAATAAGTATGAATGGGGATTCCCTTCTTTTATTGGTTGGGCCAGCCCACGTGATCTCAGGGGCGCCTACGAACCGCCTGCACCCCTGGGATACGGGGACCTCTGCCCGCGCAGACCCGGAGAGGCCCAGGATCGCAAGCTTCTGTATCTCCCGGGCCCCCAGGTACATTCGTAGAATTTTTGCAGGTCGGAGGCATCCGTCCACGGGAAGCCATAGATCGCAAATGTTGGCCCAATGTCACCAAATGACAGCATATGGTTGTTGAATAGGAGGGGGGGAGCCAAGGATGAAGCTTTAGAGCTCACCAAAGGTGATCATACTGCTGCAGAAGGAGATGTTATTCCAGGAGATAAGTTGGCAACTTTGAAACAAGTAGGAATAGGAAGCGGTGCCTTGTAAGTGTATCATAAAGGAAAGACTCTGGAGGAGGTGGTGTGGTCGACCATAGCAAAGGCCATGGAGAGGTCAAGCAACGATAATGCATCGTGGTCAAAATCACACAGGATATCGTTGATGATTTTGACCAAGGTGGTTTTAAGGCCGTCAGTGGGGAAGAAACTAGATTAATGAGATTTTAATAGAGAGTGGTGGAAAAGTGGGTGGGTACAAAGTTACGAACATATGAAAATTGATGGAAAGGAAAAGACCAGCTGGTCCATCAAGCCCACCCCACACCATGATGGCCAGACCATCCTGGGTGAATACTGATTTCCACAACCCCCCGCCCTTCCGCCTCGTCCCATCCCCCACCCCCCTACCCGCAGCCATGTAATCTCCTGGGAAAGGAAACAAAAACCCAGGGCCAATAAAGGAAAAATGCTCTGGAAAATTCCTCGAGGTTCTCCTCAGGCAATCAAAACAAGTCCAGGAAATCACATGGACTAAAAGTTATCTATAAAGACACTTGCCTTCTAAATGATGCAATCTCAGGACCGTTCCAGCTCCCTCTTGAAGGCACACAGAGACTCAGCATCCACCACACCAGCCGGCAATGTATTCCAGAGGCTCTTAATACTCCAGGAATAGAATAACCGCCTAACATCCAGTCTATTCCTACCCTTACATAGCTTAAACACGTCTTCCCCGGTCCTCCCCAATGTATTAAACTGGAATAATCTATAATTAGGGACTCTATCTAGCCCTTTAATTATTTTATGGACCTCTATCAAGTTACCTCTAACTTTATGCTGCTCTAAAGTAAATAGACCAAGGTCCTTGAGTCTATCTGAGTAGCTGAGGTCCTTTAATCCAGGAATCATCGTAGCTCTCCTCTGGACCTTTTCCAAGGCCACTGTATTACCTATCATGTGTGGGGTCCAAAACTGGGCACAGTACTCTAGATGTGGTCTGACCAGCAACTTGTATAGTGTCAAAATGGTGTTCTTTGTTTTATACTGAATGGTTCTATTAGTACAACCCAATACCCTGGTAGCTTTAGCTGCAGTTTCTCTACATGGGAATGGGTTTCAACAATTACAACAGTGACTACACTTCAAAAGTACTTAATTGGCTGTAAAGCACTTTGGGACCTCAGGCCATGGAGAGGTCAAGCAACAATAATGCATTGTGGTCAACTAGAAGACTTGCATTTATACCATCATGGTGTGGGGTGGGCTTGATGGACCAGCTGGTCTTTTCCTTTCCATCAATTTTCATATGTTCGTAACTTTGTACCCACCCACTTTTCCACCATTCTCTATTAAAATCTCATTAATCTAGTTTCTTCCCCACGATGTCCTGAGGTCGTGAAAGGTGCTATATAAACGCAAGTCTTTCTATTGCTTTAGGTGATCTAGCCAAATCTGGTGGTGGCCTACTAGGCCAGTATTTTATATGCACACAAACCTGCAGCACTCAGATTTAAGGACCAAAAAGTAAATATACTAAGGGAAATGGCAGGGATGAGAGACCATAAGGGCTCTGGTGGGCATGCCGAATGGACTCTTTGAAAAGCAAAGCTTCTCTGGATAGCCAATACAACCATTGTATGATTTTGCTGAGAAACACCAAAATCCTATCAGCGCAGTACCTTTTTGTGGTGCAGAAATATCAGCATAACTCCTGAGAAGGGAAAACATGCATGTGGACTCTTTACTGAGATGCAATAACATTTATTTTCAACAAGTGCGTTACTCAGACGTAGGTTCAATGGGTGTTACTGTGAAGGGTAGGTAGGTAGGTCATGTCTGACTAATCAAGTTACATTTTTTGAAGAGGTCGTTAACATGGTGGCTAGGGGTCTGTCTGGTTCCTGTCTATATAGACTTCCAGAACGCATTTGATAAGGTTCCACACAAGAGATTATTAACCTAAATGAAAGCGCACGGAATTGGAGGTATCGTTGTGTCATGGATTGGTTGGGAAGTAGGAGACAGATAAAGGGTTCATTCTCTGACTGGTGGGATGTGAGAAGTGGTGTTCCCCAGGGAACTGTATTGGGCCTCAGCTTTTCACCATATATCAATGACTTGGATGAAGGAATAGAGAGTTGTATATTCAAGTTTGCAGATGTCACTAAGTTAGGAGGCACAGTAAGTAGTGTGAAACAGGAAGTTACAAAGGGTCATTATATGGGGCAGTGTGAGGTCATCCACTTTGGATCTGAGAAAGACAAATCAGAATATTTTCTTATTGGAGAGAGAGAGTAGGAGCCATGGAGGAGCAAAGGGAATTAGATGTCCATGTACACAGCTCACTAAAAGCTAGTATAAAGGTACAAAATGTAATCAAAAAGGCTACTGGACTGTTGGCCTTTATCTCAATTGTGTTGGAATTCAAAAGTGAGGAACTGATTCTTCAGTTGTATAGAGCCTCAGTCAGACCCCATCTGGAATACTTTGTTCTGTTTTAGGCTCTGAACCTCATGAAGGATATATTTTCCTTGGAAGGGGCACAGCGCAGATTCACCAGAATGATATTAGGGCTTAAAGGGTTAAATTATGAGGACAGGTTTCATAAACTTGGCTTGTATTCCCTTGAGTTTAGAAAATGGAGGGGTGATCTAACCAAGATGTTTAAAATGATAAAGGGATTTGAAAGGGTAGAAAAGGTGAAACTATTTCTTCTGGTGAGGGTTTCCAGAACAAGAGGGCATAATCGTAAAATTAGAGCTATGCCATTTTGGAGTGAAATCAGGAAGCATTTCTTCACGCAAACGATAGTGGAAATCTGGAACACTTTGATGATCTCATGGCACTCTTCGAAAAAGAACAGTGAGTTGTCCCTGTGTCCTGGCCAACATTTCTTCCTCAACCAACACCAGCAAAGACAGGTCTGATCATTCATTCTTTACCTTTCTAGTTTGTTGGACATTTTAGGTGCAATTTGGCTGCCATTTTTGACTATAAATAACAACCACTACTCTTGAAAATATAATTCAATAATTATAAAGTGCTTTGGGACATCCTGTGGATCTGATATGACACTTTATAAATGTAAGTTATTACCAACTGTGGATTACTAAAAGAATTTGGGAGTGACAAAAGTAGCAGGGTTATTCCTATGGCACACATTTAGCCAACCAATGAAAACAGAAAAGCACTAACCCTCTTAATCAAGATGCAATTAAACATCTTAAATAGCACTGGAAAGGCAAAGGCAGGTGTTTGCAAAATTGGTTGTTACTGAATGAGAACTGCCAGGCATTGCAAGAACTACTGCAAGTAGTCACACAATTTATGTGGCTGATGGTCACCCCTCTCCCAGATGCACCAGTCCTGGGAGGAGGTGGCTGAAAGTAGGCACCACAATCCCAGATATAGCTTACACACATGCACCTCACAGTACAAACCTCAAGGAGATCAAGGCCACTAGAATCCCAACATGTTATCAATGAAACCCTGCAGCAAGCCAGCACACATACACCCTCCACAAGGAAATCACTTAGAAGGAACCGTAGGTTACAGGCCACACATCTGAAACAAGGTACAAGCGAGTCAAACTGCCAACATTAACATACAGGGGCAATACTTGTAGGACAATGTGGTTTTGGCTCAGTTATTTGGCAGATGTGATTGTCAGGCATTTACGGAGTGCCAAGGTAAGAAGATTCCTCTTTGCACATATGCTGCTTCTGTGAGTTAAAATGTGGCACACAGGATTTAAAGTTCCCCTGCCTCCTCAGGGATGGAGGATGAGGAAAACATGTTTGCTTTTCCACACCACTCTTGTATGTAGTGGAGGTGCAGGGCACATTTGGAATGGGTTACTCTTAACATTTTTCATTTAATACTTGCAAGTTCTGCTCCAATTCAGTACTGCCATCACAAAGATCAGGCTATCCACTTTACAAAGTGATGGCCCGGGAGGGATACTGTTTGCGGTGCAGGGTGAGTTCTTTTAATATTCACTGTCTTCTACCTGCAGAACAAGGTTGTGCATAACCACCATGAGAGGGCCACAATAGAATATTGCCCAGCAACCCTTACGAGTACTTTACTTTTGCACTCCACTCCACAGAAATTGAGAAAGGCACTGGCAAGGTCAAGTTTGGAGCTACTAAGTTGCTGTAATATACACAAAGACTGATAATATGATGGTGGGCACTTCAGAAATGGAACACAAGGCTTGAGGCATGCAGTGTACCTGAGGAACCAAGTGTGCACTAATTCGGCAATGAACACAAAGGGGACAGGAGCCTGTGCACGTGTATGCTAGGCGCACTGTACCACTAGCTTCCATGTCAGTTAGGCAGCCATCCCATAATGCCGCAAGAGCATGTGGTCAGTGCTACAGACACACACAGTTAATTTAGAACAGGCACTGAAAGGGAGATTGGCATTAAAATGTTTTTAAAAATTCGGTCCCTTTGCTCTCCTGTGCCCAGAGCACTTTGTGCCCCTTTTCTCTGCCCTGTTTCCTCTGCCTTTTACCCCTGTCATGTGCTAGGTGCCCCTCCGCTTCATATTTAGAAAGTGCCTGGTGCTCAATGGGCAGTCAGCTGGCTGCTGGTGCCTGATAATGCAGCATTGGCACTCCTGGTGCATCATGAGAGATGCAGCCAGAGAGCCAGTAAATTATTCAAAGGGGCTGACCTTTGCTATCTGGGCAGGTCAGCCCATTTGTGCAGGACCAGCACTAGTGGCATGACACTTGGACTATATTGTCTTGCTTGTCTTTGAAAGCTTTGTATTGAGGATGCATTGTAACTAGCTGCCATTTACTCTTCTTGTAGGTTCTTCCCTCAGTGAGTGAGTGGTCAATCTATGGAACAAGCTCCTAAGGGAGATGATGGAAGCAGATAGTATTGATTCATTCAAATGCAAATTAGATAGATTTCCTTCAGAAAATAACATTTCGGGATACAGTATATGAGTAATTTGCGACATGACATACGGTAAGTGTAGCATGCTAGGGAGAAACAGGTAACTTTGAACTTATGATTCCCAAAGCTTTCCGCCACTGGGGGTTTCATCACCTCATGTTTGGGTCTATTGCAAACTAATTGATAGAGATTGATTGCCATGATTAGTCAACAACTCTGTTATTATGCTATCATGCAACTACCAGGATGGTAGAAGGCGAACTAGATGGATTTGGTCTTTTTGCATTTAGCAATTCCTACATTTTTATGTTCCAAGGACAGAGTTGGATCATGGTCTCTTGCACATGAAAGGCAGGTTGCGTATTTGGATTGTAGCTGCTATTTGGCACATTAAATTGAAGAACAAAAGTGACAATTGTACAAAAGGTCAGCACAAAGGACCCCAAAGAATGTAAGCACAATGATGAATGCATAGTCTTCTAAATACTGTCAGCAAAAGCAATCCGATTTCCAAATATAGCCAAATAACAACAAACCACTGAGGGAATATGTCCCCCAAACTCATGAAATTTGGCATGGGACCTGAAACCCTTCATTAAAATATTCGTCTGAGGGCTGTGCCTGCTGTTGCTTGGCCTTCTGGCACGCCCCCAAATCACTCCTGGTAAAATCAGGTGTGCATCAAAGGTCATAGCCTGATTTTATGACCTTGAGTAAAACCCCCAAACATAGCACTCTCCTTTAAATGAAACCATCCTGCTTTCTCACGGCAGCTTCTCTAGTAACACCTGTTCCATTTTTACAAAATGAATTAATTGAACCAGCAATGCATTAGAGCTGCAATATGAGGCACTTCATGCTTAAGTGCCGAATCTTCTGGGTTAATTGATGTTCTGCATGAATTGATCATATTAGCACTCGAAGAAAGATTCATCATTCGGCAATACTTTTGTGGTAGGAAAATGGGAGGTAAGCAAGCACTGTAACACACACCCAACACTGTGCCAACAGCAATAACTAGAGAGTAGTAAAGAATCCACTTGAATCATAGATTGAATTTTACAGCACAGAAAGTCATTTGTCCCATCCTGCTTGCACCAGCTCTCTTAAAGAGCTAGCTCCTTGATCCTATTTCCTGGCTCCTTCCCCATGCTCTGTAACTGCTGGGTGGGCATGTGTGCTGTGAGGAGGATGCCGAGAAACTCCAGTATGATTTGGATAGGTTGGGTGATTGGGCAGATGCATGGCAAATGCAGTACAATGTGGATAAATGCGAGGTTATCCACTTTGGTGGCAAAAACAGGAAGGCAGATTATTATCTGAACGGCAATAGATTGGGAGAAGGGGAAGTGCAACGAGACCTGGGTGTCCTTGTGCACCAGTCGCTGAAGGTAAGCATGCAGGTGCAGCAGGCGGTTAAGAAGGCAAATGGTATGTTGGCCTTCGTAGCAAGAGGGTTCGAGTACAGGAACAAGGATGTCTTGCTGCAGTTGTACAGGGCCTTGGTGAGACCACATCTTGAGTATTGTGTGCAGTTTTGGTCGCCATATCTGAGGAAGGATGTTCTTGCCATGAAGGGAGTGCAGCGAAGATTCACCAGACTGATACCTGGGATGGCAGGAATGACGTATGAGGAGAGATTGGGTCGATTGGGCTTATACTCGCTGGAGTTTAGAAGAATGAGCGGGGATCTCATTGAAACTTAGAAAATTCTAACAGGACTAGACAGACTAGATGCAGGAAGGATGTTCCCGATGGCGGGGGAGTCCAGAACCAGGGGTCACAGTCTAAGGATAAGGGGTAAACCATTTAGGACTGAGATGAGGAGGAATTTCTTCACCCAAAGAGTGGTGAACCTGTGGAATTCTCTACCACAGAAGGCATTTGAGGCCAACTCATTAAATATATTCAAGAAGGAGTTAGATATATTTCTTAAGGCTAAAGGGATCAAGGGATATGGGGAGAAGGCAGGGACAGGGTACTGAATTTGGATGATCAGCCATGATCTCATTGAATGGCGGAGCAGGCTCGAGGGGCCGAATGGCCAACTCCTGCTCCTATCTTCTCTGATTCTATGAAAAGAATCAGAGGAGAGATGGGGAGATTTTTTTTAAGCAGCGAGTAGTTATGATCTGGATTGCACTGCCTGAAAGGGTGGTGGAAGCAGATTTAATAGTAACTTTCAAAAGGGAATTGAATACATGCTTAAAAAAGAAAGATTTGCAGGGCTATGCAGAAAGAGCAGGAGAGTGGGACTAATTGGAAAGCTCTTACAAAGAGTCGGCACATGCACAATGGGCTGAATGGCCTCCTTCTGTGCTGTATCATTCTGTGATTCTCCCGTGTGTGTTAAATCTATGCAAATGAGGAAAATATATTCTCCGATGTATATCCCTCTATTTGCATTATTTGAATGGTGGACGCAAGGGCCACGCATTAGGCTCGGAGGCCGCGCAGGCATATGCTTTGTTCCAACTTTTAAAAGTGCATGGACCTGGCCTCCCACCAATAGGTCAATGCACTGGAATTACTGGTGCAGCAAGGTTGCAAAACCCCAAATTAATAAATTAAAGAGGTTTGCGCCATGGAACAGTGCAAGCTTTCTCTGCCTTCATCCCAGCCCCATCGGAAACCAGAGCACAAATTGGTACAAAACAGACACAAGGCCAAAGATGCCAGTTTTCTGCTCCAGCTGCATCCAGCTCGCACCTGCCCCAGAGAACAAGCATTCATAGATGTTCTTTCAGTAAGTGTCAATATTCCACATCTGTTTGTGCATGTTAGGTAAAGATATTCCTTTAAAGACATTTAATCAGTATCTGGCCATGTGTCAGCAAAAGAGGAACTGCTGTTGTATATAAAGTTTTAAACTGCAATATATTCCTTTTCATTCAATTTGGACTATGAACAACCCAAAAACAACTTGAAAGTCTTACTTCAACAGCCTTATCATTTTCATTCCCAACTAACTCCCTTGTAATACCCTCCTGCAAATTTCATGGAAATATTATTTTACAGTGTTGGAAATAATCATTGCCTGGCACTTGTGTGGCATGAATGTTACTTGACACTCACCAGCCCAAGTCTGAATCTTGTCCAGGTCTTGCTGCATGCAAACATGGACTGCTTCATTATCTGAGGAATTGCAAATGGAGCTGAACATTGTGTAATCATCTGTGAACAGCCCAACTTCTGACCTTATGATGGAGGCAAGGTCATTGATGAAGCAGCTGAAGATGGTTGGGCCTAGGATCAATGTTCCACATAATGTTTTTGGGGGGTATGGGGCCCCTTTAAGTGTCTGCACAGCCCATTCACAGTTTCATGCATGCGCGAACTTTAACATTGCAAAAGCTATTCCCGGGCTGCGCAGGACCGGCAGAGAGTTGCGTGGCTGCACGGATTATAGAGAACGTTGCCTAAGATGCTGCTCTGAGGAACTCCTGAGGCTGAGATGATTGGCCTCCAACAACCACAACCATCTTCCTTTGTGCCAGGTATGACTCCAGCCACTGGAGAGTTTCCCCCCAATCCCCATTGAAAGATGACTCTTTGCATCACTTTGCTGATCATTGTGGTGGAATACAATTCTGCTGCTGCTGATGGCCCACAGTGCCTCATGGACACTTAGTTTTGAGCTGTTAGATCTGTTAATTTTTTCACTTAGCATGATGGTAATGCCATATGACACGGTGGAGGGTGTCCTCAGGGTGAAGACGGGACTTGGTCTCCAGAAGGATTGTGCAGTGGTTATTCCTATCAATATTGTCATGGACAGATGCATCTGTGATAAATTGGTGAGAACGAGGTAATCTTTCTGATCTCTTTGCATCACATAAACTTCTGTGACTCTATATATAGTATATTTCTTTCGTATGCTATGATCTAATAAGTATTAAAAATATGAATATGTTTACATATGTTAGATGATAGTGCCACATGATTATTAATGAAGGATCCAGAAGTGGAAAATACTTTGCCAAGGGATATATAATCTCATCATTATCATATTGGAAAGTTGTGTCAATGGTACATCATTTGATATCAGAAAGGATCGAGCCTTTATAGAACTATTAGGGGAATATCCGTGGGGTTTCTCCTGCTTGTCCACCATAACTTCGATGGAAGAGCCATGGAAACTCCGGAAAAATAGCTTAACTGAGCTTTCAGTTCTTTCACCGAAGTTATAGCAGACGAGTGAGAGAACCCCCATGGAAGTTCACCCCCGATTAATTTAATCACATATATTGACGGGGAAAGGGCGGGGGAGTGGGAATAGCTGAAGTGCTCTTGCAGAGAGCCGGCACGGGCTCGATGGGCCGAATGGCCTCCTTCTGTGCTGTAACCATTCTATGATCAGTTATCTGACAACAAAACAGAGGTGAGATAATTGGCTTCAAAATTCAATTGGTGTATGTTTAAAAAAAAAATTAAACTAACATCATGAAGGTTGTCTCTCTCTCTCTCTCTCGGGTATATCTTGACTTTGTGTGATAATATAAAATGGGTGACAGCGAGTCAGCAGCCCGTTTTATATCTCTCCCGATTTTAATTTCCATTGCAGTCAAGAACTACCACTCTCTTTCTCTCTCTTTTCCCCTGAGCTTAATGCACATTTTAAAGTTCATAGAGCACAAAAACAAAAGCTATAACAGATGTATAATCAGAATACTAATTTATTCTCACGCATATACAAACACTAGATGCACACCAGGGATTTGAGCACAAAATCTAGGCTGACACTCTAGTGCAGTACTGAGGAAGTGCTGCACTGTCGGAAGTGCCATCTTTTGGATGAGACGTTAAACCGAGGTCCCATCTGCCCTGTTGGGTGGACTTAAAAGATTCCATGGCACTATTTCTGACAAGAGCAGGTGAGTTCTCCCTGGTGTCCTTGCCAATATTTATCCTTAACCAACATCACTAAAACATAAATAAAAACAGAAAATGCTGGAAATACTCAGCAGGTCAGGCAGCATCTGTAGAGAGAGAAACAAGAGTTAATGCTTCAGGTCGATGACCCTTCTCGATGACCCTTCATCAGACCCGGCACTTGTTCGGCCCCATGGGTGCGTATGCACCTCGTACGCAGCCGTAGGGGTCGCAAAATTCGGCCGATTGACCCAGATTTTGCGGTCAGCGGTGAACAAACGGCACTAGCTGGTATAGCGAAGCTTCGGGAGGAGCAGGGCAACTGGAACAGCAACTTCCTGATTTCCACGTTTCACCGCGCATGTGTGGTCGCCAGAAGTTGCTATCCAATTTACACTTTAATAACGGTGATCGCTGAAAGCCTCATCATTATTTATCCTGCAAAATCCAGGCCATTATCTGGTCATAATCTCATTGCTGTTTGTGGGACCTTGCTGTGAGCATTTTTGGCTGTCGCATTTCCTACATTACAACAGTGACTACACTTCAAAAGTTCTTCATTGGCTATAAAGCGCTTTGGGATGTTCCGAGGTTGTGAACAAAGCTATATAAATGCAAATCTTTCTTTTTATCATTACTACAGAAGTAATAGGTACTGCAGGTAATTATAATGGGTTTTCAGTGAAACGTATGCACTACTTACTGAATTTAATGTCTGGAAAATCTAGTCCTATAAAGTAATATGGTTACCATTTTTAGCTTTGATGTTTATATATCATTTAAGCTTTCTGTGGATGTAGTATTTTGACTTTTAAAGAAATTCATAATGAATCAGAGGCTTCTCAACTGAGGAAAGAGCCAGCATGTGAGGAGATACCTATTGGAGATCATGTAAGCAAACATTACAGTTACGGTATATCTGTTTGTGTTCATAAATGGTTTAGAAATCATGCACTAATGGTACTTCATATGCATGACCAGAAAACATAAAATCTGAGGTAAATAGGTGGCTCCAAATATATAGTATGCACTCTATGAGGACTACTTTTCTTCTCTCCCATCTGGAATAGCACTTGACATATATAAAATAATTGCCATAGGTCTGAATGTGCCACAAATTATAATTGTTACTCAAGTTCTTGGTGTAGGTGAAATCATGCTAACCCTGAGACACTGGTTTCACCTATGTTAAGGAGCATGAGTATGAACCAACATGATAATATGATGAAAGTAAAAACAATCAAGCGATGAAAGGTAGTTGCATTATTAGAATAAAGAAAAACAATTAAAAGGAAGTAACTATAAGAAGAGTGTGTTAAGGGAGAGTATATTTTGCATTGACAAATAAGCTAATCTACAAAACCAGATGACCTATTGCTAAAATGACCTTGGCAAGCTGTCGTTACGAGGAGAGTACTGCATCTTCCTCAGTAACTTTAAGGTCAGGAGGACACAGTGCTGAGATATGCCACACGCCAGAGGCCAATGGAGTAATTAAGGGAGCAAGACACTGTAGTCTGCTCTGACTAGAATTAACTGTTCTGCCCTCATTTGAGGCCCTATGTTTACTTTGGCCCAGAGCAATGTTTATTTCTGCATGGAATCATAACTATTTCTCTGTGGGAATCATGAGAAAGTGCAGCAGTTGAGAAGGCAATGTTTTTTAACCTGGTTTTATGTTGGAAAAATAAAGCCCCCACTTTATGGCCCGGAATTTGCGGTCAGCGGTGAAGCGACGGCGCTCATCGCTGACCTCGAAGAAAGCTGCCCACAAAGATTTAGAGATCTCTGTGGCATCAATTTCAACTCTCCAGACCTTAGTTTGAATTTGGGGCCAAATCAAGCAAATCACCAGCGTCCAGTAACACTATGTCATCAAGCTGGGGAAGCAGCCAACCACATTGAAGATTTCTCACAGACAGCAAACCAGGAAGTAAAATGCACAGATTATAATTTGCTTTTAATCAATTTTACAGAGCGTGAAATAAAGGCCTGAATTTTCCAGGATGTCAGCAAACTGGATCGGTGGTGGGTCGGGTGAGAAAGTGTTTTTTTTTTGACAGCGGGTCGGGAACCCGCAGTCATCCCGCCGCACCTTTTCAATGTCGGAGCTGTCAGCATTGAGCAGACCCGACGGGCAGCGGCAGGTGACCCAATTAAACTCATTATAATGTACTTAACTGACCCTTAACAGGCTTTTTTTTAAGTTACTTTTTAACTTTAACTTCATGGCCACAGGAACCATGCTGTTCGGGGACCACGTCTGTCAACCTGAGGCAGGAGTTCAGTGGCCATTGCTCCAGCTGATTACTTGACAGTAAAAGCTCCCACCTGACAGATCAACATTTTCCTCAGCCACAAGCTATATCTCAGTCCATTTCCAGCACAGATTCTGCAGCCTTTCCACTTTCCACTCTCCATCCACTCTCACCTCATTGGAAGAACTCTCTCACCATTGACAGAGTGCTTCTACTTCACCTGCTATCTATTCCATCAACATAGGTGCCCTTTATGCTGTCTCAACTTGGTCCTCAGAATCCAACCACGATCAGGCCCAACACCAGCAGCACCAGGCACACCAGCAGCACCAACAAAAACACTAACCTTCTCCGCAATCACCTGATGCTGCACAGGACAGAGGGCATCAGCACCCGAGCACATTTAAAAAGAAAAATTGTTTATGCGATGTGGCAAGGCCAGCATTTATTGCCCATCCCTTATTGCCCTTGAGAAGGTGGTGGTGAGCCACCTTCTTCAACCGCTGCAGTCTGTGTGGTGAAGGTAGGTAGGGAGTTCCACGATTTTGACCTAGAGACAATGAAGGATCGGCGATATATTTCTTAGTCAGGATGGTGTGTGACTTGGAGGGGAAATTGGAGGTGGTGGTGTTCCCATGCGCCTGCTACCCTTGTCCTTCTAGGTGGAAGAGGTCGCGGGTTTGGGAGGTGCTGCCGAAGAAGCCTTGGCGAGTTGCTGCAGTGCATCTTCTAGATGGTACACACTGCAGCCATGGTACGCCGGTGGTGAAGGGAGCAAATGTTTAAGGTGGTGGATGGGGTGCCAATCAAGTGGGCTGCTTTGTCCTGGATGGTGTCGAGCTTCTTGAGTGTTGTTGGAGCTGCACTCATCCGGGCAAGTGGAGAGTATTCCATCACCCTCCTTACTTGTGCCTTGTAGATGGTAGAAAGTTGAAGTCAGGAGCTGAGACATTCGCCGCAGAATACCCAGCCTCTGACCTGCTCTTGTTGCCACTGTATTTATGTGGCTGGTCCAGTTAAGTTTCTGCTCAATGGTGACCCCCAGGATGTTGATGGTGGGGGATTCGGCGATGGTAATGCCATTGAATGTCAAGGGGCGGTGGTTAAACTCTCACTTGTTGGGGATAGTCATTGCCTGGCACTACTGTGGCGCGAATGTTACCTGCCACTTATCAGCCCAAGCCTGAACGTCGTCCAGGTCTTGTTGCATGCGGGCATGGACTGCTTCATTATCTGAGGAGTTGTGAATGGCACTGAACACTGTGCAGTCATCAGCGAACATCCCCATTTCTGACCTTATGTTGGAGGGAAGGTCATTGATGAAGCAGCTGAAGATGGTTGGGCCTAGGACACTGCCCTGAGAAACTCCTGCAGCGATGTCCTGGGGCTATGATGATTCACCTTCAACCACCACAACCATCGTCATTTGTGCTAGGTATGAGTCCAGCCCGTGGAGAGTTTCCCCCCCCCCCGATTCCCATTGATTTCAGTTTTACTATTGCTCCTTGATGCCACACTAGGTCAAATGCGGCCTTGATGTCAAGGGCAGTCACTCTCACCTCACCTCTGGAAATCAGCTCCTTTGTCCATGTTTGGACCAAGGCTTTAATGAGGTCGGGAACCGAGTGGTCTTGGCGGAACCCAAACTGGGCGTGAGTGTGCAGGTTATTGGTAAGTAAGTGCCGCTTGATAGCACTGTCCATGACACCTTCCATCACTTTGCTGATGATTGAGAGTAGACTGATGTGGCGGTAATTGGCTGGATTGGATTTGTCCTGCCTTTTGTGGACAGGACATACCTGGGCAGTTTTCCATATTGTCGGATAGATGCCAGTGTTGTAGCTGTATTGGTACAGCTTGGCTAGAGGCGTGGCTAGTTCTGGAGCACAAGTCATCAGCACGATTGCCGGGATGTTGTTGGGGCCCACAGCCTTTTCTGTATCCAGTGCGCTCAGCCATTTCTTGATATCACGTGGAGTGAATCGAATTGGCTGAAGACTGGCTTCTGTGATGGTGGAGACCTCAGGAGTAGGCCGATATGGATCATCCACTTGGTACTTCTGGCTGAAGATGGTTACAAACGCTTCAGCCTTGTCTTTTGCACTCACGTGCTGGGCTCCACCATCATTGAGGATGGGGATATTCATGGAGCCTCCTCCTTCTGTTAGTTATTTAATGGTCCACCACCATTCACGACTGGATGTGGCAGGACTGCAGAGCTTTGAACTGATCCACTTAGCCCTGTCTATAGCATGCTGCTTCCGCTTTTTAGCATGCATGTAGTTCTGTGTTGCAACTTCCCCAGGTTGGCACCTCATTTTTAGGTACGCCTGGTGCTGCTCTTGACATGCTATTCTACACTCCTTATTGAACCAGGGTTGGTCCCCTGGCTTGATGGTAATGGTAGAGTGAGGGATATGCCGGGCCATGAGGTTACAGATTGTGGTGGAATACAATTCTGCTGCTGATGGCCCACAGCGCCTCATGGATGCCCAGTTTTGAGCTGTTAGATCTGTTCTGAATCTATCCCATTTAGCACAGTGGTAGTGCCACACAACACGATGGAGGGTGTCCTCAGTGTGAAGACAGGACTTCATCTCCACAATAACTGTGCGGTGGTCACTGCTACCAATACTGTCATGGACAGATGCATCTGCGACAGATAGATTGGTGAGGATGAGGTCAAGTAGGTTTTTCCCTTGTGTTGGTTCTCTCACCAATTGTCGCAGGCCCAGACTGGCAGCTATGTCCTTCAGGACTCAGCCAGCTCGGTCAGTATTGGTGCTACCGAGCCACTCTTGGTGATGGACATTGTACATTCTGTGCCCTTGCTACTCTCAGTGCTTCTTCCAAGTGGTGTTCAACATGGAGGAGTACTGATTCATCAGCCGAGGGAGGGCGGTAGGTGGTAATCAGCAGGAAGTTTCCTTGCCCATGCTTGACCTGAAGCCATGAGACTTCATGGGGTCCAGAGTCAATGTTGAGGACTCCCAGGGCCACTCCTTCCCAACTGTATACCACTGTGCCACCACCCCTGGTGGGTCTGTCCTGCTGGTGGGACAGGTCATACCCAGGGATGGTGATGGAGGAGTTTGGGACATTGGCTGAAAGGTATGATTCTATGAGTTTGACTATATCAGGCTTGTTGCTTGACTAGTCTGTGGGACAGCTCTCCCAATGTTGTCACAAGTCCCCAGATGTTGCTGAGGAGGACTTTGCAGCGTCGACTGGGCTGGGTATGCAGTTGCCATGTCCGTAGCCGGTGCTGAGGTCGATGCCAGGTGGCGGAGTGGGGCCTATTACAGGCAAAGAAGGTGATATATGCATAGAGGCGCAGGGCAAGGCTAGAATACTCAATGAGTACTTTGGGCTGGATTTTGTCAATGGTGTGCGTTGGGGGCGGGACTGCTGGTTTTCGGGTTTTAACTGTTAACAGGCAGTTAAATGGCTGTAATGCCCTTCTCGCCTCGAGGAGACGGGTTCCTGCGCAACTCGGGGACCCTCCTCCTGGGAAGATGGCACGGAGGCGGGTTGGGAACGGGTTCGGTACCCACTCCCAGTTTCTGCCATTTTCCCAGCAGTCCTGCCTCCATACCCGGCTCCCCAGGGCTGGCAAAACTCCCCCCAAGTTTTAGAAACAATAATCAAGGAAAAAATTAATGGGCACTTGGAGAGGTTTAAGCTAATTAAGGAGA
This sequence comes from Squalus acanthias, assembly GCA_030390025.1. NCBI lineage: Eukaryota > Metazoa > Chordata > Chondrichthyes > Squaliformes > Squalidae > Squalus > Squalus acanthias. Next base: position 42,766,587 of record CM059432.1, read on the forward strand.
GCCAACACAGATTTGTAAAAGGCAGATCGTGTTTGACTAATCTAATTGACTTTTTTGATGAAGTAACAGGGAGGATTGATGAAGGGAATGCAATGGATGTTGTCCACATGGATTTTCAGAAGGCGTTTGACAAAGTACCACATAGAAGGCTGGTTAACAAAATTGAGGCTCATGGAATAGGTGGGTCAGTGATAGCTTGGATAAGGAATTGGCTTAAGGACAGAAAACAACGAGTTGTGGTAAATGGCTGTTTTTCAGACTGGAGGATGGTAGACAGTGATGTTCCCCAAGTGTCAGTGCTGGGGCCACTGCTTTTTTTGAAATATATAAATGACCTGGATATTGGAATACAGAGTAGAATTTCTAAATTTGCCGATGACACCAAACTTGGGGGTGTAGCAAACAGTGATGATGATAACAATCGACTGCAACAGGACATAGAAAGGCTAGCAGAATGGGCAGACACGTGGCAGATGGGATTTAATACAGAGAAGTGTGAGGTGATGCATTTTGGCAGAAGGAACAGGGAGAGGCAATGTACATTTAATGGCACAGTTTTAAAGAGTGTGCAGGGACAGAGGGACCTGGGAGTTAATGTGCATATGTCCCTGAAGGTGGCAGAACATATTGAGAGAGTAGTTAGCAAAGCATATGGGATCTTGGGCTTCATAAATAGAAGTATTGAGTACAAAAGTAAAGAAGTTATGCTGAACCTTTATAAAGCGCTGGTTAGGCCACAACTGGAGTATTGCGTTCAGTTCTGGTCACCACACTTTAGGAAGAAGGTGAAGGCTCTTGAGAGGGTGCAGAGGAGATTTACCGGAATGGTTCTGGGGATTGGGGATCTTAGCTACAAGGACAGGTTGGAGAAGCTGGATTTGTTTTCATTAGAGCAAAGGAGGTTGAAGGGTGATTTGATAGAGGTGTACAAGATTATGAGGGGCATGGATAGGCTAGACTGGGAAAGGCTGTTCTCACTAGTTGATGGTACAAGGACTAGGGGACACAGATTTAAGGTTTTGGGCAAGAGATACAGGGGGGATGTGAGGAAAAACTTTTTTACGCAGCGAGTGGTGAGGACTTGGAATTCGCTGCCGACAGAAGTGGTGGAAGCAGAGACACTCAATGTTTTCAAGGGGGAGACTGGATAGGCACTTGAGGGAAATAAACTTGCAGGGCTACGGGGATAGAGCGGGGGAATGGGACTGACTGGATTGCTCGACAGAGAACCGGCATGGACACGATGGGCCGAATGGCCTCCTTCTGTGCCGTATGACTCTATGGGGTAAAAATTCAGTTGGTTGCGCCTCCCGTTAGCGCCTTAAGAGGGCGCTAATGGGGCGTTAAGCCGCTAACGCCCGGGCGCAGCGCTGTTTGCGCCGCTCGAGAACTTAACTTGAGATTGTGCGGCGGCGCTAAAACTTACCGCTGCGACCACCTGCGCGCGCAGATTGTGACGTCATTCCATGGTGCAACGCCCTTGGGGCGCCCCGGAGCGGAAGTTGAGTGGCGCCCCCTGCCTTACCGCCTGGCGCTTCCAACGACCAGAAGACTGGAACGTTATCAATCGCTGTGGGGCTGGGGGGGGCGCTATTTAAAGGGGGCCTCTTCCTGTCTTTTTCTGTGGTCGACATTTATGCACCACTTGTTCTGAGAGAGAGAGAGAGATTTGGAGAGAGAGAGAGAGAGACTTCTACATTGACTCAACGCTTTGTGAGGTAGTTTGGCCTAGTTCATCCTAACTTTGTTGCTACTTTAGTTGCTGTACCTCATTACTTTTCTGGCAAAGAGAATATGGGGGCTGCAATGATTGGGGGCGTCGTCCTGCTCCAGCTGAATCGGAGGATAGTGAGACGCAGACAGAGAGTGGCAATGATGGCCAGACGGAGGAGGGCCATCAGGCGCATGTACAGGAGAGCTTACCCTCCCAGGGTATATCGTGAACAGCTCTCCTACATCCATATGTCCGAGGAGCTGTGTTTGCGAAGGCTGCGATTCAGCAAGGAGGTGGTCACTGAGCTCTGCCACCTGCTGCAGCCAGATCTGCAGCCTCAGCTGAGGTCCAGGACGTCTCTGTCGGTGGCAGTGAAGGTCACAGTGGCTTTGAACTTCTACGCCACTGGCTCATTCCAAGCTGCTGTTGGGGACCTCGCCAATATCTCCCAGTTTGCGGTGCATCGCTGCATCCGGCAGGTCACCAATGCCCTCTTCAGAAGGAGACGAGACTTCATCTCTTTCCCTATGACCCCAGACAAGCAGCATGACCGTGCTATGGGCTTTGCGAGGGTAGCGGGCTTCCCCATGGTGCAGGGCGCCATTGACTGCACGCATGTGGCTTTGCGTGCTCCGCGAGAGAATGCAGAGGAGTTCCGGAACAGAAAGGGGTTCCATTCCTTGAATGTGCAGTTGGTCTGTGACCACAGACAGGTGATTCTCGCTGTCAATGCCCACTATCCGGGCAGCTGCCACGATGCTTTCATCCTGCGCCAGACTACTGTGGCAGAACTTTTCGAGGCACCGCATCAGCCAGTTGGTTGGCTTCTGGGGGACAAGGGGTACGCATTGAGCACCTGGCTGATGACACCGCTCCGTGCGCCAAACACCCCTGCTGAGCTGCGGTACCAGGAAAGCCATCAAGCAACCAGGAACATTATTGAGCGCACAATCGGCGTGCTGAAACAACGGTTCCGCTGTCTGGACCATTCCGGAGGAGCCCTGCAGTACTCGCCTGAGCAAGTTTCGAAGTTCGTAGTCGTGTGCTGCATGTTGCACAACATGGCAATCCTCAGGACCCAGCCAATGCCACCAGGCCTTGTAGCACCACCAGAGGAGGAGGAGGAAGAGGAGGAACAGGACGAGGACGATGATCATCAGCAGCACCAAGGCAGGAGGGCGGCCCACAATGGTCAAACTGCAAGGGCCGTCCGTCAACGACTAATAGCAAGCCGCTTCTAGGGCCCCTGCCATTGCTACAAACACGAATCAACCCAGCACGCAACCCCTAAGCCGGCCAAGGCACCAATAATTCCAACCACCAGCCATGTATATTTTGAATACAGAAACTTATTTATTTTACAAACTCTGTGTGTGTCAATTCCTCATGACAAACTCATAGAAATAAACACAAAAAAACAGTCAATAACATAACTGGTTCTCACAACCTGGAGATAATGTCCAAAACACTAAACAAAAGTTGGGCCATGAACCTCGGCCTTTAATAAAAAAATGACCAGCATTTTGGCACACCTCCTACATTTTGCCCTTCGAGGGTGATCTCCTTCCCTTGCGCACTTCCCCCCTTCTAACCCTACTGCTCCTCCGTAATGGGACCTCAGTGGCTGCAGCAAGGCTGGTGGAAGGCTGCTGCTCGTCAGACCCTGACACTGCAGATGCACCTGAAGGACGGCCTCGACCACTTCTGGGCCTGGAGGGCCCGGCTGCAGACTGCACCAACTCTGCATGGGCGGCAGCAGTCTGTCCTACAGGCGGTGGCAAGTGCAGTGGAGAAGTGACAGTGTTGGCAGCAGGAATGCTGTCATCGTGAGAGAGGACAGCAACTCCCTGCTCGCCCGACACACTGGCACTCCCACGGGGCAGCACTTCAGCATCCGGAGCAATTTGCCGGAGAACAGATTGCTGGCCTGCTGCGGCGCGGTGACAGCCCCGGGGACATGTGCACGAACCATCGAGGATGGCAGCAGTCAGTGCTCGCGTGGCCTCAATCTGAGTCTGCATGAGAGCAGTCTCAGATGGGTTCCTGGCAGTCAGTGACTGAATTGCAGCACTAAGCTTTAGTGTGGCATCCGCCTGTGCTACAGCGAAGTGCTCCACACTCCTTGCCAGTGCCTCAATGCATTCGGGCACCCTTCCCACTGCACCCATGAGCTCAGTGTGCATGCCCACCGCCTGGCTGTTCATTTCTGCAATCAGCCGCTCCTCCTCTGCGTCCATTGCAGTAGGAGTGTCTGGCATACTCTCCCTCTGGGGAGAAGGCTCCCGTTCTTCCCTCCCCCCCCCATGGCGTTGCTGCAGCCCGCTGGGCCCTGGAGCTTCACCATCATCAGCCCCTTCCCCCCTGCTCCCCTCCGGGGAAGGCGTGTTCCCAGTGTGGCCATGGGCTTCCTCGGGAGAGGGTGGCACTGATGCTCCGGCTTCCTCTTCCTCCTCAGCTGCAGCATCACTCCCAGTGGCAGCTTCAGGGCCCGTCTCCTCAGCTGGTGAATCACCATCTGAAAGCAGGGAGGTACAAGAGTGGCTTTAGCGTGAGGACAGGGTGGCAGTAAGGGAGGAATAAGTGCAGCGAGTTAGCAAGTTGGATTGAAAGTGTCAAAGGCTGGTATTGTGAGGGACAAGTGGAAGGACAGAGGACAAAAAGGTGATGACCTTACCATTGCTGTCCAGAACAGGGTCGGCGTCCCCAGTGGCGACGGGACCGATCACCCGGCTTGCCACAATCCTGTGGACGCGCTCCTCCAGATCGCTGAGGGGTTGCAGCTGAAGCCGCCCTGCACCCGTCCGTTGCTGCTGTCTCCGATTATGAGCCAGCTTAGCCTGCAAGAAAAAGGACAGCATCTGAGTAAATATACAGCCATGGTCTTGCCTGATGTGCCTCCCATAGGTGAATAGCCCTTACAATATGCAGCCATGGTCTTGCCTGATGTGCCTCCCATAGGTGAATAGCCCTTACTGTATGCAAAGTGTGGAATGTGTGTGTGTGTTTGATGAAAGGGCCATAGGTGTTGGATGAGTGTTGTGCATTGGGGTTTTAAGACCCTCTGGCCATAGAGTGAGGTTGAGATGGAGGGATGGAGAGGTATTGAGAAAAAGCCACTCACCCTGACGACCCGAGTGAGGTCGTTGAATTTTTTGCGGCACTGAACATGGGTCCTGGGCACCATGCTCCTGGAGGAGACGCTCTGAGCCACCTCCCTCCACACTCTTCTGAACTCGCGTGGCAAAGGCCTCCTGCCACTCTCCGGGAACAGCATGCATCGTCTGCGCTCCACTGCGTCAACCAGAGCATCCAAGGCCCGCTCGGTGAAGCGATGAGCGCGTTCTCTCACCCTCTCCATGCTTGGCAGCAAAATGGATTACAGGTCTCTCCAGGCTGAGATTCAAGGCTGCAATGAGCAGGGTGTGGCTGGGGAGCAAGTGCCCCCCCCGCTTTAAGAAGTGTCCGGCGCCAGTGTGTCTGTGTTCCCTCGCTAACTGGCAGCAGCTGTGCTGCGCTCGCGCGCTGAGGTAGCGCCTCACTCCTAGGCCTTTGCGCCTTAAGAGAGGAGTGCAGCGCCTGCTTTAGCGCTCCACTCACCTCCCGGGGCGGTAAAAGTGAAGTTTCCTGTCAGTGCCGATAATTAGCGCCAGGCGCTAATATTTGCGCTCGGACGATATTTGCGCCCCAAATGGGGCGTGACCTAATTTCTACCCCTATGACTCAAAAAGAAATGCCAAAAGTGGGGGTGTATACTGTATATGGTCACAAAAATAAAAAGCATTAGCAAAACAGTCAAGGACAGTGGCTTAAAGTGCAGTGCATGAATTAAACCGGTAAAACTAAAACAACATACGGCAAAAACAATAACGATAAAAGTGAAAACCCTTTTAGACTCTCAAATTCATAACCATTATCAAATTTGTTGGTGTCATCTAAGTTGTGCCCAGTGTCCGTACAGTAACTGTCAAAGTCTTGTATTTGGACAGAGGCTCAAGTTCCTCCAGCAGATCATCATCTTCACTCCCATGTATGCATCATTTTGTAAAGCCATTCCCATTCTGTATTCTGTGGATCCATGCATCCACTATCCACTGCAGGTTTGCTGCATAGTTCAAATTTGTGTATAACCTCGAGCAGTGAAGGTGTATATGCCATTATTCATCCATTTATTCTATTGCATTTTCAGAGCGACCTTCACCATTGCTCACCACTATACCCTGCTACTGTAACATTTGCCCCATTCATCCAGGAATCACTGTTGGATGACTTATGTTTCTTTATAGCTCCTTCCTGACAGTAGGCATTTGAATGAATTCAGGACAAGTAATGAACATTTACTATTAATCAGACCACCAGGTCCAATCCAGCATCAGGCTCTCATCCATCCATTCTCCCCTTGGATATGAGCACCCCATGGAAATTTTACTGTAGATAACTTGGTTCTGGCCATCAAACAGCAAGCATTATAGCAAACCAAGACTTGGCCTAGCCAATGGTATTGCTGGAACTTGATTCAGCCGCTTTTCAGCAGCTGAACAGTTGTATGGCACGTCAAACGTGAGTGGAATCTGATCAGCATTTCCAATATACAGCTGTTCAAAACTGTTTTTTTTGATCTGCTCCAATATGAAGAAATGAAATTAAGTTAGTTTATCGTCAAGGTCAGCAAGAAGTTCCTGTGCAGGCGTAGTGCACTGCCTAATAGATAGGTCATTCTGCCACAAGATCTTTCCATCAGCTTCTGGATGTGTGAAAACAGTATGCCCTTCCTTTTAGCCAGAGAAATACCTTTAGCTATAACTTCAGGAATGCTAACCCCAAAACATTTTTCCCTTAACCCTGCCTCCTCCCGCCATTGACCAAACTTGCCAGCTTTCCTCCAACTCAAGGTGTTGACTGTCCATGCTCACTCAACATTACAGAAAACACTGAAAGCTACTGGATAGGTACAGAAAATAATTTAAAAGGCTAATGGAATGATGGCCTTTAGCTCAAGTGGCTGGAATACAAAGGGATGGGAGTTGTGTTACAGTGGTACAGAGCTCTAGTTAAACCCCTTCTGGAAAACTGCATTCAGTTCCGGGCGCGAGGAAGGATATGTTGGCCTTGGAGGGGCTGCAGTGCAGATTCACCAGAATTATACTGGGATAAAAGGGTTAAGTTATGAGGACAGATTGCATAGACTAGGCTTGTATTCCACTGAATATGGAAGATTAGGGGGTGATCAAATTGAAGAGTTTAAGATGATTAAACGAGTTAAATGAGCAATTATTTTCTCTGGCGGAGGAGTCCAGAACAAGGGGCATAATCTTAAAATTAGAGCTAGGCTGTTCGGGATGATGTCCGGAAGCACTTCTTCACACAAAGGGTAGTGGTAATAAGAACATAAGAAATAGGAGCAGGAACAGGCTACTTGGCCCCTCGAGCCTGCTCCGCCATTCAATAAGATCATGGCTGATCTTGGGCTCAAAACCACTTCCCTGCCCACTCCCCATAACCCTTCACTCCCTTATCTTGCAAAAATCTGTCTATCTCCACCTTAAATGTATTTAATGACCCAGCCTCCACGGCTCTCTGGGGCAGAGAATTCCACAGATTTACGACCCTCTGAGAGAAGAAATTCCTCCTCATCTCAGTTCTAAAAGGGCGACCCTTTATTCTGAAACTATGCCTCTGAGTTTTAGATTTCCCCACGAGGGGAAACATCCTCTCTGCATCTACCTTGTCGAGCCCTCTCAGTATCTTATATGTTTCAATAAGATCACCTCTCATTCTTCTAAATTCCAATGAGTATAGGCCCAACCTGCTCAACCTTTCTTCATAAGTCAACCCCTTCATCTCAGGAATCAACCGAGTGAATCGTCTTTGAACTGCCTCCAATGCAAGTATATCCTTCCTTAAATAAGGAGACCAAAACTGTACGCAGTACTCAAGGTGTGGTCTCACCAATATCCTGTACAGTTGTAGCAGGACTTCCCTGCTTTTATATTCCAACCCCCTTGCAATAAAGGCCAACATTCCATTTGCCTTTTTGATTACTTGCTGTACCTGCATGCTAACTTTTTGTGTTTCATGCACAAGGACCCCCAGGTCCCTCTGAACTGTAGCATTTTGTAATCTCTCCATTTAAATAATTTGCTTTTTTATTTTTCCTGTCAAAGTGTATAACCTCGCACTTTCCCACATTATACTCCATCTGCCAAATGTTTGCCCACTCACTTAGCCTGTCTATATCCCTTTGCAGATTCTTTGAGTCCTCTGCACAACTTGCTTTCCCACCCATCTTTGTATCATCCGCAAACTTGGCTACGCTACACTCGGTCCCTTCATCCAAGTCATTAATGTAGATTGTAAATAGTTGAGGCCCCAGCACCGATCCCTGTGCCATCCCACTAGTTACCGTTTGCCAACCGGAAAATTACCCATTTATCCCGGCTCTCTGCTTTCTGTTAGTTAGCCAATTCTCTATCCATGCTAATATATTACCCCCAACTCCGTGAGCTCTTATCTTATGCAGTAACCTTTTATGTGGCACCTTATCGAATGCCTTCTGGAAATCCAAATACACCACATCCACTGGCTCACCCTTATCCACGCTGCTAGTTACATCCTCAAAGAACTCCAGCAAATTTGTTAAACATGATTTCCCTTTCATAAAACCATGCTGACTCTGCTTGACTGCATTATGATTTTCCAAATGCCCTGCTACTGCTTCCTTAATGAAGGATTCCAGCATTTTCCCAACAACAGATGTTAGGCTAACTGGTCTATAGTTTCCTGCTTTCTGTCTCCCTCCTTTCTTAAATAGGGGTGTTACATTTGCAGTTTTCCAATCCACTGGGACCTCTCCAGAGTCCAGGGAATTTTGGTATATTGCAACTAATGCATCCACTATCTCTGCAGCCACTTCTTTTAAGACCCTGGGATGCAGGCCATCTGGACATGGGGATTTGTCACCTTTTAGTCCCATTATTTTACCAAGTACTTTTTCCTTATTGAGAGTGATTGTCTTTAGTTCCCCCCTCCCTGTGGCCCCTTGATTATCCATTATTGGGATGTTGTTAGTGTCTTCTACCTTGAAGACAGATACAAAATATTTGTTCAGAGTCTCTGCCATTTCCCCGTTCCCTTTCCCCGTTCCCTATTATTAATTCCCCATTCTCATCCTCTAAGGGACCAACGTTTACTTTAGCTACTCTCTTCCTTTTTATATACCTGTAGAAGCTTTTACTTTCTGTTTTAATATTTCTTGCCAGTTTACTCTCATAATTCATCTCTTTTTTAGTTATCCTTTGCTGCTTTTTAAAAATTTCCCAATCCTCTGGCCTCCCACCAATCTTGGCAACATTGTATGCCTTCGTTTTCAATTTGATACCATCCTTTACTTCCTTAGTTAGCCACGGATAGTGCTCCCTTCTCTTAAAATCTTTCTTTCTCACTGGAATATATTTTTGTTGAGAGTTATGAAATATCTCCTTAAACGTCCGCCACTGCATTTCAACTGTCTTACCCTTTAATTTATTTTTCCAGTCCACTTTAGCCAGTTCTGTCCTCATGCCATTGTAATTGCCTTTGTTTAAGATCAGGACACTGGTTTGAGATACAACTTTCTCACCCTCCAACTGAATTTGAAATTCAAACATGTTATGATCACTCTTTCCTAGAGGATCCTTTACTATGAGATCATTTATTAATTCTGTCTCATTACACCGTACCAGATCCAAGATAGCCTGCTCCCTGGTTGGTTCCATTACATACTGTTCTAGGAAACCATCCCGGATGCACTCTATGAACTCCTCCTCAAGGCTACCATGGCCAATTTGATTTGTCCAATCAATATGGAGATTAAAATCACCCATGATTATTACCGTACCTTTTTTACAGACCTATTATTTGTTGATTTATACTCTGTCCAACAGTATTGCTACTGTTCAGGGGCCTGTAGACTACGCCCACCAGAGACTTTTTCCCCTTATTATTTTTTATCTCCACCCAAACCAATTCTACATCTTGATCTTCTGAGCCAATATCACTTCTCACCACTGCACTGATCCCATCCTTTCCCAACAAAGCCACCCCACCTCCCTTTTCTTTCTGTCTATCCTTCCGAATTGTCAAATACCCTGGAATATTCAATTCCCAGCCCTGGTCACCTTGCAACCACGTCTCTGTAATGGCGATCAGATCATACCCATTTGTATCTATTTGTGCCGTCAACTCATCTATCTTGTTACGAATGCTGCGTGCATTCAGATATAGAGCTTTTACCTTTGTCTTGTTACCATTTCTCCTTGTTTTGGCCCCATTTTCTGTTGCACTCTTATTTTTAAACATTCTGTCCCTTCCTGTCACACTCTGGTTATTATTTCCCCCATCTCTATCCTGCTCTATTGTTTTCTCATTTCTCATTGACTTTTTAAATTCTCGCTCACCTGGACCCTCCCCCCACTGTTTAGTTTAAAGCCCTCTCTACAGCCCTAGTTATTCGATTCGCCTGGACTCTAGCCCCAGCATGGTTCAAGTGAAGCCCGTCCAAATGATACAGCTCCCTCTTATCCCAGTACTGGTGCCATTGCCCCACAAATCGAAACCCATTTCTCCCACACCAGTCTTTGAGCCACTCATTCATTTCTCTGATCTTATTTACCCTATGCAAATTTGCTCGTGGCTCAGATAGTAATCCAGAGATTATTACCTTTGTGGTTCTGCTTTTTAATTTTGCCCCTAGCTTCTCATACTCCCTCAGCAGAACCTCTTTCTTTGTCCTACCTATGTCATTGGTACCTACGTGGACCATGACAACTGAACTCTTGCCCCCAAAAAGCTGTTGGGGCTAGATCAATTGACAGTGTCAAAACTGAGATTGATAGATTTTTGTTAGGCGAGCATAGTAAGGGTTACGGAACCAAGGTGGGTAGATGGAGTTAAGATACAGATCAGCCATGATCTAATTGAATGGCGGGACAGCCTCGAGGGATTGAATGGTCTACTCCTGTTCCTATGTTCGTAATTTTTTTTAGGGATTCTCTTCAGTTGCTTTTTTAATCTAGCCAAAGTCACACATTAACTTTTTAATTAGCATTAATTAATTCACCTGGAACTCACACCCAACGTCTCTGTTGCTATGGACCTAAAAGTACTGAATAATCTTAAACTTTGCTGCTGTTATGTATTTCTTGCAAGGGCATTTGATTGCATAATTTAATTTAATTTTCATGGTTACAGTCATCTTTTTTAACAGTTAGCAAGGGGGCTTTATTATACACAAGTACCACAATTTTCTGAAAATTTGTGTTCTAAAGTGGGCTCAGAGTGTATTATAGACGGGGCATATTATACTCAAATACAGTACTTATGTTTGATTGTTAGCCGAGATTGGGATTTGTACCTGAGGCATTATTAATTATTTTTATATTTATATTTTTACATAGAAGTCCTTTAGCTTCATGTCTACTGTGGAGTAGGAACCTGGGGTTTGACAAAATTGTGAAAAGTGACCCTGAAAGTTGTCAGAAATGGAGTGTAGAATGTGTGGTTTGGCTCACTTTCAGATTCATAGCAGCTGTTATCAGTGAGGGAAGGGGAAGGCCATTGGCCTTACAACATTAGTTGAGTGGGGGGGAGGGGCAGTTCTCGCAGCACTGGTTTATAAATTTGAAAGTGATCTCTCTTGGAAGCAATGAGTCTGGCATTTTGTGGGGGGTGGGGGCGTGGTGTGGCGGGGGGGTGGGGGCGTGGTGTGGCGGGGGGTGGGAGCGCGGGGCGTGGCGTGGAGGCGGTAAGTGAAAGTTGTAAAAATCTAAAATCCAACTCCAACCCATCCACTTTCACCTTTTACTCCAGCGGAATGGGAGGCGGGCAGCCAACCTGCTGTCAGGAGGCGGGTTGGCATTCTAAATATTATAATGAGGCTTGAAGCCTCTGCTTTAACCTACTGTGCATTCCATAATTAGACTATCTTAAATGTTACTGATGATGCTTCCTGGGAAATTGTGCACATTGACGTGCTTAGACTGAAGTATCTGCCTTCAACTATCCCCGTCACCACTCTGAGCAAAAATATCAAGTCCAAGCCCAGGTTTTGAGGAAAGTAAAAACTTGAATGTATTAAAAGACACAAGATAATTCAGTGGATAAATTTAATGATATTGCAAAATGTATAATTTGGATTTTATTTTGGACATTAGAAATTTCAATCACTGCGAAAAAATGGCAGATAACTTTTTTCAAATTATTTTGAGTTATTTTAAGTGATACGATTAATTTGGTGAAAAGTTTATGGAGATGATTTTCGGATGTCTACCACCCCTTTATGCTGCAAAATGGGACGATAGGCAAACGGACATAAAAATCCCTGCCCAAGGCCTCTCTGACTCGATTTTTGAGTGGGCCTTGAAATGGACGTCTAGCGTTCCCGTCCAAAACAGGAATAAGCCTTATTTAAATATTTAAGTCAAGGTTCCAAGGCTGTTGTAGGACTCCCAACGCGATTTTCATGGATTGATGTGTGCTCCATGCGCCACGCACACCCCACTTTTTGGTCCCTAGTAAGGAGCAGCCTAACCAATGGTTTTTATAAATTTTATTTTTGTAGCGCCAAGAGAAACAGGATTTCTATTACAAATGTTTATATAAGAGTTTTCATTCTTAAGTGTTGATACAAAAGTTGTGACTCAAAATTATGGCAAAGAAAGAAGTTTGTCTACAGGAAGTGTATACCATACACAAGAATTTTAATCATATACAGATAGATATATAGACATATTTAAAAATTAAGTGATACTGTACTATGTGGAAGTTAAATGGCGGAAATATACAGTCTTAGGTACTGACATGGGGAGAGTATTATTTGGTTTGTGGTCTGTGGAACTGTGGTTGCATTATGTGGTGACTGTTTTGAAATGATCAAATACTGCCTCTGTAGAAAGCTTGAGCTAGGACCGTTGAAAAATGGTTTAGACGCAGATGCTATCAAATTGCTGTTGCACCACGAATTCCCAAGTCAAAAATCTGTACAAACATTTGTAATGCTTCAGAGTTCATAATAACAAATTAATCTCTAACAGGTCATTTTCTGACTTTGCACCCTAAAGGGGGCGCTGCCTGCTGGTAGCGCACATTGGAAATTCAGGCAGCCAAAAAGATTGGAAAATCATGTGCACTATTTGGCCAAATTCTGATATGCACTTCCAGCAGGTGAGGTTCCCCGCCAGCAGTTTGAATTCAGAAAATTGCCCCTCTAGTTACACCTATAAGGGATCATTTTTATGACTTTGTGTTACAGCTGGAGAGCCTCGCCCACTAGCAGCCTGTGTCAGAAATGTTGGTGCACACGGACAGCATTTTCTGACTGTTAATTTAACATGGTTGGAAACTCATTCACAATACATGGTCAAGGTGGGCATGACTCTCGCTGCAAGCAGAAAATTGGAATATTGTCACTGTAATGTGTGTTGCAGCGTCAGCTGTGCTCTCTAGTTATGTGCATTGGTTGTATTATATAGTACATGCTATCTAGCCATGTGTTTGTATGAGTAGCATATAGTAGTCAATTTAATATCTCTCTGATTGGTGGTACACGTATTTGTATTTCATTTGCCCCTGTAATTCCCCATGCAATAACTAGCTGATCTTAGTTTTGAATCAAGAGAAGGCGCCAACTTGAAGGCCAGGTACTCGTTCACATGGAGGTGGAGCTGCTGGAGTTGTCAGTATAAATTCTTGTTTCTATGTGTGATTATGGCAAAAAGAGCTCTGCTGTTTGCTTGTATTTTAATGGGGATGGTGCTGTAGGCTTTACCCACTAGAGGTGCACTTGTACTCGGGGATGATTCCACGATCCAGCACTCCCAGCAGAGAGCAGCGTTTGCAGCGAGCGCATCTTGAGAAATCACAGACACAGAACCACGTGCAAAGCATGGAGGTTTTGCTTGTGAAAATGCAAAAAAATCAATCGGGCAATTCATTTTCTTGGACTCCCAACTAATTGTCATAACTGTATGTTAAAATGGAAGAGACTGGATTAATGGATGAATAGAGAATGGTCTTAGAAAATTAGGCGCCAGTGTGGAAAATTTTAACTGTGGGTAGGTCACTGGATTCGTAACCACTATATGTGTGTGTGTGTGTATGTATGTATGTGTGTATGTGTGTGTGTGTATATATATATATATACACACACATATAATGAAATTACCAAATTATAATAAACCACAGCCAGCTATTAGAGTGTCAGTCAACAGTTGTTTGACATTCAGACAAGTACACTTTCGCTTCATATCATAAAACCTCTGCATTTCTTTATATAATTTTTTAGCTAGACCAATGTATTGTGAAGGCTAATTCTAATAGCTGCTCTCTGAAAGACATTCATTTATTTTAGATTTAAAGGTGGAGCAAATATACAGTATTGGCAAAGATCAGCTGGTGGTGCTGGGGCTGATATAATTACTAGGCTGATGAGATTGAACCAGGCCTTGATCAAAGAAACTAGACTCCACTGCAAAGGAAGTGAGGAATATATCTATGCAGCAACCCTAGCATGTTTCATTCACTCAGTTTAACTGTCTTTCAATGTCACAGCACTGAGGAAAATCTCTATTTGTTCCCAAACATGGTGCTTCTAGGACAGGGTGCCCATTTCTTCCTTATATCATTTTCCTCCAGTCATATAACCCGCAGGGTTAGCTAGGATTCTAACACCAACAGGCAATATTGGATAAGAGAGCAGGTGTTTGAACAGAGAGCTTTCAGAGAAAGAATGTGCGGGAGGGATTGAAAGAAAGAATATGACATAGGTTTCCTGCTGGAGTTATGCCAGGGAACCGGCTCACCCCCTTTCCCACCAGAAGTGAGGTGGGTGGCGAACGGTGGTGGGGAGGAGAGCAATACATCTGGACATGCATTTATATCATAGCAATGCTGGACACAAGAGACACCTGTTCTCCCTTAGTGTGAAGCGTTGCTATGGGTTTCAGAGTGGCCCTTTAAGTTTTAATTTTAGAAAAAGCCAATACCGTAGATCGCAGAGCAATTGATTGCATAGGCTTAGGCACTGCTTTTCAAAATTGAATTTTTTTTAACTCTAACTAGCAGCACAGAGGTATTAATCTGTGGCAGCCAAGCTCACCTTCCAGGCATGTTCCCAGTGGAGACCAAGAAACCTGCAGGGAAAATGTAAATAATCCGCAGACTGGAAAAAACCCGCTGGGATCTGGGGCTCATCCCTGTGGCAGGTGCAAGTTCCACCATGCCTTATTTCCGCCAGCATAATAGCTAAGCAGAAGATCTAGGCTCCTAAGAACAAGGCAAAACCAGAGCAAGAAAAAACCATTAGGCCCATCAAGTCTGCTCCAAGCAGACTCCATGTATGATTATTCTATGTTGGATTTACTTCCCACTTCACCTGTTAATCTCCGTTTTAGGGAATACTAAATTCCTCCCCCAACCTCCCCTGAAAAAAATTGACTCTTAAATATCATTATCATTAGGTTTAGAGTAGTTATGGAAAAGGACAAGGAATAATCGAACATGAAAATACTCAACTGGGAGAGGTCTAATTTCATGAGTTGAAAGGGGATCTGGCCCAGGTGAATTGGAATCAAAGATTGGCAGTTAAAACAGTAAATGAGCAATGGGAGGCCTTCAAAGAGGAGATAGTTTGGATACAGACTAGATACATTCCCATAAGGGGGAAAGGAAGGGCATCCAAAGCTAGACCTCCCTGGATGACTAATGTTAGAGATTAAAATGAAACAGTAAAAGGAAGCTTATGATAAATATCAGGCTCATAAATCGGTAGAGAACCAAGTTGAATGCAGTAAGTACAGAGGAGAACTGGAAAAGGAAATAAGAGGGGCAAAGAGAGTGTATGAGAATAGATTAGCAGGTAACATAAAAGGAAGCCCGAAAGTCTTTTATAAACATATAAATAGTAAAAGGGTAATCAAAGGAAGGGTGGGACCAATTAAAGACCAAAAAGATCATCTTGTGGAGATAGAGGGCATGGCTGAGGTACTAAATGAGTACTTTACATCTGTCTTCACTAAAGAAGAAGATTCTGCCAATATCACAGTAAAGGAAGAGGTAGTAGGGAAATTGGATACAATTAAAATATATATAAAGAGGAGGTACTTAAAAGGTCCCAGTCTGGATGGGACGCATCCTAAGTTGCTGAAGGAAGTAAGTGGGGAGATAGCAGAGGCTCTGGCCACAATCTTCCAATCCTCCTTAGATATGGGGGTGGTGTCAGAAGATATTCAAAAAAGGGAGAGGAATAAACCCGGCAACTACAAGCCAGTCGGTGGTGGGGAAACTTTTAGAGACAATAATCCGAGACAAAATTAATTGGCACTTGGAAAAATATGGGTTAATAAATGATAGCCAGCACGGATTTGTCAAAGGAAAATCGTGTATGACTAACTTGATTGAACTCTTTGATGAAATAATGGAGCGGGTTGATGTTGTGTATATGGACTTTCAAAAGGCGTTTGATAAAGTACCACATAATAAACTTGTTAGCAAAATTGAAGCCCATGGGATTAAAGGGTCAGTGGCAGTGTGGATACAAAATTGGCTAAGGGACACAAAGCAGAGAGTAGTGGTAAACGGTTGTTTTTCAGACTAGGGAAGTATACAGTGGTGTCCCCTAAGGGTCGGTATTAGGACCACTGCTCTTTTTGATATATATTAAGGACCTGGACTTGGGTATACAGGGCATAATTTCAAAGTTTGCAGATGACACAAAACTCGGAAATGTAGTAAACAGTGAGGGGGATAGTAACATACTTCAGGAGGATGTAGACAGACTAGTGAAATGGGCAAACACATGGCAGAGGAAGTTTAAAGCAGAGATGTGTGAAGTGTACGTACACAAATCTTTGAAGGTGGCAGGACAAATTGAGAAGGTTGTTAAAAAAGCATACAGGATCCTTGAAGTTATAAACAGAGGCTTTGGGGGTGATTTTGCCAGTGGGGATGCATTGGAGGCGGGACTGCTGCTTGTCGGGTCGATGTCCCGCCTCTATCGACTTCTGGCCAACCCACGCTATTTTCCCTTGATTGACCTTGTTAAGCCCGCCCAGTGGGCTTACAGGCCAATTAAGGGGAAGCCGGTTACAGAGAATGTCAGCGTATGATGTTTCATCTGTTAACAGGCAGTTAAGTGGCTGTGATCCCCTTCCCGCCTTCAGGAGATGGGACCTGGCACGAGTCGGCTACCCGCCTCCTGGGAAGATGGCACAGAGGTGGGTTGGGGGCAGGATAGGTACCCGCCCCCAGATTCTGCCATTTTCCCAGCAGTCCCGCCTCCCCAGGGCTGGCAAAATCCAGCCCATAGAGTAGAAAAGCAAGGACATTATCATAAACCTTTATAAATCACTGGTTAGGCCCCAGCTGGAGTATTGGGCCGGATTTTCTCAATGGAAATGAGTTGGAGGTGGGACTGCTGCTTGTCAGGTCGATGTCCCATCTCCATCATCTTCTGGCCAACCAGTGGGATTTTCCCCTGATTGACCTTGTTAAGCCCGCCCGGCGGGCTCAGCAGGCCAATTAGGGGGGAAGTCAGTGACCGAGCACGTCAACGTCTGACGTGCTGTCTGTCAAGACTTCTTGAAAGAAGAAATGTCAGCATTTGACAGCTCTGTGAAGCTGTCAAACACTGACATTCTGTGTAGTTTGATGAGTCCTTGTGTTCAGGACTCATCAAACCTTTCAACTTTGTAGATTTCAGATGGCTGTTGGTTCGGAGGATCCAACATGAATGGTTTTGATAGAGAAAATAAGGAGAAACTGTTTCCAGTGGCAGAAGGGTTGGTAAGCAGAGGACAAAGATTTAAGGTAATTGGCAAAAGAACTAGAGGTGAGATGAGGACAATTTTTTTTTACACAGCGAGTTGTTATGATCTGGAATGCTCTGCCTGAAAGGGTGGAGGGAAGCAAATTCCGTTGTAACTTTCAAAGGGGAATTGGATAAATACTAGAAGGGGAAACATTTGCAAGGCTATGGAGAAAGGGCAGGGGACTGGGATTAATTGGATAGCTCTTTCAAAGAGCCATCAAAGGCACAATGGGCTCCTTCTGTGCTGTATCATTCTATGATTCTAGGGGGGAAAAGTTCAGTTGCCCGAGGGGAGGCTAACGGGGCGCAAAGCAACTAGCGCCTGGTGCAGCACCGCTAACGCCTCCCACGAAATTCAGCGGGAGGTTAGCGGTGGCAGTAGCTGGTAGCACCCCGCGGTGCTGCTCCTCCGGAGATGACATCATCGCTGGCCGCAAACTTGGCTTGCGTCCCCTGACCTACCACCAGACGCTATGTCCGACAGGGTCAGGGTGGCGTTTTTGCAGCCGGGGCGACGATAATTAAAGGGCAGGAGCCGGGAGGTGGGTTTTTTTTGGGCCGCCTGCCAGCACCTGCCCCCTCTGGCCTCCTCCCGCGGGGTGCCGGCCGCGATCCGTCAGCCTGGCACTCCTCTCGATAGCTGGGCTCTTTTGCCGGCACCCCACTCCCCGGTGGTCCAGCAGGGCCCCGGTGGTCCAGCAGGGCTCTGTTGCGTGCAGCGCTAGGCCTCTCCCCTTTAATCAGGGGTGGGCGGCCTGCAGTACCTCAGCGCTACTGCATGTAGCGCCGCGATATTCAATGGGAGCGCCCCAAGAGGGAGGGGCCTTTCTAGCAGACAAGTTGCATCCACCTCCTACTTGGGGCGCACCATTCAATTTTGGGCGTGGGGGCACTAACATTTTCGGGGTGCTAAAAGTAGCACCCCGGCGAAGTTAGCGCCCCAAAGGGAGTGTGACCCAATTTTTCCCCCCAGAACTTTTGAAAAATGTTTGTCAAAATGCTCATAGTTAGTGCTGAAAGAAGTTTGTGGGTACAAGTCTCACTCCAGAGACTTGAGCACATAATCCAGGCTGACACTTCAATGCAGTACTGAGGGAATGCTGCACTGTCAGAAGTGCCATCTTTCGGATGAGATGTTAAACTGAGACCTGGACTGCTCTCTCTCGTGGATGTAAAAGATATCATGGCACTATTTAAAAGAAGAGCAGGGAAGTTCTCCCTGGTGCCTGGCCAATAATTATCCCTCAACGAACATCATTAAACCAAAGATTATCTGATCATTATCTCATTGCTGTTCTGGGACCTTGCTGTATGAAAATTGGCTGTTGCGTTTCCTATACTACAACAGTGACTACACTTCAGAAGTACTTCATTGATTGTAAAGCGCTTTGAGACATCCTGATGTTGTGAAAGGAGCTATATAAATGCAAGTTCTTTCTTTTGGAATGACACTGATGATTTGAGGATCTGATTTGGAATGGATTGTCACACCAAAGAAGGGATTTAAGTGTCAAAATATCTGAATCTAAAGCACATCATGAAAATTGTTTTGGAAATTATGACCTACATTGAAATCCATGCACTGAATCGCAGGCAAATCAAAGATCTGATTTAAAAAACTCAATGATAAACATCTCCCTTCAGATGGCATGCTTCACTGGTGCACTGGCTTTCCGGAGGAAGAGCAATTGCTCATTTTCGCTTGAATTGCTTAGTCCTGTGAAAGTATTCATTAAAGAAAAAGAGCAAAGCATATCCTGAATTGGCACACCTGCAGTGGGTTATGGATTTGGCCTTTCTAGCAGACATGTTGCATCTGGACAAAATAAATCTGGAATTGCACAGAAAGATAAAGTTGTTACCTGAATGTATGCAAACTGTGTTTGCCTTTATAAACAAATATAACTTGTTTTAAACTTAATTCCAGAGCTGAACTGACTATAATAACCATCCGTGATTAAGGTTAGTGAAAATGATAATTTTGGAGAAGATCCACAGAGTTGTAATGATCACTTAGGGCTGGATTTTCATAGGAAGGTGGAGTCGGGTTTGGAGGCGTGTGGGGGGTTAAAATTGCGAAAAGTGGCAGGCGGACCTGATCCCGCCTCCATTCCGCCTCCACGCAATTTTGATAAAATCGTGTGCGGTGTTCCCGACTCCGTCCCACCTCCAAGAGGCGGGAGAGGCCATTAAAGCCCTTAACAAGCCCTAAATTGGCTCTGTAATGCCATTTTGAAATGTTTTAGCTAGTTTAACCCTTTTCCGACGTGAAGCACGCCTGATGTGAAACATGCCAGTGAAACCTGGCGGGAGCACAAGTGGATAGCTGACTATCAGCTGCAGGTCCACTATTACAACGGAGATGTGATGAAGGTAGTAGTAGTAGGTCTGAAAGTCGCCTCTGATGCTGCTGCACTTAATGTCTTCAGAGACTGCCTGGCCTTTGCTGTGAGAGGACATGGATGGAAAAAAATCTCTCAATCTCTCTCTCTCTCTCTCTCTCTCGCTCTGTCTCTGTCTCTGTCTCTCTCTCTCTCTCTCTCTCTCTCTCTGTCTCTGTCTCTGTCTCTGTCTCTGTCTCTGTCTCTGTCTCTGTCTCTCTGTCTCTCTCCTGCTCATTTTGCATCCAGGTCCACTCACAGCAAAGGCCAGGCAGTCTCTGAAGACCTTCAATGCAGCAGCAATGTTGGACTGGGGTGGACAAAAATGAAAAGTCACACAACACCAGGTTATAGTCCAACAGATTTATTTTAAATTACAAGCTTTCGGAGCTGTCGCCCCTTTGTCAGGCAAAGGTACAGTGAGTGAATCTACAACATTACACCGTATATAAACACGGATACTGCAGAGATACAATCTTTCAGGGAAGGTGTCCTTACATCAAAGACATACCAGAGCACAGCCGAGACAATGAGATGTGTCACAGGGGGTCCAACGTGTCCAATCCTGCTGTCTGCAGTTGTTTTTTTTTGTTTTTGGGGTTTGTTTTTTTAAAGTTTTTTTTTAAACTGGAAAGACAGACAACGATGTCGAGTCACGTTCTGTAGCGTGACATGAACCCGATATCCCTATTGAGGCCATCCTCATGGGTGCGGAACTTGGCTATCAGTTTCTGCTCGATGATTTTGCGTTGTCGTGTGTCTCGAAGGCCGCCTTGGAGAACGCTAACCCGCAGATCCGAGGCTGAATGTCCTTGACTGCTGAAGTGTTCCCCGACTGGGAGGTAGCAATCCTGCCTGGCGATTGTTGCGCGGTGTCCGTTCATACGTTGTCTCAGTGTCTGCATGGTCTCGCCGATGTACCATGCTCTGGGGCATCCTTTCTTGCAACGTATCAGGTAGACAATGTTGGCCGAGTCACATGAGTATGTACCATGTACCTGGTGGGTAGAGTGCTCACGTGTGATGATGGTATCTGTGTTCATGATCTGGCATGTCTTGCAGAGGTTGCCGTGGCAGGGTTGTGTGGTGTCGTGGTCGCTGTTCTCCTGACAGCTGGGTAATTTGCTGCGAACGATGGTACTTTTGAGGTTAGGCGGCTGCTTGAAGGCGAGTAGTGGAGGCGTGGGGATGGCCTTAGCAAGGTGTTCGTCGTCATCGATGACATGTTGAAGGCTGCGAAGAACATGGCGTAGTTTCTCCGCTCCGGGGAAGTACTGGACGACGTAGGGTACTCTGTTGGTTGTGTCCCGTGTTCGCCTCCTGAGGAGGTCTATGCGGTTTTTCGCTGTGGCCCGTCGGAACTGTCGATCGACGAGTCGAGCGTCATATCCCGTTCTTACGAGGGCGTCTTTCAGTGTCCGTAGGTGTCCATCGCGTTCCTCCTCATCTGAGCAGATCCTGTGTATTCGCAGGGCTTGTCCATAGGGGATGGCTTCTTTAACGTGGTTAGGGTGGAAGCTGGAGAAGTGGAGCATCGTGAGGTTGTCCGTGGGCTTGCGGTAGAGTGAAGTGCTGAGGCGTCCGTCTTTGATGGAGATTCGTGTGTCCAAGAATGAAACCGATTCTGAGGAGTAATCCATAGTGAGTTTGATGGTGGGATGGAACCTGTTGATGTTATCGTGTAGTCCTTTCAGTGATCCTTCGCCGTGGGTCCAAAGGAAGAAGATGTCGTCGATGTATCTGGTGTACAGCGTTGGTTGGAGGTCCTGTGCAGCGAAGAAGTCTTGCTCAAACTTGTGCATGAAGATGTTGTCGTATTGGGGTGCGAATTTGGTCCCCATGGCTGTTCCGTGTGTTTGGGTAAAAAACTGGTTGTCGAAGGTGAAGATATTGTGGTCAAGGATGAAGCGGATGAGTTGTAGGATGGCGTCTGGAGATTGGCTGTTGTTGGTGTTGAGTACTGAGGCTGTCGCAGCGATGCCGTCATCATGGGGGATATTGGTGTAGAGTGCCGATACGTCCATCGTGGCGAGGAGTGTTCCTGGTTCAACTGGTCCATGGGTGCTGAGTTTCTGCAAGAAGTCTGTAGTGTCGCGACAGAAGCTGGGGGTTCCCTGTACGATGGGTTTCAGGATGCCCTCGACGTACCCAGAGAGGTTCTCACACAGGGTTCCGTTGCCTGATACGATAGGACGTCCGGGTGTGTTGGCTTTGTGTATCTTTGGGAGGCAGTAAAAGTCTCCTACGCGGGGAGTACGTGGGATGAGAGCGCGTAGGATGTTTTGAAGGTCTGGATCGAAGGTCTTGATCAGTCTATTGAGTTGGCGGGTGTGTTCTTTGGTCGGATCTGCGGGTAGCTGTCTGTAGTATTCCTGGTTGTCCAGTTGTCGGTATGCTTCTTTGCAATAGTCCATTCTGTTCTGTATGACGATGGCTCCTCCTTTGTCCGCTGGTTTGATGACGATGTTGCGGTTGGTCTTGAGAGCGTGGATGGCGTTGCGTTGTGCTCGGGTGACATTCTGGACTGTCTTGTGAGTGCGACATCATCAGAGGCGACTTTCAGACTGAAAACACTAATTGGTTCATGGGTTCCCACATGCTGGAACTCAATTGCCCAATTAGGTGAAAATTGCATCAATCTCCCACATCCAATTGCAGTCGTGTGGATGACACGACCCCAACCCGCCCCAGTATCAAAATCCAGCCCTTAATCTTTCTCCTGGGTCTTGAAGAAAGTTTGGTTCAACGATTTAGATTTGGAGTTGAACAGGCCTCAGGTTAGATTTCCTGTCAACCTATTCAGTGCTGAGGCAGATTACTTGAGGGCCCCATTGGTTACTGATGGAGCGGTTTCTCAGTTGGAAATTATTGAACAGCAGGAAGATGGCAGATTAAAGTCAATTCTAAAATGAGGAAATACTTGCATTTTGAACGGCTGTGCCATGTGAAGTATCCAAGTATTAATACCGCTGCCCCATGTCAAATTTCTATGTTCACTTTTATCTGAGTCTACTTTCATGTAAAATCAAAGTAAAAATCTGTTCTGACTGATGCTCATATTTCAGAATTGTTATATTTAAACACAACTAAGAACAAACCGAATTTCAAAAAATTGTAAAAAACAAATATGTTGAAATTCCTGACTGCACCTTGTACGATGCACATGCATTTTTGTTGCAGTTACAGGGAGAATATCACTGAGAATATTATTACTGCTAGTACTGGTGTTTCATTAATTATTAACAGAAATTGTTGATTTTTTTTCTTATTATTAACACTTATTACTTGTTTAAATTATTGCAACTGTTGGAAAATAATAACCTTCCATTCCAAAATTTATGGCTGGGACTTTATTGTTGTCGTATCTCTGCTCAATGTAAAATCTGTGCCATAAGTTACACTGAAAATATCCATAATAGCGTGTATCTAGTAATATTTAATTGAAGGCACTTTTGCCATAATGAAGTGCTATGGGCTGCAGATGCAGGGTTCTCCTGCTGTTGGTGGCACTCCTGAACATAAAAGACCCAACATCTGTAAGCTCAGTGGCACTGGAGACCCAGCTTTGGGTTGTCTCTCCCAGAACCTGAACGTAATGTAAATGGGCCTGAACACTAGCAGCTGTTTGCAATATATAAAGGATGATTCCTTGATCCATTGCTGCTGCGGAGGGCTGTGTGTGCGTGGTACTCACAGCAAGCACATCTTGGGAAACTGCTGGAAAATGACAGGAGATCGCAGACTGTATGTCTGTGATTTCCCAAGATATGCTCCCTCCAAGCACCATTCCTCACTGGGAACGCTGGATTGTGAAATGAAATCTAGAATTTTTTTTAACTGTTAAGCTATTAAGGGTTGACCAGCCCTGGGCTGGAAAAACTTAGCCTTGAAGGGAGGAATATGACAAGGGACCATATAACGGTATACGAGATGCTGAGTGGAATGGACTAATCCAGATAACTATTTCCAGTTAAACCCCAACTAAAGAAAAGGGATCATAGATACAAACAAAAGGCAAGTTCAGGTCTGATGTCAGATAGCACTTTTTCATGCAATGATTATTACCTAATAGTATTCCAGGGCAGTGGAGGCAAAACAAGAGGCAGTTAAATACTCGGACAGGTGGTGGATGATATATTTCACTGGAAGGCGGATGTGTTCGCCTCGGCTCAGTTGGTAGCACTCTCGCCTTTGAGTCAGAAGGTCATGGGTTCAAGTCCCACTCTAGAGACTTGAGCACAAAATCTATGCTGACACTCCAGTACAGTACTGAGGGAGTGTGGCACTGTCGGAGGTGCTGTCTTTCAGATGTTAAACTGAGGCCCTGTGTGCTCTCTCAGGTGGATGTAAAAGATCCTATGGCATTATTTCAAAGAAGAGCAGGGGAATTCACCCTGGTGTCCCGGCCAATATTTATCCCTCAATCAACATCACTAAAACAGATTATCTGATCATTATCACATTGCTGTTCATGGGACTTTGTTGTGTGCAAATTGGCTGCTGCATTTCCTACATTACAACAGTTCGAACACTTCAAAAGTACTGGCTGTAAGGTTCTTTGGGAGGTCCTGATGTTGTGAAAGGTGCTATATAAATGTAAGTCTTTATTTTCTTTTATTGTGATCTTTGTGTGTTTGTGTTGTATATGTGTGAGCAGCGCTCTTTCTGATTGTGCGTTTGTGCTGTGAGTGTATGTGGGTAGAACAAATGAAGGACAGAGACACAATGAGTTGCTAGTCCATGTGCTTGTTTACTAGGCCAGAGCGAACTGAGCATGCTCATACTAAACCATGTGATAATACAGTGCGCTGCTTTCCCCCTTTAAAAAAAAGTATGTATTCCCCTCTCAAATACAACAAAACTATAGTCCCACCTTTCCCAGCATTACATGTGCCACATAACAAAAACTCCTGGCTTTTTTCTTTTAAATGAATCCTACAAATGAACTACAAATCCAGTTTAATAACAGGTTTGTGGAGCCTTCCTGATCTCCTTACAGAAGGCTTTGGTGTTGAACCAATTTTCGGGCTATTTTGTTTTGGTTCCGAACTCAAAGATGATCCTGTTTCTATCTCAGAGTTGTTTGAACCTGTACTTCAGTTACTGAAATCTGAACTGAGTCAAACTCATGTATGTGTTCATGATCAAGTGGTTCACGATTATGTCTTGGTTCATCTCTAGCAGAGATCAATTGATCTACATGAACACTTTGAATTTTGTCACCAATTTCAACCAAATATCTCTTGGTTCCACCAACCTCTACTATGGTTCCTACATCCCACTTGTGAGAACACGAACATACTTGTTTTGTTTGAAACTGCGTTCTTTCTGATTGCTGTCTGGAGTGATGGGTTATGGGGAGCGGGCAGGGAAATGGAGCTGAGCCCAAGATCAGATCAGCCATGATCTCATTAAATGGTGGAGCAGGCTCGAGGGGCCAAATGGCCTACTCCTACTCCTAGTTCTTATGTCATAATAACGTTTCTGACTCAACTGTTTCTGTTCAACTCTTGAGGCCAAATTCGGTTGAACAAGACTCAATCATGTTCTCAATCTCCTCTTCATCAAGAGTTCTGCTGGAGTATATCCACTTGTAGTGTGCAGAGTAGTTCTGTACTTCAAGAAATTTGCCAAACGTTGCTTCATACTGAGTCCTGAACAGCCCTGCAACACTTGCTTTTTGAGAGCTTCTTTCACTATTCTGACTGACCTTTCAGCTGCTCTATTTGAAGCTGGATGATATGGTGGAACGAGAGTGTGTTTGATACCGTTCCATTTCATGAATTCTTGGAATAGAGCAGAACGGAACTGAGGGCCATTGTCAGAAACAAGCTCTTCAGGTAAACCATGACATGCAAAGATAGACCTCAACTCCTCTATGGTACGTTCAGTTGTAGTATTTGAACCCATGTGTTTCACTTCAATCCACTTTGAGTGACTACAAGTACCAGGAAATAATCATTTGCCTTCTCACAGAAGTCTACATGTATTCTCTGAAAAGGTCTACTTGGCCATGACCAGGGTTGTAGTGGAGTTTTGGGTGGTTTGTTTCTGTAATTTTGGCAAACGCTGCATTTGCTGACAAGTGATTCAAGATCACTGTCCAATCCAGGCCAGTAAACAAAGCTTCTTGCAATTGATTTCATACTGACGATCCCTGGATTTTCAGTATGAAGTTCGGCCAGAATTCTATCTCTCAAAGAAGTAGGTACCACGACTCTGTTTCCCCACTTGATACAACCTTGCTCACACTATGTCCTTCCATGATCCCTAAAAATGGCTTTGGGATCCCATCCTCATGGCCAAAATGTAATATATGTGGGTAGAACAAATGAAGGACAGAGGCAGGATGAGTTGCTAGTCTATGTGCTTGCTTTATTAGGCCAGAGCGAACTGAACATACTCACACTAAACCATGTGAGAAACCATCTGATAATACATTACACTCTAATTATGTGTTTGTACTGTGAGTGCAAGCAGAACTCTGTGGCTTTGTGTGCTTTGAATGTGAGCACTGCTCTCTTTGGTTGTGTCTATTGTGATTGTGCATAGTACTTTCTAGTTGTGAGTGTGAGTAGTGTTACTTGGTTGTGTGTTATGAGTTTGAGCAGCACTCTCTCTGGTTGCGATTATGTTAGCAATATGTGCTGTGACTGTGCGCAGTCCTGTCTCTGGTTGTTTTTTATGTGATCAGTGTTCCCACTGAGTTGTGTGTATTGTATCAGCAGCACTTTCTCTGGTTGTGTGTTTGCGCTGTGAGTGTGGATAGTACTTTCTATGGTTGTGTTTCTGCATTGTAATTGTGAGCACAGCTCTCCGGTTTTGTGTGTTGCGAGCACTTCTCTCCGGTTGTGTACATTGCGAGTGTGAACACATTTTGTCTGCTTGTAAGTTGGTGTGGGCATTGTGAACAATGTACTGTCTGGTTATCTGTATTGTGAGTGTGAGCATGCTTTCTCTGCTTATATGTATGTGATCAGATAATCTTTTGGTTATTGATGTTGGTTGAGGGATAATTATTGGCCAGGCACCAGGGAGAGCTCCCCTGCTCTTCTTTTAAATAGTGCCATGGTATCTTTTACATTCACCTGAGAGGGCAGGCCAGGCCTCAGTTTAACATCTCATCCGAAAGGCAGCACTTCTGACAGTGCAGCATTCCCTCGTGTATGTCTGATCATGCAAGTTGTCGGCTGTAGCCGAGCAGCCGCTATTGGCTTGTGGCACAGAAACGCGCGCAAATTGCGCTTTTTGCCGACAACTGGGTCCAGGTGTGCAGCAGCAACAATCAGCTCCCTCTCTGCATCAGCCGCAGTGTGCGCCAGAAACATCCTCCTGACTGCACAGAGCCCAGGAACGAGGAGCGCGCTGGGGTTTCAGTCTGTGCCCTCGGGGCTTGATGTTTTTGTTTATTGGTTGACAGATGAAGCAAACAAAATGCCAGAATGAGAAACTAGTGATGCTGTCACCTGTTTGGTAGGATGCTTAAAATGAAATCAATGTTACCATTTTCTCAATGTTGTGCAATTTGCGAGTCTTGTTTATATTTTGACGCGTTGTTGATTTAAGGAGAGCGGGCACAACGTTCTTTAAAAGAGAAGGGTTAGATTGATTCTGTTGTTGGTTGGGGAGCAAACTGGCGTCTAAGTGATGACCTTGGTTGTACATTCTTGCCGTAGGTAATAAACTTTTGCAATCTGTTATGGATTGTAGAAAATGGTACTGCATTGTGGAAGTGCCCCGCTTTTTATTTAAATGCAGAATCCTTTTCACAGCAGGTGAACAAATGTTCTCTGATTAATGTGCTTGCTAATGTATGGATTTTGCTTTCTGTTAACTTGCAAAAGATTTTGTCATGAGGAAGGAGGTGTGTGCCTTTGTATATTTGAAAGATGGGGGTGGGGCACCAGTTACATGACATCAAGCTGCATAAAGTGCAGGTGTTCAACAGGTGCATCCTGACAATACAGTTCCCAGTTTGCTTCCAGCTCCTTTACTGGTTTTGTGCTTTCTCACATTTGTTTTATTCAGGAGCAGCCATGCATTGCACACCTGTGATGTCTGCTTCTGAAAAACAAATGATCCCATTGCCTGACATTGTTACATCACATTAAAAATAGAATACAGCTTCATTGGTTCACATAGTTCCTGGCAAATGGAAGATTAAAATTAATGACTTTCAAAATAGCACAATGCTTCTTCAACCTCAATTCAATTTGTTTCAACAGATCGCCTGTAAAATGCAATTATCTATGACAGGTAACCGAGATATAGTTTGGGTCATCCAAAAAAAAGGAGTGAGACTAACTGAGAGTCGGCACGAGCTCGACGGGCCGAATGCCCATCTTCCGTGCTGTAACCATTCTATAATAAATGGTAATGTTTATGAAAAGGAAACTTTATAGACAAATTATAGTAAACTACAAGAATGCAAAATGAAAAAAAAATTGTCATGGTTCAAGTAATTATTCTTTTTGGATAAAATATTTACAGTATTGCAAATGGAAATCACCAGGTATAATCAAAACATTAAATGATGTTTAAAAGTTATTGTGTAAAAAGATTTATATGTTTATGATGGCTATTTTCCAGTAGGGTCATGGGTAAACTTAAAGGAAGATCCAAAATATTGTTATTCAAGGTAGAACTCGCAATGCAAAAAACAAATGTTTTTGAGTGAATGGACACTCAATCATAGGATTTCTCTGTGCCAGGGAGGAGGGATTATGCTGCTACGGAGATTGTTACAATTTGTTATGGTAAATGTGAAAGGCTCATTACAGCATTTAATATCATACATGATCTTTGGGCTACTGGAAATAGATTTATTAGACTAACTTCCCTGCCAGGCTACAGATTGCACTGATTACAGGTGCAAGGTATCCATTTTTATTTTCAAGCTAATGAACAAATTCATTATTCTTGTAATTGTGTCACGGGGTATGGAGAGGGAGAATTAGGCATTTAAACTTTCCAATGTCAATCTGGGCAGTTTTTATGAATATTCTATGTTATGTTTCAGCATTTAGTACCTTCCTTCTTCTGTGGAAACTCTGGGGTATATTTTGACTTTGTGCGATAGTGTAAAATGGGTGATAGCGAATCGGCAGCCGTTTTGCAGCTCTCCCGATTTTTTGTTCCATTGAAGTCATTTGTTATTTAATACTTGGACCCTTCCAGAACAATGTTAATTTTACTTACAATATTTATGTTTGTTTTAAAAATTTAGATTGCTTCCTAACTTTGGTAATTCCACACTTTCCTAATCAAGGGGGTGAATTTACGTAGAGATTCTCCCCTTGTCCGCTGTTAACTTGGACGAAAGAGCCACGGAAATTCTGGAAAAAAGTGTAAAAGTTTATTGCATTTTTCCAGGGTTTCCATGGCTCTTTCACCAAAGTTACAGCAGACGAGTGGGAAACCGCTGAGGAAATTCATCCTCCAAGTGTCCAAATAACTTGAATTTCCCAAGTTTCATTTACTCCCGCACCACAGTATCCTAATTTTTAAAAATCATCATTTGTAAATTTGCTGACAAATGCTTACGGTAAGCCTGTCAGAAACATTTTGTTTTAAAATCGTAAGAAGTTAAAACATACAACTCTTTTTTTGAAATGCCCTTTTTAGCATGACAGTTTCCATCAATTTCAATTTATGTAAATTTTTATTGAAAAACAAGCACTTTGAAAACAGTGATCTTTCTCTTTCCCTCCAGTCAATTTTTCAGTTGTCACTACAGGTTAGAGCCTGAAATGTATGGTGCTTGAGATGGCAGTCACTGACACCATGCAGAAATTCATATTTTCTCATACAGGTAAAAATAATGGCCCAGACTTTGCGTTGAGAATAAGGGTGAGGTGAACAGCGCTCACCGGTATTATTGAGTAAATTTGATAGGAACTTCCGGAGTACGCACATGCACAGTGAAACGCGGAAATCCGGAAGTTGTGGTATGATTTACCTTGCTCCTCCACAAGCTATGCTATAACAGTACCTCGCTGATAGACTGAGCATTGAAATCAATGTAAGGGCGTGAAGTTGTGTTACTTACCCACTAGTTACCCACTAAACGCGCCAGAAAAAGTTAGGGCTGGTGCATTCTGGTGTAAGTGAGTTTTTAATGCTGTGATCAGTCATAATTACTGCCAAACAACACCTCTGATCCTGAAAATGTAATTTTACAAGTGTGGAGTCTCAACCCTTAAGAATTTAATTTGTGTTGGAGATATTTTTTTTTACTTTTCCTGTCTCTCCTTTATCTCTCTCTCTTAATCCTATCTTTCTTTTTCAATCTTTATTTCTCTTTCATAATTTAAATCTAATTTATACTTCTTGGTTTACTGTGTGTGTCTCAGTGAGGATTTTTCAATCTGATTGGTTGAAGAGCCTCGCTGTTTCTTGTCCTGCTCACAGATGCCACAGATCCCCTATACAGGGCGCCGTGCTAGATTGGACGCCCGATGACAGCAAGTCTATGCTCAAAAGCCCGCAAAAGCTCTGTGGGCAGCTGTCAGCATAGTGAATGGTGAGTGCCGTTCCTTCGCCGCTGACCACAAAATCCGGGTCGATGTCTGATAGATAAAAGATTTTCCATTTATAGAAAAAATTGCTAAGTGGTAATTAATGATAGCGGTAATAATTCAGGTATATACACACTCTGGGCTAGATTTTTCTGTTTCCCATCCACACGGTGCAGGGGGGGGGGGGAACCGGGAGACGGCGGGAAACCCGGAAGTTCGGGTTTCCCGGCACGAACGCACATGCGACGTAAAGGGCAGGTTGCAGTCTTGCGGGGAATGTGGACCAGGAGGCCTCAGGACCAAGCAGGTGCTGGGCCCAGGATAGTGGGTGGGGGGGGGGGGGGGGTCGAAGCCCGAGGGTGGCTGAGTCACGATCCTGGGGGGGTCCAATCCCCGACCCGGGGCTGAGTCACGATCCCTGGGGGCGGGGGTTCCGAGTCCAAGGGGTCCGATCCCGGAGGGTGGTTCTGATTCCCCAACCCCGGGGCTGAGTCCCGATCCCCGCGGGGGGGATGTTCCAAGCCTGGGGGGGGGGGCGGGGGACAATGATGGGGGAGCTTGGGGAGCCAGGAGGAAGCATTCCTGCTCATCCCAGCCCACAAGGATTGCTCCCTGAGGCTGAGGCCGCTTCATTGCAGCTACCAGGAATCCCAAGCCCCGGATCCCTGGCCGCCTGCAGTAAAATCTGCAAAACAGGTTAAAGTAGAGGCTACTTTCCTGAGAAAATTCCAGTCTCTATATTTCAAAACTAGGCTTACCCTCGCTGTGTACTTTTCTCACCTTAAGATCACCTGATTTTGTAGGTATCGTCTGGTAACTTCCAAACGTATAACTATATTTAATAAATACTAACATAGTATGTGATGCTCTGGTTGTGGAAATATTAAATTCCAAGGAGAGAGTTGAAATTTTGCATTCTGAATATAAATTTGCTTTTAAAATCCTGCAAATAAGCAGTTTTTAAATTTAAATATTTGTAGATATTACAAGAAAGTAGATGGTGATTTGAGACCAAAAATGTTCCCCGCCCTGAACTTCAGTTTACCTGTAACTAGTATCACATGATAAAAGGCTTTTGTAGCCACTTCCACAACAACCTACATGGCTCCAGGCATAAGAAAATTAGTCTATTGAGAAAAGCATTGCATTTATAACAGGAGTGGATTAGCAAGAGTGTAATTAATGGTGTAAAGATATTGAGTAGCCCGTTCCCAGTTGGGACAGTTCTCACATTGATCATATGGCTTATAGCCTGAAGGATGGTTTCTTTTTTTTTCTATGACTCATTGCAGGTCTCTTGGTCTTTTGTGTTTTACTGTGTTGGTCAGAAAGGTCTAAATAGGTCAGATCTGGTACGATCTTTGCTGTGGTCTCTGCGGGATTTAATAGCGATTTTGAGAACAATGCTTCTCTGTGAATACTGGAACACTTTAAATCAAAAGTTTTTATC
The DNA here is from genome assembly GCA_030390025.1 of Squalus acanthias. Classification (NCBI taxonomy): domain Eukaryota; kingdom Metazoa; phylum Chordata; class Chondrichthyes; order Squaliformes; family Squalidae; genus Squalus; species Squalus acanthias. Next base: position 42,798,487 of record CM059432.1, read on the forward strand.
CTCAGATGTAGTATTCCAGCAATATCCAGATAAAGAAAAACTTCGAACAAGAGATACATACAGCAAATTAAGTGATTCAGAAAATAGTGGAATATATTTTAATTCAGATTGTAAGCACTAAAAATAAATTAGACCGGATCTTGCTGGAGCGGGGCCTGTTTTTTCTGCACTCTTCAGCTCAAATGTTTTTTATGCTGTAACTTGCTGGAAGTGCGAGCTAATAACGGCGTAGCAAGGGCAACGGGGCATCTGGGACCAACAGTGTATCTCCTTAGCCAATGAGAATTAAGGATTGAGAAAGAGACAGGAATGACAGAGAAGAAGGATGATTTGGAGTGGGTGAATTAGAGTCAAGTCAGGTATAGGGCAACACGGTGGCATAGTGGTTAGCACTGGTGCCTCACAGCGCCAGAGACCCGGGTTCGAATCTGACCTCGGGTGACTGTCTGTGTGGAGTTTGCACATTCTCCCCGTGTCTGCGTGGGTTTCCTCCGGGTGCTCCGGTTTCCTCCCACAGTCCAAAAATGTGTGGGTTAGGTTGATTTGGCTATGATAAATTGACCCTTAGTGTTAGGGGGGATTAAATATGTGGGGTTATGGGGATAGGATGGGATATGTTAGGGGGGAATTAAATACGTGGGGTTACGGGGGTAGGGTGGGATATGTGTACTGTGGGGATTAAAGCAGGGACAGGGTACTGGATTTGGATGATCAGCCATGATCGTATTGAATGGCGGAGCAGGCTCGACGGGCCGAATGGCCTACTCCTGCTCCTAGATTCTATGTTTCTATGTTTCTATATAAAGGGAAATAAAGAGCAGGGGAAAAAAAGCGACAGAAAGCAAAAGTAAGAAATTAAATTTGACATTTTTAAAATCTCTAACAACATTTGACTACATGCAGGAATAGGATTGAACACTTTAAATTGTTCCCATTCCGGGCCAGAGAGGTTTATTGGCATTGCATTAACAATTATTACATCGTTAAATAGGTACTTATGCTTTTAATTACCAGACTTAATTTCTGTGGTGAGTTTAATGGGCAACTAATATGCAGATCCAGCAAGTTCTTAAAAATAAAGGGCAGGCTAAGGGCGAGATGCCGTTTGTGCGAAGCAAACAGCGGTGTGGCGTAAATCGACCAGCGAGTTCTGGAGTTTCGCAACTCGCCATATCTTTTCATCCCTGAAATTGCTGACTGATTTGCACATTAATAACATAGTGCATTGTTAACATGCTGTTATTTTACCAGCAAGATTAGGCCCAATATTGTGCACAGATTCATTTCAGTTCCAACTCAAAGATTATGGTTCCAATATTCTTCTCTTTTTCACCCTTTCCTCCCAATACCTTTTATTATTTATGTTCTTTGGATGTGGACGATGCTGGCAGGGCCACATTTGTTACTCCTCCCTCGTTGTCCTGAGAAGGTAGTGGTGGGCCTTCTCCTTGAACCTTGCAGCGATGGTGCTCTGACAATGGTGTTAGGTAGAAAACTTTGGTATTTTGAACCAGCAACAATGAGAGAATGATGTAATATGTCCAAGTCAGGATGATGTGTGACTTGGAGGGGAACTTGGAAGTAATGGTGTTCCCACAATATTGCTGCTTTTGTCCTTCTCGGTAGTATAGGTCATGGGACTGGGAGGTGCTGTTGAAGTAAGCTTGGTGAGTTGCTGTAGTGTATCTTGTAGATAGTACATATGACAACCACAGTGCACTGTGGAGGTGGAGGGGTGGATATTGAGTCCAGTGGCAGAAGCGCCAATCAAGCAGACTCCTTTGTTCTGGATGATGTTGAACTTCTTGAGTGTTGCAGCTGCCCCATCCAGGTGAGTGGTGAATATTCCTGAGTTGAGCCTTCCAGATGGTGGATAGGCTTTGAGAGGACGGGGTAAGCCACTTAACGCAGAATACCCAGCCTTTGCCCTGCTGTGGTAACCCTCTTGTTGATATTGCTGGTCTAGTTAAGCTCATTATTGCCAACCGCATCGCCTCATAAATCAGGAGACAAACTCTTAAAAATCATGAAATTTGGTATAGAAATCATGAGTTGCTACTTTTTTTCCGACCTGACCCCTCATTGACCTTTGCTCCCAGACAGGAAGCACATTCCACGACCTTTGCTCCCGGACAGGAAGCGCTTTCGGCCATCACTAACCTCTGTCTCTCTTTCTCTCTCTCTCTCAGTAAATTTGACACCGAGCCACATGAGATATTAGGAGAGGTTTTAAGGAACGTCTTAAAGGAGGAAAGAGGGGTAGAGAGGCGGAGAGGTTTAGGGAGTGAATTCCAATGGTGGAGCGATTAAAATCGGGAATGGGCAAATCGGGGACACTCCTGTCTACTGAGAACCGCTCCCCAAAGAGATTTGTGTTTAACCGGGACTGATTTCTATGCTACTTTCTTCATCCAGTCTCACATCTGCAGCATGATCTAACTCTTACAACATAATAGGAAGTGCATTAAACTATCCTCTACAATTGTAATCTCTCTATTCAGACTATTACTTTTTAAAGCTCACCATGCTGTACTTCAGAATATATAATGAGGAAAACAGAAAGTCAAGTTTAGTCCACTCATCACAATTGCATATGCATCATATAAAATGAAATAATGCACAAAGGATTTCCATACAATAAACTACAATGTATTTGCAAGAATAACATCACAGCTGTCATTTTTTTCCTAATGTGACTGTTATCATACTACAACTCCAAGGAGAGAATTGACAGCTTGGGCTCGATTTTAATTCCCGAGGTGGGTTGGAGTTGGGTTGCGTGGTGGGCGGGTTCGGGAGCCGCTTCCGGCGGGATCAGCTGCTGATCTCCGATTTTGATTCAATGAGCTTGTTAATTTCATGGAGGCGCGCTGGCCGGTCCAATGAGTGTGATCGGATCGGCTGGCTGCCTCTGATGATGTCATAATAGCAGCTGCTTTTAAAGCTGCCATTCAACCTAAGCCTTTCTATTGTGGTTTCCTGGACTTGATTTAAATGCTATGACTTCTTCCAGAGGCAAGGCAGCTCCTCGTTTTAATGATGACTCCCTCCATGTTCTTGTGGATGCTGTCAGAGGGCGCAGGGAGATTCTCTTCCCTCCTGATGGCTGAAGGAAGCCTCCTCAGCAGACCAAGGCAGCCTGGCTGCGCATTACTCAGGAGGTGAGCGCAAGGTCCATTTATGCACGGTCATGGATCCAGTGCCGGAAAAGGTTTACTGATCTTTTCCGAACATCAAAAGTGAGTATCCCATCTCACTTGCCTTCACTCTGCTTCCCTTCTCTTCTCATCACCAGCACTCTGTGTTGTAAGCCTCCTCCTTCACATCCCATCTTACTCTTACTTCCCTTCCACCCTTTCCTATCCATCTCTGTCTCTGCACTGAATCACTTCAGTATCCTACCTATGCACCCCTTAGACTCGCTCTCACTGTCATGCAGTGACAACAATTAACAGGGAGCTAGCTTCCTCTTGGCACCTTACCCCATCTTCGTCTCCCTCAAAGCTTCTATGGTAAGGATTATTCACACTCACTCCATCACTGTGGCTGAAAAACTGCTTGTGTCCTTCCTTGCGGGAAAAGGTAGCCCACAATAAGAGGGAGAGAGCAATGACTGGAGGAGGAACACCTGGCCTAGTAACATTGACCAGTGCTGAGGAGGCTGCAAACGAGATTGTTGGCGGTGGCGAGGACCTGGAAGTGGGCGATGGAGAGACAGGCACACTTGTAGAGATTCGCGTATCTCTGGTAAACAGGATCGAGTGCAAACCAATATGGTGGGTATATTGTGTTTAATCGGAGTTTAGGACGGAATAAAACACACTAGTAATACAGCAAAAACATACGACTGTGACAAGCAGTTGGTACCGGACCCGATCATACAGACGGCTGGCGTGCGTGAACAGTTCTCTGGCTTCCGGCCTCTCTCTCCCTCGCTTTCTCTCTCTCTCTCTCTAGAACCTCCAATGGTGAGCATGTGATCACTCTCAAAAGAGCGTTCGACCAACCCAACTTCTTTTTGCAACTTCTGTTCGGCTCTCCCCTCCACCGTCTGTGGGCAAGCCCTTGGGGTGTCACTTTTATTCCCATTTTAGGGGTGAGCCTGAGGCCAAGTTATTGACAAGACCATTTAACCTATAGAGGTTCCTCCAAAACTTCATCAACCAATGACAGCTCAAGTTCTTTGTCTTGCCTCTTGGACGAAAGCCCCCTCCCCAAAAGAGGGTCTCATTACTTCATCCAATTTATCTTTCTTGTTTTTACATTTTGAAGGTTCCTCCATTGGAACTCGTCTTATCTCTCTTGACTCTATTCTCCTTAACCCAGCAAGTACAAGGCCTGGCCCTGTCCCTCTTAATCATAGCCCCAGCCAGAGCTGTCGCACATTAGTCAGTCGCTATCTCGCCTTCATCTAGCAAATGGCCCATTCTAAAATGGATACCTTATCCTCCTCAAATTCCTTTCATTCTATGTCTTTTCCTAATTAACTTTTAATTATCTTCACAAGCAGTTCTGCTAAACAAACTCCAAATTCTATCGGCAGAGATTATAATATGGTTATTAGTAATAATGGAAGAAACATAGGTTGGGCCTTCACTGGCCAAATTTAAGATACATTAACAAAGTCAAAACCCTAACTTACAAACAACAGATAACTAGCCTGGCAGGGCCATCCTGTGGGCCCCCGTGTGGAATGTTTATGTTTCACCTAATCTAACTGATTAAAAAGACTGTCTCAAATTCTAATGCAAGCTTTCCAGGAAAACAAAACTTATCATTTAAAAACAGTATTATTCATGTAGCCATATACATTTTTAGGCATCCCTAGTTTCTAACAGTCCCCACCTTGAGAGGGAGAAAAACTCTACTTCGACCTCTCATTTTTGACCCTCTACTAACCATGCCAACTCTAAAGTATTAGTTTGACAGGTTCAATTCACTGTTCCGGTGTTCCAATTCTGCCCCGCCTGAGGTATCCTCTGTTTCTTCTATCTTTCCTGATCTTACCCCGCCTGGGGTCTCCTCTGCATTGCCTCTGATTTTCATCCGTCATTAATTAATTAGTTCAGTTAGTCATACTTATAGATACACATTTGGCTTATGCATCAAAGTCTTACTACACGGGTTACATATATCAAATATACTGTCATTACAAGTTGGAGAACTACCAGAGCGTGTGAAATGATACGAACCTAAGGGTGTGTTGATGTATAAACCCCAATATCCCACCAGTGTGAATCGTCCCCGATGCTGTCAATTTCAATATCTATTCTCGAGTTGTCTTGCTCCAAAACATAAAATTGCTTTAGGGGGGAGTTCAGTCGCATCACGAGCTCACTGAATTCCTCAGACAACAGGAGAATGTCGTACCTGAATTGTACCACATAACTGTGCAGCTCATACTGGATCGTACTGGCTTTTCCCACGCTCTGTTACCTACAGAACACAATTATTACAGTCACAGTTATAATTCAGTCTTACAATCATTAGCACGTCGACTAAGTACATACATTTCAAGCGACAATGATACAAAACAAAGAATACAGAAATTGTGAAGAAAGCTACAGTTTTTCATCTAACCAGGAATATTTATTCTTTCACAGTTTTCAACTGATTGATGTGGTACCATTTAGTCATCTTGGCACTCCCCTTTTTCCCAGGGAATTGCACCAGATAAACCGAAGGACTGGCCCTGTCAATAATCGGGAAGGGGCCATTCCACTTTGTTTTGAAGCAATGTTGCTTCTTCCCATAGTTTAATACCATTACAACATCTCCCACTTGATATTCAAATGGTCGGACCTTCTTGTTGAAGTATTTCTTTGCCTGGTTTTTTGATTTGCCTGTTTGTGTAGCTACAAACATGTTAGTTTGTTCTATGTTTTCTGCCATTTTTGGTTGGCAATTCCCTGTACTAAGGGTATGGCTGAAGGGGTTAACAGATGGGCTGGCATTCGCATTAGTCGCCCGGTCATAGCCTGGTAGGGTGAGATACCCGTTGTGCTATGCGGAGTGGATCTAATAGCCATTAGACACATTGGCAACATACTGGACCATTTGGTAGGGTGATCTGCACAAAATTTGTTTAACATAGTTTTCAGAGTTCGGTTTCCTCTTTCCACCACTCCAGATGATTGTGGGTGATGGGAAATGTGAAGTTTATGCGAGATACCCATTATCCGTTGTAGTTCGGTAAAAATTTGGGCGGTAAAGTGTGATCCCTGATCACTATCAACTTGAATTGGCACTCCCCACCTGCAGATCACCTCACCCAATAAAAGGCGAGCCGCTGTCAATGCGGTGTTTGTTTTACATGGAAAAGCCTCCATCCATTTAGTAAATTTATCAACTATAACCAGACAATACCGCAAGCCAGAAGGTCCTGTAGGTAGAGGCCCTATGAAGTCAATTTGAAGGTGGGTCCACAGCCCATCAGGAGGAGGGGGACTGTGCAACTGTGCCCGATTAGTGTGGGCACTTGGATTGTGCTGTAAACAGGGCAGACAATGATTCACCCTATGAGTGACATCTGTGATGCAATCGGGAAACCATGCAAATTTGCATAGTTTCTGAACAGTTGCATAAGCTGAATAATGCCCTCCTACCGGGTGTGAATGCAGGAGATCAAAAATTTCGGGTGCCATGGATGGGGGAACACAGACAACTGAGAGATCATATGATAGCCACCGCAAGCGGGGGTTGTACATTAACAGGGGAGCAGCTTCCCCAGTCTGATCCGGAGCCAACTGGGTGTCTGCAGCCCATGGAGTGGGCTGAGGTAACGGACATCCATTCTGCCGCCATGCAATAACAACTACATAGGGGGAATAACTGGACTGGAGGAAAGGGAGGTCGATGTCCCCACCTTGGATACTCGAGACTGATCTTAAGGGAGGGGTAGGGGCTTGCCAGAGGTCACCGTTAACTGTGGCGTCCTTGGCAGCACGATCTGCCTGTGAGTTACCTTGGGTATGTACATCTGAAGAACGTGAATGGGACTTCACCTTACCAATATAGACAGGGGCTGATCGTGAATTTAAAGAGTCCCAAAGGGAAGCAAAGAGGTCTGTATGGAGCAGGGTTCTTACCATCGACAGTACAAAAATTATTCCGAGCATACAGCGGTAAAGATAAAAAAGTGCTAATCGCATAGGCTCTATCTGACCAGACATTAACAGGTATGTCATGAGTAATTTGGATTGCTGTCACCAGGGCTGCAACTTTAGCATATTGGGCAGAGTGGGGAATACATTTATACTTAAGTTCTTGGTCAGGCATGACTACTGCAAATCCAGTAAGGGGCTTTCCGTCCCTGTGATAGGATAACCCATCAATGTAGACGTTCTGGGCGTCACTTAGCGGAGTAGGAGAGATGGGGTGATAGTCGAACTCCAGTGGTGGAAGGGGGCACTCATGGCTTCCCCCCTCGTACAGTAGGAGCTGAGGTAGTAGAGTTATCTACCTTGGCGTTATTTCCAAATCTCTCTGAGTTAACAGAGTGTCCAGTGACAGAGTCGGGCAGAGGAGACCAAAGTGTCCCCTGGTTTAAGTAGAAGATTCAAAGGGGTGTGGGGGCTATGTATGATCGTTTTGTTCAGCCTAGTAATAAACGTGATGTGTTTGCCCAAAAAGTGGCTAGCAGATGTCGCTCACACACAGTGAAATTCTTTTCCACGCCATTCAAAATACGGGAGGAGAATACGATTGGCATAAATTTACCCAGTACCTTTTGGCACAGAACAGCAGCAAGACTCTGATCGGTGGATCCCACCTCCAGGTGGAAAGGCTTATCTTGGTCAGGGCTTATCAGTGGCTTGCATAACAGCAGTTTTAAGGAGGGACACAGCCGTTGTATGTTCGGTGGTCCAGTCACGGGCCACAGCATCCTCTTCACCCTTTAACAGTTCATATAATGGTTTGGCTAGCTCCGCAAATCTGGGAATAAATGAGCGCTGGTATCCCACTAGGCCCAGGAAGGAGTGAAGTGCGGTTTTGGATGCGGGCAATGGTAAACGCTGAATTACGTCAATCTTATGCTGGTCAGGGCTGAGTCCCTTTGGCCCACAGAAACCCCTAAAAATATCACTTCTGGCTGTAACAGTTGTACCTTTTTGGGGTTAATTTTCAGCTCAGCTTTTAGAAGAAGGTCTAATAGCTCTTCCATTAATTTAATATGAGTCTTTTTGTCAGGCATTGCAAGCAAAAGGTCATCAACATACTGCAGCAGGCAGTCGGGTCTCGAAAAAGGTTTCAGTGCCTGAGCCATCTGTTTGTGGAATATAGTTGGGGCGTTGTGAAAGCCTTGAGGTAAACATGTCCAAGTATAACTTTGATCTTCAAAAGTGAAGGCAAACTTGTACTGATCCTCTGACTTAACAGGAATACTCCAGAAGCCGTTTGAAATGTCAAAGGTGGAGAAGTAGCAGCTACCTGGTGGAATCTGGGACAGGAGAGTGGGGGTCTCCCGAACAACAGGGGCGCAAGCTGGGGTTACCGAATTAAGCTTGCGATAATCAATTGTTAGACGCCAGCTATCATCTGGTTTCTTAACTGACAAGGTTGGAGAATTAGTGGTAAAAGTGCCAGTGTGGATAACACCCTGCTTTAACAATGAATCGATAGTAGACCGAACATAAGGTTTACTCTCAGCCGGAATGGAATACTGCTTAACAGGAGGGTGGGAAGGTCCATTAATCTCCTCATCTCCCGACATCCTACCACAATCGTGTTTGGACTTAGCAAAAACCTCTGAAAATTTATGAATTAATGTATTAACCATGGGGTCTTCAGTCGTGGGAAGGGTGAAATCCTTGGGTTTTTTAATTGCATATACCGAATGGACATCTGAAATAGGTGTCGGTGGTCCCTCATTAAAGTGCCACCAAAGACAATCAGTAGCGTAGTCGAGGACAGCACAGTGTTTATGCAGCGTGTCACTTCCGAGGATACCTTTCTGGTCATGGGTGGCCATATATACAGGAGAGGGGGCATCGACGGAATTCCCATCATGGGTGGCCATATATACAGGAGAGGGGGCATCGACGGAATTCCCATCAATGGACAAGACTGTGGAGCTCAATCCCTGATTAGCTAACTGAGTAGAAGCATTAAAGCCAGTGAGGTTTAGGGCAGTGCCAGAATGGGAAAAGGGAGCAGGGGTCATGTAAAATAGTCACGGCAGAACCGGAATCCACAAGCATAACATGGTGGCGGCCTCCATGATCAGTGGCCCGGACAAAAGGTCGTCCGTCCTCCCCGTACCAGACAGGAGAAGACGTGGTCACTGTGGAGGCCTCTGACCGTCACTGGGGCCGTGAGTCTGGGAGCGCATCTCCGCTATGAGAAACAGCCGAAATGTTTTGCCCCCACGCCTGACTGTGCTTCATGGCCTCAACTACCGGCGAAAGGTGTTCGAGCTGCTGCTGCACAGAGTTCAAATCAGACCCGTCATCTTCACGGATTGGGGTTGGTAGCGTGGGCCATTATTTGGACGTTGACTATCGCGACAGTCGCGAGCATAGTGTCCGGACTTATAACAGTTATAACAGATCACGTGGCGTTTGTCTCCTGACTGGGGAGGGGTTTGTGGTGTCAGAGGACCCTCCACCGCCGACACTTTGGACCCAGTAGGGGTGAGGGATGATTTAACTCGGTCCCAAGCTCGAATGCAAGTGTCCTCCAGATCAGCCCACGGGGTTCCCTGATGAACAGTAATACCAAGAGCATCCCTTATGGGGGGTAAGAGAGCATCGATGAATGTCAGCTTAAATCCCTCCGTGTCCCAAAACTCTTGACCATTACGATTTTTCTGGGACTGGTTGTACAAATCATACAATCGATTTGCAAAGGCTACGGGATGCTCGTTAGCCTCTTGCCGGGCATCCCCAGCCGCACGGGTGAAATTAACTGCGTCCATGCCCAAACGGGAACAAACTGAATCTATAACATCCCACCAACCCTTACTTTTATCATAGATTTCCCGTGAAAGTGATAACTTGAGTTCCCGTGAAATGCATGACAACAGAACTTGTTTTAAGTCTGTCAACTCTAACTCAGGGTGACAGTGACGGAATGTACCCCAATCACTTGTTAGGGTGACTGGGTTCGTCCCCCAGTTTATTGGCCCCAATTCTTCGGCTAGTGCTTTGCACTCCACCGGGGTCAAACTTCTACTGGTAGTAGTAGTTACTTCCACATTTGGGGGCAGGTTGTAGGCTACAGAGGAGGTATCATTGTCAAATTCATCATCCGAGGGTGTAGGGTCACCAAATTGGGTGGTAGTAGTGACTATATTAACCTGCTTGGTTTCTACCAGGGCAGTTTGTCCTGGATAGGGAGGTGGAGGCGCAGAGGGTGAGGGACTATTTTGGCAGATGGGGTTATTATTGCACTGGGCTTTTCTTGTTAGATCGTCCCAGTTAATACCGGGATCCCCTGGTTTAAGGCGACTAAAGGCCGCAACAGCAGCTGTTTGTCTCCCCAGCTTTCCCGTCAATTCCATAATTTTTAATTCGCAGTGAGTATGGTCAGTGCTCACCAGAGGGGGTTTCTGAAGTAATTCTCTCAAGGCTCCCCTGGCGTCCTCAAGTTGTGAGATCAGGATTCATTTTTTATTTTTAAAGCCTTGTTATCCTCAAACACCTGATGGTGGCGTCTTGAGGCAAGTCGTGCCTCATCTGCCAAGGCTTGTTCTTGATGGAGAAGTGTACAGACTGTGGCATGTCGGCCTTGCCAGTCCTGTAAGTCTCTTTCAAGTTGTGCATTTCTCTCTTTCAGGAGTACAACTTCGCCTCCCAAGCGAACAGCACACAAGTGGGCCGCGTAAGCCAGCCTATTTCTGGCTTCCTTAACTTTACATTTCTTCGCACCCACCTGGGACGCTATCTCGCCCCAAATCTCAGAGTAACTTTTCTCACTCTTCTCATCACCCTGCACTATTCCGATTACTGCTTGGGCCCCGGAGCCCCTAACTTATCCGAAAGACTGTTCGCAACCTTTTCTGTAAAATACGCATCTGCCATTTTGTTTTTACTTTACAACCCGATAAGAACACCTAGTACCTTTTATAGACCGAACCCGTCCTCAACTCGTTTCGACCACAACAACCCTGTTGCACTCCTGGCTCGGCTCGCCAATTTGTAGAGATTCGCGTATCTCTGGTAAACAGGATCGAATGCAAACCAATATGGTGGGTGTATTGTGTTTAATTGGAGTTTAGGACGGAATATAACACACCAGTAATACAGCAAAAACATACGACCGTGACAAGCAGCTGGTACCGGACCCGATCGGACAGACGGCTGGCGTGCATGAACAGTTCTCTGGCTTCCGGCCTCTCTCTCCCTCGCTCTCTCTCTCTCTCTCTCTCTCTCTCTCTCTCTCTAGAACCTCCAATGGTGAGCATGGGATCACTCTCAAAAGAGTGTTCGACCAGCCCAACTTCTTTTTGCAACTTCTGTTCGGCTCTCCCCTCCACCGTCTGTGGGCAAGCCCTTGGGGTGTCACTTTTATTCTCATTTTAGGGGTGAGCCTGAGGCCAAGTTATTGACAAGACCATTTAACCTATAGAGGTTCCTCCAAAACTTCATCAACCAATGACAGCTCAAGTTCTTTGTCTTGGCTCTTGGACGAAAGCCCTCCCCAAAAGAGGGTCTCATTACTTCATTCAATTTATCTTTCTTGTTTTTACATTCTGATGGTTCCTCCATTGGAACTCGTCTTATCTCTCTTGACTCTATCCTCCTTAACCCAGCAAGAACAAGGCCCAGCCCTGTCCCTCTTAATCATGGCCCCAGCCAGAGCTGTCGCACATTAGCTAGTCGCTATCTCGCCTTCATCTAGCAAATGGCCCATTCCAAGATGGATACCTTATCCTCCTCAAATTCCTTTCATTCTATGTCTTTTCCTAATTAACTTTTAATTATCTTCACAAGCAATTCTGCTAAACAAACTCCAAATTCTATCGGCGGAGATTATAATATGGTTATTAGTAATAATGGAAGAAACATAGGTTGGGTCTTCACTGGCCAAATTTAAGATACATTAACAAAGTCAAAACCCTAACTTACAAACAACAGATAATTGGCCTGGCAGGGCCATCCTATGGGCCCCCGTGTGGAATGTTTATGTTTCACCTAATCTAACTGATTAAAAAGACTGTCTCAAATTCTAAAGCAAGCTTTCCAGGAAAACAAAACTTATCATTTAAAAACAGTATTATTCGTGTAGCCATATACATTTTTAGGCACCCCTAGGTTCTAACACACTAGAGGAAGCTGGTGACATAATAGTTTCATCCCTCTCAGAAAGCAATAGCATATGATGTTCATAGAGATTCGCGTTGTATCATCTGCTCATAAGGATGTGTCGGCTACATCAATATCAGATGTCTAAATCATGCCGTTACTCTCTCACAGGACCATTGAGCACCCCCCTCCCCACGATCCAGGATGAAGACCCGGACAACTCCTCAGAGGAACCTGAAGCCTCTGAGGGAGCAGCATCACCAGGACTCAGCGCATCCAGCACCAGCGCAGTAACGCTCACCTCGGTGGGGACATCATGAGTTAGTGTAGTGTTGCCACCTGGTCTATCACAGTGCTCAAGTGAGCATCAGCAGATGGTGGAGACAGCGACAGCAGTGGAGAGTCCTCGGAGGAGGTCGCAGGACTCTCCTAGCTCTGCTGAGCTGCATGCAGATGCTGTGCCTCTGGGGCCATCCAGAAAAAGAGCGGTTCGTGAAATACAGGAACAAGTGCAGGTGTCTCTGGAAGGGTTTGCCTCCAGGGTTAGTGCGAGTGTGGAGAGAATGGAGAAGTCCATCTCTAACATCAGCACTGCCGTGGTGGAGGCAATGGCGCATGAACGCACCACCATGGATAGGATGGCAACCTCCGTGGAAAGGCTGGCTACCTCAGTGGAAAGGATGGCTATGGCCATGGAGGAAATAAGTCTCCAGAGTCAGGAATACATGGTGACTGCTCAGAATATAATGACATCTCTGGAGGAGCGATGGGCAGCTATTGAGCAGAGAGACCAAAGCTTCATGGACGTCCTTTTGAGGAGGACTGCCAGTGCAGTCCCCCTGAAGTGCAGCAGGGTGCTCTCCAGCCACTTGCCAGCACTGAGGTGCGGCTGACCCATGAGAGGGATGTTGTTGACAGGACAGAAGGAAGTGTGGGCTCCTCTCAAAGTGCTCACACGACCATGCCACTGCGGAGCCCTCGGTCAGAGACCCACTTTGCAGAGACAACTGAGATGGCCGTTTCAGCCCCTGCACTGCCGCAGGAAGAGCAGACTGTTGAAGAGCGCTCCCAGAGCATGCCTGCCAAAGGCGTCTAAGCAGGCGCAGCATCCTAGTCAGCAAGGTGCCTCTACATCTGCTGAAGCCACAGGGGAAGCACCATGTAGAAGCACCCGTAAGAGAAAGATTAAGCACCTATAGTTACAAGGGGAGTCACTTAGGTGTTTTGTCTTTTTTTACTGACTCTTGCTGGTTTATTATCCTTTTGTCATGTGATAAAGATAAATTATGTCAAACAGTTGATTGTATGGCCTATGTGTTATGGGAAATGGCAAAAGCGCATTGAGGGCTCAGGGCGACTTGCTTTTGTAATGCTGATGGTAAAAGTGATAGGAAATAACAGGGTATAGCAGAGATGAAGTATGATGTTGGACAAGTGTCGCCTGCAATTACAGAGCCATATGGTAGTCACCTATGGTTGAAGAGTAAGCTTATGCTAATGTGGCATGGCAGTGTGCATACCCTGGTTGACGGGCAGCAGTGAACTGGAGGGATGCTGCATTGGTCACAACAGGGCATGTAAGGTGCCCATCGTCCTCCTCCTACTCCTCTTCCCAGAAAGATCTGCGCTGAGCCACGCGGCTGCTACCCCTCCGATTATGAGGACCAGGATGAGAGGGCATAAATGTTTCTCATCCCCTTGCTATAGATTTCATTTGAGGCAACAATCTTGCAAGCGCACAGTCGAAGTGACCTGAAATTATTCCATTCATGTCACACTGCAGATGGGTGTCAGCCTGAACAGTCAGAAGGTCAGTAGATGTGCCAAAAGTTATCCCATACCTACAACACAAAGTTGTTGCATTTGCATTTCAGCCATGTTTCAGGGGCGCTTTTAAAGCGCTCCACCAATGCATACAAATCATGTCCTCCAGCAACTCATCTCCTTGAACCTGGCCTGTTTCTGACAAGTTGGGAAACAGGAGCCAGAAGCATAAAAATGGGAAACCACTATCAAAATAGGATTAGCAAGGCAGTTAACAGGCTGTCCCACCGGTTCCAGACGGGCCAGTTTGGGAGCGGCTAAACAGACACGCAAGAAAATCGGGTGGAGGCGGGTTGGGTGTCTGAAGCCATTTTTTCCGATTTTCGCAACAGACCCACCTCCAAACCCGCCTCCTCAGAGCTATTAAAATCGAGCCCCAGGTATCCATAAAACAGAATAAAATCACTTCCTCAAACTAAGTGTACTTTTGATATAAATATGTACCCTGAAATCATTTCATGGCATTAAGCAAATTTGGGGTTTTAAATTATACTTGTAATCTTCTTGTGTTTTGTTATATTGTCTGAAGCCATCAGATTCGATTACTGCCTTCAAATTAATTCAGAGAATTGGTAGCTCTATAAATAAAAGGTAGAAACATCCCTGTTTTAAGGAGATTTCAGTCAGTCGGTTTTGAAGGAGCAGAATGCCATGTTTGGGGTCTTTATCACATCACATGCAAGCGATTCATGTTCCAGAGATGAGAGAGAGTAGCTAACAACTTGGCGGAATGCCCCTCCAGGTATTTTAGCAGATTGTGACTGCAGAGATGTGGTCTTTGACTCACCTCCTGAATCCAGAAATGCTTAACTCTCGGGGGGGAATACGCCGATTTGCGCATACACGAAAAATATACACGATTCACGTATGAGCAAATTGCATATTATTTACAAATAAAAATCCCGAGATTTAGGCATTCCATTGTGAAATCACAAGTGAAGCTTTGTTTCACTCCAAAATCATGTCTCTTGTGACCCTCAGGATGTTGATGGTAGGGACCTGGGTGCTAGTGGTGTTGTGAAGGTCAGGGGAAGTGATTGGGCCTTTCCTTGCTGAAGATGGTCGAAAACAGCATCCAGAAGGCATCTAGCCCTGAAATTCCTCTGCTGCTACTGCAAAAAAAGATATTTCATCTAATTATGTTTCAGAGACAGGACCTTTTCCTATTGCTGAATTGTAATAAATGCTTTTGAAAATATATAAGCTATGATTCAGGACCTTACGACTGGAGGTTGTAGTTCCAATTGATCTTTAAGGTGTATTATGGGTAAAGCAACTGATGAGTACAATTCAGGATACAGAATTAGAAGAACTGTTCGATGCTGATTGCCTTACCTTCTTTGATTTAGACAGTGTTGGACTGCATCACTACCATGATGACATGCTGATATTTGCGCAGAATGCATCAGTACACATTTTGGAGTCCTCCTTGAGGTTTTAGAATTTGATAAAACCAGGTAACATATTAAAGAGAAGAATGTAGACAGAGTCTGAGCTAACTCTATGAGAAAAAGATTGTATATATAGTATGTGTGTGTAACCTTATATGCAGTATATTAAGTTGTAAGTTCCTATTTCTAACTTCCTAGTTCTCTTTTAAAATTCTTGAAATACTCAGTTTTATTATATGTGATGTTGAAAGTGTTTTACTCAAATAATTTTACGGCCTCATAATTCATTATGGCAGATTCTGCCATATTACAGATTTTTAATTTTTTTTTGAGAGGTGAATTTTTGTGCTCATCAAACACTGTCCATTTCTGACACCCAGTTTCACTCATCCCAGGTCAGGTATAGCATAGCAAGATGTAAAAATGTGTGGGTTAGGTTGATTTGGCTATGATAAATTGACCCTTAGTGTTAGGGGGGATTAAATATGTGGGGTTATGGGGATAGGATGGGATATGTTAGGGGGAATTAAATACGTGGGGTTACGGGGGTAGGGTGGGATATGTGTACTGTGGGGATTAAAGCAGGGACAGGGTACTGGATTTGGATGATCAGCCATGATCGTATTGAATGGCGGAGCAGGCTCGATGGGCCGAATGGCCTACTCCTGCTCCTAGATTCTATGTTTCTATGTTTCTATGTAAAGTGAAACTCCATTTACTATATCCCAACAGTATATCTCAACCCCAAATTCCGAACATCATCACCTACTCTATCAATATAGGAATTAAAAATGCATCTGCTACATTCCAACAGCTGGTGTATTCTGTTCTGGTGGGAAGTCATACATTGATAACACAGCCATTTATAGTTGGACATAGGAGGAATAGCTCACCCCTGTTACCTACCTATTAACCCAGTTGAGAAAACCAGGGTTGATGGTTAAGGTGGAAAAATGTAATATTGATAAAGCTGAGGCTTTGTTCTTGGATCACCATGCAGTGGGGTAAAGCAAAGGCCCAACCAGGCAAATATAGATTTCATTGCAAACTGTGCCCGTCCCATGACCAAGAAATAATCACGAGAGTTGCTCTGGTTGATTGGCCATTTTGACACAAGCGTTTCTAATTGTAGTAACTTAGTCATACCATTAACTGACTTAACTGAGACGATGATACCCAATCAAATGATCTGGTCCGTCAAGGCATACAATGTTTTTGAATGTCTGAAAATGTCTTTTGCGCAGACCCTGTACTAGCTTGTCCTGGCTATGCTGGAGCTTTCAGAGAGTGGCAATGGTGCTGTCCTTTTTAAAAATTCATTCCTGGGATGTGGGCGTCGCTGGCAAGACCAGAATTTATTGACCATCCCTAATTGTCCTGAGCAAAGTAAATGACCTTGGGGATAAACACCCAATTGTTGATCCGAGTTGTAAGCTATTGCATTAGAAATGGCTTATTCCGCAATTTAAAAAGAATGTTTAAGTTTTATCTGCGCACTACAGAAGTCACAACCGTATTTATACCTGCCCGCCTTCCTCTACCACTGAGAAAAATACGAACAACAACATTGGAACACAATAAACCTCTAAGTACCACTCCCAAGTCATACAATATCCTGACATATATTGCCATTCCTGCATCGTTGTTGGGTAAATATCTCGGAATTACCTACCTAGCACCATCAGTACAAGTACTGCAGTGGTTCAAGGAGAAGACCTCCCAACACCTTTTCGGAGCATGTAGGGATGGGTAATAATTGCAGGCATGCCAGCAGTGCCCACATCCTGACAACAAATTTTAAAAAACTGCATTTACAGTATGTTCTAACTACAATACCTTAGTGCGGTTACAGTCAATGCATGACAAAATGGGCATCTGTTCTGATGGAGCATTGACCTAACAGGATACAACATTGTCATACAGCATTATCGTGATTCACAATAATGGGAATACCAATACATTGTCACATCAGGAATGAATGTCACAGCACTGAAACAGCCCATTTCAAAGTCACAAATGACATCCTATGTGACTGTGACCATGGTAAACTATCCTTCCTCATCCTTCTCGACCTGTCTGCAGTATCTTCCTCCAATGCCTCTCCTCCATCGTCCAGCTAGGTGGGACTGCGCTCGCCTTGTTCCATTCCTATCTATCCAGATGTAGCCAGAGAATCACCTGCAATGGCTTCTCTTCCAGCTCCCACACAGTAACCGCTGGAGTCCTGCAGCATCTATCCTTAAACTCCTTCTATTTCTCATCTACATTCTGCCCCTCAGCGACATTATCCGAAAATACAATGTCAGGTTCCACATCTACATTGATGACACCCAGCTCTACCTCACCACCATCTCTCTAGAACCCTCCACTGCCTCCGATTTGTCATGCCACTTGTCCGGCATCCAGTCCTGGAAGAGCAGAAATTTCCTACAACAAAATATTGGGAAGATTAAAGCCAGAAACCCCGCCACAAGCTCCATTCCCTAGCCACCGACTCCATCATTCGTCCTGGCCACTGTTTGAAGCCGAACCAGACAGTTCTAAACCTTAGCGTACTATTTGACCCTGAGGTGAGCTTCCGACCCCATATCCGCTCCATCACCGCCTACTTCCACCTCCGTAACATCACCTGTCGCCGCCCTGCCTCAGCTCATCAGCCGCTGAAACCCTCATCCAAGCCTTTGTTACTTCTAGGCTCGACTATTCCAATGCTCTCCTGGCCGGCCTCCCATCTTGCACCCTTTGTAAACTTGAGCTCATCCAAAATTCTGCTGCCTGTATCCTAACTTGCACCAAGTCCCGTTCACCCATCACCCCTGTGCTTGCTGACCTACATTGGCTCCCAGTCCGGCAACACCTCGATTTAAAAAATGTCATTCTTGTTTTCAAATGCTTCCTATTTCTGTATCCTCCTCAAGCCCTGCAACCCTCCGAGATCTCTGCACTCTTCCAATTATGACCTCTTGTGCATCCCTGATTTTCATCGTTCCACCATTGGCGGCCGTGCCTTCAGCTGCCTAGGACCTAAGCTCTAGAATTCCCTCCCAAACCTCTCCGCCTCTCTACCGCTCTACTCCTTTAAGACACTTCTTAAAACCTACTTCTTTGACCAAGCTTTTCATCACCTGTCCTAATGTGTCTTTGTGTAGCTTGGTGTCAAATTTTGTTTGATGACGCTCCCGTGAAGAGCTTGGGACATTTTACTATGATTAAGGTGCTTTATAAATGGAAGTTGTTGTTGTTCTGGTTCAATTCTCACAAATGATGTGTCAGTAGTGCTTATGAGTATCAAATTCAAAGAGAGTAGGTGTAAGTTACGTGGCAAAAATGAAATATTTTTACTTACTTTTGACTTGTTGGCTGTTTCTTTAAAAAGGACTGCAGTTTAAATTCTTCCACTGCCTAACTTGTTACAATGTTACAAATTTAATTGGCTGCAGGGTTGAGAGAGGAGTAATTCAGTTTTAAACAATGTTATGCGATTGATTCAGTTTGTATCTGACCAACAGTCCCTTTTAAAATTTGAGTGGTCAACTGTTCAATATCCAGGCGCCCCTGGTCAATCTCCTAGAATATACAAATAACTTTATACTTGAATCTGAGTCAATTTGAAAATCTCTCAGAAGTTTGAAACTCCTGCGAAAAGGGAAACAAATCTGCTTTGAACTGCCAAGAGATAGTCCAGATTAATAGAGGCTCCTACAATGATAACACATTTAAGGGAAAAAAGCATTTCATAATATAAAAGTTATTTACAAAAGGTTAACTTCGTACTTAAAGTTGTAATTCTTCTACTTAATTTGAGTGGAAATATAATGTTTTATATGCCTGTTCATCTTTTGTTAAATAAATGTGTTGAATGCTTTTAAACTTAAAACAAGGTCTTGAAGGTTGTGACACTGTATTCACTCGCCAAAGACAAGAGAAATTATATAAAGGCATAGGATAAGTCCAGTAGCTAAAAATAATTAATGGACGGGATTTTCTGTTTGATTATCCTGGGAGCATTACTGAAAGCTTACCTAGGTCTTAAGGCTGGGATAAATACTCTCGAGGTATGACGAGTTAGGACTTGTTCATAGAGTGATTTAGGAAATGGGAGCCAAAGCACTCTAGAGTAAGAAGGGTAGAAAAGACCCAAAAAAGTAACACTGACATGAAATATTATGACACCTTGAACATCTGCTCAACAAGCAGAAATAGTTTTTGTTGCATTGTTTAATTTATATTATCAATATGTATCACTATAACTAGCAAAATATTAGAAACAGAATCCATATGGATTTAAATAAAAGATAAGAAGGGATCAATCATGCCAATAAGGATATATTACAGACCACCTAATGGTAGAAAGGAGGTGGAGGAAGAAATATTTAAGCAAATATGTGAAATGTGTAAAGGACATTAAATAATAATCATGGGAGATTTTAACTACCCCAAATAAACTGGCAAGAAGAGTTAGCAAAAAGGGTACAGGGAATGGAGTTTTTACAATGAGTGCAGGTCTCCTTTCTTACCCAGTATATATAAAGCCCAACAAGAGAAGGAACACTGCTGGATCTAGTAATGGGAAATGAACGAGAGCAGATAAGAGAAGTAAGCATATGGGAACATCTAGGCAATAGCGATCACAACATAATAAGATTTAAGATAAAGCATGAGAAGGACATAGGTAAGACTAAACCAATAAATTGGAAAAACACTGAAGTTAAGGGGATTAAAATTGAACAAGGGAAAGTAAACTGGAAAAATTTACTGACAAACAAAGAAATAGAACAACAGTTAAAAACATTTAAAATGGTGATCAATTGCGTCCAGGAGAAATATATCCCACAAAAAAGCAAAAACAAAATAGCCAGTAATGACACACCATGGACGAATAAAGAAATAAGGGAACAATTGAAACTAAGGAAAAAGTAATACACTATGGGCTGGATTTTGTCATTGGGGACAGGCTAGGGGTGTGTCAGGTGGTCGTCATGTCCAGACCCCGCCTCCGATGTGAGGCAGGACAAATGAGCGATTTTGCCCTAATTGGGCACTTGATTTCCAGCGTGTGGGAACCTCTGGCCCAATGAGTATTTTGATGCTGAATCTTGCCTCCGATGACATCATCTATGCAGCTGCATTTAAGGCCTGCAAGCAGCCTTGGTTCTTTTTCAGCCTTTCAACTTTAGCATAATACTTCTGAGGGATTCCTGCTGCAAACATGTCCAGCACCAGACCAAAGTGTGCATCCCGTTTCGATGAGAACTCCCTCCAAGCTCTGGTGGAGGGAGCAAGAGCGAATAAGGAAGTGCTATTTCCTTCTTCAGGGAGGAAAAAGCCTCCCCAACAGACCAAAGCTGTGTGGCTGCAAGTGGCACAGGAGGTGAATGCCATATCAATGTGCAGCAGAACCTGGCTGCAGTGCTGAAAGAGGTTTCATGACCTTCTCCGCACAGGAAAAGCGAGTATTCCATCCCCATGACCCTCAATCTGATCCCCATCGCCTCTCATCACCAGCACTCTGCTTTGTCAACCTCCTCCTCCACATTCCACTTGACCCTTACATCCCTGCACCCTTAACCATTCCCTCTCTCTGTATGTTCACATTCACTTAATTATTCGACTATGCAGCCCTCACACTCCCTATCACTGTGATGCAATGACAACAACTTACAACACACAGGGAGGGCCCTTGGTCTTGGCACCTCACTCCATCTTTGTGTCCTTCTAAGCATCAATGCTATGGATTCTCTACACTCACTCCTTCATTCTCACTCAAACTCCACTTGTGTCCCTCATTGCAGGAAAAGAGAGCCCACAATAAAAGGGAGAGGGCGAGGACAGGAGGAGGGCCACTCTCAATAGCCCAGCTCACCACTGCAGAGGAGGCAGCCCTGGAGATCGTGGGAGTCGAGGAGGATGCACGAGTGGGGGACAGACAGACGGGCGCATCAGAGCAAGCTGGTGACAGAATAGTTTTTCATCTCTCTCATTGACATTGCATGAGTGACTGATATTGATTCTGATGCTCTAACAGATTGACTTATGATCATCTGCACAATTCAATGTGCATACAACGTTTATCTCACAGGTCTAACTCTTTCCTTTACTCCCCCACAGGACCATCGACAGCCCCCCTCCCCACTGTCCAGGAGGAACAGCCTGAGCCTCAAGACTCCTCAGAGGAAGCTGCAACCTCTGAGGGCGCAGCGTCAGCAGAATTAAGCGCACCCAGCACCTGCGCAGACACTCACACCTCGGTGGAACCTTCGGGAGATAGAGTAGAGTTGTCACCTGGTGTATCACAGCTCAAAAGTGAGCATCAGCAGATGGTGAAAACAGGTGCAGCAGTGGAGAGTCCTAGTCGGAGGGTGCAGGACTCTCCCAGCTCGGCTCAGCTGCATGTCGACCCTGTGCCTCCGGGTCCATCCAGAAGCAGAATTCCAGGAACAGGTGCAGGAGACTCTGGCAGGTTTTGTCTCCAGGGTCGCTGCGAGTGTGGAGCGAATGGAGGAGTCCATCGCTAACATGAGCAGAGCCTTTGTGGAGGCGCTGGCACATGAACGCATCACCACAGAAAGGATGGCAACCTCCGTGGAAAGGATGGCTAGCTCCGTGGTAAGGCTGGCTACCGTAGAGGAGAGGATGGCCACGGCCATGGAGGAGCTTAGTCGCCAGGGTCTTGAAAACATGGTCATTGTTCAGAATAGACTGACATCTCTTGAGGAGCAATGGTCAGCTATTGAGCAGAGAAACCAAACCTTCATGGAAATCCTCTGGAGTAGGACTTCAGTGCAGAAACGGGTCCTCATGGCCCCCCTGAAGTGCAGTAAGGTGCTGTCAAGCCACTTGCTAGCTCTGAAGTGGGGCTGACCCATGAGAGGGATGTTGGTGGCAGAGAACAAGGAAGTGGGGGCTGCTCTCCAAGTGCTCACACGACCCTCTGCAGAGCCCTCGGCCAGAGCCCCACCAGAGTCCTCACCCAACTGAGATCGGCGTCTCAGCCCCTGCACAGCCGCAGGAGCAGCAGACTGTTGTCGAGCCCTCACAGGCTCGCAACCCCAGAGGACGCTCACCAAAGGTGTCGAGACAGGAGCAGCAAGAAAGTGAGCAAGGGGCCTCCACATCTGCTGCAGCCACAAGGGAAGCACCACGTAGGAGCACGCGTAAGAGGAAGATAAAGCACAAGTAGTCACAAGGGTAGTCACTTGGGTGTTCTGTTGTGTTTATTTTTGAAAAGCCACCCGTGATTTTGTGATTAAAAAAAACTTGATGGCAAATTGTTGAAGTTGTGGCCTGTGTCATTTCGCAAATGGGACTTCCACATTGAGGGCGTAGGGCGACTTGCAATTGTCAGTATGGTGGTCAGAGTGATAGGAATCCGCAGGTTCTTGGCCATTATCCATGCTCTGGTAAGAAGGTGCGAGGCAAAAGTGTTTGATTGGGCAGGCTAAGCAAATCTGGCCAAGATGAGTGCGTCCCTTGCATCCTGGGCAGCAATATGCTCGCGTGCTGCCGCCGCTGGTTGATGCGCCTCTGCAAGCTGTTCGTTGTCACTCTCCTCCTCCTCCTCCTCCTCATCTGAGGAGGCTAAGCAATGAGCCACTTGTACCTCAGGCAGCTGCAAGCCACGATGCTGTGCCATGTTGTGAAGTGCACAGCAGACCACGACGATTCTGGAGACCCTGGCTGCTGAGTACTGCAGGGCTCCACCTGATCTATCCAGGCATCTTAATCGCATCTTCAGCAAGCCGATGGTTTGCTCGATTATGGAGCTGGTGGAAATGTGGCTGGAGTTGTAGCGCTCCTCAGCTTCGTTGGACGGCCTCCTCAACGGCGTCATTAGCCACGTCTTCAGGGGATAGCCCTTGTCTCCAAGTAGCCATCCGAAAAGTTGGTCTGGCGGACTGAAGAGCGGAGGCACTCTAGACTGGCGCAGGATGAAGGAGTCATGGCAACTGCCAGGGTACTTGGTGCAAACATGCAAAATTTCCTTCTTGTGGTCACACACCAGCTGCACGTTGAGGGAGTGGAAGCCCTTGCGGTTAACAAAAATACCTGGATTGTGATGGGGTGCCTTAAGGGGCCACATGTGTGCAGTCAACGATGCCCTGCACCCTTGGAAAGCCTGCCAGATTAGCAAATCTGACCGCACGCGCAGTTACACTTGCTTGATCCTTGGAGAAGTTGATGTAATTGTGCGCGATGGCAAAGAGGGCATCGGTTACCTGTGTGATGCAAGTGTGTGCGGCCACCTGGGAGATTCTGCTGATGATCCCTGGAATGAGCCTGAAGCAAAAAAGTTGAGTGCGGTGGTGACTTTGACGGCCACTGGTAAGGGGTGTCCACCCGCTCCTCTGGGCTCCAGGTCTTGCTGCAGCATTGCGCAGATGTCACCCACTACCTCACGCGAAAGTCTGAGCTTCCTTTGGCACTGCTGCTCAGTCATGTTGAGGTAGCTCATCCTCTGTCTGTAAACACTGTTTTGGGGTATCTCCTGCGGCGACGTGCTTCCATGTGCTGGCGCCTTCTGGCCTGTGGAGCTTCAGGTGGGTGAGCAGCAGGTTGGCGCTCCTGTTGTTGATCCTGCAGTTGGTGCTGCTGTTGTTCCGGGTGCTGCTGCTGCCACGGTTGGTCTTCGTCCGAATCTGATGTCCAGGAGCAAAGGAAATAAATGGTTCCCATGCTTCTGGTATATACCTCAGTTGAGGAAGCGCTCAGTCAAGGTGGGGAGAGGGCTTTCCCAGGAGGTCACACTGGAGATGGATCTCAGCCTCAAAACTTCCACAATGAGTAGGCCTGCTAAAAGTTCTCCCAGACCTGAGAAAACAAAGTTCTGCCACCTGCAAATGATCAGTGTTGAAAAGCCCTTTTTAATGGTGGAGCTGCAGCTGTTAGTAAGCAATCTACTTGTGAGCCCGCCTGGATTAACTGGCGTGTTCCAGAGGAGACATGCAGCACAGGGGAAACGTGTTAAAGTTAGAAAGGCTTCTCAAAATGGCATTATAGAGGCAATTAAGTGCTTGTTAAGGGCTTTAATGGCCTGTCCTGCCTCTTGGAGGCGGGATGGAAACGGGGTCTGAAAGGCCGCTTTTTGGAAAATTGCTCAGAGGTGGTTTGGAGGCGGGATCGGATCTGCCCGCCATATTTTGCGATTTTACCACCTCACACGCCTCCAAACCCGCCTCCTCGGGCCTGGCAAAATCCAGCCCTATGTATATAGACAACAAAGGAGAAGACGACAAAAGGGAATATGAAAAGATTAGGAAAGAAATCAAAAAAATAATTAGGAAAGCAAAGGGAAACTACAAAATTAAATTATCAAGGAATATAAAAAGAAATAGCAAAGTATTCTACGGACACAACAAAAACAAAAGATCAGGATAGGGATAGGGCCCTTAAGGGATAAATATGATAAACTCACAGGTAATTACAGTGAAATGGCAGAAATATTAAATAATTACTTTGCTTCGGTATTTACCAGGGAGACAAACATGGTGGACATGACATTAGAAGAAGAGATTAAAAAAAGATATAAAGACATTTTAAGATAGAAAGTGGGGGGAGATAACTGATAAACTATCAAATTTAGAGAGGATAAAACCCTCTGGATGGATTGCACCTGTGCATATTAAAAGAAGTTAGGGAAGAGATAGTAGAGGCACTATACATACACATAAAAATTCATTAGAAAAGGGAATAGTGCCAGAGGACTGGTGGACAGCTAACGTGTTTCCTATATTTAAAAAGAGAGATAGAACAAGTCCAGGGAACTACAGACCAATTAGCTTAACATCGGTGGTAGGAAAGATAATGGAACCCTTACTCAAAGTTGTA
Source organism: Squalus acanthias (assembly GCA_030390025.1). Taxonomy (NCBI): domain Eukaryota; kingdom Metazoa; phylum Chordata; class Chondrichthyes; order Squaliformes; family Squalidae; genus Squalus; species Squalus acanthias. Next base: position 42,823,772 of record CM059432.1, read on the forward strand.
ATAGAAAAACATCTAAAGACTGAAAATCTAACAAGAGTTGTCAGCATGAATTTCAAAAGGAAGGTCATGCTTGGCCAACCTTATTGAATTCTTTGAATAAGTAACAGAAAGGTTAGATAAGGGAAATGTAATAGACGTAATATATTTGGATTGCCAAAAGGCCTTCGATAAGGTACCACATAGTATCTCATGACTAAGGTCAGAACATGTGGAGTCAGGGGACAGGTAGCAGAATAGATAGCAAGCAGGCTACAAAACAGAAAACAGAGTGTGGGGTTAAAGGTAGTTACTCAGACTGGCAAAAGTGGTGTTCCACAGGGATCGGTCCTGGGGCCACTGTTGTTCACCACTTAGATAAACAATTTGGACTCGGGAATTGGAAGTACAATTTCAAAATTTGCGGACGACACCAAATTGGGGGTTGTAGTTCATACAGAGGAGGACTGTGACAAAATACAGGAAGACATTAATAAACTTGCAGAATGGGCAAGTAATTGGCAAATGAACTTCAATATAGATAAGTGTGAGGTAGTACATTTTGGTAGGAAGAATAAGGAGGCCACATACTCCTTGGAAAATAATTGCCTAAATGGGATAGAGGAACAGAGGGATCTGGGGGTACAGATACATAAATCACTAAAAGTAGTGACACTGGTTAATAAGGCCCTTTATTTAAAATCAGCAAACAAAGCACTGGGGTTCATTACAGAGGGATAGAATTGAAAAGCAGAGAAGTTATGTTAAACTTCTATCGAACCTTGGTTAGACCACATCTGGAAAACTGTGAACAGTTCTGGTCTGCATATTATAAAAAGGATATAGAAGCACTGGAGAAGGTACAAAAAAGATTTACTGGAACAATACCAGAACTATCAGGAAAGATTGAACAGTCTTGGGCTTTTTAGTCCAGAAAAGAGAAGACTGATAGGTGACCTGATAGAGGTCATTAAGGTTATGAAAGGGTTTGATAGGGTAGACATAGAGAAGATGTTTCCACATGCGGGGGAGACCAGAACTAATGGCCATAAACATAAGATAGTCACTAATAAATCCAATAGGGAATTCAGAAGACACTTTTTTACCGAGAGTCATTAGAATGTGGAAATCGCTACCATAAGGAGTAGTTGAGGTGACTAGCATAGATGCATTTAAGGGGAAGCTACATAAACACAGGGAGAAAGGAATAGAAGGATATGTTGCTGGGGTTAGATGAAGAAGGGTGGGAGGAGCCTCATGTGGAGCCTAAACACTGGCATGGACCTGTTGGGCTGAATGGCCTGTTTCTGTGCTGTAAATACTATGTACTGTGTAAGTCAATACTTTTTTTATGTTAAGTCACTATTCAGAAAGGACAGGGAAATTGGGAGCGGAAGAGCACTAGCAATATTAATAAGATACAATTACAGCAGTGAAATGACATGACTTCAGTAATGGTGAACAGGCAATGGAAACCGTATGGATAAAAGCAAGGAATAGTAAAGGATTTAAGACTTTTGTGGGAGCTTTCTATAGAGTTCCTGACAGTACTGATGTAGCAGGGGCGATGTATTAATATGGAGATCAGGGAAGCATGTAGTAGAACATGCTTCCCTGGACGACATTCAGGCTTGGGCTGATAAGTGACAGGTAACATTCGCACCACAGAAGTGCCAGGCAATGACTATCTCCAACAAGCGAGAGTCTAACCACCGCCCCTTGACATTCAACGGCATTACCATCGCCAAATCCCCCATCATCAACATCCTGGGGGTCACCATTGACCAGAAACTTAACTGGGCCAGTGTCTCGCCTCCTGATTCCCCAAAGCCTTTCCACCATCTACAAGGCACAAGTAAGGAGTGTGATGGAATACTCTCCACTTGCCTGGATGAGTGCAGCTCCAACAACACTCAAGAAGCTCGACACCATCCAGGACAAAGCAACCCGCTTGATTGGCACCCCATCTACCACCTTAAACATTCACTCCCTCCACCACCGGCGTACTGTTGCTGCTGTGTGTACCATCTACAAGATCCACTGCAGTAACTCGCCAAGGCTTCTTCGGCAGCACCTCCCAAACTCGTGCCCTTTTCCACCTAGAAGGACCAGGGCAGCAGACGCATGGGAACACCACCACCTCCAAGTTCCCCGCCAAGTCACACACCATCCTGACTTGGAAATATATTGCCGATCCTTCATCGTCGCAGGGTCAAAATCCTGGAACTCCCTACCTAACAGCACTGTGGGAGTGCCTTCACCACAGGGACTGCAGCAGTTCAAGGCGGCGGCTCACCACCACCTTCTCAAGGTCAGTTAGGGATGGGCAATAAATGCTGGCCTTGCCAGCGATGCCCACATCCCATATATGAATAAAAAAAAGAACTGGCAAGTGATAAGGCCATACTAGATTTAGTGATGAGTAATGAACCAGAATTCATGAACAATGTGACTGTAAGGAAAGATCTTGCAAATAGGGACCATAATATGATTGAATTTGATTTTAGGACATAGATAGTAGTATGTTTGAGATCTTGCGGCGGTAGTTTAAGGGCGGAAGTGAGAACATAGGTGTACTGGAGGATGATATGGAACAACTGTCAGTTATAATTGTAGAAAAGGAATTGGTTCTGAAAAAAATTAACAGAACGCTAGTTAAATTAGCTGCCAGGCACTGATGACATGGCTGTTGAAAAAAGCCAGAGAGATGATAGCAGAGGCTCTGGCCACAATTTTTCAATTCTTGTTAAATATGCAAAATATGTTGTTGGATTGGAGAGTTGCCAGTGTGACACCTTTATTCAAGAAGAAAGCGAAGGATAAACCAGTAACTATAGACCAATACATCTAGTGTTAGTTGTGGGCAAATTCTTAGAATCGTAATTCAAGATAAAATTAGTGAGAATTAGAAATTCATGAATTAAATAAGATCAACCAACAAGGATTTGTTAAGGCAAGTAGTGTTTGGCAAAATTAACAAGTTTTTTTTTGAAGAAGTGACTGATTGAATAAATGAAATTCAGTAGATGTAGTGCATATCAGTTTTAAGAAGATGTTTGATAAGGTGTCTCATCGGGGGCTTGTTAAAAAAATTCAGGGGTTATGATAGAAGAGAAAATGTAGCAGCATGGATAGAAAATTAATGGTTAGGAAACAAAAAGTTAGGGTTTTGCCTGGATTGGACAATGGTTGGAATAGTGTATCGTATCAGGCAATGGAACCCTGTGTGAGAACCTCTCTGGATACGTCGAGGGCATTCTGAAACCCATCGTACAGGGAACCCCCAGCTTCTGTCGCGACACTACAGACTTCTTACAGAAACTCAGCACCCACGGACCAGTTGAACCAGGAACACTCCTTGCCACGATGGACGTATCGGCACTCTACACCAGTATCCCCCACGATGACGGCATCGCTGCAACAGCCTCAGTACTCAACATCAACAACAGCCAATCTCCAGACGCCATCCTACAACTCATCCGCTTCATCCTTGACCACAATGTCTTCACCTTCGACAACCATTTTTTTACCCAAACACACGGAACAGCCATGGGGACCAAATTCGCACCCCAATACGCCAACATCTTCATGCACAAGTTCGAGCAAGACTTCTTCGCTGCACAGGACCTCCAGCCAACGCTGTACACCAGATACATCGACGACATTTTCTTCCTTTGGACCCATGGCGAAGGATCACTGAAAAGACTACACGAAAACATAAACAAGTTCCATCCCACCATCAAACTCACCATGGACTACTCCTCAGAATCGGTCTCATTCCTGGACACACGAATCTCCATCAAAGACGGACACCTCAGCACTTCACTCTACCGCAAGCCCACGGACAACCTCACGATGCTCCACTTCTCCAGCTTCCACCCTAACCATGTTAAAGAAGCCATCCCCTATGGACAAGCCCTGCGAATACACAGGATCTGCTCAGACGAGGAGGAACGCGATGGACACCTACGGACGCTGAAAAACGCCCTCGTAAGAACGGGATATGACGCTCGACTCATCGATCGACAGTTCCGACGGGCCACAGCGAAAAATCGCATAGACCTCCTCAGAAGGCAAACACGGGACACAACCAACAGGGTACCCTACGTCGTCCAGTACTTCCCCGGAGCGGAGAAACTACGCCATGTTCTTCGCAGCCTTCAACATGTCATCGATGACGACAAACACCTCGCTAAGGCCATCCCCACGCCTCCACTACTTGCCTTCAAACAGCCGCCTAACCTCAGAAGTACCATCGTTCGCAGCAAATTACCCAGCTTTCAGGATAACAGCGACCACGACACCACACAACCCTGCCATGGCAAACTCTGCAAGACATGCCAGATCATCAACACAGATACCACCATCACACATGAGGACACTACCCACCAGGTACATGGTACATACTCATGTGACTCGGCCAACGTTGTCTACCTCATACGTTGCAGGAAAGAATGCACCGCGGCATGGTACATCGGCGAGACCATGCAGACACTGAGACAACGTATGAACGAGCACCGCGCAACAATCGCCAGGCAGGATTGTTACCTCCCAGTCGGGGAACACTTCAGCAGTCAAGGACATTCAGCCTCGGATCTGCGGGTAAGCGTTCTCCAAGGCAACCTTAGAAACACACGACAACGCAAAATCATCGAGCAGAAACTGATAGCCAAGTTCTGCACTCATGAAGACGGTCTCAATCGGGATCTTGGGTTTATGTCACGATACATGACGTGATCCGGACTCGAGTCGTCGTTAGCTTGTTCACAGATGTGATTCCCAGTAAAAAAGTAAAAATTTTCCCAGTAAAAAAGTAAATTTTTTTTAAAGCTTTTCGTTTTACATACAGACGGCAGCTTTTGACACGTTAGAACCCCTGCGACTACACCTCATTGTCTCAGTTGTATCTTGCTATGTCTTTTGATGTGGTACCTTCCTGGCTGACTTAATTAACTTTATCACACCTCGGCAGATAGTCAGGATGATTTAATTTATTGGTCTGCAATTGTAAAGTACACATGCTTTGTTTTCTATCTATATATGCTCTGGCGATTCTGTATCCAATTTACTTCACCTGAGGAAGGAGCAATCGATAGCTCCGAAAGCTTGTGATTTCAAATAAAACTGTTGGACTATAACCTGGTGTTGTGCGACCTCTCAATTTTGTCCACCCCAGTCCAACACCGGCATCTCCGCATCATGGAATAGTGTACCCAGTGATCAGTGCCGGATCCATTTTTGTTCTCAATATATATGGTTGATTTGGGTATAAGGAACACATGCCTAGAAATTCAGCCACGCACTGCTTGTTTCTCGGGCACTAAATAGCCTACTAACATGGCGGGCAGGAAACGGCACACGTTTCCAGCTAGAAGTGCACTGCTCACCATATTGGTGAAGGTGGATGCACTGGTGACAGGAGTGCACTTCCATAATATGTAAAAGAAAGATAATTTTATTGAAATGAGGGTCCTGCCCTTCTTGCAGGACCTGTTTTCAATATTGGATTGCTCCAACATGTTACTCGCTATGTACTGAACTTGCACAGCAACACGTGATGCTAACCGGCAGAAGGACTCTTCTCTCTGTCCAAATCCTTTCAGTGGAAATGTGCACCTCCCACATCCCCTTGCACAATGACATGTGTGATCCAACTGAATGTGTGTACATGTGTGTTTCAAAAACCTCTTTTGTTAATTGCGATATTCTTATTAATTATACAATAAAGATTTTGTTACCTTTCACTTAGCTTCTCATTTTTTTTCACCTGCTTTTCCTTAGAGTCGAAATTTTCCATTTGGGGGTGCAGCATTCTGGTGGATTTATGGCAGAGGACTCTGAATCCGGGAGGGCAGAACCAAAATCAATGGGGGCAGAATCCTGATCCATGGGATTTTGGTCCCATTAATAAAGATCAACACACAATCTGACCCTGAGGGTGCAGGCACTTCATATGCATGCCTGTAATTACATCCTGGCAAAAGTTTGGGGCCATGTTTGGGGGCATTAACATGCAACCCTGAGAATCCCACAGATAGACCTGATGGGCTAGTGGCACCTACCTCTGCTGGGAACAAGGACAGGTGAGAATCTGAGCCACAAGTCGATTCCATCAGTGCCATTTTTAACATGCATCTAGGTCAATGCAATTAGTCAGGGAAGTTTGAGGAGCTGCTGGTCCAGGATGTGGCAAGCTTTATTTGATTGCTGACTGAAAGAAACATCAACCAGCTTCAGAATTTGTTTAATTTCTCTTTAAATTATGATGTTCCACTCTCAAAGTTCATCCCGGCTTATCTGGTATCCTCACACAAAGGGGTAGATTTTCATCTTTACCGCCTGGATGGAGGGCAGAAGGGAAAGTGATGGGGAGGATTGCATGTCCCTTATAGAATCCAGATTTTCCTTTCATTAATTTCAATGGAAGGAAAGCCAGGCAGATCCGCCCCACCAAATTTTCCATTCTGTGCTTGTCCAAGGTGATGTTTAGTGCCCAGGTGGCAAAGAAGAAAATCTGCTCCAGTGTATGCAGGTTGTTCCCAGGCTTCTGCCATTATTGTTCTGAAAACTGCAAGTGGGAGGCATATGAGTGTCCTTGTGATGTCTCTCCCTTTTGGCGAAGCACTTGCCTTCTACCTGGAAACTCCCCGCTGTGACAGTATCAGCAATTTACCGCAGTTGAGGATTAAACCTATGTCCTGCCACTTGTATGCCTGGAATTTCCACTAGGGTTCTCTGATGGGAGATTGGCAGAACCTCCGGAGAAACGATGTGAAGGGTTAGAAGTGGCCATTAATGCTCTTTCACTGGGGGCTCTGCTGATCTCCTGCTGAGATTATGGCAGGAGATTTTGAAAATTCCGTGGCAATTCATGATCCATGGTACCATAAAGCACCATACTACCACGCTGTTAGAATTTGCTGAATATAATAATGTTTCTTTCTGCTCTCTGCTGGAAAGTCAGTCATAAATTTTTTCATAAAAATCTGCACAAAAAGCATTTTTGTTTATCAAAGGATCACTGCAGATTCTGTACGTTATTTTTTGCCATTTTCTGTTGATTTATGTGTTTGGAAATCTTGCCCTGATGTTTTTATGAGTTCAGTAATGCCACTTGAGAAGCAGCACCAGATTGTACTAAAGGTTACTGCCTTTGCAATTGCAAATGAACCTCTCAGAATTCATCCACATTAATCATGTTAATGAATAGGAAAGAACGGGTGGGTTGGAGGTGTGGGGGGAAGTGAAAGTTGCAAAAATCTAAAACCCGACCTCAATCTACCTCCAACCCGCTCACTTTAACCTTTTACTCAGGCGGGACGGGGGGCGGACAGCCAACCCATTGCCAGGAGGCGGGTTGGCAATTTAAATATTATAATAAGGCCTGAAGCTTCTACTTTAATCTGCTTTGCAGGTTTTACTGCAGGCGGCCAGGGATCTGGGGCTCGGGATTCCTGGTAGCTGCAACGAGGCGGCCTCAGCCTTGGGGAGCAATCCTTGTGGGCCGGGAGGAGCAGGAGTGCTTCCTCCCGGCCCCCCAAGCTCCCCCATCATCAACCTTCATCCCCTGGGTCAGGGATCGGACCTCCCCATCCCACGGGGGATTGGGACCATCCCCCGGGCTTGGAACACCCCCCCTCCGGGGATCGTGACTCAGCCCCGGGGTCGGGGTTCAGACACCCCCAGGGATCAGACTGCCCACGCAGAGGATCGGCCCCCACCCCCGGATCGCGACTCAATGAAGGGGATCGGACCACCCCCATGGGGGATCGGACCCACCCCCTCGCCATGGGCTTGGAACACCCCCACCAGGCTGACTTCCGGGTGGGGAACCTGCCCTTTACGTCGCATGCCAAGAAACCCGAACTTCCGGGTTTTCCGCTGTCTCCCGGGTCCCCCCACACCATATGGATGGGAAATGGGAAAATCCAGCCCAAAGAGTGGATTGTGTGCACAAGAAAACCCTTACTACTTTTTGTAATTTCCTCACAGAACTGTCATTATTAGCACTCATAGTTCCACTGGAGCAGAGAAGGCTAATAGGAGATTGAATTGAGGTTTTCGAAATTATGAAGGGTTTTGATGATGTGATTAAGGAAAGACTATTTCCTCTAGTTTGGGAATCGGTGATGAGGGGTCACTGATTTAAAATTATTACCGTGAGAGTGACGAGAGAGGTTTGGAGACATTTCTTTATGGAAGAGTTGTTATATCTAGTAGATGAAGCAGCGACCATTGCATCTTTTAAGAGAACAGTACAGGAGGATAGAGAACTATGGGGATGGAGCAGGGCAGTGGGATTAGATTTGGATTTCTCTTTGCATTGGCATAGACATGATGGGCTGAATGGTCTCCTTCTGTGCTTTAAACCTCTATGGTTATTATACAGTTCTGTTGCCAGACATACCAGTTCTAATTTTGTTTGCAGAATTGACTTTTTTTGGAACTTGTGTTTAGTACCAGGAACTGAGCAAGCAAACATTGGCGTGGCCTTCTCTGTGACCAGTAGCAAATAATCTTTTCTAGAAGAGCAAGATGTTACTTAAACCTGAGTACACCTCCCAATCTTTCAGAGGAGCTATTCCTCTCTGGAACAATTTTTGCCTGGGCTGTTATCTCAGTGCTGTTACTGAATGGAGCAGCTGAATTAAATGTTTAACACTGAACCACATCTTATTTTAACTTGGGAATCGTAAGGCTCTCTAGATTCACTTTTATTTTTTTGAATGCCTTCATGGTTCACTGTAGAAATGATTGTTCATTCTACATAGTTGGGAAAGGTTATCATAATTGAAGAGGGTTTAAATAATTCATTCTTTTCTTAAGTGTTTTTGTGCTTTTCTTTGATATCTGTTTGCAGTTATAGATCATGATGCTGTACTTTTAGTATGGCATCTGTGTTGAATTAGAACGGGAGCCATTTTATCCCTCCAGAGTTGGTCAAGTTAAAATGTTTTCTTCTGATTGCTGAAGTCGTTCCAACTCTGAAGTATAAGACAGAGTGCAGACCTTGTCACGAACTGGTACCAGGATTTAAGTACATTCTTGCAATATGATTCACTGTCTGGCTCCAGCCTGGCCATACATCTTCCTACTGCTCATTTTATTAAGTTACAGATGACTGCTGCTCTTGTTGATTTCTGCAAAATTATTGTCTAAGGAGAAACAAATCTGAAAAGTCCGTCCTTTCATCAGCCGTTTTGTTTTCCTTTGGGTCTGACGCTTTTGATCAAAGAAACAACCAGATGTACTTGGGAAAGATCAAAATAGTCAAATGCTACAGAATAAGGCCTGATTTTCAGAAAGATTGCAAACATTTAAAGGATATTTTGCACCATCTGTTTAGGTGTGCTTTTCAATGTTGCGCTTTGGGATAGTAGGATTTTTCAGAAGCTGTATTGGTAATACCCATAATGGTATAATAACCAAAATACATATAGCGAGGGGGCGGCGCGTGGTGGAAGTGTTCTCTCCTAAATGTGACTAACCTACTCTTAAAAATTAGAACTGTTAGAAATGTCTTTTTGTTCCTAAAGCTAAAAGTTTATTTTTAAAAAGAATTATATTCTTATGGTATTTTAAATATAAAACTTGAAACAATTTAACAAGTTACCCTTTCACTCAAAATAGCGAGTTCTTTGTCTATCTGCACTTTTAGTTTTTTTTTTAAATACTTTCTCCACCTTCGGGAAATTCTACAGAATTTTTGTTTTTCCATCCCGGTGGGACCTGTGACTTTTGTCTGCTGAGGTAATACATATGGTGTATCTGCTGATTGTGGGAATTTAAATTTCACATTTGGATGATCAATTGCTTATATATCCTGCCAAAGGTTTTGGAGCTAATTCTTTAAATAGCATTATGGGGCAACACAACTAAATTAGTGCAATACTGCATTGTTTATTCTTTTTATTCCCCATCAGCATCGTGTCCTAATTCTTTACAGAAATTATTTAGAATATTTAAACATTTTTTTTAATGAAAACATGAAATAAGCATTATAATTGTATGTGTATGCTAATTATTAATTGTGTTTCTCTCTCTCATATTCTAAGTTAGATATACTTTGTTAATACTTGTAAAAACACTAAATTAACATTGTATGACCGTGAAAAGGCTATTCAGTCCATCTAATTTGCTTTATCAGTGGGACCTGCACTAACCAGTTTTCTCCAGCTTCCTTCTATTCCAAGCCTCATGCAACTCTTACCAATTCCAAAATTTAGGTTTGTGCGTAATGTTTCATAGAATATTATTGTAGATAACAATGTTACTGTCAGTTATAATGGCTTCATAATCAGGCTGTCCACAAAATGTTGCTGTTTTCACTGTGTCGGATCGTTCCAGCTATCTGCCATTGTCACTCTTCCATTTCTGTATGTCTTCATCTTTGCTCTTCCATGTGCTGCTTTTCCTGGATGGGGCCAGTGCCAGAGTAAGTTTTCCACCTCAGCACTGAAATGGTGATTGATATGTGAGTGCTCACCTACATCATACCAGGCTGACTTCACAGGATTTCCCCAGGCCAGCCCTAATTAACCATGCATAATTGATTGGACCTGGCACTGGGAACTCACCAAAGGGGAGAGGTAAAGAAATTGTGTGTGTCATCAGCCCTTAAATAGCTATAAACAACAGTTATAGGATTGCTGCCACTTACAGGTAAGTGACTAAATATGGGGGCAAAATGTATTCAGCCTTTTCAAAAGTAACACATATTTGAGATGAATTTTCAGCTTTACCAAGATCTTAAGGGGGAAAAGAAGTTCCTGGCCAAACCAAGAGAAGGCAAAATAAAAATGGAGGTAGGAATCTGAGTCTGTGGGCAAACCATGAAGTAGTGCTACACCTGAAACCCCTGTTTAATGACTTGTGAAGTTGACGTACTGCTGCATGAGGTGCGTTTGGGAAGGGTTAATCTGTTTTACACTCTAAACAGCAGTACGGCATGCTTGGCAGGAGGCAGCAGCTAGGCTCAGTACACAGTATACTCCCTATTCAGCATGAGAATAGATATGGAGGAAAATGGCACACATTAAGGAAACTGCCAAGGCAAGACTGCTGAACAGTCACACTTAGCTGCGGTGGCCCAAGTATGCATGACCCAAAATGCTGCCCGTCAACCTGTTCCACATTTAGTGCTTGCCCATTCCAAGCCCTTACACAACCTTGCAGCTCTTTTGCTGGTTCTCATGCATACCCATATTTCAGTAGGGCACACATTCAATTTGCAACTTACAACTAAATGCCTTGGCAAACATATTTGCAAACATTCTAATTTTTAAAAACCATTGTAACATAAACTAGGTGCATAATGCATGGTCATTTACTGACACACAGGTTGGGGTGCAGGTTGAGCGCATGTCTGTCACAGTTTATGTGCTCCTTCAATATCTCATATGACAAGATGGCACATAATACAAGGGAACAGGCCAGAACTGAAAGAAGCGTCAGAAATTACAATCCTTAGATTCCCTTGGAGGAGGCCATCATGGAAATCCTAGTATATAAGAGCATGGTGGGAGTACCGGAAGATGAAGCCACAGACCTTAGGGCTAGTACTATCCATCAGGTTCCACTTCTCACACAAACATCACATAGTTAATATCTTTTAATGTAAGCTCTGTTTGAAGGGACGACTTGGAATCTCCATTTTCATATTTGCTCCTTTTTGTTCATTGTAGGACTAGAAGAACAGCCTGACAGCACTGCATGGCCCAGAACAAGAGATCACCCTGCATTCCCCTCATTAATGTTTGAAAGCACAGCTGCACACATCCCAGAGGATGCAGTTAGTGAGCTTGAGGAGGCAACACAAGTGATGAGAACCAACTGATGGTGGCGAGGGGGAGCAGAAACCTGATGCCTAGATGGCCACATGACTGCCATCAGTGACCCTTCTACTATTCAGCACTTTCTGTTCTGCTGAAATCTTGCAAATGCTTCAATTACAGTCAGCCTTCCAATGAATTAACAGAAAATATTCAGCTATTCTACAAAAACATTACCTACGTTATGAAAAAAACTCTTATTTAAAAAGCATAACTTTTTTCTTAACAAAAACCAGTAGTAAAAACATGCTATTACACTGGAAATTAAATCAAATGACTAGAAAGTCTCTGCCCATTTAAGAGGTATATTGTATAAGGAGCTTTCTTTAGATGCACTCCAAATGGACAAACCAAGTGCACAATAAGATCCTGTGCTAATTGTGCGCAAATTGTACTATGCTTAACTTTATAATACATTTAAATTTAAGTGTGAGTGCATTTACAGCTGGCGAGAAGATCATTCATGACACAGAAGCAGCAGAGTTCCGACGGTATGGTTCTCTTCCTAACTTTCCAGATCCCGATCGTCCTTTCCACTCTTACAGCACTAGCAATGGATTCTGGAAAATGTGTCCTTCCATCACATTCTGAGGGTACCAATCTTCAGTTGTAATACAAGTATCCTGTGAGATTCTTCTTGTAGCTTGCTCTGTCACTGTTCATAGACTATTTCTTATTACATTTTCACCACGCTGCCCTCCCAGCTGATGCCTAATGTCATCCTTGCAAAGAACATTCCAAAAGCTACTCCTGTGTTTGTGCCTTCATTACTGTACAGCTCTTCATCATAGCAAAATATCATCTGGGCATAAGTTTGTAAATAGACTAAATAGAATTAAGAAGATTCAAATCTCTATGACTAGTTTATCAATGTTTAGGCCTTTCTAGTTGTCTTATTTTAGTTGTATGTAGCTTCACCATCAAGAAAATATAGCATTTCTGTTTGAAATGCATTTTCCATTAAGCTTTAATATTGCTTCATCAAAAATTAAAATTACATCCACTATAACTTAGTTAAATATATTAACATAAGGCAGGCATGTACACAGAATGCTACACTGAAAACATGAGATCATATTATTGGGATAGAATGAAATTGTGATAAGCAATACATGGTATCAGATTTGTCTTCCTATTACATCAGTAAGTGTGGATAAAATGTAATTTCTTGATTATGTGTCAAATCCATTTTTAATACTAACTAATATGATCTTGTCGAGTTTTGATTGACTTAAACTATTCTAATCCGCGCATTCTTCAACAGAAAAGTGAAGACATGCTTGGAAAAAAATCATTTGTTTTTCAAATTTAGTTTCATCTTTTAATCTGGAAAAAACATTCTAAATGGCCTTAAATTATACAGTTTCAGTATAGAATTGGGATTTTCTGCAAATCATAATTGCTTTTGTCCCATTATTTTAATGCCATATATATGCACACTAATTCTGAACAAACTTTATGGAATTTTGCAAATCTGGAAAATATATTACTGTATGATGCCATCTGTGATACATATTCAGCCTTGTTTCCCTAGATGATTTAAAACTGTGCTGTTGTTCAGAGCTTCTTGTGTATTTAGTCTTAATGATTTAAACAGAAAGTTGTTCTTTAAGCTCTCCAAGTTTTGAGAATACTGGACATGCTGCACACTGTTGAAATTATTTGAAATATTTGAAAGCCAGTCACATTTTCATTCCCTTGTGTACCACAGAATAAATGGTAGTATTTTTTTCAAATCTTTGTTCCTGTTCTGTATTCTATAGCCCCGATTTTAACTTGGGGCATGTTGCGGGGTGGGTGGGTGGGTAACCCTCGCAGAGAGTTCAGCATGAGGCCTGAGCCATTTTAACTCCTGGGCTTCATTTAAATAGCGCTGAACTGTATCCTGCTCAAAGCTGTTGGGAATAGCATCAATGCTGGTGGCGGGAGCTGTGTCCATAAGGTTAGTGCTGTGGTTGGGAGGGGGGGGGGGGGGTTTGCCAACAGATGACGGTGCTGGGAGTGAGAGGGAAGACCAGGGCTAGGGAGGCCTGAGGATTCCTTGTGGTGTTGAAAGAATACTCCTGTTGCTCACAGAATTTTTTTTTTTAAATTAACCTTGGCCTCTACTGGCCAAGTCTGCTGCCTCCCGCCAGGTTTCACTGGCGGCTTTAGTGCTGTGTGGGCTTCTCAATTTCTGCAGTTAAAATTGTATTATGGTGCAATAACACCATCGGGCCTCGACTTAAACATGTTAAGTAGGCCCCCGCCTGCCTGGGGTGGGCAACCCTCCTGTGTCTGAATTCTCCCTGGTAAAAACGGCGAGACACGGGGAATGTGTCGCGAGCTCCCCCCACCCCCTGCCATTTTAACAACCCGCCTGGCCCGTTCGCGCTGGGATGGGTTAAAATCAGAGCTTCTATCTAGATAAGGCATTCAATCTGTGGCATTAACTCTTGATGACGAAAGTTGATGTGCAATTTGATTGTGATTATATGAATGTCCATATTTTTATTACCAAACACTGCTGATAATTCATATTACAGATGTTCATTGTATAAAGATTTTATAGTTGGATCTTTTAAGTTTATTATTTTAGAAAGTGGATTGAGGCTTGCATGGAGATTCTAGCAGCAGAGTGCAGGTAAATGTAACAGTTGCAGCTTTAATTTGCTTTCACTGTTACTACTCCTTGGTTAGGTTGCAAGATGGAGGACATACACACCAACTGTCCATGTGTTGAGGTAGCCCGTCAATGTTTCCAGTCCAATGTCCATATTTGTAGGTGCAAATCAGCATTACCCATGGGCCCCAATATTTACAGGGAGGGAGTGGGGGAGCGTGTTTGTTGGGGTGGGGGGGGAGGGGGGGTTACCTGGAATGCGGGGGTTGTGCCGAATTTAACGGCAGGACCTCATTCTAAATTTTTTACTCTGTTTCCTGCCTGGCATCCGGGTAGATTGACAGGCTGACCGCTGCCAGGCAGGAAAGCAAGCAGCAGAAGGTCGCAGCCGGGGTTCTTTGGGCACGATCCCCAGCAAATTTGGAAACATCGTGGGTTAGTGGGGGGTGTCGGATCTGCAATCAGGAGGGAGGGTTAACTGGCAGAGATGGTGGATCTGTGGGGGTGGGGAGGGGGGTGGCGGGTGGTTGGCCGATCGCAGCAGAAGATTTGCTTGAGGGGCCAGTGGGAGCATTCCTGCTCCTCCTGACGCACAAGGAGTGCTGTCAAAGTCACTTGTCTTCTGGAGCTGGCAGACCCCGCCTCCATTTTGCTGCCGGGTTTCCCGAGCCCTGGGAAACATGGATAGCAACTGTTAAATTTAAATCATTGCACTGTGGGAGCCTGATAGCCTGATTTAAATATATTAATGAAGTGTTCCGCTTCTCCAAGGGACATTCACATGCCATGCTACCTACTGCTGAAAAAATGGCGGCAGATGCATACGCGATGGATTGGGTTTGCATTTCGCATCTTCCCGCCCGTTGTGGGGGGGTGGGGTGGTGGTGGACGGGGGAGGAGGTTAATGTCAAGCCACAAGTCTCCCCAGTGTTTAAAATTTAAAATCCTTGCCTTTTTCTACAATTCTGGTCTGGGCCACATCCCACACTGTTTTTGCACCCTCCTGCAGTCCGACATTCGCTCTGATCCTTCGACTCTGGCCTCCTGTGTATACTCCCTTCCCTCCATTCCATTATTGATGTCAGAGCCTTCAGCCTCTTTGGCTGTACCTTCTGGAACTCTCTCCGTCATTAAAAGCCTTTTGAAAACCCACCTTGTACCAAGCTTTGTGTGCTGTACAGTCTGAATTTCCTATATATGCTTCTGGCGGGTGAATCTTTTCAATAAAGAGTGAAAAATTGAAAAATTACCCCTTGGATGTTCAGTTTAAGTGCAAACTAAATGCTGGGAATTATGGGGTTTCCACCACACTTCCGGCAAAGTTATGGCGGTGAAACAGGAGCAGTTCCATGGAATTTCCTGGCCAAAGTATAATTTAACGTCATCACTGTACATTCCATTAGTATGGTTACTTGCTACAGCTTACATTCTGCTTGCCATCTGTTGTAAATCTGGAAGGCAGTGTGAATGTTGTCTGTAGTGTTGAATCATAGCTGCACTCAAAGATGACCTATCTTTATGGCTTGTTTTTGTTTATGCTTAGACTGAGGCTGCAGTATAAGAGCTGCACAATTTTTTGTTGCATTTGGTCAAGCGTTCTCTTCATGCTGCTCCAGCTCCTCTTGCTGGTCCCCTTGCTTCGCCTGGGGGTGGGGGACTGCCTCTTCCGTGGTCTTCTTAATGATGGATCCTTTTAGGGTGCAGTTCTGCAGTGTGCAGTGAGTGGCAAAAATCTTGGAAATTCATTGGTATTGCAGGACACTCCCAGATCAATCTATGCACCTTCAATATGCGAATGGTGTGTTCGATGACTCTTATCGAGAGATACTCCTTATTATATCTGTGCTTTGCTGCTGTCCGGGGATTTCACTATGTGTCGTGAGTCATGCTTCCAGATTCCCCAGAAGTCACCCTGCAATTTGCTTTTCAGGATCAAATATTGGTGGCATTGTGGACTGCTTTAAAATGAAGGTGGCGTAACAGCTGCTAAGAAAATGAGCATTTGGTTGCATAATGTGATGTTAGCGTTGTGGACTAGCTGAACATTGAGAGAATGGAATCCTTCACAAGTCATGTAGATAGTTGCATTGTGTAATGAAGCACATATGGCCAAGTGGGTGCAATCTGTAGCCCCTACACCTTTGCAAGTCTTGCCACTCTGTACAATTTCAGAGCTTTGTGCTGCAATTGGTGGTCCATGGAGAACAATCTAAACTCTGATGCCAGAGTAAACAAAGCATCTGTGTCTTGGTTCACACATCTATGCACAGCTAATGGTAGATATTTGCATAGTCTCTAGTGGTAGCTTGAAACAACCTGACGCATAAAAGTCGAGAGTGGTTGTAATTTTAACACCCACTGCCAGTGGCTGTGGTGCAGTTTGGCATCATTCTGTGACAGTTTCCCTGGTAAATCAAAGCCTCCATAGGCACTGCTCCTCAGACAGGTGGCGGTACTTGCATCTCTGCCTGTATATTCTGCTTTAAGGGTACTGGCTGGTTGGTGCAGAGTGCTTCAGGTGCAGCCTGATCTACCTGGCATCACTCTGTTGGTCATCTTCTTTCTTTTCTCCAAAAAGCAGATATAGGAAAATGCCAGTGGCTCATTGTGGCCTTATGGCAGCAGGAGTAGAGAAAAGGGAGCACCATTGGAATTGACAGAAAGGCTCTGGAAAGACCTCAGTGGCAATAGAAAAGAAACAAATAAGGGCAAAGCTTCAGCAATGACCCGTCAAAGCTTCAATGTCACTATTGAATCCTTTGTAGCTTGGTACCTAGCAACCCTGGATGTCTAATTTATGCAGGTAGATGAATGAAGCAACATTAAATGGGCAGATAGGATGGAAATCCAATGTATGATGTCATCATGGCATTATGCATAGCTGCCCACAAACAGATGAGTGCTGCATGAATACTTTCACAAATGCACTCAGAGCCTCAGAATAGGTAAAAATAGGTCAACATCACAGAATCATACAGCACAGAAGGCGGCCATTTGGCCCATCATGCCTTTGCTGGCTGTTTGAAAGAGCTATCCAATTAGTCCCACTCCCCTGCTCTTTCCCCATAGCTGTGCAAATTTTTCCTTCAAGTATATATCCAATTCCCTTCTGAAAGTTACTATTGAATCTGTTTCCACCGCCCTTTCAGGCAGTGCATTCCAGACCATAACAACTCGCTGCATAATAACAAAATAAAAAAAAATTATCCTCATCTCCCCCCTGGTTCCTTTGCTAATTATCTGAAAATTGTGTCCTCTGGTTACCGACCCTTCTGCCAGTGGAAGCAGATTATCCCCACGTACTCTATCAAAACCCTTCATAATTTTGAACACCTCAATTAAATCTCTCCTTAACCTTATCTGCGCAAAGGACAACAATCGCAGCTTCTCTAGTCTCCCCACATAACTGAAGTCCCTCACCCTCAGTACTATGCTAGTAAATCTCTGCTGCACCCTCTCCAAGGCCTACACAATGTTATGGATTGCCACCCAATTTTCTGATCAGGCCCACTCGATTTACGCTCATTAATTTGATGAACCTGATCAAATCCAGGCAATTTATTTTTGTGTATGCAAGCAGGTTTCCAGTGACATTTCTCACTGTAAGTCAATAGATACGCTTTTATAGTGACAGGAACTTTATACTATGAAGCGCGCTCTGTACTATTAGAGTTGGTCTCCTCTGGCAATGCTCACAGACATAAATTAGAAAGAAACTGTGGGCTGGATTTTCCGGGGGATCAGCGAGCACGATCGGTGGCAGGTTGGGTGGGAAAGTGTTTTGTTTTCGCAGCGGGTCGGGACCCCGCTGTGAACCCGCCACCACACGCCTTTCCCCGATGTCGGGTCTGTCAGCGCTGAGCAGACCCGACAAGCAGTGGCGGAGACACAATTCAGGTCATTATGACCTTGTTTAGAGATCATTAAGAACACATTTGAGCTCACCTTTTGATTTTATGTGCTCGACCACGGGGTCCTTGCTGCTCAGGATCACGTCTGTTAAGCTGAGGTGGAAGTTCAGTGGCCATTGAATCAGCTGTTGAGTTGACAGCTTCAAATGTAAAGTAAAAGCTCCCACCTTACAGAGATATCTTCCCTCAGCCACAAGCTCTTCCTCACTGCATTTCCACAACAGATTCACATGCTGCAAGTCTTTACACAAGTCTCCATCCAGTCTGACCTCATTACCTCGCTCACCATTGACAGATTGCTTCTGTCATCCCTACTTCACCTGCCATCTATTCCATCAGCATAGGTGCCCTTTATACTATCTCACCTTGGTCCTCAGAATCCCACCACGATCAGCCCCAACACCAGCAGCACCAGGCACACCAGCAGCACCAGGCACACCAGCAGCACCAACAACAACACCAAACTTCTCCGCAATCAACTGATGCTGCACAGGACAAAGGGCATCAGCACCCGACCACATTGCTGCCCTGGAGGCCAGGGATGGCCTCACCATAGCCAGATTTACTTCACTTGACACTGCACACCCTGGCTGCCACATGATGCACCAGGTTGGCACCACCCCACACCAACACCATAAAGCATCCCTACAATGCCCAAGCCATTCCTTTCACACTCATCACCATTGTGGGGGGAACTGTTATGTCTCACCATTCACTGTAATGCACTAAGCCACTTCCAAAGGTGCACACAAATCTGTCCAAGAACGCAAAGTGTTGAAAATAAAGATTTCAATGTTTGACACCACATTAACAGAAACTTTACATGGACATTGCATAAAACACCCAAGTGCCTACCCTTGTGTGTTATTTGGTATGATTGGACTAGGATGAGGGTGAGTGTGAAGGGTGGCTAGTGAGATGGGGGTGTGATAATGTAGATAGGGAGGGATGGGTGGAGGTCCAAGGCAAGTTGGTGTGAGTAAGGATGTGCAGGAGTAGGGTAGAGAAGGCAGAGTGATGGGGATGTGATGAGAGGCACAGCAGGATGAGGTTGAGTGTGGCTTTGCAATAACGTTTCGTGATCTACTGAGATCATTGAAACATTTGCGGCACTGCACCCAGGTCCTCCTGACCACATCCCTGCTTGTGACTTCCTGTGCAATGTGCAATCAGGTTGTGTTGATCTCCTGGGGAGGTCTCTTCCGCTCATGGGAAGGGAAGAGGACCTCCCTGCGTATTGTGACTCCCTCCATAAGCATATGGAGGGAGTGATGGGAGAGCATGGGTGCAGCAGTGCACCTCTGTGCAGTGATTGTCAGTGTTTGCAGCACCTCAATGCTGTAGATCACTGACAGCACAAATGTCAAAATAAAGTTGGCCATGGTCCCTTTAAGGAAACCGACTGATGACGCATAAGAAAGAAAGACTTGCATTTATATAGTGCCTTTCACGACCACCGGACATCTCAAAGCGCTTTACAGCCAAAGAAGTACTTTTGAAGTGGAATCACTGTTGTAATGTGAGAAACGCGGCAGCCAATTTGCGCACAGCAAGCTCCCACAAACAGCAATGTGAAAATGACCGGATAATAGGTTTTTTTGTTATGTTGGTTGAGGGAGAAAAATTAGCCAGGACACCAGGGATAACTCCTCTACTCTTCTTCAAAATAGTGCCATGGGATCTTTTACGTCCACCTGAGAGAGCATACAGGGCCTCAGTTTAACGTCTCATCCAAAAGACGGCAGCCCCGACAGTGCAGCACTCCCTTAGTACGGCACTGGAGTGTCAGCCTAGCTTTATGTGCTCAAGTCCCTAGAGTGGGACTTGAACCCACAACCTTCTGACTCAGAGGCGAGTGTACTTCCAACTGAGCACATCATCAAATGATGTCACGAGACCTGCTTCCTCTAATTGGCCAGCAAACGCGCTGGGCGGGCTTAACAAGCCCAATCAAGGGAAATTCATTTCAGAGGCTGGGATGGAGACAGCAGCGGGGTCGGGACCCGCCACCGACATCGCCCACCACGGACCCGCCGAGGTTAGCAAAATCGCAGCCTGTCTCTCTATTCCAAATAACTCTCTATTTGTCCCCCAATTCTAATTATTTCTCTCTTCTCTTTCTCTGTCTTTATCTTTCATTTTATTTTTCTCCATTCTCTTTCCTTTTCTCGTGCATTTCGAAAAAATAGAATACAAAAGCAGGGAGGCAATGTTAAATCTATTTAGAACTGTGGTTAGATTACACTTGGAGTATTGCGTGCAGTTCTGGTCTCCATAGTACAAAAAGATTTTTGAAGCACTGGAGAAAGTGCATAAAAGATTTATAAGGATGTTACCAGAATTGTCAGGATTCAACTATCAAGAAAGATTGAGCAGGCTGGAGCTCTTTTCTCACTTGCCCTCTCCCTTTGTATCAGCCGCTCCTTAATTTTGTTTCCTGTCTTTTGTATACTTCCCATATAGTTTTAAAATTATTTTTTACTGTCCCCGTGGGGCCAAAAGGAGCAGGATGCTCTTCCATTCCCACAAGGAAAGCTTGTGTTTCCCCTGCTGCGGACTCGCCTCCACCCTCCCATTATCTCATTGAAACATAGAAGATTCTGAGGGGGGTTGACAGTGTAGATGCTGAGAGGTTGTTTCTCCTGGCTGGAGAGTCTAGAATTAGCAGTCATAGGCCGCGATTTTTCCTCTCGATGCGGCTTGGGGGTGGGACAGCTGCCTTCCGGGTTCCAATCCCGCCCCCAACGATGTCCAACGCACAGACGTGATTTTGCGTCAATTGGCCTTGTTAAGCCCACCCTGCAGGCTTGCCGGCCAATTAAGAGGAAGCCGATGTCAGATGACATCAGATGATGACGCGTCATCTGCCGGTTTTCTTAAAGGGACCACACACAATTTTTTTTGACAGCTGATTTTTCAGTGTTTGACAGCATTGAGGTGCTGCAAACACTGACAATCACTCTGCAAAGGTGAGCCCTTGCCCCTAGGCTCTCCAGTAACTCCCTCCTTAGGCTAGAACAAATGCCAGCTGCAGGTGAGGTTACAGAAGCGATCTGTCACTGGTGAGAGAGGTTCTCCCAATGAGGTGGGACTACACAAACAATTCAAAACTTGTCACCTACAGAAAAGTCTAAATACATTAAAAATGATTTTCTCAACATTTTCTTACCTCTGAAACTCACCAGAGTACCATTGGATACTTCACACCACTTCTGCAGCTGTCATCAATGCAGAAACATTACAGTAGACCCACAGCACGCCACACTTACCTGGCGTGGTGTCCAGACGTCAGGAAGCCCGCAGTAAACCTGTCAAAATTGCAAAAAGCCTCTTAACTGCCTGTTAACAACCTGTTAACAAGCAGTTAAGTGCCTATAATCCTCTTCCCGCCGCTTGGTGTCGGGTCCATGCGCAAATCGGGGACCCAACACCTGGGAAGATTGTCTGGAGACGGGTTGAACCGCTGTCAATCTTTGCGATTTTGCCGGATGTCCCGCCTCCAAACCCGCCCCCTGAGCGCCGGCAAAATTCCCCCCATAGTCTCAGGAAAAGGGGTCGGCCATTTAAGACTGAGATGAGGAGGAATTTCTTCACTCAGAGGGTTGTGAATCTTTGGAATTCTCTACCTCAAAGTGCTGTGGATGCTGAATTGTTGAGTATATTCAAGGCTGAGATAGATAGATTTTTGGACTCATGGGGAATCAAGGGATATGGGGATCGAGCGGTAAAGTGGAGTTGAGGTTGAAGATCAGCCATGATCTTATTGAATGGCGGAGCAGGCTCGAAGGGCCGTATGGCCTACTCCTGCTCCTAGTTCTTATGTTCTTACATTCTTACGTTCTTTTGTTCTCCCGATCGCAAGGCACACATGGGACAGCCCCGGTGGTCGATCCCACCACATACAATAGCAACAATCAACAATAATACTGCAGTGGTTCAAGAAGGCAGCTTTCCACCACCTTCTCAAAGGCAATTTGGGATGGGGAATAAATGCTTGCCTTGCCAGCCACGCCCACATCCCAGGACTGAATTAAAAAAAACGCTGTTGGCGGGTGGCCTCCCACCGAGTTCCCATGCAGAATAAGAGTTGAAGTACCTTGGGCCTTGTTTCTGGAGCAGCAGGTGAGTTTCTAATTCACACCACTTTTCACCCATCGAAAACTGGCCTGGAAAAAAAACTTGGCCGCTAGATTATTTATTTGATTTTTTTTCAGTTGTTTAGCTCAGATAAACCTTTGGAGTCAGGAATCTTTCCATTTACCATTAGTGTTGAGATTTTGAAAGACATCATGTTCAATGTTCAGTGACAGCATTTTAATTGGATATCACACTAAAATCACTAAAAAAAGAAGCTGCAAATGCTGGAAAGCTGATATAAACAAGGAAAATGCAGGAAATATATAGTAGGTCCATCAGCATACGAAAAGGCAAAATGCATGTTAATGCTTTAGGTAAAGAGCATTCGGGAAAGGGTCAGATGTCCACAGTGTGACCCATCCGATTCACCTCCTTTTCTCTTTTCAGAAGTACAATTACCTTTGGCTCCTCCTCTGAATCATCTACATGCTACCCCTTGGTGACATCATGTTTGTTTAATTAATTCCACTGAGTAGATAACGTGGCATGGGGCTAATGCTTAAAAATGATTTTGGTACGTGACATTTTTGCTGATCTCCTTTCCAGGACACGGTCCATAAAGATGAGTAAACTATGCCGAAGGAGAATACGCTATGGGAACCCTATAGGGAGGAAACATTTCCTAGAATGTGGATGTTGGTCATAGACACAGAAAAATCAGTGTCTCATGTTGGGATGATTACTAGTCTATTGCATTTTTCATCATGTTTCTTTTCAGTTCTGTATTTCATATATTGAGCTAGTCAAGAAAATCAATAAAAGAAGTGCATGAAATAAGAATTTTGAGCATATAGAAGAGGTTATACCAAGAATTCGTTGGCCATATTTACAGTGGAACTGCCATTATTCCACTTCTATTATTTACCATCTCCATTATCTGCCAGAATGTTCACAGGATAAAATCTTATTGGAAAAACATCATATTGCATAGACTCATTGTTATTTGTGTTTTATCTCCCTTGATGAATAGAAACATAGAAACATAGAAACATAGAAAATAGGTACAGGAGTAGACCATTCGGTCCTTCGAGCCTGCACCGCCATTCAATGCGTTCATGGCTGAACATGCTACCTCAGTACCCCATTCCTGCTTTCTCGCCATACCCCTTGATCCCCTTAGTTGTGAGTGTTATATCTAACTCCCTTTTGAATATATTTAGCGAACTGGCCTCAACAACCTTCTGTGGAAGAGAATTCCATAGATTCACCACTCTCTGGGTGAAGAAGTTCCTCCTCAGCTCAGTCCTAAATGGCTTCCCCTTAATCCTTAGACTGTGACTCCTGGTTCTAGTTTTCCCTACCATTGGGAACATTCTGCCTGCATCTAATTTGTCTAAACCAGTCAGGATTTTAAATGTCTCTATAAGATCCCCCCTCATTCTTCTGAACTCCAGAGGATACAAGTTCAGTTGACCCAATCTTTCTTGATATGTCAGTCCGGCCATCCCAGGAATCAATCTAGTGAACCTTCGCTGCACTCCCTCAATAGCAAGAATGTCCTTCCTTAAGTTAGGAGACCAAAACTGCGCACAATACTCCAGGTGTGGCCTCACCAAGGCCCTGTACAACTGTAGCATCACCTCCCTACTCCTGTACTCAAATCCCCTTGCTATGAAGGCCATCATTCCGTTTGCTTTCTTGACTGCCTGCTGCACTTGCATTCCCACCTTCAGTGACTGATGTACCATGACGCCCAGGTCTCGTTGCACGTCCCCTTTCCCTAATCTGCCACCATTCAGGTAATAGTCCGCCTCTCTATTTTTACCACCAAAGTGGATAACCTCACATTTATCCACATTGTACTTCATCTGCCATACATTTGCCCATTCACCCAACCTGTCCAAATCACTCTGTAGCCTCCTAGCATCCTCCTCATTGTTCACACTGCCTCCCAATTTAGTGTCATCCGCAAATTTGGAGATATTACATTTAATCCCTTCGTCCAAATCATTAATATATAATGTAAACAGCTGGGGTCCCAGCACCGAACCCTGCGGTACCCCGCTGGTCACTGCCTGCCATTCTGAAAAGTACCCATTTACTCCTACTCTTTGTTTCCTGTGTGCCAACCAGTTCTCAATCCACGTCAACATAAAACTATATAATGTTTCTTTTGTTACCTTTTTTCATTCCCATGCATAGAGTATTGCTCTATAATTTAATCTTTATTAGCCAATTTCCATATGCCGTCCATTATTTAAGATAATGGAGATTTCACTGTCTTTATCGTCATATTTGAATTAGAAACCATAACGACAATGAAGTACCTTCTTCTTGTACGCTCCCCTAAAACATAGGATATACGGCACAGAAACCGGCCATTTGGCCCAACCAGTCCATGCCGGCATTTATGCTCCACATGAGCCTCCACCCGTCTTTCCTCATCTAAATCTATCAGTATAACCCTCTATTCCCTTTTCCCTTATATGCTTGTCTAGCCTCCCCTTAAAAGCATCTATACTATTCGCTTCAACCACTCCCTGTGGTAGCGAGTTCCACATTCTCACCACTCTTTGGGTAAAGAAGTTTTTTCTGAATTCCCTATTGGATTTCTTGGTGACTATCTTATATTGATGGCCTCTGTACCCACTCTATCAAAACCTTTCATAATTTTAAAGACCTCTATTAGGTCACGACTCAGCCTTCTTTTTTCAAGAGAAAAGAGACCCAGCCTGTTCATCCTTTCCTGATATGTATATCCTCTCATTTCTGGTATCATCCTTGTAAATCTTCTCTGCACCCTCTCCAGTGTCTCTATATCCTTTTTATAATATGGTGACCAGAACTGTACGCAGTATTCTAAATGTGGTCTAACCAAGGTTCGATACAGGTTTAGAATAACTTCCCAACTTTTCAATTCTATACCTCTAGAAATAAACCCTAGTGGTTGGTTTGCTATTTTATGGCCTTGCTAACCTGTGTTGCAACTTTTAGTGATTTGTGTATTTGTACTCTGAGATCCCTTTGTTCCTCTACTCCACCTAGACTCGCACCCTCCAAGTGATAAGTGACCTCCCTATTCTTCCTACCAAAATGTAATACCTCACATTTATCTGTGTTGAACTTTATTTGCCAATTATATGCCCATTCTGCAAATTTATTAATGTCCTCCTGTAATTTGTTGCAGTCCTCAGTATTGACTATCCCCCCCCAATTTGGAGTCATCCGCATATTTAGAAATTGTGTTTTTGATTCCAAAGTCTAAATCGTTAATGTAAATTGTGAACAGCAGTGGTCCCAGCACTGATCCTTGTGGAACATCACTTCCCACCTTCTGCCACTGTGAATAGCTACCCTTTACTCCTACTCTCTGCTTTCTGTCCTGAAGCTAGCCAGCAATGCATTCTGCTACTTGTCCCCTGACTCCGCATTCTCTGACCTTGTTCATCAGTCTATTATGGGGTACCTTATCGAAGGCCTTTTGAAAATCCAGATAAATTACATCTACTGCATTACCATTGTCTACTCTCCCTGTTACCTCTTCAAAAAATTCAAATTCTGGCATGAAAAACATTAAACAGTGAGACACAGAAGTAAGAATAACCATGTGGGACCTATTGATTCACTGACTCTTTCAGTAAGCTTGAGATTCCCTTTATGCTTATATCCTTTTTGTAGACATCTCTAGTCAAAACAAGGAAACAAAACCTTCAGCTGATTCAAATGTTATTAATTGCAAAATATGGGAAATGAGTTTTGCTGTGCAGTTCACATCAGCAAACTTTCAGAATTCATCAGAGTATTTTTACTTAAGACTAAAATAGACTGGAATTTTGCAAGGCAACAGAGCACCCAAGAAATATTTATTGATTCAAAATGTTGGGTGTGAATTTCCTCGCAATTTTTGGCATAATCAGGGCAAATAATTTTTTGTTGCTGGAAAATCTGCCAGTAGCTGTTTCGACTAGTTTCCCACCATTAGATTGCTTCCCCCAATTCACTCGTGCATTTTGGCCGTTTCTGCAATCCTCCTGCTGGGTTCCGAGTGCCCTCATTTAAATATATGGTAATGAGGGCCAATGGAGAACCAGCTCTGCGTTTCCTGTGTTTACGGCTGTATTGCAGTCAGGGTAATTTAGACTGAGAATTATAAGGTGCAGCTGTTGCCAGGATCAGCTCAGACAGGCAGAGGTGAGGAGTTTCTGAGTCTGGACAGTTTGACGAGCGATTTCTGCATCTGGGAAACACTTTTGCAGCAATTTCTTTTTAATTCTGCCCATATCGAGATGGACTTGCTGCTCACTGCTTCTGACAAGGTCAGACCATTGGCAAATTTTTGATCTGCCACTTAAACCCTACCTGCTGTGAGGGCTTGTCAGGAGCAGGGTATGGTATTCGTATGGACATACCCTTGTATGCCATTATCATGGGGGAAGAGTTAGAACAGCACAGGATGGAGCAAAGGAGAGTATGGCAGCATTTAAAGGGGATGGACCCAACCAGATATTCCCCCTCCCCCCATAAAATATACAGACAGAACAGGCTTTATGAGGATCTTACTGAAGACGTGTACAAGAAGCGTGCGCTTCATCAGAGGAAATAGGGTAGCTGTCATCACTGAATGAGAACCTGCAGCCACACTCTTCTACCCGCACTGCTCTCTCTGCTCTTTCCAAACACCGTGCTTCCCCTGGGTGGCTACACGTGCCTTTCTATCGCCTATTCCAGTGTTTTGCCTTGATGGAACCTGAGGGTAAGTATCGTAAGAGATGCTTCGCTGCTCATACTCTACTAAAGGGTCATGTGGCTCTCCTCTCATGGCAGCTTGCTCCTGACAAAGAGCCACTACTGGCTGCATCTCTGGAGCTTGTCCCTGGGCAACTTGGTCTCACCTCCCACATTCCATGTGATGCTCTGAGGGGGAAAGTCTGGCATGTGTTGCTGTCCTGAGAGATGGCACGTGTACTCCAGCTGTCACCTTTCCACAGGGCCCTGAAGCTGTGTCCCCACTGATCAGCATGATGCTGCTCTAATGGCAGCTGTCAGATCCTGAAAGCCCTGAGAGACAACAGCATGCATCACGGTCGACATGGTCCGCAAGCCACTATTCAGGCTATTCTCTATTTTGTTCCCTATTGCCACCAGAGCTGCAGTCTGATCCTTGGACGTTTCTTAGGTGGGGGTCTGCTGAAGGTTCCAGTAAAGCAGCCACATGCTCCATTGGTTCCTGCAAAGAAGACAAAGACATTGCCACAAATGAGAGCTGTAGCTTCGAGAGTCCCACCTGTCTTTTGCCGCACATCTTTGGAGACTAATCTCAGAGTCTATGCATAGGTACATAGGTACAATGTTCATCGAACATCCTTCTTTTCAGGCGAGCACCCATGAGTTCTTGGGCCCATGACCCCAAAGCCATGACCAGACTTCTTCTCAGCCCATGCTGGAAAGGTGGCACATTCTCACATTCTCCCTTTTCCTCTGGCTCCCTCAAGCTCTTTGAATCACCCAGTGCCACATCCTCAGTAACATTAGCTAATTCTTCCTGGGTGAAAGTATTAGAGTTGGTACCTGGGAGTGAAAAATCAATTTCTCACAGGATGAGTTGGAGGAGATTAGGGCAGAGGAACATGGTGCAGGAGGGCTGTGCAGGAACTCATGGGTCGGCTTCAGTCTGCCTTCACAGCCCTCTTTATCATCATCCTCCTTGTCTTCCTGCTCATTATCATCATAGTTGACAAGGAGATAGTTGTGTCTTTGTTGTTCCTCCTCTTCCTCCCCCACATCATCATCTTCCTCCTCCTGTGTTCCCCATTAGTGTGGTGGATCAGCAAGAATGAAAGGTAGACGATAAGAGTAGCTAAACATTATCGCTGTAGGATTAAGGAGTAGAAGAGGAAAAAGCTTGAGTCTGTATAGAGCTTCACAGGGACACCAGAGTGACATTAGGTCTTTAATCATTAACCTGGCACTGATAATTTGTGTCAACTTCACCATTTCCCATGGCAATAGTAGAATGCCTCCCTATGAGCTCTTTGGCCTTCTCCTGAGCTTCCGACCCCATATCTTCTCCATCACCAAGAATGCCTACTTCCACCTCCGTAACATTGCCAGCCCCGTCTCAGCTCATCTGCTGCTGAAACCCTCATCCATGCCTCTGTTACCTCTCGATCAGACTATTCCAATGCTATCCTGGCCAGCCTCCCACCTTGCACCCTCCCTAAACCTGAGCGTATCCAAAACTCTGCTGCTCGTATCCTAACTTGCATCTAGTACTTTTCACCCATCACCCCTATGCTCATTGACCCATATTGGCTCCTGGTCCGGCAATGCCTCGATTTAAAAATTCCCATCCTTGTTTTCAAATCCCTCCATGGCCTCGCTCCTCCCTATCTCTGTAACCTCCTCAGCCCTACAACCCTCTGAGATCTCTGCGCTCCTCCAATTCTGGCCTCTTGTGCAACTCCGATTTTCTTTGCTCCACCATTGCCGGCCGTGCCTTCAGCTGCCAAGGCCCTAAGCTCTGCCTTAAAACCCACCTCTTTGACCAAGCTTTTGGTCACCTGTCCTAATATCTCCTTATGTAGCTCGGTGTCAAATTTTGTTTGATAATCGCACCTGTGAAACGCCTTGGGACATTTTACTACGTTAAAGGCGCTATATAAATCCAAGTTGCTCTTGCTCTTGTTGTACGGCACGAGTGTTTTTTAAGGTGGGAATGCCCCCTTCATTGACCTGCCACTTTATGGCCATTCTCTGCCTATTGCAGGAACATTGGGCAAATGAGGGAAAGGTTAGCATTTGAGGAGCGTGCCGCAACAGCACATACAGAGCTTTCACACACCCTCCCCCCGCCCAGAGCCACAATTCCCTTGATCGCCTCCAGTTTCCAGTCACCCACTTGCCCCCACCCACCCCACCCCCATCCCCGTTCACCATAGCCTCCCACCTCTCCCTGCTCACCTCTCCCTTGCTCGCTCTCCCCCTCCTCAGACTCCTGGTAACCATCTGGTCCCGTTTCTGGTTATCCGCTAAGTGTGGGCCGGATGTTTGCAGCAGGCAAGGGGGTAACGTCACTGAGCTGAAGGGTTCTCTGCTGCAGCAGCCGGTTGTAGAGTGGAGGCAGGTTTTGAGGCCGGGGGTGGGGGGTGGTGGTGGTTGTGTGTGTGGGGTTGGGAAATTTAAAGTGTGGATCTCCCGGTGGATTCCGGAAGACTCCCGGACAATCCGGGAACGTCGGCAACCCTAGTTTGCCTTAGCAGTTGGACCTAGGGAATTGTGAAGAGTTTATTCATTCAGCTGCAAACTGACTTGTATTGCAAAAACAAAATGGATTCCCAGGACAGTACAGTGAGGACTGGCTGTGAAACTAAACTGTAACAGTACAGATTAACAGGCCACCCAGCTGCTGGCATTTTAAGGAATCCCTGGATCGCTGCAATGTGTGGCTCATAATAAGCAGATCTTGCAGAATAAAACAGTGATGTTTAACAGTGACATGTTGCTTACCTGTTTACATTTTTGATTTTGAAAAGGATTTATTGTATCAGCAAAACCATTTATATCCTATTACGTATGAGTTAGTATGTTGCTATGTTTATTTGTTTGTTTCCAAATATGTAGTAACTAAATGGGGTTTAAGTTTTCTATATTTTTGTTGTGTTGCAGTTTGAAGGATAAGGAAAAGGTTAACTGACTAATTAACGCTTGAGTTTCCAGCGCGGTTGGTACATCAGCTTTCACACATACTTTTAATTGGCAACAATCATTTCAGGGAGGATAATGTCTGGATCCCTTTGAGTTGTTAGTAGATCAGTTTGGAAATAGTGGAACCCTAACAAAGTAACATCATTTTTGTGGAACACAGGAATTACTAGATGAAAAAACACCAAGCTCCATCTAGCTCGCCTTCGACCATCCTGGTAGATGCATGACATAATGATAATGGAGTTGTTGACTAATCATAGCAATCAATCTCTACCAATTAGTCTACAACAGACCCAGACATGAAACGGAGAAAGTCCCAGTGGTGGAGAGCTTTGGGAACCATGGATCTGAAGCCACCTTTTTCCTCTAAAGCATACTACACTTACCACATGTCATGTCTCAAATTACTCATATATGCATCCCAAAATGTTATTTTCTGAAAGAAATCTATCTGATTTGCACTGCAATATTATATGCTTTCACTGTTTCCCGAGGGAGTCTATTCCATAGATTGACTGAAATATTGGGGGGAATTTTAACTCCCAAAAATGGGTGGGTTTGGGTCAGTTGGGAAGTTAACATGTTCAAAATCTCAAATCTGAACCAAAGCCACCTCCAACACGCCCACTTCTGGCTTTAACGGAGGCAGAACGAAGGGTGGGTGACCTATCCACTCTCAGGAGGTGGATCGGTTGGCAAATCCTTTTAAGGAGGCTGCGTCCCACTATTGTAACAAGATTTTTTTTTTAACTAATGTCGGCCAGGTTTCCAGGCCCTCGGGAAACCCGGAAGGTAAAAAGAGGCGCGAAGGGCTAAATCCATAAGGTAAGTGCCTTTACAGCACTGCTTGTGGGCCAGGAGGAGCAGGAGTGTTTCCTCCAGGCCCAACAAGCTTACCCTGTAAATGCCCCCCGATCCCGCCTCGATCTCCCCCCCCGCCCATGATCTTCACCCCTGCATGATCTCTACACTTCCCCTGGACCCCATGATCTCTAACCCCCCCACCCCCCCTGGCACCACTAGATCTACCTGCTTCTGAGGCTGCGTCCTTGTGCCTCAGGATTTTCCGTCCGACAGGTAGCAGGATTGTCAATCAGGCTGGCTGTCAGGCAGGGAAACCTGGAGAAACAAATTAAAACACGTCCTGGAGTTAAAACTCCACGGCGTTTGTGGAAACCTGTACTACCGGGTTTCCCGACCATATCGAGACCATTGTCTCTGCAGATCAGTTTTGAATTTACCCCCTACAAGCACAGTATTTGAGGCAAAGTATATTATCATTTAATTATATATAAATTCATCAGTTTTTTTTAACTTTCTATGAAATATTTTATCTTACTGTACAATTGGTTGCAATCTACCAAAATTCCCTGGACTCTGGAGCGGTCCCAGCGGATTGGAAAACCGCAAATGTAACACCCCTATTTAAGAAAGGAGGGAGACAGAAAGCAGGAAACTATAGACCAGTTAGCCTAACATCTGTCGTTGGGAAAATGCTGGAGTCCTTCATTAAGGAAGCAGTAGCAGAGCATTTGGAAAATCATAATATAGTCAAGCAGAGTCAGCATGGTTTTATGAAAGGGAAATCATGTTTAACAAATTTGCTGGAGTTCTTTGAGGAGGTAACAAGCAGGGTGGATAAGGGTGAGCCAGTGGATGTGGTGTATTTGGATTTCAAGAAGGCATTCGATAAGGTGCCACATAAAAGGTTACTGCATAAGATAAGAGCTCACGGAGTTGGGGGTAATATATCAGCATGGACAGAAAATTGGCTAACGAACAGAAAGCAGAGAGTCAGGATAAATAGGTTATTTTCCGGTTGGCAAACGATAACTAGTGGGGTGCCACAGGGATCGGTGCTTGGGCCTCAACTATTTACAATCTACATTAATGACTTGGATGAAGGGACCGAGTGTAATGTAGCCAAATTTGCGGATGATACAAAGATGGGTGGGAAAGCAAGTTATGCAGAGGACTCAAAGAATCTGCAAAGGGATATAGACAGGCTAAGTAAGTGGGCAAACATTTGGCAGATGGAGTATAATGTGGGAAAGTGCGAGGTTATCCACTTTGGCAGGAAAAATAAAAAAGCAAATTATTATTTAAATGGAGAGAGATTACAAAATGCTACAGTTCAGAGGGACCTGGGGGTCCTTGTGCATGAAACACAAAAAGTTAGCATGCAGGTACAGCAAGTAATCAAAAAGGCAAATAAAATGTTGGCCTTTATTGCAAGGGGGTTGGAGTATAAAAGCAGGGAAGTCCTGCTACAACTGTACAGGGTATTCGTGAGACCACACCTTGAGTACTGCGTACAGTTATGGTCTCCTTATTTAAGGAAGGATATACTTGCATTGGAGACAGTTCAAAGATGATTCACTCGGTTGATTCCTGAGATGAGCGGTTTGACTTATGAAGAAAGGTTGAGTAGGTTGGGCCTATACTCATTGGAATTTAGAAGAATGAGAGGTGATCTTATTGAAACATATAAGATACTGAGGGGGCACGACAAGGTAGATGCAGAGAGGATGTTTCCCCTCGTGGGGAAATCTAGAACTCGTGGGCATAGTTTCAGAATAAAGGGTCGCCCTTTTAGAACTGAGATGAGGAGGAATTTCTTCTCTCAGAGGGTCGTAAATCTGTGGAATTCTCTGCCCCAGAGAGCCATGGAGGCTGGGTCATTAAATACATTTAAGGTGGAGATAGACAGATTTTTGCAAGATAAGGGAGTGAAGGGTTATGGGGAGCGGGCAGGGAAGTGGCTTTGAGCCCAAGATCAGCCATGATCTTATTGAATGGCGGAGCAGGCTCGAGGGGCCAATTGGCCTATTCCTGCTCCTATTTCTTATGTTCTTAATAGTGCGTTAATAGGCCTAACAAAAGCAATACACGTTTGATTTCAGATTCTGCTCGATGTACGTCAAAATGTTATGCTGTATCATTAATTAAGTACACTCTGAGACAAATGAAAAACTGCTCATTTGAATATCACAATAGAAATTTATTAAACTCCCTTTATATCTGTAGTTTTCAAACTTTTCCGTGTGGGGGATTCCCTGAAAATATTTACACATTCCTGAGACTCCATATCCTAACTTCTGAAAGACAACATTGCTATGCTCGTAGAAGAATTATTATATAGCAACAGACTGGCCTGGATATTAACAGATGGGTTGAGTAGGCGGTGGATTGGAGTTTCGGATGCGAAACCCGAAAGTCTAGGTTTTAACTCCACAACGTGCGTTGTTTCTCCTGAACAGGTTCTCTGCCCAGAAGCCAGCCTGATTGACAGGCTTAGCTTCCAGTTGGACGGGGAGGGCTCCGGAGCAGGCCGCAGGAGCAGATATGTCTGTTCCCCGACCCCGGGGCGTGGTCTGATCCCCGACCTGAGGGAGGGTTTGATCCCCAACCACGGTGGTCTATTAAGGGGGGGGGTCTACTCTGATGGTGGGAGCTTCTGGGGCTGGGGGGAAGCACTCCTGCTCCTCCTGGCCCAGAAGCAGTGCTATTAAGGCACTTACCTTCTCCGCAAAGTTGTCCTCGCCTTGCTTTAGCTGCCGGGTTTCCCGAGGCCTGGGAAATCTGGCCGGCCAATGTTAAACCTGCAGAGCAGGTTAAATCAGAGGCTGCCAGCCTCATTGATCTAGACGAGGGAACTAGATGTAATGGGGCAGAAATTAGGCTCGCACTATGTACTCACCCGTGGACGGAACGAAAGTGCCGTTTTCTTGCATGCACAGCGCGTGCGCAGGAAACCGGCACTTCCGTTCCCCTGAAGGAAGGGGTTCAGAGGTCGAACGCGCATGCCGGAGGGCCAGCGCGTTCGCCTCGCACTTTGTTTTTTTTTACAGGTTCCTCCGTGAGGGTAAGCACGGGGAAGATGCACAATGAAAAAGGAGGCGCAAGGTCTTCTTTTAACAAGGTAAGTGTTGATTTTATTAAAATTTAAACATTTTTTTCACAGATCTATCTTTTTTAATTACTTTAAAGAAAGGTAAGTTTAGTTTTAGCCCCGTTAAAAAGTGTAATTATTTTTTTCAAAAATGTTGTTTAAAATAGTTAATTAATGTAATTTATAGTTATTTTAAAAATGTGATGTTTTAAAAAAAAATTATTTGTAGTTTTAGGGATGTTTTGGGGCTGATCTGTATTCATAGATTTGACAGGTCTTCCTGTCAAATCTATGAATGAAAGATGGTCTGCTGCCATTGGCTCTCCATGGCCCACGTGATCCCAGGGGACGCATCGCACTAACTACGCCCTTAGGATACGCAAGCACTGTGCGCCAGCAGTTGGAGGAGGCCCAGGACCGGAATCCCCTGCGGGCCCAGGGGTCAACAGCAGGCGCAGTAGGTAGTTGCGCATGCGATCCTTGCACCCGCGGGAAGCCAGGGAGCCGAATTTCTGGCCCAATATCTCTAAGTTTGCAGACGACACAAAGCTGGGTGGGCTTGTGTGCTGTGAGGAGGATGCAGAGAAACTCCAGTTTGATTTGGACAGGTTGGGTGATTGGGCAGATGCATGGCAGATGCAGTATAATGTGGATAAATGCGAGGTTATCCACTTTGGTGGCAAAAACAGGAAGACAGATTATTATCTGAACGGCAATAGATTGGGAAAAGGGGAAGTGCAACGAGATCTGGGTGTCCTTGTGCACCAGTCGCTGAAGGTAAGCATGCAGGTGCAGCAGGCAGTTAAGAAGGCAAATGGCATGTTGGCCTTCATAGCGAGAGGATTCAAGTACAGGAGCAAGGATGTCTTGCTGCAGTTGTACAAGGCCTTGGTGAGACCACACCTTGAGTATTGTGTGCAGTTTTGGTTGCCTTCTCTGAGGAAGGATGTTCTTGCCATGGAGGGAGTGCAGCGAAGATTTACCAGACTGATACCTGGGATGGCAGGAATGACGTATGAAGAGAGATTGGGTCGATTAGGCTTATATTCGCTAGAGTTTAGAAGAATGAGAGGGGATCTCATTGAAACTTATAAAATTCTAACAGGACTAGACAGACTAGATGCAGGAAGGATGTTCCCGATGGCGGGGAGTCCAGAACCAGAGGTCACAGTCGATGGATAAGGGGTAAGCCATTTAGGACTGAGATGAGGAGGAATTTCTTCACCCAAAGAGTGGTGAACCTGTGGAATTCTCTACCACAGAAGGCAGTTGAGGCCAATTCATTAAATATATTCAAGAAGAAGTTAGATATATTTCTTAAGGGTAAAGGGATCAAGGGATATGGGGAGAAAGCAGGGACATGGTACTGAATTTGGATGATCAGCCATGATCTCATTAAATGGTGGAGCAGGCTCGAGGGGCCGAATGGCCTACTCCTGCTCCTATCTTCTATGTTTCTATGCTTCTATGCTAAATTATTTTAATTGCCAACCCGCCTCCTGGGAGCAGGTTGGCTGCCCACCCCTTGTCCAACCTCCGTTAAACCCAGAAGTGGGCGGATTGGGATCAGGTTTGAGATTTTTCAAATTTTAACATCTAACCCAACCCACCCATTTTTGGGAGTTAAAATTCACCCCAGTCGGTCAACCAAACAAAAAAGAAAATTACAGAAATCTAGAGCCAATTCCTCCACTTCCCAAGTTGTTTTCTAACAGAAGGCTCAGGCTTCATTTATGCTGTTTTACTAATTTTCTTATTAGTGGTATTAAGATAATAGGACAATTAATAAGGCAACCTGGATGTGAGCCGAGCCCTCTGCTGGATGCTAATTTACCCCACTGGCCAAAATAGGTGCTAGACATCAGTTAAGTTCCTTAGCATCCATAACATTTGTATAATAAAAGTACCTTTGGTCCTGAAATAGCTGTGGGGGGAGCAGGAACAGGAGAGATCATGATTGCTACCTGTACCAGGAAAGTGAGTTCTACTGGCAGCGTTGCATGTGTATTTGTAGATGAAGTGCCAACAGCAAGTAGGCGGGTTGGCAGATTACATAACTAACGTTGAACTTGCGCATCCAACTTGATAACTTGGCAGATCAAATACTTTGTCGGAAACCAGGAGAAGCATCAAGGAGGTGCAGGAGAAATTCAGTTATATTAAGAAGACCACCAAAGTAAGTGACTGTAAAGAAACTGTACTCTACTGTACAGCCTCATATATTGGTTAGCCAATAGGGTTAGAAAAGTGCTGTTGCTGTTGCCACAGCTGGCAAATAAGCCTTAAGGGAAATAAATGAATGAAGTTATTAGCTCAAGGACACACCATATAAAGAGATAGAAAGCCAAAATACTGCAGATGCTGGAAATTTAAAATATAAACTGAAAATGCTGGAAATAATCAGCAGGTCAGGCAGCATCTGTGGAGAGAGAAACAGAGTTAACGTTTCAGGTCCATGACCTTTCTCAGAACTGGAAAATGTTAGAGATGTAACAGGTTTTAAGCAAGTACAGAGGCAGGGAAAGGGGGAAGGCAGTAAAGCACAAAAGGTAGGTCTGTGGGTGGAAGGCATGAGTGATTAAATGACAAAAGGAATGATTGTGCAAGGCAAAAGGGAGTGGTATTGGGACAAGTAAAGAAACAAAAGATAGGTCGAGAGGAGCTGTAAATGGCAACAGCAGAATCATTATCAGCACTTGCTGTCCGAAAAAATGGAAGCAGTGTCATTCTAATTATTCGCCCCACTCCCACTCGGCATCCGACACTGTTCCAATGAAATTCAACGGAAGCTCAAACAACAGTACCTCATTTTTCCATTAGGCACTTTACAACCTTCATCAAGTTCAACAATTTCAGATCATAACCACTGCTCCCACTTTTTTGGAGCGAAGCAATTGCTGCTGCGACCTCATTTTTGATATTGTCCACCTCTCGCAGTGGGTCTAGGTCAATAACCCAGCAGAAAAACTAATCCATGATGATTGACAAACTGAAATCTGATAGTTTCCGAGACTACATGGGATTCTTTTGCAGATCCCTGGGATTTGTAGTCCCATTTGAATTCTGTGTTTTATGTTACTATTTTCTCCTCGAGTGCCTTTTGTCCCAGGATAGCAGCAGTTCCTATTCTGATTATATATGTATAGTTCTGGATACTCGCTTAACATGGAGGATGAAATTCGACATTGGTGGTAGTGCAAAAGGAGTGATAGTGACTCGGCAGCCCGTTTTACACCGCGCCCAATTTACTTTTCCATCGAAGAAAACCAGACAGTGTGTAAAATGGGCTGCCAATTCACTGTCGCCCCTCATACGCTACCACCGAAGTCGAATTTCACACCCGCGGTTTCTTGAGCTGAATCAATCCAAACTGCATCGGTCTGTTCCATTGATGATCGAAGTTGCAGATGTATTATAACAATAACATGAATTTACAGTATAGCATTGGCAACGTGTTTGTATTCACAGATCCTAATAGGGATAAATTCTGATATCAAATACATACAAATCTATGCTGAAATGTTTGTAGGTGGAGTAACTCTGTAGCTGAACAGATTTAGAAGAATACAAATAAGGCTGGGAGAAAGAGTTCTATTTTGCCATCTGTTATAAAATGCTGCATTTAAGAGCATTCTAAATAATTAATTTTGCTAGCTATCAGTTGTTATTAGTTACAGCTAATATAATGTCTGGAAAGTATTATAGTGCATTGAATGTACTGTGTATGACACATTAAAAGTCCTAAAATAAATTAGCTTGTCAAAATTTGCTACCAATTGACTTCCTCCAGTGTATAAATTCTGAAAAGGAAACACCTGTGTAAATGCATGCACTCTTACTCAAGGGATTTGTTTTCATTCTAAGATTCCATACATTTTTTTTAGGATAGATGGAAAACCTGGCACAACCATGATTAATAAGCATAAACATTTATCAGGATATAAACATTTGTCCCGTATAAGTCTTCAAAAAAATATGTTTCTCATATAAGCAGACTTTTCAGTTGACAGGCAAATGCAAGAAACTTAAATTTTTACTAAAATATCAATTTTTTATGACTCAGGAATGTCAGAATGTGTTATTGTATATTGAATTTATAAAGTGCTGCATTGATACAATGGTTCTCACTGTCAAAGTTTGTACTTGCAAAATGTTGTGCTCCTCGCCAACGTGCCACAACTGACCTTTCAGGCCTCTGGATGTTGCTTTTGAGTTGGTTACTTGATGTGCCCTGGGTGTTGACTTGTCTTTGCTTCCTGCAGGAAAGTGCCTCACTTCCACCCTTTGCTGAGATCAGGAACTCACCACAAGGCATACTGTAGATACAAAAGTCCGAACACTCCATGATGCAAATTAGTATGCAAGTCATAGAATCATAGAATGATACAGCACAGATGG
This sequence comes from Squalus acanthias, assembly GCA_030390025.1. Classification (NCBI taxonomy): domain Eukaryota; kingdom Metazoa; phylum Chordata; class Chondrichthyes; order Squaliformes; family Squalidae; genus Squalus; species Squalus acanthias. The sequence continues at coordinate 42,862,163 of CM059432.1, forward strand.
AGGCCATTCGGCCCATCATGCCTGAACCAGCTCTTTGAAAGAGCTATCCAATTAGTCCCACTCCCTTGCTCTTTCCCCACAGCCCTACAAAGTTTTCCCCTTCAAGTATTTATCCAATTCCTTTTTGAAAGTTAGTATTGAATCTGCTTTCACCACCATTCCAAGTAAAGCATTCACTATAACAACTTGCTGCATAATTATTTTTTCTTCATGTCACCTCTGGTTCTTTTGCCAATTACCTTAAATGTGGTTACTTCTGCCTTCTGCCACTGGAAACAATTTCTCCTTACTTATTCTATCAAAACCCTTCATGATTTTCAACACGTCTATCAAATCTCCCCTTAACCTTCTATGTTCTAAGAACAATCCCAGCTTCTCTAATCACTCCACATAGAATCATAGAATAGTACAACACACAAGGAGGCCATTCGGCCCATCGAGTCTGCGGCAGCTCTTTCGAAGAGCAATCCAGTTAGTCCCACTCCCCCGATCTTTCCCCATATCCCTGCAATTTTTTCTCCTTCAAGTATTTATCCAATTCCCTTTTGAAGGCTAGTATTGAATCTGTATCCACCACCCTAACAGGTAGTGCATTCCAAATCCTAACCACTCGTTACGTAAAACGGTTTTTCCTCATGTCACCTCTGGTTCTTTTGCCAATCACCTTAAATCTGTGCCTTCTGGTTATCAACCCTTCAGCCATTGGAAACAGTTTGGGGAAAAAATTTGGTTGCTTTGCGCCTCCCGTTAGCGCCCTAAGAGGGTGCTAACGGGGCGCAAAGCAACTAGCACCCGGGCGCCGCCAACGCCTCCCTCGAAATTCAGCGGGAGGTTAGCGGCGGCGGTAACCGTTAGCACCCCGTGGCGCTGCGCCGCCAGCGATGACATCATCGCTGTGCGCAGCGCCCTGGCCGCGATCTTTGGTAGCGCCCCCTGACTTACCGCCGGACGCTATGTCTGATGGGGTCAGGGGGGCCTATCTGCGGCCGGGGCGGCGCTAATTAAAGGCGAGGTGCCGGGCGGTCATTTTTGTTGCTGGCCGCCTGCCAGCACCTGCCCCCATTGCCGTCCCTGGCATCCTGAGCAGCGCCCCCGTGGAGTGCCAGCTGCGCTCCGTGAGCCCGGCACTTCTCTTGAGTGCCGGGCTCTTTTGTCGGCACTCCGATCTCTGGTGGCCCAGCTGGGATAAAAGTAGCACCCCGGCGAAGTTAGCGCCCCAAAGATAGCGCGACTCCATTTTTCCCCCTTTATCTTTATTTACTCTCAGTAAATCCTTCATGATTTTAAACACCTCTATCAAATCTCCTCTTAGCCTTCTCTGCTCCAAGGAGAACAACTCCAGCTTCTCTAGTTTATCCACATAACTGTAATCCTTTATCCCTGGAACAACTCCAGTAAATCTCTCCTGTACCCTCTCCAGAGCCTTCATGTCCTTCCTAAAGTGTGGTGCCCAGAATTGGACACAATAATCCCGCATGCAGAAAAACCTGGAAGACATTCAGGCTTGGGCTGATAAGTGGCAGGTAACATTCGTGCCACACAAGTGCCAGGCAATGACCATCTCCAACAAAAGAGAGTCTAACCACTGCCTCTTGACATTCAAGGGCATTACCATCACCGAATCCCCCACCATCAACATCCTGGGGGTCACCATTGACCAGAAACTTAACTGGATCAGTCACATATATACTGTGACTACAAGAACAGGTCAGAGGCTAGGTATTCTGTGGCGAGTGTCTCACCTCCTGACTCCCCAAAGCCTTTCCACCATCTACAAGGCACAAGTCAGGAGTGTGATGCAATACTCTCCACTTGCCAGGCTGTGTGCAGCTCCAACAACACAAGAAGCTCAACACCATCAGCTCGCTTGATTGGCACCCCATCCACCACCTTAAACATCCACTCCCTCCACCACCGGCGTACCATGGCTGCAGTGTGTACCATCTACAAGATGCACTGCAGCAACTCGCCAAGGCTTCTTCAGCAGCACCTCCCAAACCTGCGACCTCTTCCACCTAGAAGGACATGGGCAGCAGGAGCATGGGAACACCACCACCTGCAAGTTCCCCTCCAAGTCACACACCATCCTGACTTGGAAATATATCGCCATTCCTTCATTGTCGCTGGGTCAAAATCCTGGAACTCCATCCCTAACAGCACTGTGGGAGTACCCTCACCACATGAAACTGCAGTGGTTCAAGAAGGCAGCTCACCACCACCTTCTCAAGGGCAATTAGGGATGGGCAATAAATGCAGGCCTTGCCAGCGACGCCCACATCCCATGAACAATTTTTTTTTAAAGCTGGGGCCGAACTAGTGTTTAGCATAACTTCCTAGCTTTTTTACTCTATGCCTTTATTAATAAAGGCAAGGATCCTGTATGCCTTTTTAACAGCCTTCTCAACTTGTCCTGCCATGTTCAAAGATTTGTGTACATACACCCCCATGTCTCTCTGTTCCTGCTGCTCCTTTAAATTTATACCATTCAGTTTGTATTGCCTCTCCTCATTCTTCTACTAAAATGAATCACTTCACACTTCTCTGCATTAAATTTCATCTGCCATGTGCCTGCCCATTTTACCAGTCTCTGTCCGCCTGAGGTCTGTTACTATCCTCCTCACTGTTTACTGCATTTCTGAGTTTCGTATCATCTGCAAGCTTTGAAATTATGCCCTGTATACCCAAGTCCAGGTCATTAATATATATCAAAAAGAGCAGTGGCCCAATACTGACCCCTGGGTGACACCACTGTATACTTCCCTCCAGTCTGAAAAACAACTGTTCACTACTACAACAACTGTTCACCACTACCAGGTTCCACCCCTCTCCCGCCCCCCCAACCCCAAGGCCATGCTGGATGCTGGCACTTAAGGCTGAGTCCTGGATGAGTTTGCTGCAGACTCCAAATGAATTTATGGTGAGAGTCCACTGGAGTGGTAAGGGATTTACAGGGCCATGATGTTTAGGAGTTGTCTCACTTTCTTGTATTAGGACATGCAAATTCTGTCTGATTTTGTTGAATTGGCTTGAAGATGAATTGATCAAGATGTTTTGCTAAAATATTTGCTAGGATCTTGTCATCATAGTTCAACATGGTGATGAACTGTATCAGGAACATTGGGGTAAATTTTTGTCTTCACCATCTGGGTGGTAATCTGGTAGAGTGGATTGCCCGCCCATTGTAATCAATGAAATAAAAATTGAGCAGGTTTTACAATGGGTGGGCGATTAACTCCACCAGACGGTAAAGACAAAAATTTATGATATCGCGTTAGCTCTCTTCTTTTCTTATGTGTGAAAGAGATTGCCTTTGGATTGGATGCTGTTGCTAGAAAATTGTGAAGGACTCTAAAGAGGAGGAGCTTGTTTGTTGTATAGGCAGTTGTTTGGTCTGTTGTGTGCCATTAATAGATATCTATATTACCTTGAGAGGTAGCAGTGTATCAAGTTTGTCTCTGCCTTGATTTCTCAATGCAATAACATAGGTCCAAAAATCTGCACGCCTTCTGGCGCAATCCCACCTTTGGGTGGTAGTGTGGCCGAAGACTCGTGAATTAGGCTGAAACCCAAATACGTTGGGTCCTAGCTTGTGCTTAGAGTATTGAAAGAGCCTGTCTTGGGGTAGAACTTCCAACTGCCCCAAACATAATCCCCTGAGTCAGGTGAGAATGGCCAGGAGAAGGGACTAAGGCCAGAAGTTTCCTTAGCTCTGACCTGGGATCCGTCAGGCAGCCGGTATGTCAGGAGAAACAAGGTGCACCACTTCCATGATCTTTGAAAGTTTGAGCCACTTGGAACTCCAAAGAAACAAGCTGCCGTGTTTTTAGTAATTGGCCCCAACCCAAAGTCTGCTGGGCCTGGGGATGCTGGCACAGTTTTGGAATGGCGGGCTTCCACAGGAATAACTGTCCAGCCCCGCTATGGCAGGCACCTTGATATTTGCTCACAGTGGCACAGGCACCCACTAGGAAGATTTTAAATAGTGAACCTCTCCCTGACCCAGCATACTCTGGTGAAGTCAGCGATAGAGGTACCCTGCAGATGGAACATGGCACTTACATCCAGATAAGTGGCATTTGGATATTCGGGCCCCATATCCTTTGCTATTAGTCAGTGAATTGCTTCCTTTGTGGATCCAAGCTTTAGTGGTATAAGCCTTGAAATCATTTCAGACCAGTCCTTTCTTATGTTGAGCTTTAAATGTTTGTTGCCCTCTTGCTTTTTCACACATAACTGTCAGTGTTGGCACAGTGAGGCTGCTTTGAGTAGTATTATTGCATGCTTACACAGGGTAAGTTCTGGTGTTACAAGTATTCCAAGGGGAACCCTGAACTCTCCACATGTATGAGTAGCTACATGGGTTATCTGGTGCATTGATCTCTCAGAATTGCTTTAACATGATAGATTCCCTCTAAGATTTCTGTAGACTAGTTCAATTTGATGCTGGTACCTTGCTGATCTCAGTGTTAGGGCTGTCAGATAGTTTGGGGTGCTGACAAGTTCCTGTATGCCTCTTTGAATTACTAGGCCGGTGTCCATTGGAGTTAGTCTATTGGGAAACTTTGGCCAAATGTGATTAGAATCATTTTTTTCCTAGGCTTCCTTGTGCAATTTTGTGGCAGTCAGCCATGTGTGACCTTCTGTTTCAGTGTGGAGACGACTCACTGCTTTATTCTGACAACTGCTTTGCATGTCAACTGGGTAAAGTCCTGGATTTTGAGGCAGATAGCTGCAAGGATGCAACTACTGACTGGTATTCTTGCATCCCTGCCAATATTGAATTGAAATTTACCAGTGTGTATTGCTTTCACGAATGAAGTGGCAATTGGCTGCATTTTCTTTTAGCTTTCAGTTCCAGATATGCTTGGTTTTGTTTTGGCTGTTTAATGGACTGCTTTAATGAAGATGCCAGTGGGTTGTGGTGAGGACACAAGGTCCACTATGCCTGTCATATCACTGAAACTTTACACTGCGCTTTAACATTTTTATACTTAGCAAACAGTTTTATCACTATTGCTTAGTTTTAAGTGACTATTTTAGCACCATCAAAATGGATACTTAATTTTGCAGTGGTGCTATAAATAATGGAATACTGTTACCTTTTCTGGTGATCTGTGCAGCAAAACTATTAAACATAAACATCTGTTTTCACTTAATACAATCTTCTTACAATATTGCACAGCTTTCTGGTAATCTAATCAAAGGTGTCTGTCATAGTAAATAGTGCTATAGTATGTTTGGAGCCATTTTTATGTGTAGACCTGGATTTCATAACCATAAATTTATCTTCGTTGTTTTTTAAAAGTGGGAATTCACTGTACCTTTCAATGTTAATTTGTTCTCACTCTCCTCATAGTTTAAGTTTGTCGACCACAAAGTCACACTTTCTTATTGCAACTTGAAAAATCAGATTACTTTTTTTAAGCTATAAATTTATTTGGATCAGAGAGAATTTTAATGAGGTTTGAACAAATAAAATATTCCCTCTCCAGAAATGACCCAGTGTCTTTTTGTTGATAGTATTGTAAAGTGTGAGAGTCCCTGGACCTCACAGTTCTTGAGGTCAATGGAAAAGAAAACGCTGTGGCGTGTAGACACGGTGAAAATAAATTGTGGTTAAGTTGATTGTAGTTTTCAGAATTATTTTTATTATGCAAGAAAAAGTATATGTAAAATAAAAAAGACTTGAAATATTTTTGTATCACAGCAAGTTTAAATTGGTAGATAAGATTGGAAGACAAGGAATGGAGAGCTTTAAAAGTGGATCAAAATTTGTTGAATCAGACGGAACAGGATAGTTGTACATATAACTATATGGGTAAGGAAAGAAGTGACTGGTGAGGTGCCTCAGGGATCAGTTTCTGTTTCTGTCCACTTCTACATCATTTACATACATTGGCCCGTATTAAAAATCTGCGCCCTTACCTGAGGGCTCCCGGGACGCACACACATCTGCTCCTGGGCCTCACCAACCTCTAAGTGCGCAGGGCCCACGTATCCCAGAGGCGCATATAGTTCGCAGCGTCCCTGGGAAGACCTGTCAAATATATGAATGGAGATCAATGAAAAAACATAGTAAAAACTTTAAATACATTTTTTAATAAACAGCACATTTTTAAAATGACTTGAAATTACAATAAATTAAGTATTTTAAACAAAAATAAAAATTTTTGAAAAAAGTAATTAAAGTATTTTACAGGGCTAAAAATAAACTTACCTTTATTTTAAAGTATTTTTAAATGATAAATCAGTGAAATTTTTTTTTTAAATTATTTTTATTTTTTTCAACTCTTATCCTGGTAAAAGCAGGCCTTACGCTGTGCATGCCTGAAACCGGCATTTCCGATGTCCCTACGGGTGGGTACACAGCGCATACTCACCCGTGGGCATCGGAATATCCGGGCCATTGTATATAGTAACCAGGGCATAAAAGGTTATAATAACTTGCTGAGTGGTGGCACCAAGCCTCGAAACATGCCCTTGCCAATGACCTTAACAGCTTCTCTTCCAAAAAGGGTGAGTATCATTGTATTTTGTGGCATCAGCTGCTCCATGATGGCTGGTCCCCTGTCTGTCATGTCCCATTCCCTGTGGTTGTGTGCAGCCTTGGCCAATAAGATGGACCTGGAAGATTGCATTTATTCTCCTTGCTACTTCCCTCCTTGCAGCTTGCATTTCTATCTTCATATTTAAATTTAGTTCCCAGAAGTTTGTGGGAATGGGTGATACGGTGAGTTACATGCTGCCCTTTTCAGCTGTGGGACATTGAGTTCAAATTCAGACCAGCTGGATGAAATGAAAGTTCCTTCTGGCTGTTTGTGGGGGGGTCCAATATTTTTGATACAATAATCCAGTTCTTGGTGAGGATGGGCCCACAACACCACTGGTGATTTGGCACTAAATTGGTAATCTCACTCCAAAAGACCACAGGGTGATTAGTGTGGGAAATGGTGCAGTGGGGGAGCGGGGTGGGGGCGGGGGGGGCATGCTCTTCTGAGGTTGGGGCAGACCTGGGAGTGTTTGTTGCTGACACCGGATTCTCGAATCAAGGGATATGAAGATAGGGCGGGAAAGTGGAGTTGAGGTAGATCAGCCATGATCTTATTGAATGGCGGAGCAGGCTCGAGGGACCGAATGGCCTACTCCTGCTCCTAATTCTTATGTTCTTATGTTCTTATGGCCTTGTATTCCCAAAAGACTTGCACTTTGTCACACCACCTGCAGGAGATGTCCTTAATGAAGTTTTGCATATGTTGCTCCTTGCAGCTATATCCTCACACAGCAAACAATTTATTTGCACATCCCAAAATTGTCTTTCCTTTAATAACCAGAAACAGCCTTTAAAGAACTGCCGGTTGGCCAAGTTATATGACTGGCAGTCAATAATGCTCCTTGTCTGACTCTTAATCTAATAGAGGGAAGGGCTTGCTTTACAAAATTCGGCGAGACCTGCCCCTCTTTGATGCTGGCACAGTTGTGCCTATGCCATGGTGAGCACAGCCCTGATTTTGCTGGTCTAGGAAAATCATCAACAACAACAACAACAACTTGTATTTATATAGCGCTTCACAGGAGTACTGTAGCCAAATTTGCTGATGATACAAAGATAGGTGGGTTAACAAGTTGTGAGGAGGACATAAAGGGCTCGATTTTGCCAGGCCCGAGGAGGCGGGAATAGAGGCGTGTGGGGTGTTAAAATTGCAAAAAATGGCGGGCGGGCCCGACCCCGCCTCCATCCCGCCTCCGAGCAATTTTCCCAAATGCGTGGTATCTGATCCTGCCTCCAAGAGGTGGGATAGGCCCTTAAGGCCCTTAACAACCACTTAATTGCCTCTATAATCCCATTTTGAGAGGCCTTTCTGATTTTAAGACTTTTCCAACGTGCTATACGCCTCCTCTGAAACACGACGGTGAAACCTGGCGGTAGCACACTTGGATTGTTGACTATCCGCTGCAGGTCCACCATCAAAAAGGAGATTTGATCAATCATCATTCTGAGGGAACTTTTAGCAGTCATAACCATTGTTGTGGAAGTTTGGAGCTTGGAGCCTGGAGTAGTAGTGGTGGTGGTGGTGGTGGTAAAAAAAATCTGGGAGCAGACTTAGGTCTCCTGCTGCTCATTTTGCCTCCAGGCCCCTCTCACAGCAAAGGCCAAAAGGTTCCCAGTCTTTGCAGACCTTAAATGCAGCAGCAATGATGACATCATCAGAGGTGACTTTCAGACTGAAAAAACTAATTGGGTCATGGGTTCCCACATGCTGGAACTCAATAGCCCAATTAGGGGAAAATCAAATAATTCTCCCACATCCAATCGGAGTCGGGTGGCTAACACGAAAAGCGGATGACATGACCCCAGCCCGCCCCATGACAAAATCGAGCCCAAAGAGTCTGCAAAGGGATACAGATAGGTTAAGTGAGTGGGTAAAAATTTGGCAGATGGAGTATAATGTGGGAAAATGTGAGGTTATCCACTTTGGAAGGAAGAATGAAAAAGCAAATTATTATTTAAATGGAGTGAGACTACAAAATGCTGCGGTACAAAGGGATCTGGGGGTCCTAGTACATGAAACACAAAAAGTTAGCATGCAGGTACAGCAAGTAATTAGGAAGGCTAATGGAATGTTGGCCTTTATTGCTAGGGGTATGGAGTATAAAAGTAGGGAAGTTTTGATGCAACTTTATAGGGCGCTGGTGAGACCGCACCTGGAGTACTGTGTACAGATGTGCTCTCCATATTTAAGGAAGGATATACTTGCATTGGAGGCAGTACAGAGAAGGTTCACTAGGTTGATTCCTGGGATGAAGGGGTTGACGTATGATGAAAGGTTGAGCAGATTGGGCCTATACTCATTGGAGTTTAGAAGAATGAGAGGTGATCTTATTGAAACATATAAGATTCTGAGGGGGATTGACAGGGTGGATGCTGAGAGGATGTTTCCCCTAGTGGGGGTATCTAAAACTGGGGGCATAGTTTCAGAATAAGGGGTCGCCCATTTAAGATGGAGATGAGAAGGAATTTCTTCTCTCAGAGGGTCATGAATCATTGGCATTCTCTACCCCGGAGAGCTGTGGAGGCGGAGTCACTGAATATTCAAGGTGGAGATTGACAGACATTTGAACTACAAGGGAGTTAAGGGGTATGGGGAGAGAGCGGGAAAGTGGTGTTGAGGACAAGATTGGATCAGCCATGATCTTATTGAATGGCGGAGCAGGCTCGAGGGACCGATTGGCCTACTCCTGCTCCTGGTTCTTATGTTCTTATGTAAAAGACAAAAAATTTGATACCGAGCCACATAAGGAGAAATTAGGGCAGATGTCCAAAAGCTTGGTCAAAAAAGAGGTAGGTTTTAAGGAGCGTCTTAAAGGAGGAAAGAGAGGTGGCGAGGCAGGGAATTCCAGGGCCTAGGCAGCAGAAAGCAAGGCCACCAATGGCTGAGTGATTATAATCAGGGATACTCAAGAGGGAAGAATTAGAGGAGCGCAGTTATCTCAGGGGATTGTGGGGCTGAAGGAGTTTACAGAGATAGGGAGGGGCGAGGCCATGGAGGGATCTGGAAACAAGGATGAGAATTATGAAATCGAGGCGTTGCTTAACCGGGAGTCAATGTAGGTCAGCGAGCACAGGGGTGAGGGGTGAACGGGACTTGGTGCAAGTTAGGACACGGGCAGCAGAGTTTTGGATGACCTCAAGTTTACGTAGGGTAGAATGTGGGAGGCCAGCCAGGAGTGCGTTGGAATAGTCAAGTCTAGAGGTAACAAAGGCATGGATGAGGGTTCAGCAGCGGATGAGCTGAGGCAAGGGCGGAGACGGGCGATGTTACAGAGGTGGAATTAGGGCTGTAGTGCTTTTAAACTGGAGTTGTTAAATAAATGTATTTGGCATAATTTACTTTTTGAAACAATCATGCTTTAGAAAACATCTTAAGGTAATGACTTATGACATGAAACATTAAATTAATTTTATTGTAATTCTACTCTATAATTTTTTTTTATATTTAGATGTATTCCAGTCCTTCCTATTGTTCAGTATGGATTTGTGCCATTGAATTTTTTTTTACAGGGAACATTTTATATTATTATTTCAAAATTTAATTACCCAGAATATTTTATAAAGAATGTTGTGTGAATATAAAAGTGCCATCTGAATCTAGGCATTTCCTATTTTCTAGTAAATGTGGCATTCTCACTGCTGACAGAGCAGATTTGTAAATGCCACCATATGGGTTTTGAAAACTAGTTGCACTGATGATACCCCACACATGTCGGAGATGGTATGTATTGTTGGCACTTTCCCTCAACAGAAACAAGCACAGCTTTGCATACTTGGGCAGATGGCTCGGGATGTGATGCCAGGATAGCAGTGAATTAAAGGTTATACCCACCAGGTTTGAAGATCTGCCAGTTTGGGTTGGTACAGAAGCTTCTGCCCACCTGCTTATCAGCCTCAGGACAGCTGGCATTTCTTTTTTCTAGATTGAGCTGAGTGCTGTAGGGAATAATCGTCATCTGTTAGCCAGTTTCTGGTTTTAAGTCTCATCAAAAATATGTGCCAGAGAAGTACATTGTGATAAAATGCAAAGAAAGATCATTTACTGTTTTTACACTTAATTATAAAAGTATTTTATTTCAGGGAAAAAGTTATACATATCAGTGAAAATGTATAGGCTACAGAATAGCTAATAAATTATACAAAATAAGTTGCGAAAAAGAACTACTTTGGCAAAACCACAATGGAAGATAAATTGTGAGACTGTGAAATTGTTAGAATGCAGAGCCTTTGCCATATAAATGGCATGGAAAATGTTGTAAATATTTATTAAATAAATGCAATAAAGTACAAATTCACATTCGCTCACAATAATTGTCTGTTTCTGCTCACAGTAAAGCACTAAAATTTGTAAACTGCATCTCTTAAAGTAAAACATATGTGAAAATCTTTTTATAAACACTCCTAAACATGGAGAAAATTACTTTCAAATGGAACAACAGGAGTGTATTTGAATTACAGTTAACAGTATTCTGAAAAAAGATACCTCTGATTTGTTGTGCATATAGAGTATTAAAGAACAATGGTACGGAGTGAAGGTAATGGCTGCCATTAGTGGTTCCAGTCAACTTGTGTGTAAGTGTCTTTTGACAGGAGAGCTATATACTTTACAGTAGACATGATGAAAAGCAGCCCTGTTTATGATTTTAGCCCAGCTGCCTTATTGATGGATAGAATCTCTAACACATGGTCCAGGTGGCTTCTAAAGCTGACTCTCTGCAGAAACTTCCATTTGTACATCTTAAACCATTTATTTGATTGGAACAGGATTTTCTGACTAAGTGCGGTTACTGAGTTCAGTGGTGTGGTTGTGCTGCAAATCCAAGCTGTACTTTTCACTCATAAACATTTTTGTACTCTTCTACTTTTCCTGATGTAAAAGGAATTCCTTTCGTGGATTACAACTATCTTCATCTTTATCTGGTGCACAATATTTTAGCATTTAATAGGTTTTGTGCAAAATCCTTCTAAATATTTGCTGTTTTACTGGAAAACATTGCTCTACCCCCTAGCTGATTGGAATTGAGATCTCAGCTGCCAAGATACTGATGGATGCTTTATGTCTGGTTGCCTTAACCATGAATTTGACCTTCAGTATTTACTCTGGATGTTCAGTGGAGCAGAAAAGTTTTCTAATTTTTTTCCCACATACCCATCATACCAGTGTTGATTCTAAATGCATTTTCCTATATTAATAGGTTTCTTTTTGTCCTAATTCACAATTAAGTCAGATGGGATACTGGAGAGATGTATGATGTTTTGTACTGTTGGTTTTATGCTTTTGTTTCCTTTTTCTAACTTGATTTATATCAGAAGGATATGCCAACTTTACACTGAAGTACTTGTATTCTTACTATGCAGTAAACTGTTTTACTGCTTCAGGTCCCTGTTTAAGACTGCATTCCAGTTAAGTGTACACATGCACATACTGTCTAGAGAGTGTCTGTAGTGCATTAAAGAGCTTACATGCGTTCTGCAGGCTCTGCTCTCAATTTTATATTCATGTCAACTGGGTGCAGTAAAACCTCACCAGGAAATGTTGATGTGGAGTGCTAAAATGCCGTAAAAATCCATTCATGAAGGGAGATTCCAGTGTAGTTCTATACATGTAAACAAAATAATTTAAGATCCAATACTATAAGTGAAATGGTATTGCTTGATTTAGGAAAAAAGTGTGAGGGATTCTTGTTTGGGGGGCAGTTTTGGCAGTAAGTATACAGGGCCTCACGAATATGCTATTACCCACGTTTCCACATGGCAGTTGATCATTAACAGTAAATTAAGATAACAAATCAGGACAGTCGTTCAATAATTGATGTAACTAGTTTACAAGCTAGAAATTAGACCCTTGACACTTGGAAGTTAACATGCAATAATACCAACAAAGCACAGTTGTGGAAAATGGGCATCCCTACAGAGCAGGAGGTCATTCTTGTTGTGAATGAAGTGCTGAAGAGGATGCCTGATATGTATATGACTTAATTGTCAACTTTCCCTCAACTAGTAACAACTTACATTTATATAGCACCTTTAACGTAGTAAAATGTCCCAAGGTGCTTCACAGGAGCGTTATCAAACAAAATTTGACACCGAGCCATATAAGGAGATATTAAGGCAGCTGACCAAAAGCTTGGTCAAAGAGGTAGGTTTTAAGGAGCGTCTTAAAGGAGGAAAGAAAGGTAGTGAGGCAAAGAGATTTAGGGAGGGAATTCCAGAGCTTAGGGCCTTGGCAGCTGAAGGCATAGCCACCGATGGTGGAGCGATTAAAATCGGGGATGCGAAAGAGGCCAGAATTGGAAGAGCTCAGATATCTCGGAGGGTTTTATGGCTGGAGGAGATTACAGAGATAGGGAGGGGCGAGGCCATGGAGGGATTCGAATACAAGGATGAGAATTTTAAAAATCGAGTCATTGCTTAACTGGGAGCCAATGTTGGTCAGCGAGCACAGGGGTGATGGGACATAACCTCATGTGAGGCTATGGCACAAAATGAGGACGAAGTGGAAAAGGACCTCCCAGACTTTCAAGGAAAGAATTGTCATTAGTAACATTTAAGACCTATAAGCTTCTATGCAGCAAAAGAAAATCCACTCCACTCTTGCATGTGACTAATGTGCAGACAATATTACAAAAGTTGTTGGGTTCCTTGATAATCTAGCATGTTGTATTGAAATCCAGTTTAATGGAAATTCACATTGCAGATTCGTACAAAGTTTTGAATGAAAATCAAAATTACTTCTTAGTTTTTCTGACATGCATTCAGGTCTGAGCACTGGGCCTGGCTAACTTGAGGGATGCTTGCAGTCTATATCTCTTGATTGAGCAATGGACAGGTAATTTATACTTGTCTCAGATAGGTAGATGACTGACTGGCTGCTCTGAAAAATCCCGTACAATTTGATCTGAAACCCTTTAGAGAAATAGCTCCGCGGTCAGCATTGTATGTCTGATGGTCTTAAATACAAATCAGCACATCTTTTGAATCAATTAATGAAATGGCACAGGACTTTATCACCTCTGCCTAAGGCATACTCGGCATTGCCAGGCAGCAATCCATATTTCAGCACTAGTTCTTGTTTTATTAATCAGGGATTGAATAAAACTTCTCCAGCAGTGCTCCCACTGGTGACACAGGTTTACAAACCCAAGCAGGGGAATACATGGATATCACAAGAATAGATAAATAATACTGAATGTGGATGCTACATTGTATTTCTCAAAACTGATTATAATGTATATATATTTTTCAACATTGTCCCCCCTCTCCTGAAGATATTGACTCCTGCTAGGGCGCACTTCTATTGTTAGAATGGCTCCAGTGGAAGCTGAAGACTAAAAGTTTTTATTCTTCAGCCCATTTGGTCCTTACGGGGACTTTAGAAGGGTGGGAGTCCTACTGTTGATGTGCTCTTGCAGCTGCCCCAGCTATCCAAATGACTCAGTCCCCAGGATTTCTCCAACCTTGGGCAAGAGCACGTGGGGGTTCCTCTTCAATGTACTTATGCTGATGGAGTGGAACCTGAGGAATTTCCAGGCTTTGGACTCAATTCTTGAAATGAGGTGAAAGAGAGATGACATTGCAGAGGTATATAATACTAAGTGGAATAGAAAAAGTTAATCTGGACCACAATATCAAGTTAAATATGAATGTAGGATATGCAGATGTATGTACAAATTGGTAAAAGGCAAATACTGTACTGATGATAGGAAGTACTGGAGCTTATAATAAGAACAGTAGGGACCGGAGGGGGAAGGTCGGAAGGCTGAAGGGTCATCGGGGGCCAGAGGGGTAGGTCAGAAGGCCAAGGGTGATCGGGGACTGGAGGAGGTAGGTCAGAAGGCCGGAGGGGTGATTGGAGGCCGGAGGGGGGATTGGGGGCTGGAGGGGGTGGTCGGGTCCGGGGGCCGGAGGGGGGATGGGTGGTCGGAGGGGTGTGGGAGGCTGGAGGGGGGTTTCGAGGCCAAGGATCAGTGGCCTCATGGGGGGGGGGGGAGGGGTTCCGAGGCCTTGAGGAGGTGGAAGGTCAGGGTGGGAGATCAGAAGGGTTGGGGGGATGTCTGATCGTGGGAGGTTGGTGAGACAGGAATGCTGGATCCAGCAGCTAAGTGGAAAGGCACTTACCTCCTGGATCTGGCAGTCCTGGCCTTCATTTAGCCGACGGGTTCCGCGAGGCCAGGGAAACTCGCCCGGCCGCAGTTAATTTTAAAATGGTGGATCACCATGAGGCACAGAGCCTCATTATAATATTTAAAATGCCAATCCAGGTTGGCTGCCCGCCTCCCCATCCCGTTTCCATTAAAACCGGAAGTCGGCAGGTTGGGGTCGGGATTCAGATTTTTAACTCTAACCTCCCACCCAACCCCATCCCACCCATTTTTGGGGGTTAAAATTCGTCCCCAAGTATTATAAGATTAATTGCAGAATAATGGTCCTTGTCAGAAGAGCATGAGTGTGATATTTTTCTTTTCATACGTCAGGTTTCCCTGTGACCTTCCTGAGTGAGATTGCCAATTAGTGCCAACTGCCCACTTGGAATTACAAGACATCCCAAACTTATTTCATGTGGGTTACTTACCTCCAGCAGACAGAAGAGGTTTTTATTAGTCTGTTGTGAATTCAAACACTGGTGTCAGAGGTGAAAGACCCATGGCTAACCCACTACACCACTCAGACCCCTATAAATTTGATCTTAATAGCTGCCACCTTTTCCTTTGTTATTTAGTTATTTCTTCTTTTTCAATAATAACCTTTGCTTATTTTCCTCTCCTTTAACTCATGCCCTTCATTATTTTCTACCCTTATTGGATTGATTAAATTTTTCAGACAAAATTTATCAATGTAAGAATGACTCTCAGCCACTAAACCCAACCAGCATAAACAGCCTGCGTATAAAAGGTCATCAGGGAGATCAGGGACTTGCCAGCACCTTAAATAGCTGTCTGCAGAAATGTGATAAACAGAGACAACAAAATGCTAACTTAGATAAGGAGGGGAAAATTCAGATCACCTCCTTTGAATGTATGCCCCATGGTTAAGGAGTAAACTTGTGATTATCATTCTTAATGGTCTTCCACCCTGCTGCATTGGAACAGATTTTCAGTACTCACTCCCATAAGGATGACACTTCTATTGGGGCATTTTAGTTCTTTGGAAAACTGTAAAAATTGGACATAAAATGAAGTTCCATTACAGCATGAATGAATAAAGGCAAATAATTCAAGTTAAGGTTGAGAAAAATCTCTTTGGAGACTTTAGTTGCAGATACTTAAACAATTCATTGGGAGGCTAAAGTCCCACTGGAGGTTTGATCGTTATACCAATTTGGGAGAACTGGGTCTTTTGTAGCATCAGGGATTTTCTTTAAATATTTTTGCAGAGACGTAATTAGTAACCCCTACAAAAACAGAAGAACCATTACCCCTAGTGCCCAGCACTCCTGCTGCCTTGGGGATGGGGTATGAGGGACAGTTGGCTGGTAGGTAGCTAATGAACCTTGCTATTGGGAAGGAGAGGGATTAATTGGTAGGAATACCTCCTCTGAGAGGACAGTGTAATTATACAGTATTGATGCATCAAAACATAGCACAAGATTGTTTACTTCACATTTGATGTTATACTTGCTACTGTGTGAACTATTGCTTCGCATCACATGTGGGATTTTCAAAGGTGGCTTTCAAGTTTTTAAAAATCTTTTAAGCAGGAATATGATTAGGAGCATGATGAAATCATTGCATCAATTTTATCATTGTCCATCTCAGTTTAGAAATCTGATTTTTAAAAAAGCAAGTAATTTTTTACCAAAACAATAATGGTTAAGTTACTATTTTTATGATAAAGTTAGCTAATCAAAGCAAACATATAGCACACAAATGAGTCAATCATAAGTTCTGTAGAATAAATCAAAAATCTCAGTTTATTCAATACATCTACCATAAAAAAAATCACACTATTTTCTGATGCTGCAACATTTATTGCTACAATTTGAATACTTCTAAATTTTCCAGTACTGTAAAAGGTAGTATTGTATTCCCAATATTGCGAAAGAAGAATTTTGTAATTTGGAGTTCAAAATGTTATAAGAACATAAGAATATAAGAAATAGGAGCAGGAGTCGGCCATTTGGCCCCTCGAGCCTGCTCCGCCATTCAATAAGATCATGGCTGATCTGATCTTGGCCTCAACTCCACTTCCCTGCCCGCTCCCCATAACCTTTGACTCCCCTATCATTCAAAAATCTGTCTATCTCCACCTTAAATATATTCAATGACCCAGCCTCCACAGCTCTCTGGGGTAGAAACATTCACTACCCTCTGAGAGAAGAAATTCCTCCTCAATGTTAGTAAATGTTAACTGGGTCCATAGCAACATATATATATCACAACCTTCACCACCATATTTCTCTCAGATACTGCAAAAGAATAGAAATTTGTAACCCCCTCAAAACAAAGATCATAGGGAAGATTTTCAGGGTATAGCAGCCTTGTCAGGGACAGAATCCAGAATGATTATTTTGAATCATGTTCCCAACAACCTCCTCTCCTGACCTCTGCACAATGACTTTTGCCCCTTTATTATTCCCCCCCACTGCCACCTTCCCAATTCCCCAGCTAGTTCCTGGGGGTTATTTTGGTGAAAGGGTGACCTTTCGTCATCGACCTGAAACATTTTATGCCTCGACTGTATTATATGAACCAGCAACAGTTGATTTTTAAAAATTTGTTTATGCGATGTGGGCGTCGCTGGCAAGGCCAGCATTTATTGTCCATCCCTGATTGCCCTTGAGAAGGTGGTGGTGAGCCGCCTTCCTGAACCGCTGCAGTCCGTGTGGTGAAGGTACTCTCACAGTGCTGTTAGGTATGAGTTCAAGAGTTGAACATGAGTTCAAGGTAGTTACACAAATCCTGGTGTTCACAGTATTTTGCAACCTCAAGATAAATTTCCACTGGGGTGGGGTTACACCTTCTGCATTTCTCCATGAATGCAACATGAAATGTACCTGTAGTCATTCATTAATGGCCCGTAAATTCCGATAGGAGGCATCCTGCGTGCGGATGTCTCCTATTGGGAAAAAATCTACACCCTTACCTTAGGGCTCCCGAGGTCAGGACTCTTCTGCTCCTGGGCCTCTCCTGGTGCGCGCGCAAAGGCCCAGGTATCCCAGGGGCACAGGCAGCGTCCCTGGGATCACGTGGGCCAGGCGAGCCAATGGGAGAAGGGAATCCCCCTTCATACTTTTGACAGGTAGACCTGTCAAAAGTATGAATGGGGATCACTGAAAAAAGACACTACAACATTAAATAATTTTTTTTTTTATCACATTTTTAAAATGAGTTAAAATATTTTAAACAAAAATTTAATTTTTTGAAAAAAAGAATTTCTGTTTTTTACAGGGCTAAAAATAAACTTACCTTTTTAAAAGTATTTACATTATAAATGAGTGAATTTTTTTTTTTTAACTTTTTTAAACTCTTATGCTGGTAAAAGCAAGCCTTACGCCAGCTTTTGCCAGGCGTAAGATTTTTAATGGATTTCAGCAGGCGGAGGTTCTGCAGAAAGCGGAACTCTCCACCTGCAGAGGCCCTTCTCCAGGGCAGGCGTGCGATCTGTCAAGAGGATTCTTGACAGATCGGAAATGCCGGTTTTCAGCGCATGCGCTGTGCATGCCTGAAACCGGCATTTCCGATGTCCCTACGGGTGTGTACACAGCGCGTACACACCCGCAGGCATCGGAAAATACTGGCCTATGTGTATGCTACCAATTTAAATTTCAAAATTACTAGCTATAAGTGGTGTTTCATTTATTATGGAGCACTCTGGGGAAGTCAAGCTAGAAATAGGTAAACTTCGAAGGATTTGTAGTGCAGTTATACCATGATTGTATATAGAGCTCCCATAGGACCAGTAGATCCCAGGCAATATCATTCTAAAATGGCATCACCCTATTCAAAATTCAACATTTTTAAAATAATCAGATCAGCACAATAATAAATTTTCTTTGAATGCAATACAAAATTTTAAAATATATAATGACCACAGTCAAGTAATAAATTAATACCAAATCATGAATTACGCCTGCCATAAGGAACAAAGATAGCTGTGCTCTGAACAAGTTTCTTTCTGATTGAAATTAGGCGTCGGGCTTACTTGTTTAGGCGCAGGGACCAATCCCACCATAGAGGTGAGAACGAAATTGTACCCCCATATATTTTCAAAGATGTGGAAAAAATATTTCAGCAGTGGCTAATTTTAGTTATCTGCCTGTGAATAAAGGGAGCAAAATCAAAAGCTGGGAATAAGGCAGGAGCCCGGGAGATCATCAAGAACAACAAGCAAAAATAAAAACCAGCAAAAAGCACACTGTAGCCAGTATTGGTTTACTGAATACTTCACATTGTTTTCTCATTAGTGTAATAAAAAGTTTGTCATTTATACTTCATCAAAAGAAAAGTATTAATATATTAACTAAGGCAAATTCTTCTACTGCTTAATACAGTTGTAATAATTCACAGAAAAGTTACTGTAGATTATCTAATTGTTTGTCATCTCTATTTCCAGCTAATGCCTGTGGTACCATTTTGGTCTTTTTGCAATTGACTACAGCAGGCTCTATTTAAAGAAATAAAGTAGTTGAATGATAATCATTCAAGTTGGAAGGAGTTAGAAGAAACTCTTGAACTGAACAATGAAGATTTTGCTATAAAGTGCACTTTCCTTGAGTGCACCAGGACTCCAGAGACTTCTACATAAGAATTTTATAAATGTTGCTTCACCGAACAAGTAGTCTAGAAGGCAAAGCCAGCATCTCACCAAGACAAAAACTGTGGAAGTTTAATTCATATTTAATTGCGCAATTAAATTTGGACAGTGAACAAAATAAGCAGCTCATGCACATGGGTTTTTCCACTTTATTACCTTCAATATACACTGAATGTCCATGTGCCTTTTATGACTATCACCTTTATGAAAAGTTATTCCATGTATCAAATCCGTGGCCAAGTACAGTGCTTGCTCCTTTTGGCCATCCATGTCTGCCTGGTGTCTGTCATTGTTTCCCTCTGACAGGTTGATTGCAATCCCAATAGGTTGCAATTGTATAGAATATAGCTGGTTACATACGCTTGGGCAAAACCAGTGTTAACTGTAAATGTCAGTCCAATGTATAAAAGGAATTTACTGGCTGCAAAACCTTTCTCCTATTTTGGGCTAAAGGTAAATGAAAAATAATTAAACCATCTTTGATTTGAAATCTCTTTTATGACTGCTGGGAATGGCAACATGGGTGCTTTCTGCCCTCTCATACAGTTTTTGACAGGCTATTTGACCAAGTGAGACATCACAGCAAAGTCTGATTTTGTCCTTGTCTAATGTTCATTCCA
Source organism: Squalus acanthias (assembly GCA_030390025.1). NCBI lineage: Eukaryota > Metazoa > Chordata > Chondrichthyes > Squaliformes > Squalidae > Squalus > Squalus acanthias. The sequence continues at coordinate 42,882,086 of CM059432.1, forward strand.
GTGCATTCTATAGGGAACGGTAGCGTAGTGGTAATGTCACTGGACTAGTAATCCAGAAGCCTGGACTAATGATCCAGAGCCTGGGTAGTCCTGTCCCACTGGCAGGACAGACCCACCAGGGGTGGCGGCACAGTGGTATACAGTCGGGAAGGAGTGGCCCTGGGAGTCCTCAACATTGACTCCGGACCCCATGAAGTCTCATGGCTTCAGGTCAAGCATAGGCAAGGAAACCTCCTGCCACCTACTGCCCTCCCTCAGCTGATGAATCAGTACTCTGCCATGTTGAACACCACTTGGAAGAAGCACTGAGAGTAGCAAGGGCACAGAATGTACTCTGGCTGGGGGAATTCAATGTCCATCACCAAGAGTGGCTCGGTAGCACCACTACTGACCGAGCTGGCTGAGTCCTGAAGGACATAACTGCCAGTCTGGGCCTGCGACAGGTGGTGAGAGAACCAACACGAGGGAAAAACCTACTTGACCTTGTCCTCACCAATCTATATGACAGCATTGGTAGCAGTGACCACCGCACGTCATTGTGGAGACAAAGTCCCGTCTTCACACTTAGGACATCCTCCATCATGTTGTGTGGCACTACCACTGTGCTAAATGGGATAGATCCAGAACAGATCTAGCAGCTCAAAACTGGGCATCAATGAGGTGCTGTGGGCCATCAGCAGCAGAAGCAGCAGAATTGTATTCCACCACAATCTGTAACCTCATGTCCCGGCATATCCTTCACTCTACCATTACCATCAAGCCAGGGGACCAACCCTGGTTCAATAAGGAGGGTAGAAGAGCATGCCAGGAGCAGCACCAGGCGTACCTAAAAATGAGGTGCCAACCTGGGGAAGCTGCAACATAGGACTTGCATGCATGCATGCTAAACAATGGCAGCAGCATGCTATAGACAGGGCTAAGCGATCCCACAATCAACGGATCAGATCAAAGCTCTACAGTCCTGCCACATCCAGTCGTGAATGGTGGTGAACCATTAAACAACTAACGGGAGGAGGAGGCTCCATGAATATCCCCATCCTCAATGATGGTGGAGCCCAGCACGTGAGTGCAAAAGACAAGGCTGAAACATTTGCAACCGTCTTCAGCCAGAAGTGCCGAGTGGATGATCCATATCGGCTTACTCCTGAGGTTCCCACCATCACAGAAGCCAGTCTTCAGCCAATTCGATTCACCCCACATGATATCAAGAAACAGCTGAGTGCACTTGATACAGAGGCTAGGTATTCTGCGACGAGTGTCTCACCTCCTGACTCCCCAAAGCCTTTCCACAATCTACAAGGCACAAATAAGGAGTGTGATGGAATACTCTCCACTTGCCTCGATGAGGGCAGCTCCAACAACACTCAAGAAGCTCGACACCATCCAGGGCAAAGCAGCCCGCTTGATTGGCACCCCATCCATCACCTTAAACATTCACTGCCTCCGCCACCAGCGTACCGTGGCTGCAGTGTGTACCGTCTACAAGATGCACTGCAGCAACTTGCCAAGGCTTCTTCGGCAGCACCTCCCAAACCCGAAACCTCTTCCACCTAGAAGGACAAGGGCAGCAGGCACATGGGAACAGCACCACCTCCAAGTCACACACCATCCTGACTTAGAAGTATATTGCTGATGCTTCATCGTCGCTGGGTCAAAATCCTGGAACTCCCTACCTAACAGCACTGTGGGAGTACCTTCACCACACGGACTGCAGCGTTTCAAGAAGGCGGCTCACCACCACCTTCTCAAGGGCAAGTAGGGTTGGGCAATAAATGCTGGCCTTGCCAGCGATGCCCACATCCCATAAAAAAAAATTAAAACATTAAAATTCTCCTGCAGGGGTCACTGGATAGTGAACAGGAGTGGAAAGTCTGGCTGATATTTCCACTCCCTTGTCCAAGGGTGTTGATTGTAGTGCCCCTACTGCTGCCCTCACTGAAGTCAGCGAACTCATCACAGAATGGGCAACAAAGCTGGCCTACATTGCTTTGTACCATACTAAAAAAAGAAAGACTTGCATTTATATAGCGCCTTTCACAACCACCAGACGTCCCAAATGCTTTACAGCCAATGAACTACTTTTGAAGTGGAGTCACTGTGTAACGTGGGAAACACGGCAGCCAATTTACACACAGCTAGCTCCCAGAAACAGCAATGTTTTTTGTTATGTTGATGGAGGGATAAATATTGGGCAGGACCCCAGGGATAACTCCCCTGCTCGTCTTCGAAATAGTGCGCTGGGATCTTTTACGTCCACCTGAGAGAGCAGACGGGGCCTTGGTTTAATGTCTCATCCAAAAGATGGCACCTCCGACAGTGCAGCAGTCCCTCAGTACCGCACTGGAGCGACAGACTAGAGTTTCTGTGCTCGAGTCCCTGGAGTGGGATTATGAACTCACAACCTTCTGACTCAGAGGCGAGAGTGCTACCCACTGAGCCACAGCTGACACTCAAAAAACGAAGTAATGCATTTACCATTTGAGCTAGCAGGCAGAAATTGAAGGGTTTTGTTTTTTTGCTTTGCGGAGTTCAGAAAGGATGGCTGCAGGAATGACACAGTGACCGCTAACAGAGTTATTGCTCATAACTGGTAACAGTGGCAAAGCACTGGTGTATGCAAGTGCCACCATCAAAGTGCAAATATAAAACAAGGAAGTGTTACTAAACTACATGCAAGGTCAATGCAAAAGGAATTACATTTTGTCCAATCACTGAGGTAATGTGATACTATATAGCACCTAAATATTACTTTAATTAGATCATATTTTGTGCAGTACAGATTTTTGTTGCTTAGTTTCAGTGTATAATTAATTGAGGGGTTATGTTTCTCCAGATGTTTTCCTTAGTCACTGGTTTGGATTAATTTATTAGTGTAGCCTTTTTGTTTACATTTACGTATTGTTTTATGGAAATACATCCTTCACCAACTAAGGTAACATATGTAAATAATAGAAATTTTTGGCATTCTGTCAGGACACTGAGTGATCTCCTCAGCTTTATTTCCAGGGGGAATTGTGTGAATGAAAACTTAGAACCAACACCACAAGAGGGCTGACCTTGTTAACAAAAAGAAAATCCTGATTGGCTGAACCTCAGTGATTGTATCATGTCAATTAAAGGAATCGTCAAAGCTTAACTGTTATCTTCAATTATTTTTGAAATTGTGATCTCAATACTTACATTAGAAAAAATTATAACTTTTAAATATTACTATGCTGTGACTAAACTGTTATGAACATACGAACAATGATGGACAGGAAAAGCCCCCCTGGTCCATTCAGCCTATCCCACACAATTGTGATGCCTTGTGCATCACAATATTTACATACCCAAAAACCATGTGATCTCCTGGGAGAGGCGAAAAAACAGAGAAAAATGCAGGCCAATTTGGGGGGGAAAAAATCTGGGAATTTCCTCTCCGATCCCCTTCGGCGATCATAACTATTCCAAGAGATCACCCTGGCCCTGATAATGCTATGCAGTATCTATCATTTGTACGAGATGGTCGCTGCCCCAGCCAGAAACAGGTCCAGCTCTTGCCTGAAGGAATTCAGTAAATCAGCATCCACTGCATGAGAGGGCAGCCTGTTCCAGAGGTCCACTATTCTCTGGGAAAAGAACCACCTCCTAACGTAGATCTGGTCTTTGCAACTTAAAATTGTCTTGGTCCTTCATAACCTATTGGAACAAACTGTCTACTTGAGCACAATCTATTCTCTACATCATCTTATAAACCTCTATCAAATCATCCCATAGTCTATGCTTCTCTAAAGTGTAGAGTTCCAGCTCTTTTAGCCTATCTTCATAACTAAGATGCTTCAACCTGGGAATTAATCTAGTGGCCCTCCTTTGCATCCTTTCCAAAGCCTCAATATCATTCAACATGTGGAGACCTAAACTGGACACTGTATTCTAACTGAGGCCTGACCAACGTCTTGCACAAGTACAAAATAGTATGTTTTGTCTGATAATCAATTGTCCTATAAGTGCACCCTAACACCCTATTCGCTCTAGCTATCGCTTCACGAAATTGCTCATGCACCTTTAAAGATCTATGCACTAGAATGTTCAGATCTCTTTCTTTCTCCACCTGCTTTAATGCTTTTCCCTTAAGGGTGTATGTCTGTTCAGCAATCACCCTGCCCACATACATAACACAGCACATTCTTCAGATAAACATATTGGCCAAATTTTGCGTGGAGAATAACAGTGAGGCCAACAGCGCTCCCCGTTAATACGGAGAAAATCGGACAGCAACTTCCGGCGTCCGCACATGTGCATTTAAATGTGGAAATCTGGAAGTTGCTGTCAGAGATACCCCACTCCTCCACAGGGTGTGCTGTAACAGTCTCAGCAATGAAAGACATGCAATGGCATGAACTTGGGGTACTTGGACACTAGTTCCCCACTAAAGATGCCATAAATAGTTAGGGCTGGTGCATTCAGGAGTAAGTGAATTTTTAATGGCGCGATAAGTGATAATAACTGCCAAACAATCTCTCTGGCCCTGAAAATTTAATTTCACATGTGTGGAGTCTCATTTCTTCAGAAGTTAATTAGTGTTGGAGATTTTAAAAATTAAATGAAAATATTTTTTTTAGCTTTTTCTGTCTGTCTCTTTTATCTCTCTCTTAATCCCATCTGTCTTTCCCAATCTTTATTCCACTTTCTGTACATGATTTAAATCTAATTTATACTTACTGCTTTATACTTCCTGGTTTAGACTCGGGGAGGTTAAATTGGATAGCCCCTGAAAAAGGGCACGGGGATCACAATGCATGTTTGAAATGCAGGCAGCACGCCATCTTCATAATAACAACAGAAAACGCTGGAAAAACTCAGCAGGCCAGGCAGCATCCGTGGAGAGAGAAAGAGAGTTAACGTTTCAGGTCGATGACCTTTCATCAGAACTGGGAAGAGCCGGAAATCAAATAGATTTAAGGCCAGGGTAAAGCTGGGAAAAGGGGGAGGGGATAAAGGAACAAAAGGAGAGATGAAGAGACATTAAGAGACATTAAGAGATATGCAAGGCTAGAGGTGGTGTTAATGTGACAGATTAAGGCTGAATGAAGTGTGAAATCCACTGGCAGAATGAAGGACAGCTGCCAGCTTCTAGGAGGAAAAAAAAGGTGGGGGGGGGACAAATAAAAGGGTGGATAAAATAAAATATAAATGTGATTGGAGCTGAGGTTATGATCTAAAATTGTTGAACTCGATATTGAGTCCAGAGGGCTGTAGCGTGCCTAAACGAAAGATGAGGTGCTGTTCCTCGAGCTTACGCTGAGCTTCCATGGAACAGTGTAATAGGCCGAGGACGGTGAGGTCAGAGTGGGAGTGAAGCGGTGAATTAAAGTGACAGGCCACCGGGAGCTCGGGGTCCCCCTTACGGACTGAACGGAGGTGTTCCGCAAAGCGGTCACCCAATCTGCGTTTGGTCTCCCCAATGTAGAGGAGTCCACATCGTGAGCAGCGAATACAGTATACTAAATTGCAGGAAGTACAAGTAAATCGCTGTTTCACCTGGAAGGGGTGTTTGGGGCCCTGGACAGTGGGAAGAGGGGAGGTATAAGGGCATGTGTTGCATCTCCTGCGCGTGCACGGGAAGGTGCCGGGCGATGGGGAAGGGGTGCTGGGGGTGGTAGAGGAGTGGACTAGGGTGTCGCGGAGGGAGCGGTCCCTACGGAATGCTGAAAGGGGAGGTGAGGGGAAGATGTGTTTGGTGGTGGGATCACGCTGGAGGTGGCGGAAATGGCGGAGGATGATCCGTTGAATGTGGAGGCTGGTGGGGTGAAAGGTGAGGACAAGGGGAACCCTATCGTGGTTCCGGAAGGGAGGGGCAGGGGTGAGGGCAGATGTGCGGGAGATAGAACGGACACGGTCGAGGGCCGTGTCGACCACGGTAGAGGGGAATCCTCGGTTGAGGAAAAAGGAAGACATGTCGGAAGCACTGGTATGGAAGGTGGCATCATCAGAGCAGATGCGGCGGAGACGGAGAAACTGGGAGAATGGAATAGAGTCCTTACAGGAGGCGGGGTGGGAGGAAGTGTAGTCCAGGTAGCTGCCTGCCCATTAGTATGATTCCTGCATGCAGCCAGCACGAACACACTGTTCATTGGCTGCACGCATCAGCAGGGGACCCAAAATTATAACTGGCTAGCACTAATTAAAGCTAGCCTGCACTGCTTAAAGCTAGCCTGCACCTCTTAAAGGAGAGGTGCATTGTGGCTGAAGCAAGTGCTGGAACTCATGCAGGAAGTGATATTGACCTTGGAAACGGTGAGGAATGGCACAACATGGGAGAGAACGGGCTCCAAGGTTTTCCGATGTTGCACTGGAGGCCTTGGTGGAGGAGGTGGAAAGGAGGAGAGATGTCCTATATCTGCAGGGGCCCAGGAGGCCCTCCAGACACACAGTCAAAAGGCAGTAGGAGCAGATAGCCATGGAGCTCAATGCCAGCAGTCTAGCCCCAAGAACCTGGATGAAATGCTGCAAGAAGTTCAATGACCTCACATGAGTGGTCAAGGTAAGTGAATGCATCTTCAAATGCCATATCCTACCAACAGCATCACTAGCCTCAGCCACTCCTCAATTCACTATACCCTCATCACACACCTACCAACAATCTCTATCAATCAGGAGTCATACCTAACATTCAAATGCTCCACCGCACCCTCACACACTTAGCACTGCTGCAAGCCTCACACATCTCACAGCTTGTACACACTGCCAGCTATTCAACCATGACAGCCACATCACCCAAACAGATTGCACGACACTCACTGACAAACTTTCCTCTCTTTTGCAGGGTCTAGAAGAGGTGTAAATGGGAATAGCAGAATCAGCACCTGCTGTCCGCAAAAATAGGGGCAAAAGTTATGGTCTGAAATTGTTGAACTTGATGTTGAGTCCAGAAGGCTGTAAAGTGCCTAATTGAAAGATCAGGTGCTGTTCCTCAAGCTTAAGTTCAGCTTCATTGGAACACTGAAGAAGGCCGAGGACAAAGAAGCCAGAGTGGGAGTGGAGCAGAGAATTAAAGTGACAGGGGACCAGAAGCTCAGGGTCATGCTTGTGGACTGAACGTAGGTGTTCGCAAAGTGGTCACTAAATCTGCGTTTCATCTCCCCAATGTAGAGAAGACCGCATCGTGAACAGCGAATGCAGTGTACTAAATTGAAAGAAGTAGAAGTAAATCGCTGTTTCACCTAGAAGGAGTGTTTGGGGCCCTGAATGGTGGGAAGGGAGGAGGTAAATGGGCAGGTGTCGCATCTCTGTGCTTGCATGGGAAGGTATCGTGGGAAGGGGAGGGGGTGTTGGGTGATTGAGGAGTGGACCAGGGTGTCGCAGAGGGAACAGTCCCTTCGGAATGCTGAAATGGGAGGGGAGGGGATGATAAGAAATAAGGAAATAGCAGAGATTAAACAAATACTTTGTGTCTGTCTTCATGGAAGAAGACGCAAAAAACCTCCCGGAAATAACGGAGAACCATGGGTCTAGTGAAAATGAGGAACTGAAAGAAATTAGTATTAGTAAAAAAATAGTACTGGGGAGATTAATGGGACTGAAAGCCGATAAATCCCCAGGACCTGATGGCCTACATCCTAGGGTTTTAAAAGAGGTGGCTATAGGAGATAGTGGATGCATTGGTTGTCATCTTCCAAAATCCCATTGATTCTAGAATGCTTCCCGCGGATTAGATAGTAGCAAATGTAACCCCACTATTTAAGAAAGGAGGGAGAGAGAAAATGGGGAACTACAGACCAATTAGCCCACACAAGAGGTTATTAAACAAAATTAGGGCTCATGGGATTGGGGGTAATATGATGGATTGAGGATTGGTTAATGGACAGAAAACAGAGAGTAGGAATAAACGGGTAATTTTCGGGTTGGCAGGCTGTAACTAGTGGGGTACCACAAGGATCAGTGCTTGGGCCTCAGCTATTCACAATCTACATCAATGATTTGGATGAGGGGACCAAATGTAATATATCCAAGTTTGCTGAAGATACAAAGCTAGGTGGGAATGTAAGTTGTGAGGAGGATATAAAGAAGCTTCAAGGGGATATAGACAGGCTAAGTGAGTGGGCAAGAACATGGCAAATGGAATATGATGTGGAGAAATGTGAAGTTATCCACTTTGGTAGGAAAAATAGAAAAGCAGAGTATTTTTAAAATGGTGAGAGATTGGGAAATGTTGGTGTTCAGAGGGACCTGGGTGTCCTTGTATACGAATCACTAAAAGTTAACATGCAGGTACAGCAAGCAATTAGGAAAGCAAATGGTATGTTGGCCTAAATTCCAAGAGGATTTGAGTATAAAAGTAAAAACGTCTTACTGCAATTATATAGGGCCCTGGTGAGACTACACCTGGAGTATTGTGTACAGTTTTGGTCTCCTTACCTAAGGAAGGATATACTTGCCATAGAGGGAGTGCAATGAAGGTTCACCAGACTGATTCCTGGGATGGGGGATTGTCCTTTGAGGAGAGATTGAGTAGACTGGGCCTATATTCTCTAGAGTTTAGAAGAATGAGAGGTGATCTCATTGAAACATACAAAATTCTTACAGGGCTTGACTGGGTAGATGCAGGGAGGATGTTTCCCCTGACTGGGGAATCTAGAACCAGGGGTCACAGTCTCAGAATAAGGGGTCGGTCATTTAGGACTGATATGAGGAGAAAGTTCTTCACTCAGAGGGTGGTGAATCTTTGGAATTCTCTACCCCAGAGGGCTGTGGAGGCTCAGTCGTTGAGTATATTCAAGACAGAGATCGATAGATTTTTGTTAATTAAGGGAATCAAGGGATATGGGGATAGTGCAGGAAAGTGGAGTTGAGGTAGATCAGCCATGATCTTATTGAATGGCAGAGCAGGCTCAAGGGGCCGAATGGCCTACTCCTGCGCCTATTTCTTATGTTCTTATGTTATTATATATCTGGTGGTGGGATCACGCTGGAGGTAGCGGAAATGGCAGAGGATGATCCAATGAATGTGGAGGCTGGTGGTGTGGAAGGTGAGTACAAGGGGAACCGTATTATGGTTCTGGGAGGGAGGGGAAGGGGTGAGAACAGAAGAGCGGGAAATGGAACAGACACGGTCGAGAGCCCTGTCAACCATGTTGGAGGAGAATCCTCAGTTGAGGAAAAAGGAAGACATATCGGAAGAACTGGTATGGAAGGTGGCATCGCCTGAACTGATCTTTCAACTCGGCACTTTGCAGCCTTCCGGACTCAACATCAAGTTCAACAATTTCAGATCATAACCTTTGCCCCCATTTTTTCGGACAGCAGGTGCTGATTCTGCTATTCCCATTTACACCTCTTCTAGAACCATCTTTTGTTTCTTTACTTGTCCCATTACCATCTCCTTTTTCCTTGCACCATCATCCCTTTTGTCATTTAATCTCTCCTGCCTTCCACCCTATCACAGACCTTCCCTTTTGTTCTTTCCTCCCCTTCCCCTTTCCCTTCCTCTGTACTTGCTTAAAACCTGTTCCATCTGTAACGTTTTTCAGTTCTGATGAAAGGTCATCGACCTGAAACGTTAACTATGTTTCTCTCTCCACAGATGCTGCCTGACCTGCTCAATATTTCCAGTATTTTCTGATTGGTTGAAGAGCCTCTCTGTTGCTTAGCCTGCTCTTAGACGCCATAGATGCCCTTTAGAGGGCGCCATGCTGGATCAAACCCCGGATTTGAGCAAGTCTGCACTCAAAAGCCCGCAAAAACTTGTGGGCAGCTGTCAGCGAGGTCAACGGCGAGTGCCGTTCCTTCGCCGCTGACCGCAATATGCGGGCCAATTTACCAGTCACAAGCCCAATGTGTCAAGATCCACCAGAAGCAGTCAAGCATTGTCTACAGTCCTAACCCTCGCACAAATCTTAACATCATCTGCAAACTTGTTGATTGGGTTCACCATCTGCCACATGTTTTGACAGCCTAGATCACTATTAACTTTGTCATTTTATCTTTCGCATAAATATCTGTACTTTTATAAGAATGCAAAAAGGGCAACATATTGTGATTTTTGTTTTGATAATGAGTTGCCCCAATTACTAAGGGTGTCTATGCACCAACTGGTGTTGTACTGACCTATACAGACCAGTGAAGTCCAGGTGCAGTCCATGATCTGTGCTAAATTACTTGATCTCAGCTGGAACAATTGTGGATGCATTACAACAATCTAGGTAGGGAAAAAAATCAACTAGGTTTTCTGCTTCCAATTACTATCCAGTGATACTGCAAAGAATATATATGTGGATGCCAGATAAAGACATGATCAGGATCATCCTGTGATGCCCCCGCCCCCCCCCCGCTGACAAATAGCTAACCAACTCAATGGGCTGAATTTTGCCGGCGTTCAGAATGCTGGTTTGGAGGTGGGTTTGCTGTCAAAATCGAAATGATTGACAGTGGTTGGGAACCCGCTGTGAACCCGCCTCCATGTAAGTTTCCAAAGTGTCGGGTCTGCGATTTCAGAACAGACCCAACACCAAGCGGAGGGGGAGGCATTTAAGATACTTAGCTGTTTGTTAAGTGCTTGTTTACTACTATTTTGCCAGCCTTTTTCTATTTTACCACATTTTTAACGGGCTTCATGTCATTCGGAGATCACGTCAGGTAAGTAGTTTGGGTTCTCTATGTCTTCCCATTGCTGTGAATAGGTGACAGCTGCAAAAGTGGTATGAAAGCTACCATTTCACAGCTGGTCACTTTCCAATGTCAGAAGTTTGAGTCTTCAGGACTTTGAAGACACTTTTGAGCTTTATGCAGTTTGGAAGTGTTTGGAGTAAACTCTCTATCCACTGTCACCTCCTTGGAGTAAGCTCTCTCACCATTGACAGATCGCTTCAGTCATCACAACTTCAGTTGCCATCTATTCCAGCAACATCAGTGCCCTTGAAAAAATCTCACCTTGGTCCTCTGAATCCTTCCACGATCGGCCCCAACACCAACATCACCAGGCACACCAACATCACCAACAACAATACCAACCTTCTCCACAATCACCTGATGCTGCACAGGACACAGGGCCTCAGCACCCGACAACATTGCTACCCGGGAGGCCAGCGTTGGCATCACCATGGCCAGAATTACTTCACTTGACGCTGTACACCCTGGCTGCCACATGATGCACCAGGTTAACATCACCCCACTCCAGCACCATAAAGCATTCCTACAATGCCCAAGCCATTCCTTTCACACTCATCACCATTGCGGGGGATACTGTTACGTCTCACCATTCACTGCAACTCACTAAGACACTTCCAAAGGTGAGCACAGATCTGTACATTAAGGCAAAGTGTTGAAAATAAAGATTTTAATGTTTGACAACACATTAACAGAAAATTTATATGAACAATGCATAAAACACCCAAGTGCCTACCCTTGTGTGTTGTTAGTTTGTATGATTGCACTAGGAGGAGGGTGAGTGTGAGGGGTGGCTAGTGAGATGGGGAAGTGATAATGTAGATAGAGAGGGATGGGTGGAGGTGCAAGGTAAGTTAGTGTGAGTAAGGATGTGCAGGAGTAGGGTAGGGAAGGCAGAGTGATGGGGATGTGATGAGTGGCACAGCAGGATGAGGTTGAGTGTGGCTTGGCAGTAACGTTTCGTGATCTACTGAAATCATTGAAAGGTTTGCATCACTGCAGCCTGGTACTCCTGACCACATCCCTACTTTGGCCCTCCTGTGCAATATGCAACCAGGCTGCATTGGTGTCCTGGGGAGGTCTCTTCTGCCCTTGGAATGGGCATATGGAAGGAGGCATGTGGGAGCCTGGGTGCAGCCGTACATTTTTATGCAGTGCTTGTCAGTGTTTGCTGCACCTCAATGCTGCAGAACACTGACAGCACAACTGTCAAAATGAATGCGGCAACGGTCCCTTTAAGGAAACCGGCTGATGACGCGTCATCAAATGACGTCATTAGACCCACTTCCTTTTAATTGGCTGGGAACCCTGCAGGGCGGGCTTAATGAACCCTATTAACAGAAAAATTGACCCTTAGTGTTAGGGGGGATTAAATATGTGGGGTTATGGGGATAGGATATGTTAGGGGGAATTAAATACGTGGGGTTACGGGGGTAGGGTGGGATATGTGTACTGTGGGGATTAAAGCAGGGACAGGGTACTGGATTTGGATGATCAGCCATGATCGTATTGAATGGCGGAGCAGGCTCGACGGGCCGAATGGCCTACTCCTGCTCCTAGATTCTATGTTTCTATGTTTCTATGAGTGGGGTATGGCAAGGTGAGGTGAGAAAGAGACTTTTTAAAATATGTATATCTAGCTTAAGAGAGACGAGGGGGCGATTTTCCCATTGGAGGCGGGTTTCGGTTTGGGTGGGTTCCAAACCCGCCTCCACTGTCAGGTGGGAAAAAGTTGCGATTTTCCCCTAATTGGCCAGTTAATTTCAGAGGTGTGGGATCCCCTGGGCCAATTAGTGTTTTGGGACTGAAACTCGCCTCTGCTGACGTCACTTCTCCAGCTTCATTTAAGGGCTGCTTGCTGCCTTGGCTCATTCCCCTGGTTTTTGGTCGATGCTGCACCACTTCCAAACTTTTATCTCCTTGGAGAATGGCCAGCTCCAAGGCAAGGGCCTCCCCGAGGTTCTCCGATGAGGCGCTGGGTATGCTGGTTGAGGGGGCGAGAGCCAGCAGGGAGGTGCTCTTCCCCTCATCTGGGAGGAAGAGGCCTCCCAAAGAAACCAAGGCTGTGTGAGTCCAGCTGGCAAGGGATATAACCTCCAGATCGGTGTGCAGCAGGACATGGCTGCAGTGCCATAAAAGGTTCAATGACCTTGTAAGATAAGGCAAAGTGAGTATACCTTCAGCATGATCCTCCTTCTGCTCCCCTTCTCCTCTCATCACCAGCACTCTGCATTGTCAACCTCCTCCTCCACATCCCACTTTACCCTTACAACCCTTGCACCCTTCACCATCCCTCTCACTCTATGAACCCAATCACTTAATTATTCGACTATGCTGCCCTCACACTCCCTTTCAATGTTATGCAATGACAATGACTAACAACGCACAGGGAGGGCCCTTGGATATGGAACCTCACTCCATCTTTGTCTCCTTCTAAGCATCTATGCTCTGGACTCTCTGCACTCACTCCATTATTCTCACTCCAACTCCACTTGTCTCCCTCACTGCAGGAAAAGAGAGCCCACAATAGAAGGGAAAGGGCGAAGACAGGAGGAGGGCCACCTTCCATAGTCATTCTCACCCAGGCTGAAGAGGCGGCCCAGGACATCGCCGGCACAGAGGTGGAAGTGGAAGTGGGGGACGGACAGACGGGCGAGGCAGAGCAAGCTGGTGACAGAATAGTTTTGCGTCTCTCTCATTTACACTGCTTGAGTGAGTGAAATGGCTGCTGGTGTACATTATTAGAATGTCACTTGAGCATCTGCACTATTGCATGTGCATGCCACACTTCCGTCAAATGTCTAACCCATGCCTTTACTCCCCCACAGGACCATCCACAGAACCCCCCCCCCACTGTCGACGAGGAAGAGGCTGAGCCGGAAGACTCCTCAGAGGAACCTGCAACCTCTGAGGATTCAGCGTCAGCAGAATTAAGCGCACCCAGCACCAGTGCAGATACGCACACCTCGGTGGGACCTTCGGGACATAGAGTAGTGTTGTCACCTGGTGTATCACATCTCACAGGTGAGCATCAGCAGGTGGTGGAGACAGGGACAGCAGTGGAGAGTCCTCATCGGAGGTTGCAGGACTCTCCTAGCTTTGCTCCGCTGCATGTGGACCCTGTGCCCATCCAGAAGGGGAGCGGTGCTGGAAGTCCAGGAACAGGTGCAGGAATCTCTGACAGGTTTTGTCTCCAGGGTCACTGCGAGTGTGGAGAGGATGGAGGAGTCCAACTCTAACCTGAGCAGTGCCTTTGTGGAGGCAATGGCGCATGAACACATCACCATGGAAAGGATGGCAACCACCGTGGAAAGGATGTCTACCTCCGTGGTTACGATGACTGCCTCTCTGGAAAGGGTGTTTACGGTAGAGGAGAGGATGGCTATGGCCAGAGTCTGGAAAACATGGTGATTGTTCAGAATAGACTGACATTTCTGGAAGAGCGATGGGCAGCTACTGAGCAGAGAAACCAGAGCTTCATGGAAGTCCTTTTGAGTAGGACTGCCAGTGCAGATACGGGTCCCCATGGCCCCCCTGATGTGCAGCAAGGTGCTCTCAAGCCACTTGTAAGCGCTGAGGTGGACCGGACCCATGAGAGGAAGATGGTGGCAGAGAACAAGGAAGTGGGGGCTCCTCTCCAAGCGCTCACACTTCCATGACACTGCGTAGCCCTCTGTCAGAGCCCCACCAGAGTCCGCACCCAACTGAGATGGGCGTCTCAGCCCCTGCACTGCCGCAGGATGAGCAGACATTTGGCGAGCCCTCACAGGCTCGGAAACCCAGAGGACGCCCGCCAAAGGTGTCGAAGCAGGAACAGCATGAAAGTGAGCAAGGGGCCTCCACTTCTGCTGAAGCCACAGGGGGAGCACCACATAGTATGCATAAGAGAAAAATAAAGCACCATTAGTCACGGGGTAGGCACTTGGGTGATTGTTTCTGTTTATTAATGAAATGCCATCCCTGTGTGAATGTATTAAAATTAGGTGATGGCAAACTGTTGGCATGATGGCATCTGTTATTTCGGCTTAAGCAGCTCCACATTGCGGCTCCGTGACACTTGCGTGGTCAGGTTGGTGGTCAGAGTGAAAGGAGGCCAGAGAGTCATGTCCATTGTCTATCATGTGTTAAGAAGGAGTCAAGCACATGTGCCATAATGGGCAGCCTATGCAAATCTGGCCAGGATGAGTGCATCCTTTGCATCACGGGCAGCCATGTGCTCGCGTGCTGCCGCTGCTGCTGGTAGATGTGCCGCCGCTCAGTCTTCCTCATCATCCTCCTCCTCCTCCTCCTCCTCCTCCTCCTCATCCTCATCTGAGGAGGCTATGAATTGAGCCACTTGCTCATCAGGAAGCTGCAAGCCACGATGCTGTGCCATGTTGTGCAGTGCACAGCAGACCATGACCATTCTGGAGACACTGGCTGCTCCACCTGATCTGTCAAGGCATCGGAATCGCATCTTCAGCAAGCCAATGGTTTGCTCGATGATGGACCTGGTCGAAATGTGGCTGGAATTGTAGCGCTCCTCAGCCTCATTAGCTGGCCTTCTGATCGGTGTCATTAGCCACTTCTTCAGGGGATAGCCCTTGTCACCAAGTTGGTTTGGTGGATTGAAGAGTGGAGGAACACTAGAGTTCCGCAGGATGAATGAGTCATGGCAACTACCACAGATCTTGGCGTAAACATGCAAAATCTCCTTCTTGTAGTTACACACCAGCTGTACGTTGAGGGAGTGGAAGCCCTTGCGGTTGACAAAGATAGCTGGGTTGTGATGGGGTGCCCTAAGGGCCACATGTGCGCAGTCTACGACACTCTGCACCATTGGCAAGCCTGCCATATTTGCAAAGCCAACTGAACGTGCGGTTACACTTGCTTAATCCCTTGAGAAGTGGATGTAATTGTGCGCCTTTGCGAAAAGGGCATCAGTAACCTATGTGATGCAACTGTGGGCGGCCGACTGGGAGATGCTGCTGATGATCCCTGGAAGGAGCCTGAGGCAAAAAATTTGAGTGCGGTGGTTACTTTGACAGCCACTGGTAAGGGGTGTCCACCCGTTCCTCTGGGCTCCAGGTGTTGGTGCAGCAGTGCGCAGATCTCTCGGACAACCTCTCGCAAAAGTCTCAGCCTCCTTTGGCACTGCTGCTCACTCGTTGAAGTAGCTCATCCTCTGTCTGTAAACCCTGCGAGGGGGGTATCTCCTGCAGCGACGTGCTGCCATGCGCTAGCGCCTTCTACCCTGTGCAGCATCAGGTGGGTGAGCAGGAGGTTGGCGCTCCTGCTGCTGTTGCTGCTGAGCTGCTTTGTTCTGCTGATGCTGTGGTTGCTCCTCATCTGAATCTGAGGTCCATGATGAAAGGAAATAAATGGTTCCCATGCTGCTGGCAGATACCTCCGTTAGGGAAGCGCTCAGTCCAAGCGGGGAGAGGGTCTTCCAAGGAGGTCCCACAGCTGAGAGATAGCAGCTGCAGCACCTCCGACTTCGGTAGGCCTGCTAAAAGTGCTGAAAGACCTGTGGAACAAAAGTTCTGCCACCTGCAACTCCCTGATGAAAGCTCGGTTTTAATGGTGGAGCTGCAGCTGTGAGGAGGCCACCCACTTGTCAACCAGCCAGGATTAGCTGGCGTGGTTTAGGAGGGTCGTGCAACACACACAAAATGTGGCAAAATAACAAAGGCCTGTCAAAATAGGATTATAGAGGCCCTTAACGACTATTTAAAGGTCTTAACTACCTCTCCTGACTGATGGAGGCGGGACCGAATCGCACCCATCAAATCCGCCTCCGGCAAAATTGCGCGGAGGCGGGTTCTGAACCCGCG
This sequence comes from Squalus acanthias, assembly GCA_030390025.1. Taxonomy (NCBI): domain Eukaryota; kingdom Metazoa; phylum Chordata; class Chondrichthyes; order Squaliformes; family Squalidae; genus Squalus; species Squalus acanthias. The sequence goes on from CM059432.1 coordinate 42,898,543, forward strand.
CTCACTTTTTGCGATTTTCCCAACTGTCCCGCCTCCAAACCCGCCTCCTCGGGGCTGGGAAAATCGCGGCCAATGAATGGATAATTTGATAATTCAATTCTAAATACATATAACCATCTTTCTGAGATTTTGCACAGCAGTAGATGTGGCGTTTATTACATTATATATGTAATGTATTTTCTTATCCTCCCAATGATGTTACAGTTTATTGTGGTTATTTTCAGTGCACAATTTGGTGATGAAATTACTTTCCAGTAACAAAGTAAGCTTAAAGATAATGCTCAAAGTGGAGTAGCTGATGTCCAGCAGGGTATAATTATTGTATGTTGGATATAGTCTTTGTTATATTATACTACAATATTTTAATGTCCAGCTGTCACATTAAATCCCAATCAAAATGACTAACTGCAAATATCTTTTTAAATGACATTGGAGTCTTGAATTCTTACCCTACTATACTGGCCTGTGGGCTTATTTCCAATAAAATCCTCTGCTTGATAAATCAACAATAACAACTTTCACTTATAAAGTGCCTTTAATGTTGTGAAACAACCCCAAGATGCTTCACAAAGAGGACGGCGAGAGGGTTGGACATCAAACAGGGATTGGGGAAGATTTAGGGGAGGTGGCAGAATTGATTTGAGGAGGCCTTTAGAGGTAGTCAGAAAAGTAGCAGGCAGGGCCCACATTAACGCATGGGCCTATGGGGACTGTGACTAGGCCTCCCAACCGAATAGGGAGTCCCCGCCAGTGGCCCTGCAAACATAGCTCAGCAGTCACTCGACGAGCCGTTTCAGGCAGGCAGTGACTGGAACTGGAGTGTTGGGCTTCCCCAGCTGGGTGTAGGGGGGAGGGGAGGCCGAGGGTTTACTCAACAGACAGTAGTTGAACCATTGTGCCTGCGTTGTGCGGCCCGCATATGGTCATCAGTGGCGGGAAGATGGTCACAGAAGAAGCTTGAGGCTGTCAGCAGAGTGGAAAGGTCAGTGGAACCTTGCAACATCATGGAAGATGGCAAATAAGTTCAGGTTCACGCTCTTAATGAGAAATACCCACACTGACGATGAATGGATCTCAATGCAAAATGAAATGATAAAGCACAAAGTAATATCAGTGGAGAGAAAATAAAAAACAGCACGTGGGGCAGCAGCTGTGCTCAATTAACACTGACTGGCCCTCAGAATGATCACAGTAAAGAATTTAACAAGCGCAATACATTTATATTAATTTTATAGCTTTAAATCTCAGATACATATTTGGTAACCATTCTTCCTAAAGCAAAGATAGTTATTTTATTTTATTGTGTGTGCCAAAATTAAGCAGCTTCATTTAAGCATAGCATATTGTGATATGATTTGCTTCATTATTAATGCAGTGTGTAAACATTCTACGGGGCTATTTCTTCATCCATTTTATTACATGTTTTTGCTTTATTGGAAGGGGTGGTTGTGTGCGGAGGGGGAATTGTGTAGTGGGGTAGGGGACCTGAATGTTCTTGGTGTCCGGGGCCCCAAGAATTCTTGGGTTGACTCCTGGCATCAAGCCAGGTGAGTTTGTAAAGGAAATGACAGCGTGCAGAGGCATGGTGGTCAATGGTGGAGTAGGGAGAGGAGGATGCAAAGTAGATTCCATTCGGAAGAGTGGAAAATGCAAGTTGGTACGGTTGGAGAAGGTTGGAGAGTTACAACGATGCAAGGCCATAGAGGGATTGGAAGACATGGGCAAAGAATTTGAAATAAAAATGCTGGGGGTACCAGTGGAAGTCAGAAAGAACAGGGGTGAGTGGGCCTTAGCCTGAGAAAGGATGTGGACAGCAGAGTCCTGGATCAGTTGGAGTTTGTGTAGAATATAGTTGGGGAGAGTAATGGGCGGTCAGTGGGCTAGTGTGCCCGCTGCCTGCTTGTTGCTATGGCCATAAGGGCAGAACCATTTTGAAGCCCGGGCTTTATTTACATGCAGCTGGTAAGTTGCGAGTGCTAAACTGGTGCTCCGAGTAGCCTTGCTGGTTGGGCAGGGCAGGAGCCCGGTTGGCTCCTACGCTGAGCCAGATGACGGTGCTTGGGGTGCGGGGGTGGCAGTCCTGGGAGGGGGTCTTGCACTGACTGGCAGCAAGCTGAGTTTTTTTTCCTGGGTGAAGGAGGAGTACTCCAGCTCCTCCTGACTCCACAAAAATAGAAGTTTTAAAAGAAACTTTAGCCATTTTCTGAGTGGCTTCCAGTGGTTCTTTTAAGGGCCGCAGGTTAGCCATTCAGTGTTGGTACAAATGGGCAAAACATGTGCGCTTTGCCCATTTCTACCTCAAAGTGCAATCCGCACCCTGATTTGCATATTACAAATGGTCTGAAACAGGCTGACCCTCCAGCCGCCCAGCTGAGGACCCTACCCAAGATGGTGGTGGCTGGAGCAGCAACGTAAATCGATCGGTAAATGACCCGACAGGGTTATCACACACAAATTGCCCTATTTATGCCAGACGGGAGCCTTTAAAATTCATATGGTTGAGTCTAGAGGTAACAAAATTGTGGATGAAGATTTCAGCAGCATGGGGTGGCATATGGATTGAAGTGGGCAGAGGTTGAAGTAGGAAGTCTTGATGATAGACTGGTTCATATCAGGGTCTAAAAAGACGTCAAGATTATGCATAGTCTGAGCGAGCAGCTTGGAAAGGGGATGGAAATGAGCGCTAAGGTGCAAATTTTCTGAAGGATGCTCAATTTCATCCTATTTTATGAAAACGTTTGAAAACAACATTTTTTAATGTTGCCTCGTGATCTGTGGACAAAAATGAAAATCTGGCATGTTCCTGTTGGATATGATTTTAGCACAATAAGTTAGCCTGACTAAATAACAAACATACAGGTTTCAGTATTTTCAGTTTAATTACTCCACCTGGTCTCAATGAACTGATGTCATGGATTAAATCTGATCCCCGTTCCCCAATTATCTGTTCTGCGCATAACATTCAGTAGGGCAGTTCATGTAAAAAAAAAGGGAGCATCATAATTTTGGTAATAAAATTTAAAGATGTCAATTCAGGATTCAAGCTTTTCAGCACTAAGTTTTATTAGCTGTTAGAATTTGAAAGTATTCCGTTAAGTCAGCGATTTAAGCTTGCCATGATTACATTGCCGCATAGTTTATGTTCCCCATGTGTTATAATACTTGTCCATAAACTGAGGTGGGCAGTAGTGGTCTCGAAGGATTCAGCCAGGACTGAACATTTTCTTGGAGGGGTTACAGGAGAGGGAATAAGGGGGTCAGTATAGATCATATAGAAATATAATCTGCTTTTTTAATGAAAGCAACATTTTAAGACATGCATTGAAGCCCTAAATTGCTTTTAACGTAATAAATTGTTATTAAAATCAGTAAAATAAGCAGTAAAACCATATGTTTCTGGTAGTCTACTTATAGATAATTCATGTTTTTATTTAAAAGAAAGCTGATATTGTAGAATATCTTCAGATTAATTGTTAATATTCTCCTACTCATTCAGAGCAACAATCTGATTTATTTTTCATAAATATATTTTTGCATTGCTGGTTATATCTTGTGTACTTACACATGTGACATACACAGCGCCGCTTTATTCATGTGGACAAATCGCTAGTTTGTCCTGGTGAATAAACGTTCATAAATTCACGTGAACTTACAATACATTTTTGTGCCAGTTTTTCTCAAAGGCACCTGGGCATTAGGGGAAAGTGACCTCGCACAGGGCTGCAATAATTGATGGCCCTTTCCTCCATAGTTGCAAAGCAGACAATATAAATACATGAAAATATCACTATTGATGGTTTTTTTGTTTTTAAACTATATATTCCACCTACTCACAATGTTTATATTAAGCATTACTCATACTGGTGCATTAGTTCTACCCCAAGTTCATAACTTTTAGCAAGCTCAGTGAAGGTGTGACTTATACACCAGATACGATTGTAATTTAAATTGTGACAATATAATACAATACTTGCACGACATCTTGTGATGTAACGGACTGGATTTTGCCTGGAGTGGCAGTTCCAATGGGGTGGAACTTCTGCTGTCCCTCTGACACTGCTGCAGCCCTAAACAATTTTAGTGGTTTGAGGGTTCATAACCTATACACATTTTTAAAAATTCGTTCCTGGGATGTGGGCATTGCTGGCAAGGTCAGCATTTATTGCCCATCCCTGATTGCCCTTGAGGTGGTGGTGAGCCGCCTTCTTGAACTGCTGCAGTCCGTGTGGTGAAGGTACTCCCACAGTGCTGTTAGGGAGGGAATTCCAGGATTTTGACACAGTGACAATAAAGGAACGGCGATATATTTCCAAGTCAGGATGATGTGTGACTTGGAAGGGAACATTACCAAAAGGGAGCCCACCAGTGTCACTGTGGAATCTGCGACAGTGCTGCAACTTCGAAGAACCATGCGACATTTGGCAAGGTGTTTAGTAGCGCACAACAAACTGAGAGATATGGGCCAGAAATTCGGCTCTTGTCGGGTGAGTACGCGCTGTGTACTCACCCGTAAGACCACCTGAAGTGCCGGTTTCCTGCATGCACTGCACATGCGCGGGAAACCGGAATTTCCGTTCCCCTGAAGGGAGGGGTTCAGAAGTCGAACGCGTGCACGGGAGAGGCTGCGCGCATGCAGCGAACTTCGTTTTTTTTTCAGGTTTCTCCGGGAAGGAAAGTATGGAGAAGCTGCACTTTTAAAAAGGAGGTGCAAGGCCTGTTTTTAACAAGGTAAGTGGTTAATTAATTACAATTTAAACATTTTTTCAACAGGTTTATCTTTTTTAGATACTTTAAAGAAAGGTAAGTTTATTTTTAGCACCGGTAAAAAGTATAATAAATTTTTTCAAAAATTTAAATTTTTCTTTAAAGTAGTTAATTTATGTAATTTATAGTTATTTTAAAAATGTGATTTTTTAAAACATTTATTTGAAGTTTAAGTGTGGTTTTGGGGCCGGTCTCTATTCATAGATTTGACAGGCCTTCCTGTCAAATCTATGAATGAAAATGCCCTGCTAGGATTGGCTCTCCATGGCCCACGTGATCCCAGGGGACGCTTCGAACTAACTGCGCCCCTGGGATACACAAGCACTGCGCGCCGGCAGCTGGAGGAGGCCCAGGACCCGAAGTCCTCGTGGGCCCAAAGCACAACTGCAGGCACGGTAGGCAAGTACGCGCGCGATGCTTGCACCCGCAGGAAGCCGGAAAGCCGAATTTCTGGCCCAATGTGAAAATAAGGTAGGATTCTCCACTGAAATATATAAGAAAGAACTTGCATTTATATAATGCATTATCACATTCTCTGGACATACAAAAGTATTTTACAACCAATTCATTATTTTTTGAAATATAAGCGGGAAACTGATGGGTTAGCCACTCGTTTTACACCTTGTGTGAATTTAGAGTACTCCTATAGTTACTGTTGTTACATTGGCAAATGAGCTGCCAATTTGTACACAGTAAGGTCCCACAAACATTAGTGACCACATAATGGTATGTTAATTGAGGAAAATGTTCATCAGGATACTAGGAGAGCTCCTCTTCAAATAGGTCTTTAGGATCGTTTATATCCACCAGAGAATGCAGATAGATAACATCTCATTTGAAAGATGGCATTCACAATGTAATGTAATGAAGTGTCAGCCTGGATTACATGCTTCAGTCCATTGAACCCACAGCCTTCTGATTCAGAGGCAAGAGTGATACCCCTGAGCCAATCAGTGAACCATTAATGTGCTGCTGTAAACTATCATACAGTATTCATCGTGGTTGATTTTTTAAATCTCTCTCTCTCTCCCACCCATCATATTAGTGAGTGGATATTTCTGCAAGATCATTGCATACGTTTAGAATAAAATACTGACTGTGTTCCAGTGGCATAATTTGAAGAGGTCGAAGAGAAGCAGGGAAGTTTGATGAAGTCAAAGAGAAATAGTTTCATGTCACTAGAATCTCTTGACTAGATTACTACCTTTTGTTCTCTATATAATTTACTAAATCATAACTTATGCCTATCTTGGCAACTAAATCTGGCAGTCCCAAACATGAATTGGCTTGCAATCAGTATCCTTCTGAATGTTAAAGCAAAATTCTGCGAATGCTGGAAATCTGAAATAAAAAGAGAAAATGCTGGAAATACTCAGCAGGTCAGGCAGCATCTGTGGAGAGAGAAACAGAGTTAACGTTTCAGGTCGATGACCTTTCGTCAGGTACTGGTACATCGCTAACCTTTTCCAGTTCTGACGAAAGGTCAACGACCTGAAACCTTAACTCTGTTTCTCGCTCCACAGATGCTGCCTGACCTGCTGAGTATTTCCAGCATTTTCTCCTTCTAAATGTTGTTTGTTAATTTCATTCTTACTCTGTCACTTCAGAATGGTTGCTCTATTGAATGTAGCCTAAAGATTAAAAATTGTCAAAGGAACTGATGACTGTATCCCTTACATAAACATGGGTTGTTTTGAGTGTCCTCGTCTGCCGTTATCGGTGCAGTAACGGCCTCAAAATGGCGTTGGTAGCCTTACTGCCCCATTAAGACTGGTGATGTGGCCAGCTCCATTTAACTAGGACCCTACCACCAGGTGCCCAAAGCATCTGCCTGATTCAGGCGATAGGCCCTTTTTAATTTGGAAATTGGGGTCCTGTGATGTAAATAGGGCCCCAATTGCCATTTTAGGTAGGAGCTGGTTGGAGCCTGCACAATTTTTCTACACAGAGGGTTATTACAGCAGGAAATGCTTTACTTCAAGTAGCTGTTGAGGCAGAGACTATAAAATCTTTTACAATAGAATTGGATATGTATTTTAAAAAGGAAGAATATAAAAGAAGATGGTAAAAGTGAAGACAACTGGGATTGAAGTAGATAGCTCCAATGTAGTAGCACTGGTGCAGTTGTAATAGGCCTGTGCTATAAATTGAATGGGGGTAATTTTGACTTTGGGTGATAGTATAAAATAGGCAATAGCGATTCAACCGTTCATTATACATCTCTCTCGATTGGGAGAGAGGTGTAACGGGTCACTGAATCGATATCACACATTTTACGCTGTCACCTAAAATCAAAATTACCCCCAATTATATTATGCAAACCAGTTCTCATTTTATTTCGTATTTGTACAGCTTTTGAAAAACAGTGAATGGTAACCATGATTTGGGATTTTTAAAACTTTTCTAAAAGTTGGGAACCCAAATTGACAGAAATAAATCCTTAATAATCTAGACTGTTAAAGAAATGTGTGTTTTTGTGCTTCTTCGTAAGATACTGTGTAAAATTACTATGAGAATCCAAGAATTCACCAGTTGAAATAAAAATGCAGATATAGAAGCTGAAAGTGTGCACCTAGTCTTCTAATTGAAGACTTCACAATTCTACTCCTGACAATAAGAATCTATAACTGTGGTCATGGTAAGATAACAGCACAACAGCATAGAGAAATTACAGATAAGTTATCTGTGCAAGTCGATTGCCGAATCCTGCTTTCCTTCTGCGTGACTTTGATGTTCCACAGAAAAGGGTGCAGCATGTTCTGTTACAATGGCCAGATTCATTTTGTGCATCATTTCTTATGTGATAGGAAGATGGCATTTTGATTCTAATGCTAGTGAAGTGAACTTAATTACCCAGATGAAAATTCCCAAGCGTGATGATACTGCCTAGTTCTTTTGCTTGTATGAGCGCATATGTTAGTAAAATAAATGACTTTCTGTTAAACCAAATAAATTAGAGAAAATTGTTGGTTCATCGCAATGTTTGATCCTACTGCAGGGACAATAGAAATCAATTTAGAACAAATTCAGTATCTAGCAGGTTAAAGGAGCAAGATAACTTTATATCAGGTTGTTACTGAAAAATTGTTACTAGTATAATTCTACTACTAACAATCTGATATAAAAAATGATTTTCTAAACAACTGTGCTCTGTGAAGTCCTTCAGGACTCCTCTTTTCCAAATATGGATGGGCTGAGGACATAGCCTCTATGTATTCATAGAATAGTATTCCTGCCCACCTTCACATTCAACCTAGGCAGCACAAGGTACATGGACTGACGAGCTGTTATACACACCACTTTACCTAACCATGACACTATGCAGGATAAACTGGGTTCATATCATGCTGGTATAATTATTCATAAATATACTGAATGCAAAAAAAACTTTCTGATGTTATGAAGACAAGTGAACCTTCAAAAGATTGCTGAAAACCCTGGAGTATCAGCATAAATGCTTGTTTACTCTGCACGATTGGGAGAGCCCCTGTGGAAATTAATGGCATCTGTATCACCCCAGGTTAACCATTTGAGCTGGTGAATGCAAGTGATAGGGTTCATGATGGAGTGGGCCAATTTCTGCTGGCAGTGCCAGATGTTGAAGGTTCTGACATTAGTTCCTTCTCTATCTGCAGCATCTTTCTAGCTTTTTGCTTCTGTGGAGATAAGAAGAATGACATTCCTGATGTCTACTTTTTCTTTCCTGTCAGGCTCATGCAAGGATATCTGTGATGTATGAGCCTCAAAAAAAAGAAACCTATTTCTGATCATTGGAACTTATTAAGCACAAACCATCTGTGAGTGCAGGTTCTCCCACATCTCCATCCCCTACAGTATTGGCTGACTGAGTTCCCAGCATTTGCACTGCCTTCTCCTCCCACTGTCCCTCATCATAGACTATTTAATCTGACAACTGTGTGAGAATTCCCATCACTCTTATGGAATTCTCACAGAAATGGTGTGGCTTCAAAGGGCATGCATGCTGCAGAACACAACAACACTCAAGAAGCTCAATGCTATCAAGGACAAACAGTTTTCTTGATTGGCACTTCACTCACTAGCCTAAACATCCACCTCCTTCACCACCGGCATACTGGAGCTGCAATGTGAACATTCTACAGGATGCAACTTGTCAAGGCTTCTTTGGCTGCACCTCCCAATCCTGCAACCTCCCCCACCACCCTGGAGGACAAGGACAACACATGCATGAGAACACCGTCACCTCCAAGTTCCCCTCCATGTCACACACCATCCTGACTTGGACATATATCGCCATTCCTTCATTATCGCTGGGTCAAAATCCTGGAACTCTCTACCTAATAGCATTGTGGGAGCATCTTTACCACACAGACTGCAGTGGTTCAACAAGAAGGCCCACCACCGGCTTCTCAAGGGTAACTAGGGATGGGTGTTAAATACCGACCTTGCAAGCTAAGTATGAAAAGAAAATTGCCTCGGGGTCCTATCTGAGCCATGGGACCCGATTAGCATATTTTAATGAGCTGTCCACCTGAGTCAGGCAGTCGCTTCAACCGTTAAATCACCGTGGGGCGGTATTGGAGCGGGAGAAAGAGTCGCTCAGTTTCCACCAGGCTGAGGGTATTCAAATCTCTCCTGAGGTGCCGGAGATGTTCAATTTCTTAGTACTTGCATGTTTTACCTTAATGAGCACAAAATTCATCACAAAGCAAATTAAAGTGAAACTGATAAATAACCACAGCAAGAGTACAGCAAAGATGTGTTGTTTTAATAATATTTATTATTCATACAGAATCAGTTCCATACATGCCACTGTGTGGGCAGCAGAAGGATGCAGAGTAAGCTTTGTCCTGCCTCTTTAATTGTCTTTCCCTTCATTACTGTGTTAAAATAAAATTTGTTTTTTTTGTAGTAATTTAAGTAGTTGCAGTAGATTCTCAGCATAGTGTATCACCACGATTTATTGCGTGATACAGAATGGTTATAATTGTTTACTTATACACAAACAATGTAATATTCTATCTCTATACAATTACTATAAGGCTCCCAAAGACACAATTACAGAAAGTCTGGTCTACTGTACTCTGTGTGATTGCTGAACTTGGAAATGTTCCCAATGTTCTGCACATGAGGAAAATTATAAATTATTTTGTAGACCATTTATTATACTGGTAATAGAAATTTTCTGCAGTCAAGTAGAATAATTATTAGTAAGAAATGGCGATGGAATGTGTTAATTGGATGTGCATTTACAGATTGAGTTGTTGATAACTATGAGTAAAACTGATTGAATAATCAGAGGATGCATTAACTATTCAGTAAGAAATGAAGGGAGAGATTTTCAACTGCCACCTGCCCATTTCTTGCCTGCAAAAAGGGCAACTGACAGTGGAATATCGGAGGGCGGGAGACGGATCACCTCAGCTGCCCCTTGGATGCAATTTTCTGGCAAATCTATAAATGGGCGCACAGCATGCAAGCTGCTTACATACGCAAATTGGGATCCTACACAAGTTGTGGGATCCCAATATTCAGGTACAAATAGGTGGAGCCACGCTGCCTACGCACCAGGTGGAGAATGGGTTACCAATGGATACTCCGGAAGTAGCCTAGATCTATTTTTGAGAGGGTGAGCTGCCCTCTAGTACTCATCAAGCGTTGGCTAGCTCACCAAATTGCATTGATGAGACAGTGGCTTTGGGCAGGCGACGTGGCCTCTCTGCCGTCTTCACACCTGTTTTGGGTGGGTGTTAAAAATCGCCCCATTTATTTTATACACTTCTTGTATATTTACATCGAAATATTAAGAGTCCAAATTAGCCAAGTTTTGACTTGAGGAATACAGAAATGTTCCTGCACATTAAGTGACTTTTAGTTTTATGGATAATGCATACACTGGTTCTAATGAATGCTGTGGTGTGTTTTACGGTCTGAATGCTTATTGAAGTGTGAAGTGCAAGCAAGTGGTTTAGTCTGGTTAATGACATTTATTCTAAAACCATTGAAATATTCATTCTCACCATTAGTAGATAGATCAAATGCAGCGATTCTTAAAGCACATACTTAAAATTTGGGTGGCATACTTCCTTTAAGAACTCATACCTTTGGTTAATGAACCTCCTCATTGATTATACAGTTTACTATGCATTAATGCCGACTCTTACTACCAATAAGATTGGCAAAAATCAATAACATATCTAGGGGGTGGAATTGGTCTTTGGTGGTAGCGTAAAACAGACACTGGCGAATCAGCAGCCTGTTTTACACCCCGCCCGATTTTCGTTTCACTTTGTGCTACCACTGAAGGTCAATTTCACTGCCCTAGTACTTATGATCATCGTTTGGCCTGTATCAATTACCAACCCCAGGGATTAGTACCAGATATGTGTACATGAAACCTTTCTTATAAATATGACTGATCCGCCTTAGGACCACAACAGTCCTGACCAAGTGCTTCTATTTTCCAGGCTTTTCCACTTTTTCCAAGAAGAATATTTGGGACCTATAATTATTTTCTGATTTGCAGTAACAGATCTGCTCCCTAAAGACGCTCTGCGGATATGGCCTCCTGCTGAGAGTCCTTCTCCCCCTCCTCCTCCTCACTCTTCTAGTAGCTTGTCCCACTCTGCGTGGCCTCTGCTCATTCTCCCAGTCATGCTCAATGCCAAGAGCAAGCTGTACTAGGCCACCCATGTCTGAAAGCAATAGCTTTGTGAACAAGCCTTTAAGTCACCAAAAAAGTACTTCAGTACTAGCCAACCACACCATGTAGACTATTGGAACTTTTAATAAGTATGGAAAAGCACCCAAAACATGTAGAATTGCAGCAATAGCCAGAAGAAATAATCCAGCAACTAACCTGTAAGTAGTTGATGATCCCTTTAACTAGCGCCAGTGGGGGGTCTTTCATGCCATTTAACATCGTGTTCAGCTGTGGGGGGTTAAGAGAGGAAGTAGGCTGGAGCATGGAGCTCAAAAATGGCAGCGCTAGCATCAAATCAACATTGCACGCTGATTGATGTCATGATCTGCCTGCTCTGCATGCTGCCGGCGGAGGTTAGATGCGTGTGCGCTAACCCCTTTACCAATATGGCATCCAGTGCACTTTGCATCAGAAGTATACATGCGCACCGTGGACGCCATTTTGGAACCTTAAGGGATCTTGTAGGGCCCCAAAAAGGGCGCTACCAATCCCAATTTCAACCCCGATGCTTGTTGTCTGGGTGGGACAGTGATTTAACACAATGTCCTTTCACTTCTGGGATCTTGGTTTGAAAGCAGCCCATATGAATGAGGTGAAAGTCTGCACCTTCTGCCCCGCAAGGGCTCTGTGTGAAATGGGTTTGCTCAGTCTCAACCCATTTCCTACGAAGTGTGAGCGAAAGCTGAAAATTTCTCACAATTTGGCAATTTCAGTTGGAGAGACCGTAAGGATGGCTGTTGTGCTCCATCCATTGGTGCTATGTCTGACCTGGAAGTACTTGATGGTTGGCACTGGGTAACAAAAGTGAAAAATGTTCCAAAAGTCACCTTGAAGATCACATAATTGACTGAAAATAATATGAATTTTGAAAGATTTTTAAAAATGCATTTGCTGAAAGGGATATGAAAAAGAGAAATCAATAAGCCTACAAAACAAAAAAAAATCAAACAAGCAACAGTTTAATCAGTGGAGCAACTTGCCTTACTGCCTGAATGGAAAATGTGGTCTCAAGGAACACTTCAATTTCTTGAAAAAAATACGTTCCTGCATTTCATCAAAATGTGTGAAACAAAACCCAGAGACTGTCTGGAGACAAATTAGGACCTGCCAATAACTACCTCATACAGAGCACAAATGTTCTCAGCATTTGCCAACAATATCCTGTTGATAAAATGCAGTTCCAGCCCTATCTTCCACTCTCAGATTTTGATAAGGAGGCTCGGTTCCCATGTCCCTGTAATCTGAGTGATTAGTATCAAACTTGAATCACAAACAGCATATAACCAGCAATGAAAGAAAGGGAGACTGACTGATAGTGACACAAGACAAAGACTCAACCACAAGTAAACTATCAAAATGTTCCTGTTAAGTCTATGCATTTCAGAAGAAGCAAAATAGATCAACATGATACTTTTAGTCACGACTATCTGGTATTCTTCCCAAATGCATACATATTAGTTCGGTAATTTGTGCTGCGGCATTGTGTAAAATTAAAGCAAGAACAGTTTTCACAGTACATTTCAGGTTCTGTGAATTTAATGGATAAATGAAAGGGCTGGTGTTCCAAATTATATTAGTTTAATAAAAGAATTAAAATACTGGCATTTCACTTCATTGTCCTATAAAATGTACCCTTAATAATGCTACTGTAATTTTACAGTTCTGCACTACTTTGGTACTTTCTACCAGCTGGTGGTCTAATGAGGAGGGGGAGAGGATGGAAGTGTCCAATCCTTGACAGTGTAGTGGAGGAATACATATGCGATTTCCTGGAGATGCTGGCAAGCTGAGTGGAAAATAAATTCTGCATGTGATATTTGGAACTGTAAAGAGAAGCATGAATCACTTTTTTTTTAAGCTATAGTGGAAGGTGCATCTGTGTTCCCAGCAGTTTGGGAACTTGTATGCCAGTATATAAGAAAAGCATAATTTACTAGATTAAAATTGACTAGAATAGTAAAATAATAATAGTACACGTTCTGTAAATTCAATTAGATGGTGGAATTTTCACTTTTCAGTGAACAAAATGTTTATGGTGTAACTTCAGGAACAGTCTCATTTTTTTGTACATCCTCTTTTGCTAAATTTTTGCCCTCCCCCATAACGCCCTCGAAGGGGCCGACTCCTACTGGCCTGTGGGTTCACAAGTGCCAGTTAATCTCTGATACCTCACCTATTCTTCATGTGTGAGCCTAGATAGTGACTGTTGGGTGGGTACTTGAATATTTCACTGGATAGCAATCAGGAACAGGAATTGTTGCTGATTGTCTCCTCTGTAGCACATTTAGTATTAAACAATACATTAATGCACAAACTATTCAGAGTGCAGTCTTGTGTTCAATGCTCAAATGATGGTGTACACTGGTGAAGTAATTAAATACACGCCATTCATTCCTTATTTGGTAAATGTAGTTACTTCGTTTTGTTGTTAACCGTTTATTTGATATTTTACATGCTTACAACTTTACAACTGATCTGCGACATCATGAAAGATTCAACAGCTTATGCTGGGCTCATAAATCACAAACCTTATTTAATACTATATACATAGTAATAAAATAATATACCTTCAGAGAAATTTAAAATTGGAGGACCCCCACATTTAGCTTTTTGTTAAAATCTCTATTAACAACTGAAAAAAATTAACATAAATATTATGGAATAAAATTAGTGAAATCATTTTAAATGTTGTTTAGATTAGACTTTGGTTGTGCAATACTTTATGTCAGCATAAATGATTATTTAGTTTAAAAAGAATGCACTCAATGGATGTTGGTTCAGACCACCAAATACAATAATAAAAGATAGCAGAGTAAATTAAAAGTGATTGCTTTAAGACTTTCCTACACAAAGTTTCTATTATTTTCAAATAGAATTCATACATGTTTGTGTTATTTTAAGTAGAAAATGTTCAAGTTCAAATCGGAAAACTTTACAAATTAATATTTTTTTTAAATTTGTTTTTATGGGATCTGGGCGTCGCTGGCAAGGCCAGCATTTATTGCCCATCCCTAATTGCCCTTGAAAAGGTGGCGGTGAACCGCCTTCTTGAACCGCTGCAGTCTGTGTGGTGAAGGTACTCCCACAGTGCTGTTAGGGAGGGAGTTCCAGGATTTTGACCCAGTGACGATGAAGGATCGGCGATATACTTCTAAGTCAGGATGATGTGTGACTTGGAGGGGAACTTGGAGGTGGTGGTGTTCCCATGCATCTGCTGCCCTTGTCCTTCTAGGTGGAAGAGGTCGCGGGTTTGGGAGGTGCTGCCGAAGAAGCCTTGGCAAGTTGCTGCAGTGCATCTTGTAGATGGTACATACTGCAGCCACGGTACGCCGGTGGTGGAGGGAGTGGATGTTTAACGTGGTAGAGGGGGTGCCAATCAAGCAGCGTTCAAACAGACACCAATATCTCAAAACTAAATGGATTTAAGTCTTTTGTTAAATACTATTGATTTCAACAATAAGTGATTATGAGGTCCTGAAACTTTAAAGACAATTTCAAATCAGCAAAAAGAAGTAATGAACATAATGACATCATCACAAAACTAACAATATGAATGTGCAGCCCATAATTTACAAACGTGGCAGGTACTTGTTTATTTTTTTAAAGACTTGATATTGATTTCAAAGCATTAAAACAATTTTTATATTTTGCAGAAAAAGTCACAAGTGTAATATCTACAAATCTGGATCTTATTTAAAACTCAAAACATTAATCAAACTATGGCACTCATCCAGCGTCTGCTGCTCAATACTTCAGGAATCTTCTGCTGCTCCTGTTTTCACACATTTACACTTAGTCTAACACAAATCTTTTGTTAACTTCTGTAGCAAACTGGATATCAACATACCAACAATTCGAGACAACAATTGAAGTCATGATTACCATAGATTACTTGTCTTTGAAAAGATTATCCCTAGATTCTCAATCTGAACATGAAACAATGCAGGGAATTTTAACACCCAACAACGGGTGGGTTGGGGTCGAGTGGGAAGTAAAAATAGGAGAAAAATAGGTCGTGGGAAGCACGACCGCAACTCGGCTCCAACGCGCCCACTTCCGGTTTAACTGAGGCGTGATTGGCTGTGTGCGAGTAACCTGCTCGCTAGAGTCGGCGCGATTGTTAGCACAGGTGGGTCAGCAATGAACGCAGCATTGAACATCATAATTAAATGAAAATATGGGGATTTTCAATTGATTTAAACATTCCTTTGAATTTAACGCCTCCAGCGCGGGTTTCCCGGGGCTCGGGAAACTCGCCAGTGAAAAGGAGGCGTGTTTCAGATGCACTTCATGGGGGTCTTTAAACTTCAGATTGCCTGATCTCGATAAAGGCTCAGTGCTAACAGCTGCTTTGTCAGTTCCCTCTGGAAAACGTTTAGCAGAGAGCTCTTGTCAGCATAGAGCTTTGTGAGAAGTTTGGAGCCTCTCAAACAGACACCAGTAGGACGAGAGGTGCCATGGATGTTTTTGACACTACATCGGACGAGTCTCACAATCACCATCCACGGCAGCGATGACGTGCTGTGGCTGGATCAACAGGTGCACAGGAGAGAGGTGCAGAACAGCAGCGAGGAGACCAAAAGAGGGTCTGAGGTCACAGGAGGCACTACCCCCATGAAAGGATCGAATGACAGAAGCTCAACTTCCTGAACCTGTCTGAAGAGCAGCGCTTCCGCAGGCTTAGACTGTCATGGCAGGTAGTCGTTGACATCAGCAGCCTCCTTCGAGAAGAGCTGTTCCCTGCTGGACCTGGTGGTTACGCATGCCCGTTGCTGTCAAAGTCACCACCGCCCTCAATTTCTTTGCCTCTGGCACCTTCCGGTGCACCACCAGAGACATCTCGAGGGTCTCTCAGTTGGCTGCCCATAAGTGCATACAGCAGGTCACGGATGGGTTGTTTGCCAGGGCGTCGACTTATGTCAACTTTCCCTGTGACGACAATTGCCAGAATTAACGTGTACTCGCATTCGCCTCTCTGGGTGGCTTCCCACAGGTACAGGGTGCCATCGATTGCACACACGTAGTAACCTGAGGACCACCACAGCACCCAGGAGTTTTTATCAGTCGCAAGGGATATTATTCCATCAATGTACAGCTGGTGTGCAGCCACAAGAAGAGGTTCATGCAGGTGTGCGGCAGATTCCCTGGGAGCTGTCATGATGCTTTCATACTGTGGCGGTCCAACATTCTAGACCTTTACGTTCCAGGAACCAGACTTAAGCGCTGGCTCATAGGAGACAAGGGATACCTCTTTCAAAGTTGGCTCATGACACCTGTGAGGATCCCTACTAATAAGGAGCAGGAGTGCTACAACCGAGAGCCACATGACCACCAGGTGTGTCATAGAGAAAGCCATCGGCATGTTGAATATGGGCTTCAGATGCCTAGATAGGTCTGGAGACGCCCTTCAGTACTCGCCAGCAAGGGTGTCCAGAATCATAGTGGTCTGCTGCATCCTGCACAACATTGCGCAGCAGAGAGTAATGCAAGTGGAGGAGGACAAAGGCGCTCATTAGGCATCTTCGGATGAGGAGAATATTTTCCTTCACTCTCCTCCTCCATAACTTCAGGGACAGGCTGGGCTGATGAAGGCACAAGGGTCAGGTTGTGGTGAGGGGAGGCGGGGAACACAAGATATGCATGCTTACACCATCAGCAGCTTGTAAGTGAGAACAGATTGTGGGATGAGGGGGAAATGGAATGTGAGAAGGAGGATTAGGTATGAGCCTACCGTCATCATCAGTAATGCTTTCAACTTCGCCACTTGCCACGGACTCAGACTCTGTCCTCCAGCTCCATGAGGTTCTGCAGTCGGCCTTCCCCATCTCCCGTTTATTGCTGCTCCTGGCGGTTATGAGCCACCTTGTCCTGCAATAGAAAGGGAAGTGTGTCAGTGAGTGTGGTGCAATGTGTTTGGGTGATGTGCCTGCCATGGTTGAATAGCTGACAGTGTGTGCAAGGTGTGAGATGTGGGTGTGAGGCTTGCAGCGGTGTGTAAGGGTAAGGTGAAGCTATGATTCTGAGGTATGAGTATGATTGCTAGAGATTGTTGGTAGGTGAGTGATGGGGGTGTGGTGCATTGAGCAGTGTGTGAGGCTGGTGGTGCAGATGGTGGGATATGGCATTTGAAGATGCATTCACTCACCTTGATCACTCGTGTGAGGTCATTAAACTTTTTGCGGCACTGGATCCAGGTCCTGGCGACAACACTGGTGGCACTGACAGCTTGAGCTAATTCCTCCCACAGCCTTCTGGTGTGCTGCCTGGAAGGCCTCCTGCCCCCGCTGTGGGTAGAGGACCTCACGTCATCTGTGAACCTTCAGGACCAAGGCCTCCGGTTCCACATCAGAAAACCTCCTCGCTCTCTCTCTTTCCTGTTGGGCCATGACTTCATCCAGACTGACAATGAGGCGCTTCTGCAACAACGCACCTCCCCTTTCAGTAGTGCAGAGAGCCGAGGACAAATTTTATTGGCCAGTAGACTGCACCCGATATTGGCCCCCCTGTTCAGCGCTAAGCCAACCAGCAGCGTGTTTAACACTGAGATCAGCGCTCCAATCATAATAATGAGCAGGCAGCATGAATTTTGCATGCTGCCTGCACCACTTTGAACAGGTGCGGGCACATCGCGCTTTGCGCTCCCTGCGCCCGTTTTTAGGCTTTATCCAATTTCACCCCCAAAGGAAGAAGCATGGAATTGTTATTTGAAACAAGTAACAAAGGTAAAGATAATTCAGTAAGCATATATTGAGTACATGCCAGGTCTAATCCTAACAAGAGAAGGCAGGCCCAAAATTCCACGGGGCGAGTTGACCTGATGTTGTGTTGCTGAACCGGGACTTCGCTCCAACCGATCCACACTAGCGCTGATCCCATCGTAAATGAGGGGTCAGCTCATTTAAATATTCCTTGGCGTTGGCTGAGCACAATTCCCATGTAACGTGCGAATACTGAGCTGGGGGCGTTGGAAATTGACAATTGCAGTCTTTAGAAAGCTTAGCATGGCAGCAGCAAGTTTGTGGAGCAGCAGGTAAGCATTTCATGGTTAGAAAGACTGGATACACTGTAGCGTAACTATAATAGAAGGCTCATGTGAGATTTTTTGGTACATTAAAAGTATGTCTTGGTGGAGGAACAGCCAGAGGCTCCCATACAAAGGAGCAAGATCTCAATACAAGAAGAAGAAAAACAACAACTTGCATTTATATAGAGCCTTTAATGTAAGAAAACATTCCAAGGCGCATCACAGGAGCCTAATCAGGCAAACATTGCCACCAAGTGAAAGAAGGAGATATTAAGACAGGTGACTAAAGACAAAACTAACTTTTGGTTAAAGAGGTAAGATTTAAGGAGAATGTTCGAGGAGGAGAGATAGAAAGGTTTAGGGAGGGAATTCCAAAGCTTAAGGCCCAGACACCTGGGCCGCGATTTTGCCTACTGAGGCGGGCCCGGGACGGCTGGGGTCGGTAGTGTGGTCCCAGCCCACTGCCTGCTCCATCCCTCTCTGTTGAAATGATTATACGATGATGGGGCTTGTTAAGCCCGCCCAGCGAGGTTCCTGGCCAATTAAATGGAAGCGGGTCGTATGACGTCATTTCATGATGCGTCATCAGCCGGTTTCCTTAAAGGGGCCATGTCCAAATTTACTTTGACAGTTTTGCTGTCAGTGTTCTACAGCATTGAGATGCTGCAAACACTGACAATCACTGCACAAAGGTGCATGGCTGCACCCAGGCTCTCCCATCACTCCCTCCATATGCTTATGGAGGGAGTCACTGCACGCAGGGAGGTCCTCTTCCCTTCCTATGGGCGGAAGAGATCTCACCATGAGTTAACACAGCCTGGTTGCACATTGCACAGGAGGGCACAAGCAGCGATGTCGTCAGGAGGACCAGGTTGCAGTGGCGCAAACCTTTCAATGATCTCAGTAGATCTCGAAACTTTACTGCAAAGCCTCCGTCAACCTCATCCTGCTGTGCCTCTCATCTCATCCCCATCACTCTGCCTTCCCTACCCTACTCCTGCACATGCTTACTCACACCAACTTACCTTGCACCTCCACCCATCCCTTTCTATCTACATTATCACTTCCCCATCTTACTAGTCACCCCTCACACTCACCCTTATCCTAGTCCAATCATACCAACTAAAAACACACAAGGGTAGGCACTTGGGTGTTTTAGCCAATGTTCATGTGAATTTTCTGTTAATGTGCTGTCAAATATTGAAATCTTTATTTTGAACACTTTGCCAGATTTGTGTGCACCTTTGGAAGTGGCTCAGTGAGTTGCAGTGAATGGTGAGACATAATGGTACCCCCCGCAATGGTGATGAGTGTGAAAGGAATGGCTTGGGCATTGTAGGGATGCTTTATGGTGTTGGTGTGGTGTGGTGCCAACCTGGCGCATCATGTGGCAGCCAGGGTGTACAGCGTCAAGTGAAGTAAATCTGGCCATGGTGAGGCTGTAAAGTTTCGCAATTATCGCGATTCAAAATAACAAATGAGAAGCAGATTCGTTTGATCAGTTTTATTAAACGAAATGCTGTCATGATATAAAGGACACAGAAGCCTGTAAAATGGCCGTCGCGCATCGTGGCAGAAGCTTCCAGAATTACAGTGGGCAGACAAGATGGCGTTCGAATAAACATTTCAATATAAGACGGGATCATACTCAATAAACACTGATAAAGACAGGATGCAACCTGTTTGCATTCGAAACAATAGCAAAAGATATAAGTGCTGGAATCGTTTTCCATGCACAAGTAAGGACCATTGTACTGGGCAATCGAAGGCCCATCCAGACACATCAATACACAAATACCCCTACGGCTCTACAATGAGAGAGACATCGACGGGTGATTAAGCAAGCATTCGGGGGCCCCCAAAACCAGTCAGGGAGACAATTCATACAATCCTGGCTGGGTCAACAATGGGGAAAACATTAACGGGTAGTTGGCCAGTTTCAGGTGCTACCGAAACCCGTTAAAGACAAGAATCGCCCCATGCTGGGAGTTTTGAGCGCCAATATTTCACAAAGGACAAACATTAAGATTTGAGCGGGAGATAAGGGAACACAGCACTATAACTATAGTGAACAAATGTCCATCGGTCTCTTAGCTTGCTGCTGACTGCCGAAGCTCTTCCTTAGGGCTGGACATTGTTGACTCTTGTCTTTTAGCCGTACTGGTCGGTTATTCGAATGTTGGGTGGAGCTCAAACGGAACGAGCCGCCTCGACAAGGGCAAGTGACCGGGTGCACCATCCCGAGAGTCGGTAAACGGTGTCTGGACCCGAAGGCCCAACAAGACAAGACGAAATGACAAGAAAAGAAGAATCCATGTGCCGCCGCGGTCAGTAAACCCCGACCGCGCCCGAAAATATAGAACTCACTTCTTGAATTCTACGGGTTATTGCACGAACCGGTTTAGGTCCATCGACTCCATTACCATAGGAAGACTCTTCATTGAATTCTACCGACAACTGGTGTCAGTACAGGAAGACTTTTCTTTGAGTTCTACAACCGGGCCCGAGTTCTGTCGAGTTCTTCATGACAACGGGGAGCCCGGCCTGCTTGCCGCAGCAGCGAAGATAAACAAGTGGGGTACAGAGACCCCTCCAAACACGTGACAGTCAGGCGCTGCAGCGAACGAGCCGAGTGCCTCACTTTAAAATTCTCCAAAGTATCACGAGTGGTGAGCATGTTTCACGATCATACAAATCTAGACGTAGTGTAGGTATTGATAAGGGAGGGTGGTTTTATTAAGGATAAAGTATAATGTGTTCCCCTTTTTACGATGTGCCGTGCGTTCTTCATTACCATAGACCAAGCTTTATGAATGTATGTATACTTGTACTCTCGTTAATTTGCGCCTATGACATGTACTTCATGATTTTGGACGCTATGCAATAAAGATTTCCATTTCGTACTATTCAACCGGGTCTATTTGAGTTTTTCTCTGCATTACTGCTCTCGCACCTAAGTCCAGTGTTAGAACCGTAAGGGCGAGTGGGTCGAACCACTCACAGGTGCTTATTGCAACAAGGCTGGCCAGAGACCAGAGCAAGCAATAGTATTAGGCAATGAAGGCCTAACCTCGCACCAGCACCGTCTGTGATACAAGCACGACAAAACCCCTTACAAGGCCATCCCTGGTGTCCCGGGCAGCAATGTGGTCGAGTGCTGATGCCCTGTGTCCTGTGCAGCACCAGCTGATTGTTGAGAAGGTTGGTGTTGATGTTAGTGCTGCTGGTGTGCCTGGTGCTGCTTTTGTTGGGGCTGATCGTGGTGGGATTCTGAGGACCAAGGTGAGATGTTTTCAAGGGCAACGATGCTGATGGAATAGATGGCAGGTGAGGTTGAGATGGCAGAAGCAATCTGTCAATGGTGAGAGAGGTTGTTCTAATGAGGTGGCACCGGATAGAGAGTTGGCTCCAAACACTTGCAAGCTGCAGAAAGCTCAATCTGTCTTCCAAATGCAGTGAGCAACAGCATCTAACCTTGCAAAGTGAAGACCTATGAAATGGGAGTTTTTATAGACCATTTGCTGCTGTCAAGTTAGTAAATCATCCCATGCTGACACAACACCCGATCTCCTTCCCTGACGTGATCTCCGAGCAGTGGGGAAGCTGTTGGCGAACTCTAAAAATCTAAAGGTAAGCTTAAAATAATACTTAATTGCCTCTTAACAATCTAGCTAATGATCTAAATTGCCTCCCCCGCCGCTTGTTGTCGAGTCTATTCAGTGCTGACAGACCCAACATCTGGGAGACTAGCGTGGAGGCGGGTCCCGACCCGCTGTCAATCATTTCAAATTTCACAGCTGACCCACCTCCGATCCTGTCCTCTCAGTGCCGGTAAAATTCCGGCCCTAAAGACACGGCCGCCAATAGTGGGGCAAAGGGAATGGGAGATGCACAAGATTCTAGATTTGAAGGAACACAGAGTTCTTGGAGGATTGTAGGGCTGGAAGAAATTACAGAGATAAGGAGGGGTGAGGCTATGGAGGGGTTTGAACACTAGGATGAGAATTTTGGAATTTAGGCATTGGTGCACTGGGAGCCAGTCAACGTTCGCGGCTGTGCAGCTGTTTGCCGGTCCCGTGCAGCCTGGGACTGGCTTTTCAATGCTAAGTCATGCGTGAAACTGTGAATGGGCCGTGCACCTTAAAAAAAGATAGGGAATCATTGGAGCCAATGTTGGTCAGCGAGCACAAGGGTGAAGGGTGAACGGGACTTGGTGCGAGTTAGGATATGGGCAGCAGAGCTTTTGATGAGCTCAAGTTTATGAAGGGTGGAAGATGGGAGGCAAGCTAGGAGAGGATCGGATTAGTCGAATCTGGAGATAATAAACGAATGGATCAAGGTTTCAGCAGCAGATAAGCCAAGGCAAGGGCAGATGCAGGCGATGCTTGGAGGTGGAAGTGGGCAGTCTTTTTGATAGAGGGGATATGGGGTCGGAAGCTCAGCTCAGGGTCAGATAGGACGGCAAGGTTGCGAACAGTCCGGTTCAGCCTAAGACAGTGGCCAGGGAGGGGGATAGAATTGGTGGCAAGGAAATAGAGTTTGTGATGGTGGCTGAAGGCAATGGCTTCAGTCTTCCCAATGTTTAATTGGAAGAAATTGCAGCTCATCCAGGACTGGATATCAGACAAGCAGTCGGACAATACAGAGGCAGTGGAGAGCTCGATAGAGGTGGTGGTGAGGTAGAGCTGGGTGTCGTCAGCATACATGTGGAACCTGACGTCATGTATTCGAATGATGTCACCAAAGGGAGAATGATTGGAGGAGGATGGTTCAGGGAATTGATTCCAAGGCTGCAGAGAGATTGAGAAGGATGAGGAGGAATAGTTCACCAGAGTCACAATCACAGAGGATGTTGTATGTGACATTGATTAGGACCATTTCAGTGCTGTGGTGGGGTGGTAACCTGATTTGAGAGGTTCAAATGGAGTTACAGGAAAGATGAGCATGTATTTGAGAGGCAAGAACACATTCAAGGACTTTGGGAGGAAAGAGAGGTTGGAAATAGGGCAGTAGGTTACAAGGACAAAGGGATCAAGGATGGGCTTTTTGAGGAGAAGGATGATGATGGCAGATTCAAAAGAGAAGGGGACTGTACCTGAGGAGAGGGAACCATTTACAATATCAGCTAGCATGGGGGCTAGGAAAGAAATTGGATGGTCAGCAGTTTAGTGGGAATAGGGTTAAGAAATCAGGAGGTGGGTCTCATGAACTAGATGAGCTCAGAGAGGCCATGAGAGGTGATAGGAGAGAAACCAGAGAAAGATGCAAGTTCAGGGCAACTGAGAACTTCATGAGCTCTAGATGGCCTGTAAATTCTTTGGGGGGATAATATTTTATAGGGTACATCCTCCTCATTCGCTTTCTCATTCTCCTATATTATAATCTTGTAACTTCTTCTCCATTAACATTACAAACAAGGCATCAGGCTGCGACAGAAGCTACTGTGCTGCCATTTGAGGTGGAAACCTGGTGGAAATGGGTCTCGGCCCAGAATCCACCTCCAAAAATGCTGTTATGCTCATTTTAAGCTCTAAACTCATCAGAAACCATGGGAAGATTTATGCCTTATGTTCTTAATTTCATTAGCATTATTTAGCAAATGGCAACATATGTAAGAGGCTTAGTTTAATCTGGGTTACTTACAGTTGTGTGTTATGTCTGTTTTTTGAACTTTTTATAGAGTGCAATTTAAGTGTTAAAAACGTATATAATTAAATGTTTTAAGTCTAATGCATATCTGTAGGGTGACATGAATGTAGGCTGTTGCAAAGTCTGATGTGCTTTTAGGGCACAAAGTATACTGATTGGCTCAAATTTCACGTTGAAAAACGCATAATCACATTCAAACAGACCCTAGTGTTTTCTCTTAAAGCATTTCCATTCACAAAAAAAATATATTTTTTTTTTCCAAAGTCCTTTCAGTGGCCTTACTATTCCTTACCCAGCTCATCAATGACATTTATAACATAATAAGTACATAAAATATTCAACATTTCTGAAAAAAAAATCACAAAACTTACCAATCCCATCTTTGAATATCTTCATATGCATTCCACCGCATGGACCTTTCCTCTTTCAGATGGTTTGGAAATGTCTTCTTTTCCATTCCTAGAGCTTAGATGATTGAGCCTGGACTTAGATCGATCTGTGTTCCCGCTTTGGCCTTCAGCATGCACATATGTGATTGCGGTCTTTTCCCAATCTCTGCACTAGTATAGTGGCACTCGCAAAGGCTGACTTCTCCCAGCAGCACAACCCTCCCTTCAAGACAAACACAACAAATCAAAGCATAAAATGATATAAAATAACAGGCAAGAAAAAAGGGAGAAGAAAATTTTAAATCTAAAATAACTCAAAATCGGACAAATAAATGAAGGGCATGTATGAGAAGCATAAACAGACGTGTGTAAGAAGCATATACAGAAAGAAACAACATACTCAGAAACAGATACAGACAGGTAAGTGGCATGGAAGATATAGGCAGAGAGTGGGACACATACAAAAGAGATAAGAGACAGATAGAAGGTCTACAGAAAGAGGCAGGTGAAAAGAGAAAAGTTTGGAGACAGATACAGAGATAAATATGTCTCAGAACAAACAGAGACAAAGAATTGAAGACAAACAAACAGAGTGAAGAAAAAGACAAATTTTATATTTATTCATTTCTCCTATTTCTCATCTACATGCTGCCCTCGGCGACATCATCCAAAAACACAGCATCAGTTTCCACACAGCTTTACCTCACCACCACTTCTCTCGACCCCTCCACTGTCTCTAAACTGTCAGGCTGCTTGTCTGACATCCAGTGCTGGATGAGCAGAAATTTTCTCCAATTAAATATTGGGAAGACCAAAGCCATTGGGGGAAATTTTTCGGAGGGTCAGCAGACGCAATCGGTGGTGGGTCGGGTGGGAAAATGTTTTTTTTTTGACAACGGTTTGGGACCCCGCTGTCAACCCGCCGCCACGCACCTTTCCCAAATGTCAGGTCTGTCAGCGCTGAGCGGACCCGATACGCAGTGGTGCGGCAGACAATTCAGGTCATTATGACCTTGTTAACAGACCATTAAGAACTATTTTGAGCTCACCTTCAGAGTGTACCAAGTCGCCCACGGGGTCTACACTGCTCGGAGATCACATCAGGTAAGCAGGTCGGGAGTTGAATGACCATGGAATCATCTCATTACTTGACAGCTGAAAATGTGCTATAAAAGCTCCCATCTCACAGCTGTTCACTTTCTAAGCTCAGAAGATGTTGCTTATTACATTTGAGCTTGAACTTTATGCAGATTTCAAGTGTTTGGAGTAAACTCTCTATCCAGTGTCACTTCATTGGAACAACCTTTCTCACCATTGACAGAATGCTGCTGTCATCTCAAGTTCACCTGCCATCTATTACATCAGCATCAGTGCCCTTGAAACTATCTCACCTTGGTCCTCAGATTCCCACCACGATCAACCCCAACACCAGCAGCACCAACAACAACACCAGCCTTCTTCGCAATCAACTGATGCTGCACAGGACAGAGGGCATCAGCACCCAAGCACCTTGCTGCCCGGGATGCCAGGATGGCCTCACCATATCAGATTTACTTCACTTGATGCTGTACACCCTGGCTGCCACATGATGCGCCAGGTTGGCACCACCCCACACCAACACCATAAAGCATCCCTACAATGCCCAAGCCATTCCTTTCACACACATCAGCATTGCGGGGGTGTACTGTTATGTCTCACCATTCACTGCAACTCACTAAGCCACTTCCAAACATGCACACAGATCTGTCCAAGAACGTAAAGTGTTCAAAATAAAGGTTTCAATGTTTGACAGCACATTAACAGAAACTTCACATGAACATAGGCTAAAACACCCAAGTGCCTACCCTTGTGTGTTGTTAGTTGGTATGATTGGACTAGGATGAGGGTGAGTGTGAGGGGTGGCTGGAGAGATGGGGAAGTGCTAATGTAGATAGAGAGGGATGGGTGGAGGTGCAAGGTAAGTTGGTGTGAGTAAGGATCTGTTGGAGTAGGGTAGGGAAGGCAGAGGGATGTGATGAGTGGCACAGCAGGATGAGGTTGAGTGTGGCTTTGCAGTAACATTTTGTGATCTACTGAGATCATTGAAAGATTTGCGGCACTGCAGCCTGGTCCTCCTGACAACATCCCTGCTTGTGCCCGCCTGTGCAATGTGCAACCAGGCTGCGTTAGTCTCCTGGGGAGGTCTCTTCTGCCCATTGGAAGGGAAGAGAACCTCCCTGCATGCTGGGAGAGCCTGGGTACAGCCGTGCACCTCTGTGCAGTGCTTGTCAGTGTTTGCAGCACCTCAATGCTGTAGAACACTGACAGCACAAATGTCAAACTAAATTTGGGCATGGTCCCTTTAAGGAAACCGGCCGATGGCGCATCATCAAATGACATCATCGCACCCGCTTCCTGCAATTGGCCGGCAAAAGCGCTGGGTGGACTTAACAAGCCCAATCAGGGGAAAATCATTTTGGACAGCCGGCTGGAGCCAGCAGCGAGGCTGGGACCCACCACCAACGTCGCCCGCCATGGACCCACTGAGGTTGGTAAAATCCAAACCATTGTCTTCCGTCCCTGCCACAAACTCCATTCCCTAGCTACCAATTCCATCCCTCTCCCTAGTATCTGTCTGAGGCTGAACCAGACTCTTCACAACGTTGGTGTCATATTTGACCCTGAAATGAGCTTCCAACCACATATCCGCGCCTTAACAACGACCGCCTATTTCCACCTCCGTAACATCGCCTGTCTTCGCACCTGCCTCAGCCCATCTGTTGCTGAAACCTTTATCCATGCCTTTGTTACCTCTAGACTTGACTATTCCAATGCACTCCTGGCCGGCCTCCCACGTTCTACTCTGCGTAAACTTGAGGTCATCCAAATTCTGCTGCCCGTGTCCTAACTCACACCCAGTCCCGTTCACTCATCACCCCTGTGCTCGCTGACCTACATTGGCTCCTAGTTAAGCAACGCCTCGATTTTAAAATTCTCATCCTTGCTTTCTAATCCCTCCGTGGCCTCCTCGCCCCTCCCTATCTCTGTAACCTCCACCAGCCCCACAACCCCGCCTCGCCCCTCCCTATCTCTGTAACCTCCACCAGCCCCACAACCTCGCCTCGCCCCTCCCTATCTCTGTAACCTCCACCAGCCCCACAACCCCGCCTCGCCCCTCCCTATCTCTGTAACCTCCACCAGCCCCACAACCCCGCCTTGCCCCTCCCTATCTCTGTAACCTCCACCAGCCCCACAACCCCGCCTCGCCCCTCCCTATCTCTGTAACCTCCACCAGCCCCACAACCCCGCCTCGCCCCTCCCTATCTCTGTAACCTCCACCAGCCCCACAACCCCGCCTCGCCCCTCCCTATCTCTGTAACCTCCACCAGCCCCACAACCTCGAGATATCTGTGTTCCTCTAATTCTGCCCTCTTGCGCATCCCTGATTTTAATCGCTGAATCATTGGTGGCCGTGCCTTCAGCTGCCTAGGCCCTAAGCTCTGGAATTCCCTTCCTAAACCTCTCTTTCCTCCTTTAAGATGCTCCTTAAAACCTACCTCTTTGACCAAGCTTTTTGTCATCTGCCCTAATTTTTCCTTATGTGGCTCGATGTCAAATTTTGTTTTATAACACTCCTGTGAAGCGCCTTGGGATATTTTACTACATTAAAGGCGCTATATAAATACAATTTGTTGTTGTTATTAATGAGAAATGCCATGGGACAGCAATTTGAATGCCTGCACTTTATGCTCTTGCAGTTTGCTATTCAGTTGGGGAATATTATGCTTCTGTTTGGGCTTGCTCACCATACACTAAGCTATTGGATACTCAACTCCATGCTACTATGCATCTTGTGTCAGCCACACTGTGTCCTACTCCTCTTCTATGGTTACCAATCCTTTGCAATATAGCTCCTCCATATCTCCATCGTTTAGATAAAGTAGCAAAATTGGTGACTAGACTTTGTGACAAAGTCAAGTTGCCAATTCACTTTGATTTGTTCTATCCACTATCAACATGGCTCTCTTCGAGACACCCAATATGGTCAACCTTTCTTGAGTCCTTTGACTTTTCCTTGCCAACTTGCTGACACGGACAGCAGATGATCCTCTAAATCACCATATATCTCCGACCCTACAGATCAACTGCTTTCGAACTGGACAGGGAGAGTGCACCTCAAATGTTCACCTATGGGGCCTTTGTGATGATGACAAATGTCTTTACGGACAAATACAAACCATGTCCCACATCATTAAATTATGCCCACCAACTAAACTATCTGATGGCCTACATGCTTTGCATGCTAGTGATGACAATGCTGTAAAATGGCTTGAATTACATGCCAAGTTTTCATATGCTAAATAAATTACATGACTTGAACTTCTGTAATTACTTCATCTGAATCCTATTTTCAAATTAGTTCAAATTTTCCTTTTGGATTTGCTAAAGACACCATTGCTCAATCAGCTACCTAAATAAACAGTGATCGGTGGGTCAATGATTTTTATATATATGTAATTACACAGTAATTTAAAAGAAGATTACTGCAAAGCAATCTTTGCCCTAAAAAAAACTGCCATTTGAATTATTATTTTCTTCTGGTAACCACAGAACTCAGATTTCTGGAGCATCACAGGAAAGTTATAAACAGGAAATAGTATTTATATTGATGCTGTGATAAAGGATTGCCATGAAAACCAATGTTTGAGGAAATTGAAGTAACACTACAACAAGAGATTTTGACCCTGAAAATGTGTGAAGCTGCTGACACACTACTGGAGTAACCCTGGCGGGATTGCAGTGAAAGGCCCAGGATGTAGACCAGAATCCGGATAGGATTTTGTTGGTAGTTTCCAGGGAGCCATGTCTGGGGCAGAACCTCTGTCCACTCCAAACATGGTCTCTATGCTACGAGTTCCCACTTCCCTGGCCTTAGTGGGACCCAGCATAAGTATGGAGCCCAATATGCCCAGTGAGATGAGGCCTCCTGAAATTGGGATCCACTAGGGTTTCAGGCCAGGAAAGCAGCCTAGACCCTTGAAGGAAAGGTATTTTTTTTCAAGTTTTCTTCTTCTTCTTCTCCCCTTGTAAAAGGCTTGTAGGTATCAGGAAACAGATTCCCTGGAGTGGACTGGGACTCCCCTCCCAGGATGGCAGCAGACTCCAGAGTATCTGATGTGTATGGCTGGTGGGCATCCATGATGTTCCAGTAGTGATGCAGGCACCCACCTGGCCTATGCTAATTAGATGCCATCTCCTGACCCCGCGTATTCTGGCAGGGTCAGTGCTAGAGGGAAGGCGTGACAGCGTAATTGCTACAATCAGGTCCCTGAGCAATTTTGAGGACTCTATGTTTCCTTAATAACTGGATGTTAAATCAAGTTAACTTGAAATTATCTTGGTGGACATAACCCAAAATCCTGATGCATTCCACCTTCTGCTGCCTTCTGCTCACTCACTCTCATACTATCACACCCTCTCCATATGAACAGCTGATATTAAAAATATCTCCACATGTACGCACACACTTCTTACTCATAATACCATGCACAGATAAAGAAAAAAAGTGTTACGGTCATTATAAAGTGCTTGGAATATAGCCATGGGTCTTTTTAATAAATGAGATATTAATATAATTACATTAAAACTTTAGCATAGAAAAAGGAGTCAACATTGTTCTTTTGAAAAAAAATGAATCAAAATGTTTTATGAAATGGTAACTAAATGCTAACAAAATCATAGGAGTGCACACATTTTGAAGCAGGTAATTTTGAGAAAGTAATGAGCTGAAGAACATTTGTCTCATCCAAGACATAATTATAAATACATTCAAAAGAAGGTAGTGGTGCCCAATTCTGGGCAATCAGGTCCTGATACAATTCCCTGCCAACACTGACTAGTCTGCTGCTGGTGGCTTGCTGTACACTATCATCCTCTTGGTCTTCCATGGTCTGCAACTCTTTATTCAAACACATTGTGACCACTTTTCCCATGTACTGTACAGCATACAGCAAAATTATTATTCTCAGTGGGAGTTCGGGAGTTGTGGGGAGATGCCATTACCATAGTTGAACCACATAACCCATATCTTCAATGAATCAGGAGTCCATTGAGTTACGGCATAGTTGATTGCCTTAGAACGAAAGCATTGTGCATATCCCTTGGAAATTGTGCATCAGCATGCATTATTTTCTTAGTCACACCGTGATGAAGTAATAGGCTGCCATAGGGTTGCTGCTAGGCTCACAAATTGTTACATGAATACAGTCAATAATGCCGTCTCCTTAAGTAGGAAAAACTGTTGCTGCCCGTTCAGCTGCTGCTTCTGAAGTGTATGCAACAAGGGTGTGTGTGGCAATATAAGGCTTGAATGATCTCATTAATAGAATGGTACACTCCAAGCCTAGGTAGCTATGTCCTGTTAGCTGACTCTGTTGCAAGAGACCCGCTATCTAGGGCAGTGCCTGCTGGATGTTATGTGCCTTCTATATCCACGGTACTATTGGACTATTATCATTAGTCCTCCATTGCAATACACTTGCCAGAGGCTTTGGGCAAAAAAATGTATTTTTCACTTTTGTCAGTGGTAATACTTACAACTTTTCCCTTAATTAAGCTCACTAATGTCAGATCTATTCTGGAGTAAACTATTTCTTTTTCAATGATCCTCCACAGCTGTATAATTCTGCATGAGTTATTTTATGGTTGGCCCGTAACAAGTTAAAGTGACCTTTTTAATAAACTTTTAATTTGTGTTCGTTAATTCATTTTTGAAAGATAGCAATACTCAAAGCAGCATTAGATGGGAAAGCTTCTTCCACTCTGCTTTTTCCCAACATTATACCACTATTCACTCATGTCCAGATTTTTAAATTAAATTTATTGACCAGAGAAATGTTCATCCCAAGGTGTCAGTTCCACACATATATTAAACTGCATGTATAATTTTTCTTCCAATAATTAATGTGAAGAGACAGATAGGTCCACTGGCTACCTGCATCATTTTATATATTATGCCCAATAGTGGTAGTTTTTTTTTTCATTTGGTAGTTACAGAACTGTTTGCAGAATGAATGCTGGAGTAATATGTAAACTGTTGGTACTCAAATGGATAACATTTAGTTTGGCAGCTGGTAAAGAAAGCAAGGCTGCAGGCTACAGATGTTTCATATCACTTTGGCTCTCTGCTGCCAGATATTTTAAGTACTTTTCCTTCATTAGCCTACTTGGACTGAAACAAAAATCAAATTTATTAAAAAATCAGGCAGTTTGAACTTGTTGATGTTTTACATAATTTTCTGAGCAAGTTTCTAAAGGTGCCGACTAATCTCTTCAGCATCAATCTGGCAGTCTATGAAATATCTTCATAATTACATTTTTATAACATATCAAAATAATAACTGTTGTGCAGGTTTTGTTTACAACAGCTCTTAAAGGAAACATTGATGGTTATGAGTTCTGTTACAACCCAAAAATGAACACTGTCTGACAACATGGATCCCAATCTGCTTGAGAGTCATTTGTCCAAGAAAAATTCTGATTATAAACCAAGTTAAGTCTCAAATTAAGTCTCTCATCAAGTGGTCCCTTTTTCTCTCAAGCAGCACCCCAGCCAGTCTCCTACTACCATTGCCCTCCTCCACCTAGCTAAACTTGTTCAGCCCTCAACAGCTTCTTTTTTATCACCACCTACTTTTTCCACATAAAAAAAAGAAAGACTTGCATTTATATAGTGCTTTTCATGACCACCGGACTTCCCAAAGCGCAATACAGACAATGAAGTACTTTTTTTGAAGTGTAGTCACTGTTGTAATGTAGGAAAACATCAAGAATGTTACTATGGGAAACCACATGAGTCCCAGTTATGCTTATTTTTTCACAAGATTTATGGAACACCCCTGGTTGGGTGAAAAATCACATTTTCTGCTGTCCTCTCTGCTTTGTGAGTGACCATTACTTTGGTTATCGCACAATCCATAAGGTTACAGGAAATTGAGAGCCCACCACAGTTATGTTCAGTCAGTAATTTGGAGGCATGTCTGAGTACATTCCTGGCCTATCCTAGGATTTTTGCCACATGCACCTCTAATTAGCCCAGCAAGACCTATGTCCACTGAGAGCAGACTAGGCACTTTACAGCCTTCTGGACTCAACATAGAGTTCAACAATTTCAGACCATAACCTCTGCCCCATCCTTTTTTTCCCATTTTTTTTTCTCTCTCCCACATGGCAGCTGTCTTTTATTCTGCCAGTGCCATTTACATTTCATCTAGAGCCATATTTTGTTTCTTAACTTGTCCCATTACCATCTCCTTTTGCCTTGCACCATCTCTTAATCTCTCTTAATGTCTCTTAATCTCTCCTGCCTTCCATCCTATCACAGACCTTCCCTTTTGTTCTTTCCTCCCCTCCCCCCTTTCCCTGCCCCTGCACTTGCTTAAAAACCTGTTCCATCTCCAGCTTTTTCCAGTTCTGACGAAGGGTCATCGACCTGAAACATTAACTCTGTTTCTCCACAGATGCTGCCTGACCTGCTGAGTATTTCCAGCATTTTCTGTTTTTATTTGAGAGCAGACACAGGTTGTGTTCTGGGTCTAAAGTAGGCACAAAAGTTAAAAGGTAAACAGCAATCAAGTGGAGAAGGAGTGATGCTGTTGGGACAGTGAATTCCCCAGCTTCACAACTCTCAGTGTAAAGAAATTGTTCTTGCTCACTGTTCTGAATCTCTTATAATTAATCTTGTATCTATGGCCATTGTGCTAGACTGCTCAATTGATGAAACAGTCTATGTCTATCCACTCTGCCTGCTGTTATTTTTTTACCAATATGTATCAACTCACACTTACTGACATTAAATTCCATCTGACACTTTTTAGCCCATTCCCCCATTTTATCAATAATCTTTGCAGCTTCCTTTGATCTTCTAAAGAATTAACTATACCTCCTATATTGGTACCATCTACAAATTTCGATACCACTCCCTCTATGGCTATATCCAAATCAGTAATACATACAGAAGTGCCCCAGAGCTGAAACTTATGGGATCCTACCAGCCACTGCCAATCGCTCTGAAAAAAAATCCCTCAACACTTTACTCCCTTGTAACCAAATTTTAATCCAGTTTGATCCCCTTAATTCCATTCTCCTTAATCTTTTTTAGTAATCTCCCATGTCATACATTGCCAAAGGCTCTCCTAAAGTCAATGTACACTACATCCATTGCATTTCCCCCATTTATTGTGTCTGTTACTTCCTCAGTGATTCTGTGAAGTTTTTCAAGCACGATTCTCCCTTTTGAAATCTGTGCTGGTTGCATTTAACTATTTACTCTTTATCTATATACATGGTAATCTCATCCTTAAAGACTCTAAAATTTATGCTACCACAGATATTAAGCTAACTGGCCTGTAATTACCCACATTTAAAATTACTCTTTTAAAAATGGGTACTACATTTGCCACTCTCCAGTCCTCTGGCACTCAATAAAGCCATAAAATATAAATTCTAGGGCCTCGGAAATTTCCTCCCTCAGCATCCTAGGATGCATCCCATCAGGTCCTGGTGCTTTATCTTCATTTAACCTAACTAAAGTTTGCCTTTCATCCATCATAATATTGCTCATCTCACTCTCAACCACTTCAGGATCCACGTCCTCTCTGATATCATTCTCTTTAGTAAAGACTGATGCACAGTACTCATTAAATACTTCTTGCATTTTTTGATCATCATTTACAAATTGACAACCCTCTCCTCTTAGGAGGCCCCATTTCACTTTCAATAATTCTATTTTTATTGATATACTTGGAAAATACTTTACTGTTCCATTTGAGGTTGTTTGAAAAAAATTTCTTCATACTTCCTCTTAGCTTTTCTTATCATTGGCCTAGACATTTATTGGTACTGTGCCCATTTTACAGGCATAAAACAGGTGCCTAAGCATCCAATATGGCAGGCAGCATGCGCGCTTACGTTCTGCACCTAAGTGCACCGCCTGCCATATTGGTAAAGGCTCCTGCATAGGCTTCCAGGGCTCATGCCTGAAACAGTCATTAGGCCCTTTGCATATGCAAATAACCAGCCTAATTTCTGTTTTATTAAATTCGTTAGCAACTGACTGTAGCATGCGCTGTGCATGCTGCTGTCAGTATTCTCAGGTGCTTGGCAGCCAAAAGGGACAGCTGGAGACGGCTACTGGTAGGTAAGTTTTAATTTTTCTACTTGCACTACTGTGGAGCTGGGAGGAGCTCACCACTGCTCACCCCCTCCCCATTGTTCCCCCCACCCCTTGCCGGAATCTGCTTACTACCTCGACATCTGACCATAAAGCTGCCTCTAGGGTCGTGACTGGAAACATTGGTAATAAACAAATGAGGCTGGTGGACCAATGTTGCAATTTTGCTGCACCAGGATTCGGGCCCAATCCAATTTCTAGACCTTAATCTCTTTTCTTATTTTCTCGTATTTTAGTTTAGTTTTTTAACTATTATTATTTTTATAGACTTTGAGACCACCTTCTTCAATTTTAATTGGTTTCTACCTAATAGAATATACTTATTCTGTCCTTTTGAAATCTCTTTTTTAAAAACATCTCATTGTTGCTGTGCAGTACTGAGTGCCAGTTTCTCCTTCCACTTCACCTCTGCTTGCATGCTTCTCATCTTTTTAAAATCTGCTCTAATCCAATCTGGTGTTCTTGTTTTAATGCTGATGTTTTTCCTTTCTTAAACCTTATCATATTGTGGTCACTACGCCTAAAATAATGACCAACATTTAACTTAACTACCTGATCTATTTCATTACTCATAATTTCGGTCCTGGTAGGCCTATTAACATAATGCTTGAGGGAGGAGTCATGTACACATTTTAAGAATTCCATTCCCTTTCCTCCATCCCAATGAGTAGGTAGATAATTAAAATCTTGCAGAACAATAATTTTGTCATTCCTAATCTCTCTAATTTGACTGCAGATTTCCTCTTCCATTTCCTCCTCACAATTTGGAGTTCTGTAATACATCCCAAACAATATAAGAAGCCCTTTTTATCTTTAAGCTCCAACCATATTGACTCTGTGCCCCTTTCTTGGCTACATCAACCCTCTCTACAGCACGTATTCCCTCTTTTACCAATATTGCTTCCTTTCTTATCTTTTCTATCTCTCCTAAATATATCATGATATGTTTATTTTCCATTCTCGTCCAGTTTGCCGCCAGGTTTCTGCTAATGCTATTAAATCTAAATATTCCTGTAATATAATTGCTTTCAGTTCCCCAGTTTATTTTCCACACTCTGCACGTTGCAATACTTTAAATTGTTTTTTTTGCTTTTTTAGAAAAATCTACTCCTTTTCCCATGGTTTTTTGTTTATCTGCCTCCTACCTTTATAACAGTTTCTTCCCCATTCATAACTATTCCATTTGATTTTATTCTTCTACTCTATATCTCTCTTCATAAATTGTTTTCTGCATGATTGTTATCCTCATGTATTTCTCCTTTCACTATTAGCTGATCCTGGTTGGTTTTAATTTCCCAGTTCACCCCCTTTCCTAGTTTAAATACCTCATCGCTTCTCTATTTAACTGTTTTGCTAGTACATTAGCTAGCACTCTTATCTCAAGAAGGATATACTTGCCTTGGAGGCAGTGCAACGAAGGTTCACTAGATTGATTCTTGGGATGACAGGATTGTCCTATGATGAGAGATTGTGTAGAATGGGCCTATACTCTCTGGAGTTTAGAAGAATGAGAGGTGATCTCATTGAAACATACAAGATTCTGATAGGGATTGACAGGGTAGATGCTGAGAGGTTGTTTCCCCTGCCTGGAGTGTCTAGAACTAGGGGGCACAGTCTCAGGATAAGGGGTAGGCCATTTAAGACTGAGATGAGGAGGAATTTCTTCACTCAGATGGTTGTGAATCTTTGGAATTCTCTGCCGCAGAGGGCTGTGAATGCTGAGTCTTTGAGTATATTCAAGGCTGAGATAGATAGATTTTTGGACTCTTGGGGAATCAAGGGATATGGAGATCGGGCGGGAAAGTGGAGTTGAGTTCGATGATCAGCCATTATCTTATTGAATGGCGGAGCAAGCGCGAGGGGCCGTATGGCCTACTCCTGCTCTTATTTCTTATGTTCTTATGTTCTTCTTGATCTGATGTAGGCCATCCATGCAGTATAGCTCCCATCTATCCTAGAACTGATGCCAATGCCCAACAAAGTGGAATCCCTCTTCCTAATACCACACCTTTTGCCATGTGTTGATTCTCTAACCTTCCTGTCCTTCCCTACTCTAGCGCATGTTTGCAGACGTAATCCTAAAAAGTAATCCTGCTTGTAAGCTTGTAATAAAAATACATTTCATTAAAGCAGTCATGTACTTATTTACCTTCCAGAGAGCCAGAGATACAGAATGTGGAATCTGTGGCCCTGAATTTCCTTGGAGACTGGGGCAGACTTGTAGCAGGTGAGGAAAAATGGGGTAGGACCAATTAACACTGGGGGGGCGAAATTCAGTTACACCCCATTTGGGGGCAGTAACCGAATTAGCACCGGCTACGGACACGGCAATGGCACACCCAGCCCAGTCAACCCTGAAAAGTCCTCCTCAACATTGACTCTGGGAACGGTAGCATAGTGGTAATGATACTGGGCTAGTAATCTGGAGGCCTGGACTAATGATCCAGATCCAGAAGACGTGAGTTCAAATCCCACTGGGGAATTTAATATCAGTTAATTAAATAAATCTGGAATGAAAAGCTAGTATTAGTAATAGTAACCAGGAAACTATCGGATTGTTGTAAAAACCCATCTGGTTCACTAATGTCCTTTAGAGAAGGAAATCTGCTGTCCTTACCTGGTCTGGCCTGTAATGTGACTCCAGACCCACAGCAATGTGGTTGACTCTTAACTGCCCTCTGAAATGGCCTAGCAAGCCATTGTTACATTTGTTACACTCAGTTGTAACAAACCGCTACGAAACACATTACAGGAAACTCTTTCGTATCTGGCACCGACGGGACCGGGATGGTGCCGGTTGATTAAAAATTCCGGATAACGGAGAGGTATATCTACCGAGGCTACTTTTAACAAACAAAAATTAAAAAATCAAGAAATGTGCAGTATAATTGGGTACTCACCTACAGAATGTTGTGTTAAGAGACTACCGGCAGCGCGGGAGAATCAGACTCCTGTTATTGAGGTGTTCGGATCGGAAGAGACTACCGGCAGCGCGGGAGAGTCAGACTCCTGTTATTGAGATGTTCGGATCGGAAGAGACTACCGGCAGCGCCAAAAAGCTGAGTAGTGGCAGTTTGGAGAACTACCCCCACTGACTAACTCGGCCACCGCGGGAGACTCGGACTCGGCAACATTTCCGGTTATTGAGGTGTTGTATTTGGAGTATGAATTTTGCCGGTTATTAAAGAATTCTGGATATTTAGGTGCCGTTTAAACGAGAGTTTCCTGTAATAAGAATAAAACTGGACCGACCACCCGGCATTGACCTTGGCACCAGCCAAGCCCAGCCCAGTCGGCCCTGCAAAGTCCTCCTCACAAACATCTGGGGGCTTGTGCCAAAATTGGGAGAGCTGTCCCACAGACTAGTCAAGCAATAGCCTGACATAGTCATACTCACAGAATCATAACTTTCATCGCCATTACCATCCCTGGGTATGTCCTGTCCCACCGGCAGGACAGACCCACCAGGGGTGGCGGCACAGCGGTATACAGTCGGGAAGGAGTGGCCGTGGGAGTCCTCAACATTGACTCCGGACCCCATAAAGTCTCATGGCTTCAGGTCAAGCAGGGGCAAGGAAACCTCCTGCTGATTACCACCTACTGCCATCACTCAGCTGATGAATCAGTACTCCTCCATGTTGAACACCACTTGGAAGAAGCACTGACGATAGCAAGGGCACAGAATGTACTGTCTGGGTGGGGGACTTCAATGTCCATCACCAAGAGTGGCTCAGTAGTACGACTACTGACTGAGCTGGCTGAGTCCTGAAGAACATAGCTGCCAGTCTGGGCCTGCGACAGGTGGTGAGAGAACCAACACGAGGGAAAAACCTACTTGACCTCGTCCTCACCAATCTACCTGTCGCAGATGCATCTGTCCAGTATTGGTAGCAGTGAGCACCGCACAGTCCTTGTGGAGACGAAGTCCTGTCTTTACACTGAGGACACCCTCCATCGTGTTGTGTGGCACTACCACCGTGCTAAATGGGAAAGATTCAGAACAGATCTAGCAGCTCAAAACTGGGCATCCATGAGGCGCTGTGGAACATCAGCAGCAACAGAATTGTATTCCACCACAATCTGCAGCCTCATGGCCCGGCATATCCCTCACTCTACCATTACCATCAAGCCAGGGGACCAACCCTGCTTCAATGAGGAGTGTAGAAGAGCATGCCAGGAGCAGCACCAGGCGTACCTAAAAATGAAGTGCCAACCTGGGGAAGCTGCAACACAGGACTACATGCATGCTAAAAAGCGGAAGCAGCATGCTATAGACAGGGCTAAGCGATTCCACAATCAACGGATCAGATCAAAGCTCTGCAGTCCTGCCACATCCAGTTGTGAATGGTGGTCGACCATTAAACAACTAACGGGAGGAGGAGGCTCCATGAATATCTCCATCCTCAATGATGGTGGAGCCCAGCACATGAGTGCAAAAGACAAGGCTGAAGCGTTTGCAACCATATTCAGCCAGAAGTGCCGAGTGGATGATCCATATTGGCTTACTCCTGAGGTTCTCACCATCACAGAAGCCAGTCTTCAGCTAATTCGATTCACTCCACGTGATATCAAGAAATGGTTGAGCACACTGGATACAGCAAAGGCTATGGGCCCTGACAACATTCCGCCTGTCGTGTTGAAGACTTGTGCTCCAGAACTAGCCACGCCTCTAGCCAAGCTGTTCCAGTACAGCTACAACACTGGCATCTATCCGACAATGTGGAAAACTGCCCAGGTATGTCCTGTCCACAAAATGCAGGACAAATCCAAACTGGCCAATTACCGCCCCATCAGTCTACTCTCAATCATCAGCAAAGTGATGGAAGGTGTCGTCGACAGTGCTATCAAGCGCCACTTACTCACCAATAACCTGCTCACTGATGCCCAGTAGGGTTTCGCCAGGAACGCTCGGCTCCCAACCTCATTACAGCCTTTGTCCAAACATGGACAAAGGAGCTGAATTCCAGAGGTGAGGTGAAAGTGACTGCCCTTGACATCAAGGCAGCATTTGACTGAGTGTGTCATCAAGGACCCCTAGTAAAACTGAAGTCAATCCGAATCGGGGAGGGAAACTCTCCACTGGCTGGAGTCATACCTAGCACAAAGGAAGATGGTTGTGGTCGTAGAAGGTCAATTATCACAGCCCCAGGACATCGCTGCAGTAGTTCCTCAGGGCAGTGTCCTAGGCCCAACCATCTTCAACTGCTTCATCAGTGACCTTCCCTCCAACATAAGGTCAGAAATAGGGATGTTCGCTGATGACTGCACAGTGTTCAGTGCCATTCACAACACCTCAGATAATGAAGCAGTCCATGCCCCGCATGCAACAAGACCTGGACGACGTTCAGGTTTGGGCTGATAAGTGGCAGGTAACATTCGCGCCATACAAATGCCAGGCAATGACTATCTCCAACAAGTGAGAGTCTAACCACCGCCCCTTGACATTCAAATGTATTACCATTGCCGAATCCCCCACCATCAACATCCTGGGGGTAACCATTGACCAGAAATTTAACTGGACCAGCCACATAAATACTGTGGCAACAAGAGCAGGTCAGACGTTAGCTATTCTGCGGCGAGTGTTTCACTTCCTGACTCCCCAAAGCCTTTCCACTGTCCACAAGGCACAAGTGATGGAATATTCTCCACTTGCCTGGATGAGTGCAGCTCCAACAACACTCAAGATGCTCGACACCATCCACAACAAAGCAGCCCGCTTAATTGATGCCCCATCCACCACCTTATACATTCACTCCCTCCACCACCGGCGTACCGTGGCTGCAGTATGTACCATCTACAAGATGCACTGCAGCAACTCGCCAAGGCTTCTTTGGCAGCACCTCCCAAACCCACAACCTCTTCCACCTAGAAGGACAAGGGCAGCAGACGCATGGGAACACCACCACCTCCAAATTCCCCTCCAAGTCACACACCATCCTGACTTAGAAGTATATCGCCGATCCTTCATCGTCGCTGGGTCAAAATCCTGGAACTCCCTCCCTAACAGCACTGTGGGAGTACCTTCACCACACGAGCTGCAGCGGTTCAAGAAGGCGGCTCACCACCACCTTCTCAAGGGCAACTAGAGATGGGCAATAAATGCTGGCCTTGCCAGCGACGCACACATCCCATAAAATAATTCAAAACAATTTACCACCCGGGGCGGGAGTACCGCTAAATTGAGCTTACCGCCCTGGCGAGGAAGTGGAGCACTATCTCCGGCGCTCCACTTCCTCTTGGGGTGCTGCGTTGGGCGCAAAGCACAGTAGCGCCCGAGCACTTCGCAGCCGCTCCACGTAGCATTGTCACGTTTCAGCGCCCCTCCCCTTCTCGGATTCTTGCAGGCGCTATTAGCGCCCCTGCCCGGGTGATAATCCCTTTGCACCCCCCGGAGGCTCTAACGGCGGGCGTAAAGGAGGCGAATTTCGCCCCCTGGGTGTCTATAATTCAGCTATGGACATTTCTGCTGTGGCCCTCCCATTCCCTGTCCTGCTGTCACCAGGTGCTTACCTCCAATGTGTTACACCTTGCTGTTTTTCCTCTGTTTAAAAAATGATAAGGGATGAAAATTAAATAGATAGGTAAAGAGATATCTATATATTATATCAAAAATCTTACTTAGGCCTACACTTGTTTACAAACTTGGGGTCAATTTTCACTTCTATTGCCTGACAGGATAGCAGCTTGGGGGGAAATAATGGTGGAGGAAATAAACTAGAGCGGAGGCAAAATATGATGTTGTGAGAATAGAAATGTGATGGGAAACATACATGGTGGGTAGAGGAGGATGCACATGATGGGAAGCATAGGGAAGGGCATGCAGGCTGGGGTTAGAGGAACAGAAGAGGGGTTGGTGGGTCTAATTATTGGATGGAGGGTTAAGTCAGGGAATTGGAGCAGGAACAGAGGGCAAGGGAAGCCACAGCCAATGGTTGGTGAGAGGAGAGGATGGCCGGTAAGGTGCAAAGCAATGGAAGGATTCATTGCATAAGACGGTACAGGAGAGCGCTGGGTTATGGAGGATACTATGCATCAAAACATAATGCAAAGCAAAAAGGGTGAAGAATGCAATAGATGAAGTGGCAAGGGGACAGGAAGCAGTCTGTTACCTGTCACAACAAAGGGGTGGGCTAAAGCAACAGGGATAGAGTGAAACAGTAGGGCATATGAAAACAGCCGCCAATGCCTATAAGCAACTGTTTCTCCAACCGTGCCTATAATTTGTTCAATATCATTTTTGCTAAAGCTATCATTTTTTTCCTATTTATATGTCAAGTAACTAACATTTTATATTCAATGCACAATACAGTACTTAAGCATTGGCATATGGATAAGACAGTGAAGAAGCCAATGGCTTCTATTGCACAAACCAGTGTGAGAAACAGTGCTCTTACCTTCCCACAAAATATTGGTATTTGGTACATAAACAAATTGTAAATCATATATATCTTGCATGCAGTGCTTTGATTCATGTTCTTGTCATTGTGATACCAGGAATGTGTGAGGGGAGCATTTATTTGTTTCATTGTTTAATGTGTTAGTTTAGTTTGATGCAGTATAAGAGGTCACCTGGCATTGACAGTGCTGCATTTTGATTGGTCAGCCAATGGCATGATTTATAATGCATCCTTAACACTCAACCTATGGAGCAAAATCAGTTGTAAATC
Organism: Squalus acanthias; assembly: GCA_030390025.1. Classification (NCBI taxonomy): domain Eukaryota; kingdom Metazoa; phylum Chordata; class Chondrichthyes; order Squaliformes; family Squalidae; genus Squalus; species Squalus acanthias. The sequence continues at coordinate 42,940,928 of CM059432.1, forward strand.
TTGTTTTAGTTTTAAAGGGTTAAAACCTTGTCTGATTAACAGTGCCTGGCCCCATTGCTGGTTTACATTTACTAAATTGCTCTGGAGAGTGTGATGTGTTCTTTTTTTGACATTCCAATAGAGAGACTGCTTGTATGTTATGACCTGGTTTGATTTACTGTTAGAAATGAAAAGTGCTATAATTTGTGTAAGACATTTGTTGTGAATGCCAAAAAATGTTTTGTGGCTTCATTGGTATCCATCTGGTTTTATTTTTATTGTGTTTGAGTCACATGAAATGTTGCTTAGCTGTCTTCATTTTTATTAGTCAGTATTGATTTATGGCTTTCAAAGTAAAAATAATTGGTCTGCATATGACTTACTTTACAGCTCTTGTCCAAGAGGAATGTGAGTGGCTGGAAAAGGAGTCTAAACAGCAGGAATGTCTTACAGTACACACTTTGTGAAAAAAAGCAGTCCTCCATTTCTGCTTCATTGTGTATTTGTTTAACAGGCGCCTCCTTGACCGTTTGTGATGCTGCAGATCTCTGCTGCCGAGCACTTGTGTATACCATGCTAGAATGGTCATGTAACATCTAAAGCGAGTGCACTCTAAAAAATGGATAAGCATTCTTACCTGCGCTGTTCTACATGTTCTTTTTACTTTACCAATGGAAAATTCAAGGACATTTTAATTATACATTTTATTTATGACTGCTAACAAGAGAAGAAAGTTGATTTTTTTCCATGCTGTATTTGATGAATTCCCAGCCTAAGTGAGTTCTTCCAGCCTTAACTTTAAAGACATCTTGTATTGCATGACAGTTCATAACATAAATCTATCTACATCTAACTTAGGAGTTGTACTGTGCTGAATCTTTATGTTCAAAGAAGTAGCTATAGCATGGTTGACTTCCTAGCTATGGTCTGGATTCAAACTCTCATCTCCGAGGGAAATAGGTGATGAGAGAACTTAGCACTCTGTCTGACTGGGTGTAATATCCTGCGTATTTTCCAAATGCTGTTTCTGTATTTAAAGTGCTTGAAGTAATACAGACTCTGAAAAAATTTGGTCATGATTTGCACACCTAGTGGGAACTTTCTCATGGGATCTGATTCAAAGAATGAGTTGCTGTCTTTGTTTTGGTGATAAAACTGAAGAGCACTAATAATGGCAAGTTGCAGTGTTTATCCCCGTTTACACTAGTTGGCAGGACCCTTACTGGTTGCTTAACTGTAGGTATTGTTGCCCTGTGATCAGAACTGTTCTAGTTCAAATTACAATCACAGTGGGGGCAGCTTAGCTGTTTGATAATGGTGCATGCATGTGCAGCACAGCCCAGCTATCAGGTAGTGGGTCATTTTTGTATTTATATGCTGGGAATGCTGTGCACACTACTAATATTGGCAGGATTCCAGTACTATTTTTATGCCATCTCACTGTTGATACTCAAAAGGTATTGGCTTGACTAGTTTAATGCCCGCAGTACAGGTTGTGAGTGTTAATGCTACTTTCACTTGGAGGGTTTGTTGCCAACGTTGTATACCCCTCACCACTTTCATACCTTTATACAGTAGATTGTATAAAAAGAATTGTACAGTATCTTTCCTGGATATTATCAATAGTAGTTTTGGCACTACTGGAACTCAAAATATTTGTGGCTCAGAATTGTTTTAGCAGTATGACCATTCCTGACATGTCACCCATTGCCATGCCTCTCGCTATATGTTCCCTTGAATTCCCACCCCACCCAACTCTTGGTCACTCAACTACCTTTTCTGACCTCTATGCTTTGCAACATTGTAAATGGCTCCCTTGTCTCAGGCAATTTCTCCCTCCCTTTCACAATTGCCATCATCATCTCTTTCTTCTAAAAACTCACCCTTCCAACTACTGCTCCATCTCTAACCTCCCATTCCTCTTTAAAGTCCTTGAATGGGTTGGACCTCCCAGCTCCAAACCCACAACTTACCAGTTTGAATTTCTGCATCCCTCCTTAAAGCATCAAGAACTTCCAAATCAAAGTCACCAACAACACCCTCTATGACTGCGACCAGGGCATATTGTTCTTCCTTGACCTCCTCAACCTTTCACATTATTCTTGTTCCACAATTCCTTATTATTTTTATGATAACGGGTGAAATTTTGAGAATCTTGTCAGAGCTGATTAGTGGAATTTAATGCTCTTCATGAAGTGACTTTAGCTCAGACAAACACAAGTAAAATGGTATGCTGCCACTGAATTGGATTTTTTTCCGCCAATTCAATGTAGCAGGCGATAAAATGATACCATCTGCAGAAAGCCCTAGAAAAATACAGTCATAAATAGAATAAAGAATTGTTATTGAAAATTGATGCTGGAGAAAGATTTTGTTTATCATGTGGAAGGGAACAGTAACAAACTAGGATATGTAATGAGGCTTCAATAACTACTGGAACACCATTTTTAATAATCATGATTTTAAAATTATTTGTCTCAGGTTGCGTTTGCAGCTAACAACCAAATTTTGGCTCACCAGGACTTGTACACCACTGAGAATGATTTTGGATAGGATTACAAGTAGAGCAGTTTTTGCTAGCCGTACTTTACACTCCTATAAGATGTACTACTGCAAAAGAAAAATGTGCACAGATTGTGCAGATTCCATGTTTCTAATGAAATTTTGGTCACAGCACAAAATGTAGCTGGAGTGGAGCCTAAATTCCCCCATCACAGATGTTCAAACAGAAGGTTTCTCATGCCATTCCATAATACAACGCCATACGGGACTCAGTGTGACCACCACAATAACCAATAACTAAATACAAGCAGTTTGAGGATCACTGCACAAAATCTTTCTTCGACTGTGCTTGTGAGATTTGAATGCTGTGGATTGAGACGCACCTCTCAAGTGTAATTGACAGATGACATTTGAGATTCTTGGAGCAAATGAGAAAATTCTAGACAACCGGTGAGGTGTGGTAAATAAAACACATTTACTTGAGGGTGTAAATATGATAGCTATTGAAAAATCTAAAAAGTATGTTATCCAGAAATCTCAGAATCTTGGGTATCTATTAATCTCAGTTTTAAATTTTTCAATTGACCTAGCCTCGACAACTTTCTGGGGCAAAGAGTTCCAGATTTCCACTGCCCTTTGTGTGAAGAAGTGCTTCCTGACATCACCCCTGAATAGCCTAGCTCTAATTTTAAGGTTATGCCCCTTGTTCTGGACTCCAGTGCCAGAGGAAATAGTTTCTATCTGGAAAATTCTTTAATCATCTTAAACAACTCAATTAGATCACCCCTTAATCTTCTATACTCAAAGAAATACAAGCCTAGTCTATGTAACCTGTCCTCATAATTTAAACCTTTTAGCTTAGTATCATTCTGGTGAGTCTGCACTGCACCCCTTCCAAGGCCAATACATCCTTCCTGAGGTGTGGTGCCCAGAATTGAATGCAATACTCCAGCATTAAATCAGAACTACATCCCTATCTTGGCAACTAAATCTGGCAGTCCCAAACATGAATTGGCTTGCAATCAGTATTCTTCTAAATGTTAAAGCAAAATTCTGCGAATGCTGGAAACTTGAAATAAAAAGAGAAAATGCTGGAAATACTCAGCAGGTCAGACAGAATCTGTAGCAAGAAACAGAGTTACCGTTTCAGGTCGATGACCTTTAGTCAGGTATTTGTACATCTCTAACCTTTTCCAGTTCTGACGAAAGGTCATCGATCTGAAACGTTAACTCTGTTTCTCTCTCCACAGATGCTGCCTGACCTGCTGAGTATTTCCAGCAATTTCTCTTTTTATTTAAATCTTGTAGAGTCCTATTGTCTAATTGCCTGAACTACAGCAATTGCATTACAAAAGAGAAAACATCAGCTAGGACCATATGAATGTATTTTTAAAACTAACACCCTACTCTGCAGCTTTTAAAAAAAAATGAGATATTAAAGTGATAGAGGAGCTTAATGTGGGCATCTGATTTTTAGAGGTTGATTTTGGGTCAGGACCCATTTACACCACATTTTTGTCCTGTTCTGTATCCATTGAAGTTTCTGGAATGAATGGGGAACGAGCCGTTTACTCTTCTCATCCCTTCAACAGCATGTGCTTGCATAGGAGATCAAAATAACTGGATGCCGTAGGATGTTGAGATCCCCTTCATTTCCACCCCCATTGCACTCAACATAACTCACAGCCAAGTCAATGGCCGCGATTTCGCCGACCGAGGCAGGTCCGGGGCGGCCGGGGTCGGTGTCGCGGTCCCAGCCCGCTGCCTACTGCAGCCCACACTCTCCAAGTGATTTTATGTTAAGCCTGCCCTGCAAGATTCCCGGCCAATTAAAAGGAAGCATCATTTGATGATCCGTCATCAGCCAGTTTCCTTAAGGGGGCCATGTCCAAATTGATTTTGACAGTTGTGCTGTCAGTGTTCTACAGCATTGAGGTGCTGCAAACACTGATAATCACTGCACAAAGGTGAACGGCTGCACCCAGGCTCTCCGATGACTCCCTCCATACACTTATGGAGGGAATCACAGCATGCAGGGAGGTTCTCTTCCCTTCCGATGGGCAGAAGAGACTTCCCCAGGAGATCAAAGCAGCCTGGTTGCACATTGCACAGGAGGACACAAGCAGGGATGTCATCAGGAGGACCAGGCTGCAGTGGCGCAAACCTTTCAATGATCTCAGTAGATCACGAAACGTTACTGCAAAGCCACACTCAACCTCATCCTGCTGTGCCACTCATCACATCCCCATCACTCTGCCTTCCCTACCTTACTCCTGCACATCTTTACTCACACCAACTTACCTTGCACCTCCACCCATCCCTCTCTATCTACATTATCACTTCCCCATTTCACTAACCACCCCTCACACTCACCCTCATCCTAGTCCAATCATACCAACTAACAACACACAAGGGTAGGCACTTGGGTGGTTTAGCCAATGTTCATGTGAAGTTTCTGGTAATGTGCTGTCAAACATTGAAACCTTTATTTTCGGCACTTTGCATTCTTGGACAGATTTGTGTGAACCTTTGGAAGTGGCTTACTGAGTTGTAGTGAATGGTGAGACATAAGGGTACCCCACTCCTACAATGGTGATGAGTGTGAAAGGAATGGTTTGGGCATTGTAGGGATGCTTTATGGTGCTGGTGTGGGGTGGTGCCAACCTGGCGCACCATGTGGCAGCCAAGGTGTACAGCGTCAAGTGAAGTAAATCTCCCATGGTGAGGCCATCCCTGGCATCCCGGGCAGCAATGTGGTCAGGTACTGATGCCCTGTGTCCTGTGCAGCATCAGTTGATTGCGAGAAGGCTGGTGTTGTTGTTGGTGCTGCTGGTGTGCCTGGTGATGCTGGTGTTGGGGCTGATCTTGGTGAGATTTTGAGGACCAAGGCGAAATATTGTCAAGGGCAACGATGCTAATGGAATAGATGGCAGGTGAGGTTGAGATGACAGAAACGATCTGTCAATGGTGATAGAGGTTGTTCCAATGAGGTGGCACTGGATAGAGAGTTGGCTCCAAACACTTGCAAGCTGCAGAAAGCTCAATATTTCTTCCAAAGGCAGTAACCAACAGTTTCTGAGCTTTGGAAGTGAACAGCTGTAACATGGGATCTTTTATACAACTTTGGCAACTGTCAGGTCATGAGATAATTCAATGCTGAGTCCACTCACGACATGCTGAGTTGACGTGTTCCCCGAGCAGCGGGTAACCCGTGGGGGAGCAGGTAATATTGAAATGAAGGCATAAAATAACATTTAATTGGATGTTAACAATCCATTTAATGATGTCAATTGCCTCCCCCGCCGCTTGGTGTCAGGTCTGCTCAGCGCTGACAGACCCGATACCTGGGAGACTCGTGTGGAGGCAGGTTTTTCTATTTTTCTATCTTTTCTATTTTGACAGCGGACCCACCTCCGAACCTGCCCTCTCAGCGCTGGCAAAATTCAGCCCAATATGTCGGATCCTGGAAAAAGTGTTTCATATAAAGCTGCCTACATCCTGACAGCTTTTGACCATATGTCAGGTTTCCCTGCATATTTCATGGTTTTTTTGCTTCGGGGAGTTAGTGGGATGGACTTCAACCTGACAGAGTGACAAACTCTCTGCTTACTGGCACATTTTTGACCTTCAACCAAGTAAAGGATAGCACTAGAACAGCATAGGTTTCCCTATGGAGATTACTCTGTAAGCAATCTTGATGGAGAAAGAAGAGGAGACCAGAAGGGAACAAAGGAGAGTGTGGCAGCATCAATGAAGAATGAGGCCAATCTACTATTACCCTTGCAATAAGTCTAAAGGCCCGAGAGGCATTATGATGGAAGGAGTGAAGACCTGTGGCTTTGCAGATTTTGATTCATAAAAGAAGCCCTGGATGATCTGTGCCAGCTTTTCCACACTGATTTGCAGCCCAGATCAAGTGCCCAAACAGTTCTGCTAATGGCTGTCAAAGTCAGTCCAACTCTCAACTTTCATGCCACTGGCTCCTCCAATGGAAGTCTTCTGCAAAATCATCCAAAGTACCATCTGTGCCTCCATTCACCAGGTCACCAAAACCGTCTTTAGGAGAGCTGAGGAATTTATCCATTTTGTATAATTCCTAGGTAGCTGTGTCACTGGGTCATTCACTTCTATCATGTAGCTGGTTTTCACAAAATTTAGGAGGCAATAGATTGCACTGTGGGCCCCTACTATGAGTCAGTTGAATTTCCTGAATATAAAGTGATTCTGTTCCCTTAATATTCAGGACCAGTAGCATCGAATTCTCCTTGCCGATGCCAAACGTACAAGAATTTTTCACAACATTTTAATCATAACACAGTCCAGTCTGCCAGATCTATTCAGGGAAGACAATCAAATATTGAGATGGATTGTGGATGACCCAGCCTTGCTTCCATGGCCCATGGACCCACTTCAAGTTCCAACCACCTGGCTGAACAATGGTACAATGAGGCACATTCATTAGCTGCAGTAGTCATTCAGAGGACTATTGGGATTCTGAAGGGAAGGTTTTACGGCCTTGATACATCTTGTGGGTCACGGCAGTATGCTATCGAGCAGGTCTCTCACATCATGGTTGCTTGCTGTGTCCTTCACAACTATTCAGAAAAAACTCGAAATGGAATCACAGTAGCATAAGAATATGAGTAGGCCATTCAGCCCCTGGAGCCTGTACCGCCATTCAATTAGATCATGGCTAATCTCTATCTCAACTTCATTTACCCGCGTGAGTTCCATATCCCTTAATACTCTTACCTAACAAAAAGCTATCAATCTCAGTTTTGAAATTTTCTGTTGACATTTTGAGGCAAAGTGTTCCAGATTTCCACTATCCTTTGTGTGAAGAAATGCTTCCTGACATCACCCCTGAATGGCCTAGCTCTAATTTTAAGGTTATGCAGAGAAACTCCAGTATGATTTGGACAGGTTGAGTGATTGGGCAGATGCATGGCAGATGCAGTATAATGTGGATAAATGCGAGGTTATCCACTTTGGTGGCAAAAACAGGAAGACAGATTATTATCTGAACGGCAATAGATTGGGAAAAGGGGAAGTGCAACGAGACCTGGGTGTCCTTGTGCACCAGTCGCTGAAGGTAAGTATGCAGGTGCAGCAGGTGGTTAAGAAGGCTTCATAGCGAGAGGATTTGAGTACAGGAGCAAGGATGTCTTGCTGCAGTTGTACAGGGCCTTGGTGAGACCACACCTTGAGTATTGTGTGCAGTTTTGGTCGCCTTATCTGAGAAAGGATGTTCTTGCCATGGAGGGAGTGCAGCGATGATTCACCAGACTGATACCTGGGATGGCAGGAATGACGTATGAAGAGAGATTGGGTCGATTAGGCTTATATTCGCTAGAGTTTAGAAGAATGAGAGGGGATCTCATTGAAACATATAAAATTCTAACAGGACTAGACAGACTAGATGCAGGAAGGATGTTCCCAATGGTGGGGGTGTCCGGAACCAGGGGTCACAGTCTAAGGATAAGGGGTAAGCCATTTAGGACTGAGATGAGGAGGAATTTCTTCACCCAGAGAGTGGTGAACCTGTGGAATTCTCTACCACAGAAGGCAGTTGAGGCCAATTCATTAAATATATTCAAGAAGGAGTTAGATATATTTCTTAAGGCTAAAGGGACCAAGGGATATGGGGAGAAAGCAGGGACATGGTACTGAATTTGGATGATCAGCCATGATCGCATTGAATGGCGGAGCAGGCTCGAGGGGCCGAATGGCCTACTCCTGCTCCTATCTTCTATGTTTCTATGCCCCCTTGTTCTGGACTCCAGCACCAGAGGAAATAGTTTCTATCTACCCAAGCAAATCCTTTATTCATCTTAAACACATCAAAGAGATCACCCCTTAACCTTCTATACTCAAGAAAATACAAGCCTAGTCTATGCAACCTGTCCTCATAATTTAAACCTTTTAGCCCCAGTAATCTTCTGGTGACTCTGCACTGCACCCCTTCCAAGGTGTGGTGCCCAGAATTGAATGCAGTATTCCAGACACAGTCTAACTAGACCTTTATACAACTGTAGCATAACTTCCACTACTTTGCACTCCAGACCCCTTGAGATAAAGGCTAATATTCCATTTGCCTTTTTAATTATTTTTTGTACCTGAAGCACTGATGCTTTCTGTGAGGAAGAGGGTATCCCAGGAAGAAGGGGACTTGGGTGCTGTGGAGGCTGAGGAACATCGATCTTAGCCTCGTGAAAATAATGACTCATAGGATCCTACTGCCAGAGACATTCATAGGGAGATTATTAGTGATACATTATTCTCAGATTAAAGCTCTCCTCTTTAAAAACTTCCACCACAACATCTCCCCAGCATTCTTGCCAACTACAATGCTTCTATGCGGAAACATTTGTCTTTGTGCCTCACAAAAGAAGCATGCCCCTTAAATCCAACCAGCTCTCCAACCAGGGGCCTGAGTACAATTTAGCTTATAATGTGGTGACATGTAGTAACCTAAACAATTTTTATTCAGTTAATGGACACATTCAATTACGTGACTGAATTGTCATGATTAACTATGTTATCCACAAAGTCCGATGCCTGCCCCAGAACCTGTGTTAGTATTATCATCTATCTCCTGTGTAAATTTGGTTTTAAGTATCCATTTCACATTTTAAAGCATGCAACAGAAATCCATTGTTGCACTGATATCCCTTTCCAATTTATTGTAACTGTGTATTCCTATAAATAAGTTTATTCCAATCAAAAACCATATCAGTGCTTGATGCTTAATTTATGACAATTCATATAAAAATTATCATTACCTATTTCAATCCAAAACATGGGCATAGTAGTGGTTAGTTCTTTTATTCATTTATTACACGCTACCCAAGTTTATTGTCCAATGCTAGCTACCTTTTTTTGTACTGGTGGTCCTAAAGGGTGCCCAGACATTTGTTGCTGGTCTTCATCAGTGTTAATGGTGTACTGACATTGAGAAGAAACAGGGAGAGCAATGGAGACTTCAGGATTCATTATGTTTACATTTTGTAGTCTCCCTGACTGACTCGGAACCCAGTATTTTCAGTACTATGTACTGTTAAAATGTGATCTTTGCATTTTAATGCTCTGGGAAGGATGCCAAAAATCATCTACTGATGAATACAATAGCCCCTCTAACCTTAATTGTTTATTGCTGATTTTTTTTTAAAAACGTGTGCAAATTGACAATGTACAGTCAATGTGTCCATTGTGTTGAATATCTAAAAATGTGAAAGGCTAATAGTCTTGAAAACTGTTACACACATAATGAATAATTGTTCTGCAGATGAGCAAATTTAAAAATATGTTTTCACTTTTTAAATAATCCTTGATCTACAGCAGTGCAGGAATACCACCTCTGAAAATCTAATGTTAATATATATATATTTTTAAATGATTTCTATTTGGTATGTAGTATATAGAAATTACAAAATAGTGTGAATTTTATGGGAACGCATTGTGCAATTGATAAGCGCATGCACTATGGTCTTAAGTTATATATAATCAGCAAAAAATATTTTTTAGTGTTTTTTTGGTCAAGGTAATTTTAATAAATTCCTATTCACTGCTATTGTGATGTCACTGCAGTTTAAATCCTCTCGACACAGCAGTAATAATTATGCCATCTGGTGTCTTCCCAGGACCTGGAATGACAGCTGAAACAATGCCAAATAGCAGTGTTAGCAGTCAGTGAGTTTAGAAATAAAGTGGTTTACCTTTGTTAAGCTTCTTGGGTTCAAAGCTTTATAAATGCGCAATTAAACAAGTGATGTGGCAGTTGCTTAGCTCACACAAATGTCACAGATTAGAATCCTTGGTTCATACCTAATACTTTAACCTGTCTCTTATGTACTGCGCTTATATAGTGAGTGAGTTTCATCGAGTATTTGCTGAACCCCTGCTGGAACACACCTGCACTGGGAATAATTAATGCCAGTTTTGGCTCCTTTATGGCTGACTGTGTGAATGTACTGCTTCTCGTCATTTTACCTGGGAGCACAGTTTTAACCTGAGAAAGAGTTAACAACTCAAATTCCTTTCTTCTGTATTAGGCTTATTGTAATAGAGATAAGCTCAGAAAGATCAATAAAGGGAAAAAAATACAATTTTAATAAAGAATGCTATGGTCACACAATAAACTATGGTTAAATCCCAGATCTGACTCACCTATATACATAGGCGAGGTGCTAATAGATCATAGAATGTTACAGCACAGAAACAGACTATTCAACCCATCAAGTCTGCGCCACTAATTTCCCCACATGACCCACATATTTTAACCTCAGTCTTGCCCCCCTTCCCCATGTCCCTTATTCATTTTTTCAAGCAACTATCTAATTCCCTTTTAGAAGTACTTATCAACTCTGCTTCAACAATAGTTTGAGGCAGAGAATTCCACATTCTAACCACTCTTCTTTTGTAACTTCCCCTTTAATTCTTTTTGTGATCATCTTAAATTTGAGCCTTTCGTTACCATCTTTCTGACCAATGGAAACAATCTGCACTACATCCCCTCAACCTTCTCAGTTCCAATAAAACAAGCCCTAACTTCTCAATTTTTTTTCATAACTGTAGCTCCTCATCCTTGGTAACATCCTAGTGAAACTATGCGGCACCCTTTCCATTGCCTTTATATCTTTCCTATAATGGGATGCCCGATGGGCTAACTAACATCTTGTGCAAGTTCAATATTACCTCCTTACTTTTATATTCTGTGCCTCCATTTACAAAACCAAGGATTCAGTCTGGCTTTTTTATGGTTTTTTCTATTGCCCTTTCACCATTGAATGACCTGTGTATTTGTACACCCACATCCCTGGACTGGTCAGGTGGGCAGAAAAGTGGCAAATGGAATTCAAACTGGAGAAATGTGAGGTAATGCATTTGGGGAGGGCTAATTAGGCAAGGGAATACACAGTAAATGGTAGGACACTGAGAAGTGTAGAGGAATAGAGGGACTTTGGAATGCATTCCCACAGATCCCTGAAGGTAGCAGGACAGGTAGATAAGGTGGTTAAGAAGGCATATGGGATACTTTCCTTTATTAGTCGAGGCATAGAATATAAGAACAGGGAGGTTATGCTTGAACTGTATAAAACACTAGTTAGGCCACAGCTAGAGTACTGCGTACAGTTCTGGTTACCACATTACAGGAAAGATGCGATTGCACTAGAGAGGGTACAGAGGGGATTTATGTGGATGTTTTTAAAAATTCGTTACTGGGTCTGGGCATCGCTGGCAAGGCCGGAATTTATTGCCCATCCCTAATTGCCCTTGAGAAGGTGGTGGTGAGCCGCCTTCTTGAACCGCTGCAGTCCTTGTGGTGAAGGTACTCCCACAGTGCTGTTAGGGAGGGAGTTCCAGGATTTTGACCCAGTAACGATGAAGGAATGACGACATATTTCCAAGTCAGGATGGTGTGAGATTTGGAGGGGATCTTGGAGGTGATGGTGTTCCCTTGCACCTGCTGTCCTTGTCCTTCTAGGTGGTGGAGGTCACGGGTTTGGGAGGTGCTGTCGAAGAAGCCTTGGCGAGTTGCTGCAGTCCAACAACTGCAACTATCTTTCTTTGTGGTAGGTATGACTCCAACCAGTGGAGAGTTTTGCCCCCTGATTCCCATTTATTTCAATTTTACTAGGGCTCTCTGATATCAAGAGCAGTCACTCTCATCTCACCTCTAAAATTCAGCTCTTTTGTCCATGTTTGGACCAAGGCTGTAATGAGGACTGGAGCCGAGTGGTCCTGACGGAACCCAAACTGAGCATCAGTGAGCAGGTTATTGGTGATTAAGTGCCATTTAATAGCACTGTCGACGACACCTTCCGTCACTTTGTTGATGGGGCAGTAATTGGCTGAATTGGATTTGTCCTGCTTTTTGTGGACAGGACATACCTGGGCAGTTTTCCACATTGTCGGGTGTTGTAGCTGTACTGGAACAGCTTGGCTAGAGGCGTGGCTAGTTCTGGAGCACAAGTCTTCAACACGATAGCCGGGATAGTGTCGGGGCCCATAGCCTTTGCTGTATCCAGTGCGCTCAGCCATTTCTTGATATCACGTGGAGTGAATTGAATTGGCTGAAGACTGGCTTCTGTGATGGTGGGGACCTCAGGAGGAGGCCGATATGGATCATCCACTCTGCACTTCTGGCTGAAGATGGTTGCAAACGCTTCAGCCTTGTCTTTTGCACTCGCGTGCTGGGCTCTGCCATCATTGAGGATGGGGATATTCATGGAGCTTCCTCCTCCCGTTAGTTGTTTAATTCTCCGCCCACATTCACGACTGGATGTGGCAGGACTGCAGAACTTTGATCTGATCCGTTTATTGTGGAATCGCTTAACTCTGTCTATAGCATGCTGCTTCTGCTGTTTAGCATGCATGTAATCCTGTGTTGCAGCTTCCCCAGGTTGGCATCTCATTTTTAGGTATGCCTGGTGCTGCTCCTGGCATGCTCTTCTGTACTCCGCATTGAACCAGGGTTGGTCCCCTGGCTTGATGGTAATGGTAGAGTGAGGGATGTGCCGGGCCATGAGTTTACAGGTTGTGATGGAATACAATTCTGCTGCTGCTGATGGCCCACAGCGTCTCATGGATGCCCAGTTTTGAGCTGCTAGATCTGTTCTGAATCTATCCCATTTAGCACGGTGGTAGTGCCACACAACATGATGGAGGGTGTCCTCAGTGTGAAGACTGGACTTCGTCTCCACAAGGACTGTGCAGTGGTCACTGCTACCAATGCTGTCATGGACAGATGTGTCTGCGACAGGTAGATTGGTGAGGACGAGGTCAAGTAGGTTTTTCCCTCATGTTGGCTCTCTTACCATCGGCCGCAGGCCCAGTCTGGCAGCTATGTCATAGAAACATAGAAACATAGAAACATAGAAACTAGGAGCAGGAGTAGGCCATTCGGCCCGTCGAGCCTGCTCCACCATTCAATACGATCATGGCTGATCATCCAAATCCAGTACCCTGTCCCTGCTTTCTCACACAGAATCCCCATCGAGCCTGCACCGACACATATCCCACCCTATCCCCGTAACCCCACATATTTAATTCCCCCTAACATATCCCATCCTATCCCTGTAACCCCAAGTCTACACACCCGTATCTAAGGAGGTCCTTCAGGACTTGGCCAGCTCAATCAGTAATGGTGCTACCGAGCCACTGTTGGTGATGGACATTGAAGTACCCCACCCAGAGTGCATTCTGTGCTCTTGCTACCCTCGGTGCTTCTTCCAAGTGATGTTCAACATGAAGGAATACTACGTGGATGTTGCCAGGACTGGAGAATTTTGGCTATGAAGAAAGATTGGATAGGCTGGGGTCATTTTCTTTGGAACAGGGAAAAGTTCAGAGTGGAAGTGAAAAAGAAGATAAGAGGGGCAAAGAGAGGGTATGAGAATAGATTGGCAGCTAACATAAAAGGGAATTCAAAAGCCATCTATAGGCATATAAATAATAAACAGGTAGTAAGAGGCGGGGTGGGGCCGATTAGGGAGCAAAAAGGAGACCTACGCATGGAGGCAGAGGGCATGGCTGAGGTACTAAATGAGTACTTTGCATCTGTCTTCACCAAGGAAGAACATGCTGCCAAAGTTATCGTGAAAGAAGAGATACTGGATGTGATAAAATTTGATACAGAGGAGGTACTAAAAAGGCTGGCTGTACTTAAAGTTAATAAGTCACCAGGACCGAATGGGATGCATCCTAGGATACTGAGGGAAGTTAAGGAGGAAATCGCAGAGGTACTGGCCATAATCTTCCAATCCTCCTTAGATACGGGTGTGTTGCCAGAGGACTGGAGAATTGCAAATGTTACACCCTTATTCAAAAACGTGTGTAAGGATAAACCCAGCAACTACATGCCAGTCAGTTTAACCTTGGTAGTGGGGCAGCTTGTAGAAACGATAATCAGGAACAGAGAGACCTGGGGGTATATGTACACAAATCATTGAAGACGGCAGGGCAGGTTGAGAAAGCGGTTAAAAAAGCATACGGGATCCTGGGCTTCATGAATAGAGCTATAGAGTACAAATGCAAGGAAGTTATGATGAACCTTTATAAAACACTGGTTCGGCCTCAATTGGAGGATTGTATCCAATTCTGGGCACTGCACTTTAGGGAGGATGTGAAGGCCTTATAGAGGGTGCAGAAAAGATTTACGAGAATGATTCCAGGGATGAGGTAGCATAGTGGTATTGTCACTGGACTAGTAATCCAAAAGCCTAGATTAATGATCCAGAGAATGTGAGTTCAAATCCCACCATGACAGCTGGGGAATTTAAATTCAGTTAATTAAATAAATCTGGAACAAAAAGCTAGTATTAGTACCCATCTGGTTCACTAATGTCCTTTAGGAAATCTGCCTTCCTTACCTGGCTCTGTCCTATATGTGACTCCAGACCCACAGTACTGTGGTTGACTCTTAACTGCTCTCTGAAATGGCCTAGCAAGCGAGTCATAGATTTATCCAGCACAGAAAGAGGCCCTTTGGCCCATCGTGTCCACGCCGGCCATCAAGCCCTGTCTACTCTAATCCCATTTTGCAGCACTTGGTCCGTAGCCTTGTATGCTATGGCGTTTCAAGTGCTCATCTAAATACTTCTTGAATGTTGTGAGGGTTCCTGCCTCTACCACACTTTCAGGCAGTGAGTTCCAGATTCCAACCACCCTCTGGGTGAAAAAGTTTTTCCTCAAATCCCCTCTAAACCTCCTGCCCCTTACCTTGAAACTATGCCCCCTGGTTATTGATCCCTCTACTAAGGGGAAAAGTTCCTTTCTATCTACCCTATCTATGCCCCTCATAATTTTGTACACCTCAATCAGGTCCCCCCTCAGCCTTCTCTACTCTAAGGAAAACAACCCCAGCCTGTCCAGTCTCTCTTCATAGCTGAAGCGCTCCAGCCCAGGTAACATCCTGGTGAATCTCCTCTGCACCCTCTCCAATGCAATCACATCCTTCCTATAGTGTGGCGACCAGAACTGCACACAGTATTCCAGCTGTGGCCTTACTAGCGTTTTGTACAGCTCCATCATAACCTCCCTGCTCTTATATTCTATGCCTCGGCTAATGAAGGCAAGTATCCCATATGCCTTTTTAACCAGCTTATCTACCTGTTCTGCTGCCTTCAGGGATCTATGTACATGCACACCAAGGTCCCTCTGATCCTCTGTCCTTCCTAGGATCCTACCATTCATTGTGTATTCCCTTGCCTTGTTAGTCCTCCCAAAATGCATCACCTCACACTTTTCAGGGTTAAATTCCATTTGCCACTGTTCTGCCCATCTGACCAACCCGTCTATATCGTCCTGTAGCCTGAGGCTTCCCTCCTCGCTATTTACCACTTCACCAATTTTCGTGTCATCTGCGAACTTACTGTTCATACCTCCTACATTCATATCTAAATCATTAATGTACACTACAAACAGCAAAGGACCCAGCACCGATCCCTGCAGTACACCACTGGACATAGGCTTCCAGTCACAAAAACAACCTTCGACCATCACCTTTTGCCTCCTGCCACTAAGTCAATTTTGGATCCAATGTGCCAAATTGCCCTGGATCCCATGGGCTCTTACCTTCTTGACCAGTCTCCCATGCGGGACTTTGTCAAAAGCCTTACTGAAGTCCATGTAGACTACATCAACTGCATTACCCTCATCCTCACACCGAGTCACCACCTCAAAAAATTCAATCAAATTGGTTAGACATGATCTCCCCCTGACAAAGCCATGCTAACTATCCTTGATTAATCCTTGCCTCTCCAAGTGGAGACTAATTCTGTCCCTCAGAATTTTTTCCAATAATTTCCCTACCACTGATGTTAGGCTCACTGGCCTGTAATTCCCTGGTTTATCCCTACTACCCTTCTTGAATAATGGTACTACGTTAGCTGTCCTCCAGTCCTCTGGCACCTCCCCTGTGGCCAGAGAGGTTCTGAAAATTTGTGTCAGAGCCCCTGCAATCTCTTCCCTTGCCTCACACAACAGCCTGGGATACATCTCATCTGGGCCTGGGGATTTATCCACTTTTAAGTCCGCTAAAACCGCTAGTACCTCCTCCCTCTCAATACTAATTTGTTCAAGTATATCACAATCCCCCTGCCTGATTTCTATGCCTACATCGTCCTTCTCCATAGTGAACACAAATGCAAAATATTCATTTAAAACCTCACCCACATCTTCGGCTCTACACACAGATTGCCACTTTGGTCCCTAATGGGCCCTACTCTTTCCCTGGTTATCCTCTTGCCCTTAATATACTTATAAAACACCTTGGGATTTTCCTTTATTTTGCCCACCAGTGTTTTTTCATGCCCCCTCTTCGCTCTCCTAATTTCTTTTTTAATACCCCCCCTGCACTTTCGATACTCCTCTCGGGCTTCCACTGTTTTTAGTCCTTTGTATCTGCCAAAAGCCTCCCTTTTTTTCCTAATCCATTCTTGTATATCCCTTGACATCCAGGGTTCCCTGGGCTTGTTGGTCCCACCCTTGACCTTTACGGGAACATGTTGGCATTGTACTCTCTCTATTTCCTTTCTGAAAGACTCCCACTGCTCTGATGTGGATTTTCCTACAAGTAGCTTATCCCAATCCACTTTGGCCAGATCCTGCCTTATTATATTAAAATCGGCCTTCCCCCAATTTAGAACCTTTATTTCCGATCCATCTTTGTCCTTTTCCATGACTACCTTAAATCTCACCAAATTATGGTCACTGTCACCAAAATGCTCTCCTACTGACACTTCTACCACTTGCCCGGCTACATTCCCTAGAAATAGGTCCAGTATCGCCCCCTCTCTTGTAGGACTTTCTTCATGCTGGCTCAAAAAGCTCTTCTGGATGCACTTTAAGAATTCCGCACCCTCTAAGCCTTTCACACTCTGACTATCCCAGTTAATATTGGGGAAGTTGAAATCCCCTACTATTATTACCCTATTATTTCGACATTTCTCTGAGATTTGCCTGCATATCTGTTCCTCTATCTCCCCCTGACTGTTTGGGGGCCTATAGTACACTCCCAGCAAAGTGCTTGCCCCCTTTTTGTTTTTAAGTTCTACCCATATGGCCTCATTAATGGAACCTGCTAAGATATCATCCCTCCTTACAGCAGTAATTGACTCCTTGCTTAATATTGCGACACCCCTCCTCTTTTACACCCCCCTCTGTCTCGCCTGAAGATTCTATACCCCGGAATATTGAGCTGACAGTCCTGCCCCTCCCTCAACCATGTCTCTGTGATAGCAACAATATCATACTCCCATGTGTTCATCAACACCTTCAATTCATCTGCCTTACTCGCAAGACTCCTTGCATTAAAATAAATGCCATCCAGCCTTGCCATACTCCCTTGTGCATACATATTTGCTCTGCCTTCCAGGCTGACTTGTTTTTTCCTCTATATTTGGCTGTGCATCACCCCCTACTATAGCTCCACTCCGTATCCCATCCCCCTGCCAAGTTAGTTTAAACCCCCCCCCAACAGTACTAGCAAACCTCCCCGCAAGGATGTTGGTCCCGTTCCGGTTCAGGTGCAACCCGTCCGACTTGTACAGGTCCCACCTTCCCAAGAAGCAGACCCAGTGATCCAGGAAACTAAAGCCCTCCCTGCTGCACAAACTCTTTAGCCACGCATTCATCTGCTCTATCCTCCTATTTCTATACTCACGAGCACATGGCACCGGGAGTAATTCAGAGATTACCACCTTTGAGGTCCTGCTTTTTAATATGCTACCTTGCTCCCTAAATTCTTGTTGCAGGACCTCATCCCTCTTTCTACCTATGTCGTTGGTACCAATGTGAACCACGACCTCTGACTGTTCGCCCTCCCCTTCAGAATGCCCTGCAGCCGTTCAGTGACATCCTTGACCTTGGCACCAGGGAGACAACATACCATCCTGGAGTCACGTCTGCGGCCACAGAAACGTCTATCTGTTCCCTTTACGATAGAATCCCCTATCACTATTGCTCTCCCACTCTTTTTCCTCCCCTCCTGTGCAGCTGAGCCACTCGTAGTGCCACGGACTTGGCTCTTGCTGCATTCCCCTGAGAAACCATCTCCCCCAGCAGTATCCAAAAAGCAGTTGTAACAAACCGCTACGAAACACAATAATAATAATGAAACCGGACGGATCACCCGGTATCAAACTCGACACCGGCTACAGACACGGCAACGGCACACCCAGCCCAGTCAACCCTGCAACGTCCTCCTCACCAGCATCTGGGGACTTGTGCCAAAATTGGGAGAGCTGTCATACTCACAGAATGCCCCAATGTCCCAAACTCCTCCATCACCATCCCTGGAAGAACAGACCCACCAGAGGTGGCAGCACAGTGGTATACAGTCGGGAAGGAGAGGCCATGGGAGTCCTCAACATTGATTTCGGTCAAGCATGGGCAAAGAAACCTCCTGCTTATTACCACCTACCACCCTCCCTCAGCTGATGAATCAGTACTCCTCCATGTTGAACACCACTTGGAAGAAGCGCTGAGAGTAGCAAGGACACAGAATATATTCTGGGTGGGGGACTTCAATGTCCATCACCAAGAGTGGCTCGGTAGCACCACTACTGACTGAGCTGGCCGAGTCCTGAAGGACATAACAGCCAGTCTGGGCCTGCGACAGGTGGTGAGAGAACCAAAACGAGGGAAAAACCTACTTGACCTTGTCCTCACCAATCTATCTGCATCTGTCCATGACAGTATTGGTAGCAGTAGATTCAGAATAGATCTAGCAGCTCAAAACTGGGCATCCATGAGGCGCTGTGGGCCATCAGCAGCAGCAAAATTGTATTCCACCACAATCTGTAACCTCATGGCCCGGCATATTCCTCACTCTACCATTACCATCAAGCCAGGAGACCAACCCTGGTTCAATAAGGAGTGCAGAAGAGCATGCCAGGAACAGCATCAGGCATACCTAAAAATGAGGTGCCAACCTGGGGAAGCTGCAACACAGGACTACATGCATGCTAAAAAGCAGAAGCAGCATGCTATAGACAGGGCTAGGCGATCCCACAATCAACGGATCAGATCAAAGCTCTGTTGTCCTGCTACATCCAGTCTTGAATGGTGGTGGACCATTAAACAACTAATGGGAGGAGGTGAAGGCTCCATGAATATCCCCATCCTCAATGATAGTGGAGCCCAGCACGTGAGTGCAAAAGACAAGGCTGAAGTGTTTGCAACCATCTTCAGCCAGAAGTGCCAAGTGGATGATCCATATCGGCCTCCTCCTGAGGTCCCCACCATCACAGAAGCCAGTCTTCAGCCAATTCGATTCACTCCATGTGATATCAAGAAACGGCTGAGCGCACTGGATACAGCAAAGGCTATGGGCCCCAACAACATCCCGGCTATCGTGCTGAAGGCTTGTGCTCCAGAACTAGCCACGCCTCTAGCCAAGCTGTTCCAGTACAGCTACAACACTGGCATCTATCCGACAATGTGGAAAACTGCCCAGGTATGTCCTGTCCACAAAAAGCAGGACAAATCCAATCCAGCCAATTACTGCCCCATCAGTCTACTCTCAATCATCAGCAAAGTGATGGAAGGTGTCGTCGACAGTGCTATCAAGCGGCACTTACTCACCAATAACCTGCTCACTGATGCCCAGTTTGGGTTCCGCCAAGACCACTCGGCTCCCGACCTCATTACAGCCTTGGTCCAAACATGGACAAGGGAGCTGAATTCCAGAGGTGAGGTCAGAGTGACTGCACTAGAAATCAAGGCAGCATTTGACCGAATGTGGCATCAAGGAGCCCTAATAAAACTGAAGTCAATGGGAATCGGGGGGAAAACTCTCCACTGGCTGGAGTCATACCTAGCACAAAGGAAGATGGTTGTGGTGGTTGAAGGTCAATCATCACAGCCCCAGGACATCAGGGCAGGAGTTCCTCAGGGCAGTGCCCTGGGCCCAACCATCTTCAGCTGCTTCATAAGCGACCTTCCCTCCAACATAAGGTCAGAAATGGGGATGTTCGCTGATGACTGAACAGTGTTCAGTGCCATTCACAACTCCTCAGATAATGAAGCAGTCCATGCCCGCATGCAGCAAGATGTGGACGACGTTCAGGCTTGGGCTGATAAGTGGCAGGTAACATTCGCGCCACAGAAGTCTCAGGCAATGACTATCTCCAACAAGCGAGAGTATAACCACTGCCCCTTGACATTCAACGGCATTACCATCACCAAATCCACCACCATCAACATCCTGGGGTCACCATTGACCAGAAACTTAACTGGACTAGCCACATAAATACTGTGGTAACAAGAGCAGGTCAGAGGCCAGGTATTCTGTGGTGAGTGTCTCACTTCCTGACTCCCCAAAGCCTTTCCATCATCTACAAGGCACAAGTAAGGAGTGTGATGGAATATTCTCCACTTGCCTGGATGAGTGCAGCTCCAACAACACTCAAGAAGCTCGACACCATCCAGGACAAAGCAGCCCACTTGATTAGCACCCCATCCACCACCTTAAACATTCACTCCCTCCACCACTGACGTAATGTGGCTGCAGTGTACACCATCTACAAGATGCACTGCAGCAATTCGCCAAGGCTTCTTCAGCAGCACCTCCCAAACCCACGACCTCTTCCACCTAGAAGGACAAGGGCAGCAGGCACATGGGAACACCACCACCTCCAAGTTTCCCTCCAAGTCACACACCATCCTGACTTAGAAGTATATCGCTGATCTTTCATCGTTGCTGGGTCAAAATCCTGGAACTCCCTGCCTAACAGCACTGTGGGAGGACCTTCACCACACGGACTGCAGCGGTTCAAGAAGGCAGCCTACCATCACCTTCTCAAGGGTAATTAGGGATGGGCAATAAATGCTGGCTTTGCCAGCGACGCCCTCATCCCATAAACAAATTTAAAAAATTTTTAAATGCGGGTCTTCAGTTACGTGGATAGTCTAGAGAAGCTGGGGTTGTTCTCCGTAGGGCAGAGAAGGTTGAGAGGAGATTTGATAGAGGTATTCAAAATCATGAGGGGTCCAGACAGAATAGATAGAGAGAAACTGTTCCCATTGGCGGAAAGGTCGAGAACCAGAGGACACAGATTGAAGGTGATCGGCAAAAGAAACAAAGGCGACATGAAGAAAAACTTTTTTACGCAGCGAATGGTTAGGATCTGGAATGCACTGCCTGAGAGGGTGGTGGAGGCAGATTCAATCATGGCTTTCAAAAGTAAATTGGTTAAGTACCTGAAGGAAAAAAAATTGCAGGGCTACGGGGAAAGGGCGGGGGAGTGGGACTAGCTGAAGTGCTCCATTAGAGAGCCAGCACGGGCTCAATGGGCCGAATGGCCTCCTTCTGTGCTGTAACCATTCTATGATTCTATGATTCTAACAGAGGAGGCTGAGGGGAGACTTAATTGAGGTGTATAAGATTATGAGGGGCCTAGATAGAGTGGACAGGAAGGACCTACTTCCCTTAGCAGCGGTCAATAACCAGGGGGCGGTGATTGAAAGTAATTGGTCGAAGGATTAGAGGGGAGTTGAGGAGAACTTTTTTTCACCCAGAGGATGGTGGGGGTCTGGGACTTACTGCCTGAAAGGGTAGTAGAGGCAGAAACCCTCATTGCATTTACAAAATACTTGGATATGCACTTGAAGTGCCGTAACTTACAGGGCTACAGACCAAGAGCTGGAAAGTGGGATTAGGCTGGATAGCTCTTCTTTGGCCGGCACAGACACGATCGGCTGAATGGCCTCCATCTGTGCTGTAAATTTCTATGATTCTATGATTTTATCCCCCTGTTCCCCATCTCCATTCAAAATTTACCATTTCAGGTGTACTTCGTTTTCATGACATCAGTCTACAAAGGACTGTGTCTGTTACTTATTTGCTTATCCTTTAGCCTTTTTATGTACTCTTGCATTCTTTCACAATTCTTGTTGCAATTTGCCATACCCTCCAAATTGATGTCTTCAGCAAATTTTGATATTGCTCTCTCAATTCCTAAATCCATATTATTTATATGCATAATAAATAACAGCGACACCAATACAGACCCCAATAGAACATCACTCACTACATCTTACTCGTCGAAGAAGCAGCCCTTTAATGCTGCCCTTTGCTTTCCGACCTCCACTCACCTCTCTATCATGTGGCCACATTCTCCTCAATTTCATGCGTCATCATCTCTTATCAGGTAACTTATCAAATATTATAAACCACATCCATTATCTGTATACACTGCTAATTCTATAAGGTTGCTGAAGCATAATCTGCCTTTTAGAAATCCATGTTGAGTGGCCCTGATTAATTCAAGCTTTTTAATTTCATCCATATTATAAGCTCTAGAGTGTAAAGCTTTCCGCCTTCCCCACATCGATTTTTTGGGGGGCAAATCTGAGGTGGACAAATCTGGCAAATCTGTCTGCTCAGTGAAAGCTGTGCCCATTGTACACCACATGCTAATGACATGGCCTCTCTGGCATTTCCTGCCATTTGCACTCTTTGAATGCTGGACGCACGGACCATCGGTTAGGCCTTGGCATCCAGCATTCAGTGATTGGCAGAAGATATAGATAAAGAGATGTTTCTCAGACTGAAAGAAAGTCTCACCCTATAAAGGCATGACTCCCTGTGAGTTAGTTATTGCAGGCCAGAAGCATAGCCAAGGTCAGTGGGGCATCTCAGGAATGAATGGCAAATCCACGCTGCCAGAGGTGTGGCCTATTTAAAGTGGGTGGGCAGAGGACAGAAAGGCTAGGCTTAGTTCTTTAACAACTAAAATAAGACTAATTGGCCTATGATTTCTTGCCTTATGCCAGTATCCTTTTCTTCCAGGCAGGTTAGCTTAAAATTATTCCAATTGCATCTGCTAATTCTGCTAACCTGTCTACATCCTTCTGACGTGTTCAGCAGTCATCCTTGCTGTTTGCCAAATCCCTCACTTTTGTGACGTCAGAAAATTTCAGTATTGTGCTCCAGATCCATAGTTTTCAGACTGTCAACCAACTTTCTATTCATGCTATTACATTTCCTGTTATATCAAATGCCTACATTTTTGTAACCAGCTTCCTGAGACACCTTATTGAATCTCCCTATTTACCCACAGAACTCTATTCTTTTATGGACTCGCTTTTTAACCTTACAGGAATATATAAAAGTTGTATTCTGTACATCTCATATTTGAAGATTCTTCACTACTAATTTGTTGTTTGCTAACATTTTTGGCCAATTAAATTGGACCATATCCCTTCTTATCTCACTGAAGTCTGTGTTCTTACAGTCCAGCACCCTTATTTTTGATAGCTCATTGACCTTTGACAGCAGCAGCAGCAGCGGCGGCAGTGCGGACCTGGGAGGAGCGGCGAGGCGGCGACGGTACCAACTCAGAACCGGCAGAATTTTCAACAAGTGACGTCCGAAGTCAAAAGTGATGTCGGCACAAGGGGAGGGAGCTGATTGGTGAGTATCTGGTAAGTGTTTATACTTGGCTTTCTTAGAGTTTTAAGTTTATTCCAGCTAGATTAGTAAATAGTCTGTTAATTAGAGGTATGGCAGGGCAGCTCACACCCGTGGAATGCACATCCTGTGCCATGTGGGAAGTCCTGGACACCTCCCGTGGTCTGGGTGACCACATGTGCGGGAAGTGTCGCCAGCTACAGCAGCTCGAGCACCGGGTTACGGAGCTTGAGCGGCGGCTGCAGTCACTGCTGTGCATCCGCGAGGCTGAGAGCTACGTGGACAGCACGTTTCGGGAGGTGGTCACCCCACAGCTGAAGAGTGTGCAGGCAGAGAGGGAATGGGTGACCGCCAGACAGAAGAGGAGGACCAAGCAGGTAGTGCAGGAGTCCCCTGAGCCCATCTTGCTCACCAACCAGTATTTGGTGCTGAGTACTGGTGAGGGAGATGGTTCCTCTGGGGACTGCAGCCAGAGCCAAGTCCACAGCACCATGGAAGGCTCAGCTGCACAGGGGGTGGGGGGAAGAGGAGAGGGAGAGCAATAGTGAGAGGGGATTCAATAGTTAGGGGAGCAGACAGGCATTTCTGCGGCTGCAGATGTGACTCCAGGATGGTATGTTGCCTCCCTGGTTCCAGGGTCAAGGATGTCACTGAACGGCTGCAGGGCATTCTGAAGGGGGAGGGTGAACAGCCAGAGGTCGTGGTCCATATCGGTACCAACGACATAGGTAGAAAGAGGGATGAGGTCCTGCAGGCAGAGTTTAGGGAGCTAGGAAAGAGGTTAAAAAGCAGGACCTCAAAGGTAGTAATCTCCAGATTACTACCAGTGCCACGTGCTAGTAAGTACAGAAATAGGAAGATAGAGCAGATGAATGCGTGGCTGGAGAGATGGTGTAGGAGGGAGGGCTTTAGATTCCTGAGGAATTGGAACCGTTTCTGGGGGAGGTGGGACCTCTGCAAGCCAGACGGGTTGCACCTCAACGGGAACGGGACCAATATCCTTGCGGGAGGGTTTGTTAGTGCTGTTGGGGAGGGTGTAAACTAGCTTGGCAGGAGGATGGGAACCTAAGAATAGAGTCAATAGGGAGGGAAGAAAAACTGGAATTGGAAAACAAAAACGTAGAAAGTAAATTGGAAGGACAGCGGAATCAAGGGCTAGATAGTAGTCAACAAGGAGGTTTGCCTGTACTAAATGGTATATACTTCAATGCAAGGAGTGTAGTGAACAAAGCAGATGAGCTGAGGGTACAGGTAGATACTTGGGACTATGATATTATAGCTATTACAGAGATAAAAGGGAGGGTTATGACAGATACCGAGGGCTAAATACTGCAGAATCTTTAGAGGAGTACAGAAAGTGCGGGGGTGCAATTAAAAAGGATATTAGGAAAGCAAAGAGAGAGCATGAAAAATTCTTGGCACGTAAAATCAAGGAAAACCCAAAGATGTTTTATAAATATATTAAGAGTAAGAGGATAACTAAAGAAAGGGTAGGGCCTATTAGAGATCATGAGGGTAATCTGTGTGTGGAGGCAGGAGACGTCGGTAGGGTTCTTAATGAATACTTTGCGTCTGTTTTCACAAAGGAGAGGGGCGAAGCAGACATTGCTATCAGGGAGGAGGAGTGTGAAATATTAGATGAAATAAACATAGTGAGAGAGGAAGTATTAAGGGGTTTAGCAGCTTTAAAAGTGGATAAATCCTCAGGCCCGGATGAAATGTATCCGAGGCTGCTAAGCAAAGCAAAAGAGGAAATAGGAGAGGCCCTGACCATCATTTTCCAATCTTCTCTGGTTTCAGGTGTGGTGCCGGAGGACTGGAGGACTGCTAATATGGTACCCTTGTTTAAAAAGGGAGAAAAGGATAGACCGAGTAATTACAGGCCAGTCAGCCTAACCTCGGTGGTGGGAAAATTATTGGAAAGAATTCTGAAGAACAGGATAAATCTTCATTTGGAAAGACACGGATTAATCAAGGATAGTCAGCACGGATTTGTTAAGGGAAGGTCGTGTCTGACAAACTTGATTGAATTTTTTGAGGAGGTAACAAGGAGGGTAGATGAGGGTAGTGCATTTGGCGTAGTGTATATGGACTTTAGCAAGGCTTTTGATAAGGTTCCACATGGCAGACTGATCACGAAGTTAAAAGCCCATGGGATCCAGGACAAAGTGTCAAGTTGGATTCAAAACTGGCTCGGAGGCAGGAAGCAGAGGGTAATGGTTGATGGGTGTTTTTGTGACTGGAAGGCTGTTTCCAGTTGGGTTCCGCAGAGCTCAGTACTAGGTCCCTTGCTTTTTGTGGTATATATCAATGATCTAGACTTGAATATAGGGGGTATGATTAAGAAGTTTGCAGATGATACTAAAATTGGCTGTGTGGTTGATACTGAAGAAGGAAACTGTAGACTGCAGGAAGATATCAATAAATTGGTCAGGTGGGCAGAACAGTGGCAAATGGAATTCAATCCGGAGAAGTGTGAGGTAACGCATTTGGGGAGGGCTAACAAGGAAAGGGAATACACATTAAATGGTAGGACACTGAGTAGTGTAGAGGAACAAAGGGACCTTGGAGTGCATGTCCACAGATTCCTGAAGGTAGCAGGCCAGGTAGATAAGGTGGTTAAGAAGGCATACGGAATGCTTGCCTTTATTAGCCGTGGCATAGAATACAAGAGCAGGGGGGTTATGCTTCAACTGTATAAAACACTATTTAGGCCTCAGCTAGAGTACTGCGTGCAGTTCTGGTCACCACATTACAGGAAAGGTGTGATTGCACTAGAGAGGGTACAGAGGAGATTTACAAGGATGTTGCTGCAGTAGAGAATCTTAGCTATGAGGAAAGACTGGATATGCTGGGTCTGTTTTCCTTGGAACAGAGGAGGCTGAGGGGAGACCTTATTGAGGTGTATAAAATTATGAGGGGCCTAGATAAAGTGGATAGAAAGGACCTATTTCCCTTAGCAGAGTGGTCAAAAACCAGGGGGCACAGATTTAAAGTAATTGGTGGAAGGTTTAGAGGGGATTTGAGGGGAAATTTCTTCACCCAGAGGGTTGTGCGGGTCTGGAACTCACTGCCTGAAAGGGTGGTAGAGGCAGAAACCCTAACCACATTTAAAAAGTACTTGGATGTGCACTTGGGATGCTGTAACCTGCAGGGCTACGGACCAAGAGCTGGGAAGTGGGATTAGGCTGGATAGCTCTTTGTTGGCCGGCGTGGACACAATGGGCCAAAATGGCCTCCTTCCATGCTGTAACTTTCTATGATTCTATGACTCGACTTTCATATAGAAACTATGTTGTGTTTGCTATTTTCCAATTCTTCATCTACTCTCACATAAGATTTTGTTCCAATTCATTTCCTGGAACTAAATCAAGCAGTGCTTCTTTCCCTGCTGGATTATAAAGATATTGGCTCAGAATTTGCAGTTATAATGACAGTGAAACTGTCAGCGCTCGCCGTCATTACTGTGTAAAACTGACAGCAACTTCTGGCATCTGCACATGCGCAGTAAAACACGGAAATTGGAAGTTGCTGTCAGTGATACCCTGCTCCTCCACAGGGTGTGCTGTTGCAGTCTTTGCAGATGCAATCAACACAGAGTCAGTGATTTGACGTGAACTTCAACTTTTTACGTACTATTTTCACTGTAAAAACCATTGAAAATGTCAAGCCTTGTTGAATGAGGTGTAACTGAGCTTTTAACGGCATACTAAGTCATAATTACTGCTGACCAACCTCTCTGGCCCTGAAAAACTAATTTTATTAGTGTGGAGTATCAATAACTTCCAATAATATTTAAAAATTGGATGATTTTTAAAATAAAACATAATTTTCATTTTAAAAAAAAGTTTGTTTGCTACTTCATCTTCTACCTTAATCCCTTGAGTTTGTCCCAGTCTTTATTTCGCTTTCTGATCAATGATTAAAAAGTTAATTATAATCCGTGCTTTTTAGTTCCTGGTTTGCTGTCTCTGAGAATTCTTCAATCTGATTGGCTGATCAGCCTGCTTGGTAACGTCACTGTTGCTGAATGTCACAGACTCCCTATAGATAGTGCCAGATTGAACGTCACGTTGGAATAAGGGAAATCGACGCTCTAGAGCCCGCCAAATCTTTGTAGGCAGCTTTTTTCGAGCGGGTGTCATCCCTTTGCCGCTGACCGTAAAATCCGAGCCACTGATCTAGGAAGCAGTGTTGAATGCTTTCTAAAAAGCATTCCCTGCTTTGACTGCATGTATTACCTTTATATTGAGATAGTTAAAATCACCCAATGTTTTTGTATATTGCTGAATTATCTACAAATCTCCCTTTCTATCTCATCTGCCTGTTTGGTGGCCTGTAATGCACACTGAGAATTTCACTATTCCATTTCTATTATATCTCTAACTCTATCCATATGCAATCCCCTAGAATAGGGGTAGCCCAGATAATAAAAGATGGGATAAAGACAGTAGAGAAAAAGGATCTTAGCTCCAAAAATCATGAAGTAGAATCAGTTCGGGTGGAGCTAAGAAACAGCAAGGGGCAGAAAACATTGGTGGGAGTTGTTTATAGGCCCACAAACAGTAGTTATAATGTAGGGCAGAGTATTAATCAGGAAATTAGAGGTACATGTAGCAAGGGTAATACAGTAATTATGGGGGACCTTAATCTTCATATAGACTGGTCAACCCAAATTTGCAGTAATAGTGTGGAGGACGAATTCATGGAATGAATACAAGATAGTTTTCTAGATCAGTATGTTGAGGAACCAACTAGGGAACAGGCTATTTTAGATCTAGTATTGTGCAATGAGAAAGGGTTAATTAATAAGGGGCCTTTAGGGAAGAGTGACCATAATATGATAGAATTTTATACTGAGTTTGAAAGTGATTTAGTTAAATCCGAAACTAGGGTCTTAAATCTAAACAAAGCAAACTACGTAGGTATGAGGGGCGAGTTGGCTAAGGTAGATTGGGAAACTACATTAAAAGGTATGATGGTAGACAAGCAATAGCTAGCATTTAAAGAATTAATACATAATTTACAACAAATATACATTCCTTTAAGGCACAAAAACCCCACAGGAAAAGTGGTCCAACCATGGCTAACAACAACAACAACAACTTGTGTATATATATAGTGCCTTTAACGTAGTAAAACATCCCAAGGCGCTGCACAGGAGTATTTAAGACAAAAAAAATTGACACCGAGCCACATAAGGATAAATTAGGGCAGGTGACCAAAAGGTTGGTCAAAGAGGTAGGTTTTAAGGAGCGTCTTAAAGGAGGAAAGAGAGGTAACGAGGCAGAGAGGTTTATGCAGGGAATTCCAGAGCTTAGGGCCTAGGCAACAAGAGAAGTTAAAGATAGAATTAGATCAAAGGAAGAGGCTTATAATGCTGCCAAAACGAGTGGTAAGCCTGAGGATTGGAAGGATTTTAGAATTCAGCAAAGGAGGACCAAGAAATTGATAAGGAAAGAGAAAAAAGAATATGAGTAAATTAACAAGAGACATAAAAACAGATTGTAAATGTTTCTATAGGTATGTAAATAGGAAGAGATTAGTGAAATTAAACGTGGGCTCATTAGAGGCAGAGACACGAGAAATTATAATGGGCAATAAGGAAATGGCAGAGACATTAAACAAATACTTTGTATCTTTCTTCACAGTAGAGGACACAAAAAAAAAATTCCGGAAATAATGGGGAACCAAGAGTCTAGAGAGAATGAGGAACTTAAAGAAATCAGCATAAGTAAAGACATAGTACTGGAAAAATTAATGGGACTAAGTGGCAACAAATCCCCTGGACCTAACGACCTGCATCCTAGGGTTTAAAAAGAGGTAGCTCCAGAGGTAGTGGATGCACTGGTATTAATCTTCCAGAATTCCCTAGATTCTAGAATAGTCCCCAAGGATTGTAAGGTAGCAAACATAACCCTGCTATTTAAGAAAGGAGGAAGAGAAAAAAAAGGGAACTATAGGACAGTTAGTCTAACATCAGTAGTAGGCAAAATGCTAGAATCTATTATTAGGGACATGGTAACAGGACACTTAGAAAATCATAATATGATTAGGCAGAGAGACTGGGAAATGTTTGCACTCAGAGGGACTTGGGTGTCCTTGTACACGAATCACAGAAAGTTAACATGCAGGTACAGCAAACAATAAGGAAAGCAAATGGTATGTTAGCTTTTGTTATAAAGGGATTAGAGTATAAGAGTAAAGAAGTCTTACTACAATTATACAGGGCATTGGTGAGACCACAGTCTCCTTACCTAAGGAAAGACATACATGCCTTAGAGGGAGTGCAGCGAAGGTTCACTAGACTGGTTCCTGGGATGAGGGGATTGCCCTATGAGGAGAGATTGAGTAGACTAGGCCTATATTCCTCAGAGTTTAGAAGAATGAGAGGTGATCTAATTGAAACATATAAAATTCTTAAGGGGCTTGACAGGGTTAATGCTGGGAAAATGTTTCTCCTGGCTGGGGAATCTAGAACACGGCGTCACAGTCACAGAATAAGGGGTCGGCCATTTAGGAATGAGATGAGGAAAAATTTCTTCACTCAAAGGGTTGTGAATCTTTGGAATTCTTGGTGGGTGAATAGTTTCTTGTGCAGTGTGTACAGACTGAGGTTCAGATGGTGGTATGTAGGACCTGTTAACATAGAAGATAGGAGCAGGAGTAGGCCATTCGGCCCCTCGAGCCTGCTCCGCCATTTAATGAGATCATTGCTGATCATCCAAATTCAGTACCCTGTCCCTGCTTTCTCCCCATATCCCTTGATCCCTTTAGCCTTAAGAAATATATCTAACTTCTTCTTGAATATATTTAATGAATTGGCCTCAACTGCCTTTTGTGGTAGAGAATTCCACAGGTTCACCACTCTCTGGGTGAAGAAATTCCTCCTCATCTCTGTCCTAATTGGCTTACCCCTTATCTTTAGACTGTGACCCCTGGTTCTGACTCCCCCGCCATCGGGAACATCCTTCCTGCATCTAGACTGTCTAGTCCTGTTAGAATTTTATAAGTTTCAATGAGATCCCCTCTCATTCTTCTAAACTCCAGCGAATATAAGCCCAATCGACCCAATCTCTCCTCATACATCATTCCTGCCATCCCAGGTATCAGTCTGGTGAATCTTCGCTGCACTCCCTCCATGGCAAGAACATCCTTCCTCAGATACTCAAGGTGTGGTCTCACCAAGGCCCTGTACAACTGCAGCCCGGCATCCTTGCTCCTGTACTCGAATCCTCTCGCTATGAAGGCCAACATACCATTTGCCTTCTTAACCATCTGCTGCACCTGCATGCTTACCTTCAGTGTTGAAGCATTTACTCACCTTGACTGCCCGAGTGAGGTCGTTGAATTTCTTCCGGCACTGTGTCAGGCTGCGTACGACCACACTACTGGCCGAGACCTCCTGGGCCTCTTCCCTCCACATTGCCCTGAATACCTGGGGCAATGTCCTCCTTCCAGTGTCTGGGAACAGACACTGCCCTCCTTTGCACCACTCCCACGACCAATGCCTCCAATGCATCATCCGTGAAATGACGAGCTCTCTCCCTGGGAGTGGGATCAGCCATCACGATCAGGGGATTGAGTTGCTTTCAGGTCGCCTTCACAGCAAGCACTGCTGATAATGAGGTTCTGCACAATGATGCAACTTCCCCTTGAAGAGCTGGAAGGAGCCAATGTGAAGGATCATTCCCGATTGCATTGCACCTGAAATTCATTATGGATCTGCTGGTAGCGCCCCTGTAGCGCCCTAAAGAGGTCATTAGCGCTTGATTTAGCGCTCCAGCTCTCTGCTGGAGCGCTAACAGCCAATTTAAGGGAACCTCAGATTCATTAGCGCCTGGCACTAATTTTTCATGATTTCAAAATTTAGCGCGCCAAATGGAGCGATACGAATTTCTCCCCCAAAATGTTTTATTTTAAAATATATTCTATAATTATCGAATTTCAAATGGCAATTCTCAACGTTTAGTGAATGCTCCAGTATTTCTTTCCATTTATGGAAAATTCTTATCTCAGTGAAATTCCAACTCATATTTACAGCTGAGTGTTAAAGTCTGTTGTGATATTGTTGCAGGTTATTTAAAAAAATAATTTGAAATAGGTAACAGGAAAATTTCATACAGGGTATGTATTACAAAACTTAATGACAAATAATTGGAGATTTGCAATGATGTGACTTTAGAGAGAATAAGTAATATTGAAAGTTTTCTTCTGGTAAAGTGAACATTAATGTAGTTGACATAATGTTCTTTGTTACTAACAAGCAGTAAAGCATTTTAGGTATGTTTTAGATATTTATACACCTCCTGTCCTGCAGCTTTAGGAGGGTTGCCTGCCCTGTGAATTCTGGTCATGTGTGATTTATTGTAAACTACGATAAAGCAAGCAATTCGATGTTTTTGCTTTTTTGAAGGTTGTGTTCATAGCTTCACACGCTCTACTATCTTCATCCAATCAGGAATGTGAGCAAGTGAACATGGCCTTCATCAGTGCTGTTTTGTGCATTAGCTTACAGAAGGTGTGCTTCAACAGAGCAAGACAGGTGAAGTGTTCCCTGGTGGGGGTACCAGATGTAGTCATAGCTCATAACTGATTAAGTTCATTACATGTACCAGTGGACAGACTTTAGCACTGGTCTCCGCTGGGAAGTGAACACTCAGCTACAGAGCTGAACAACAGTTTGTTTTTGTAGATATAATTCTGAATTTTAATATATTACAGCATGTAACACTGGTATGTAGGCCTGGAAATTTCAATTTTATAACTTGCTTGGAGCATGTTAACTTCCTTTGGCAGGCAAGGAAAGTCCCACAAATCCACTTTCCATATTGCAAGTAATATCAGTGTTCATTCCACTAGCTTCAATTATTCTTACTGCTTTCGTGCTGCAAATGATCCTCTGTGACTTGTTGTTTCAACTTCCCTGACCAGCTTTCCCACATACATTTGCCCCATTTATTTCCATGGGGGTTCTCTAGATCGTCCACAGTAACTTCAGCAGAAGATCTGCGGAAACCCCAGAGAAACAACACAAATGACATATCTCCAGGGTTTCCACAGATCTTTCCCCAAAGTTACGTAGATTGTGAGAACCCCTGTGGAAATTCAACCCCTTTATTCCTTCTGGCTAAATTTCAAATACAGTTCTTGACTAGATACCGCAATGGAAAAAAAACCATGATCATCTTACCATCTGTTTTTCTCCTGCTGTGATAGTTGTAAAGCATGATATCTTTGATTATAGTGATAGATTAGTAGAAAATGGGTTAAGTTAATGAAGCTGTTATCAGAAGAAGAAAAACAGAATAGCAACAATAAAACAGCTAACCTAATCATGAAATTTGCAATTATTCTATCAAGAAATCACACTGTAATATGGCTAAACATAATCACAGTACACTATAAAGATAGCCTTGCCTTAATGGACTTCCTGTCTGAAGTGCCATGGAATTTTATGTGCAACAGTTATGTGTTTTAGGGTGTACTGATCAGATAATGCTATTGCATATATTGTCTAGAGAATGATACTGCATGTATACTGTAGGTAACTGAAACAGGAATAAATCACTTTCAGCGTTTGCTGTCTTCAGTGTGTCAAACCTTGAATACTACTCATATATAGTAAAGCTTGAAATCCATGATTTACTTACAAGAAGGATGAAGTCATATGCTTGCAAGCTGATTGAAGGTTTAAGATAAATCATGAAACTACATAAACTGTTTGCAACTTTCTTAGAATATACTGCAAATTATTTGAAGATAATGTGCAGAGATGTCCTGAAAAACTGGTTTGAAATTAAAATTTTTAAATGCTACGTAAATCTGTATTTGTTAATGGAGCCATTATAATTTGTTAATGAGAACACTGGCAGGATGTGACTAGTAGCATCCCACAAGGATCTGTGTTCGGGCCTCAACTATTCATCGTATTCATTAATGACTTAGGTGATGGGATAGAGAGCCACATATCTAAGTTTGCCAATAACACAAAGATAGACAACTTTGTAAGAAGTGTAGACAGAAGCATAAAATTACAAAGAGGTATTAATAGATTAAGCGATTGGGCAAAACTGTGGCAAATGGATTTCAATGTAGGCAAATGTGAGGTCATCCACTTTGGACCTAAAAAGGATAGAACAGGGTACTTTCTGAGTGGTGAAAAGCTAAAAACAGTGGAGGTCCAAAGAGACAGGTACAGAAAATAATCAAAAAGGCTAATGGAATGCTGGCATTTATATTTAAAGGACTAGAATACAAAGGGGTAGAAGTTATTCTATAGCTATACAAAGCTCTGGTTAGACTATACCTGGAGTACCGTGAGCAGTTCTGGGCACCAAACTTTTGGAAGGATATATTGGCCTTGGAGGGAGTGCAGCGTAAATTTACCAGAATGACACCTGGACTCCAATGATTAAATTATGAGGAGAGATTACACAAACTAGCGTTGTATTCCCTGAAATTTAGAAGGTTGGGGGTGATTTAATCAAAGTTTTCAAGATATTAAGGGGAACTGATAGGGTAGATAGAGAGAAACTATTTCCGCTGGTTGGGTAGTCTAGGACTGAGGGCATAGTCTAAAAATTAGAGCCAGACCTTTCAGGAGTGAAGTTAGGAAACACATTTTTGGGACACTCTTCTGCAAACGGCAGTTGATGCTGGGTTAATTATTAATTTTAAATCTGAGATTGATAGATTTTTGTTAACCAAAGGTAGTAAAGGATATGGGCAAAGGCAGGTATATGGAGTTAGGTTACAAATCAACCATGATCTCATTAAATGACGGAACAGACTCGAGGGGCTAAATGGCCTACTCCTGTTCCTATGTAGAACCTAATTGTGCAAGAGAGAGATGATACAATTTTAACAAGATACAGCTGAAGCTATTTGGGCTCAGGTGGATCAAACTATTAGCCCAAAATTGATCATTAGCACCTGTTCTTGGCCTCCCAATCAAGGGGCATATGAAGATGAAATACTGGGCGCAAATTACAAGGGCAACTGAGTTGATACTATTTTAACAGGGCCAGGTGTCACCAGACAAAATACAGACTATAAGTGCCCTCCCCACGTGTACTGGTGGACAGCGAGTGATCTCTTTCCAGGGTTACGTAGGCGTGCACGAGGCCCTGACTAAGCAGCAAGCAGCCAGAGCAACTGTCCCTGCACAGTTGGATTGGGACACTTTTGGACATAGGAACAGCAGTAGGCTAATCAACCCCTGAGCCTGCTCTGCCATTCTATTAGATCATTAGATCTATACCTCAGCTCCATTTCACGGCATTTGCTCCATATTGCATGATACCCTTACCAAACAAAAATCTATCGATTTCAGTCTTGAAAACTTCAACTGACCTAGCATCCAGTCTTTTTGGGATAGAATTCTAGATTCTATGACTCTTTGGGCTCAATTTTCACCGGCCCGTGGAGACGGGTTTGGAGGCTTGTGGGGTGGGAAAATAGCAGATTCGGGGGTCCCGAACCCATCCCGCCCCCAACTCGCCTCCATGCCAGTTTCACAGGAGGCGGGTACCCGACCTGTGCTGGGACCTGCCTCCCCGAGGCAGGAAGGGGATTAGTGCCAATAAACTGCCTGTTAACAGGTAGTTAACAGGCAGTTATTTGCCTAATCCCTATTTTTAGCCCTGAAGTGTGGGCTTCCCGACAGGTCCGAACCACGCCGATTTAGCGAGGCGGACCGTCGGTCTGGAGGGCTTGGAGGGGTCGAGATGTCCGGTGTGCAGGTGAGTGATGGGTGCATGAGTGCAGAGGTAAGTGTGTTTGGTGTGTGTAAAATGTTTTAAGAACTTGTACTTACCTTAACTTTGTCCTGCAGGCTTCCTTCCTTCAGTTCTCAGGAGTCCCTCAGCTCACCGGCACAGAAAGCAGAATGGCCGCGGAGCTGTCAAAAGCTGCAGTCTCTGCTTTCTGTGCTGGATTGATTTCTAACTGAGTCTAAGTACAGGGACTCACATGAGAAATCATATTGTCAGTGTTTGACAGCTTCATCTGTCAAAAGCTCTTGACAGATGAAGTTTCAATGGCTGACGTCACCTGTATCCAAGGGACCCTTGATTGGCCTGCTAAGCTCGCTGGGCGGGCTTAACAAGGTCAATCAAGGGAAAATACAGTGGGTTGGCCACAAGTCGATGGAGGCAGGACTACAACCCAAAAAGTGGGAGTCCCGCCTCCATCACGTCCCCATTGACAAAATCCAGCCCATAATGTGTGAAAGTGCTTCCTGATTTGACTATTTTCTGATATTTGACCCCAAAATTAGCTTCCGACCACATATCCGTGCCATTACTAAGACCGCCTATTTCCACCTCTGGAATATCACCTGGCTCCGCCCTTGCCTCAGCTCATCTGCTGCTGAAACCTTCATCCATGCCTTTGTTACCTCTAGACTTGACTATTCCAATGCACTCCTGGCCGGCCTCCCACTTTCTACCCTCCGTAAACTTGAGGTCATCCAAAACTCTCCTGCCCGTGTCCTAACTCGCACCAAGTCCGGTTCACCCATCACCCCTGTGCTTGCTAACCTACATTGGCTCCCGGTTGAGCAACACCTTGATTTAAAAATTCTCATCCTTGTTTTCAAATCCCTCCATGGCCTCACCCCTCCCTATCTCTGTAATCTCCTCCAGCCCCACAACCCTCCGAGGTAACTGCGTTCCTCTAATTCTGGCCTCTTGAGCATCTCTGATTATAATCGCTCAACCATTGGTGGCCGCGCCTTCAGCTGCCAAGGCCCTAAGCTCTGGAAGTCCCTGCCTAAACCTCTCCGCCTCTCTACCTCTCTTTCCTCCTTTAAGACGCTCCTTAAAACCTACCTCTTTGACCAAGCTTTTGGTCATCTGCCCTAATATTTCCTTATGTGGCTCGGTGTCAAATATTGTTTTAAAGCGCTCTTATGAAGCGCTTTGGGACGTTTTACTACGTTAAAGGCGCTATATAAATACAAGTTGTTGTTGTTGTTGTTGATTTCACTCCAAAAGACCAAGTGCAAATTTTAAGATTATGCCCCCTTGTTCTGGATTCTCTCACTAGACAAAATAGTTTCTGTGTATCTACCCTTTCAAATCCCTTTATCATTTTAAACACCTTGATTAGATCAGCCCTCAACCTTCTAAACTCAAGGGAATACAAACCAATTTTATACAACCTGTCCTTTATAATTTAACCCTTTTGAAGGACCAGTAAGGTGTCATCGAGGTTTACCCAGTGCCTCCAGCAAAAAATATATTCTACAAATACTCATCCCAAGAGCAAGGCACCACTTCTACAATTGGCTCGAACGGACTAAAATTATATTGCAATGTTAAATTAGAATTTCATTTGTAAAGTTTCGCAATTATCGCGATTCGAAATAACATAAGAGAAGCAGATTCGTTTGATCAGTTTTATTAAACGAAATGCTGTCCTGATAATAAAGGACACAGAAGCCTGTAAAATGGCCACCGCGCATCGTGGCAGAAGCTTCCAGAAATACAGTGGGCAGACAAGATGGCGTCGAATATACATTTCAGTATAAGATTGGATCATACTCGGTAAACACTGATAAAGACAGGATGCAACCCGTTTGCATTTTGAAACAATAGCAAAGATATAAGTGCTGGAATCGTTTTCCTATGCACAGAAAGGATCATTGTACTGGGCAATCGAAGGCCCATCCAGACACATCAATACACAAATACCCCCACGGCTCTACAATGAGAGAGACATTGACGGGTGATTAAGCAAGTATTCAGGGGCCCCCAAAACCAGTCAGGGAGACGATTCATACACATCTTGGCTGGGTCAACAATGGGGAAAACATTAACGGATAGTTGGCCAGTTTCAGGTGCTACCGAAACCCGTTAAAGAAGACAACCGCCCCATGCTGGGAGTTTTGAGCGCCAATATTACACAAAGGACAAACATTAAGATTTGAGCGGGAGATAAGCGGACACATCACTGTAACTATAGAGAACAAATGTCCATCGGTCTCTTATCCTCTGGTAGCACTCTCCTGGATGGGCAGCCTTCTGTGTTTTCTCTCTGGACTTTGTTGACTCTTGACTCTTAGCCGTACTGGTCGGTTATGCGAGTGTTGGGTGGAGCTCAATCGGAACGAGCCGCCCCGACAAGGGCAAGTAACAGGGTACACCATCCCGAGTGTCGGTAAACGGTGTCTGGACCCGGAGGCCCGAAGAGACGAGACGAGAAGAAGAGGAGAAGAATTCGAGAGAAACCCCGACCGCGCCCGAAAATATAAATAAAGAACTTTTCTTTGAGTTCTCCCGACAACCTGTATCGAGCACAGGAAGACTCTTCTTTGAACTGTGTCCGAGGTCCGTCGAGTTCTTCATGACAACAGAGAGTTTGGCCTGCTTTTCGCAGCAGCGAAAGTAAACAAGTGGGGTGCAGAAGCCCTTCCAAACACGTGACAGTCAGGCGCCGCAGCAAAACGAGCTGAGTGCCTCACTTTAAAATTCTCCGAAGTAACACGAGTGGTGAGCATGTTTTACGATCCTACAAATCTAGACGTAGTGTAGGTATTGTTAAGGGAGGGTGGTTTTAATAAGGTTAAGAGATAATGTGTTCCCCTTTTTACGATGTGCCGTGTGTTCTTCATTTCCATAGACCAAGCTTTATGAATGTGTGTATACTTGTACTCTCATTAATTTGCGCCTATGACATGTACTTCATGATTTTGGACGCTATGCAATAAAGATTTCCATTTCGTACTATTCAACCGAGTCTATTTGAGTTTTCTCTGCATTACTGCTCCCTGCACCTAAGTCCAGTGTTAGAACCGTAAGGGCGAGTGGGTCGAAGCACTCACAGGTGCTTATTGCAAAAAGGCTGGCCGGAGACCAGAGCAAGCAATAGTATTAGGCAACGAAGGCCTAACCTCGCACCAGCACCGTCTGAGACACGTTCCCCCCTTACACATTCTGTCCATGAATTACACCAGCTGTATCTAGCAGTGCTCACCGGTCATGAACGGCTTCAAGCGTACTGATGGATAATACATGATCTTTTTTCAGGTTCACCTGGGCATGCACAAGGCCTTGAAAGTGTAGCAAATGGTCGCTGCGATCCTTCCTGCACAACTGAATTTGGACTCTTTGCCAATAAGGTGGCGCCAGTTTTTACCCAGTACATCTAAGATTATCCCCCACCCTTACCTCTAACTCGGCTTGACCTGAAAAAGCCAAATTGGTCCTGACTATCCATGTGCAACACCACAGGAGACTGAATAGTAATTTCGAATTATGGTTTCCTACCTAATGTCATTTAATATATTTAAAATAGAAATTGCCTTTCTCAGCACCGTCAAAGGTTGTAACTGGTACTATAGTACACTTTTAAAATGTTTTTTCCACAGAAAGACCCTGGCATTGAGTTGTCAATGGATTTTGAAATGGAAATTTGCAACTGAATCCTAATTTTTAATATACAAATGATTGTAAAGCTGAAATGCTTCTTTTCCTCTGGAATTTCTTGTGTTTTGTTTCTTACATTCTAGCAATGGCTGAAACTGGAGCCAAATTGTGTGGACAATGTCTTTACATACTGTAAAATCCAATGTATAGGTTATATTTTGATGCAGCTTTTTTAATTAAATGACAGTCCATGGAGTATGAATAATTGTTCACACAAGTCCAGCCAATACAGAGTAGCCCCAATTTTGTGATCCCAGCAAATATGGGTTTGTGCTGACAAAGCAGGGGCACACATGTACCCGTATCTCATGGGATGGGCTGTTTCGTGATATAAACGCCTAAACTTCAGGGAAAGGAAAGTTGTACAGAG
Organism: Squalus acanthias; assembly: GCA_030390025.1. Taxonomy (NCBI): domain Eukaryota; kingdom Metazoa; phylum Chordata; class Chondrichthyes; order Squaliformes; family Squalidae; genus Squalus; species Squalus acanthias. The sequence continues at coordinate 42,980,625 of CM059432.1, forward strand.
AGCTTGATTTGCAGCACACTTGGCTGATGATTGCAAAATCCAGCAAGAGAGCAGCACTAAAAAAGCTACACTAAAGAAAGGTGACCTTTTGGGGTTGAAGGATGCTCTCCAGTAAAAGGACAGGTCCCAATGTATGAAGGAAAATTGCCATATGAGTCAATGCTGTCACCCAGTTGCATCACCCTATATGCATCCTTTAAGGTCGGACATAATCCCTTTAAATTCGAAGAACACAAGGTAATTAAGGATGAGAAAGGCAATTTGAATCCTCCTAGTTCATCCATCCAGAAAGACCCTAAAGTCCCCACAATGCAGCAATTGTTCTTTTCGTCATTCCAGGATTCTCTCCACAACTATTTTATCTGGGAGTCCATTCCATGTATTGATCACTCTTTGAATGAAGAATTTCCTGATATCAGTTCTAAATTTGCAATTAACTATTTTGAATTTATGTCCTCTTTGTCCCATTATCCAGATTTCCCTTTACTGTTAATTATCTCAAATATTTCAGTAAGACCACATCTCAGACACCTCCCTTCAAGGCTGAAAAGTTCAAGGGGGCTACAGCCCCCGAAAATGGGCGTGGGGCTCGCAATGCGCGATTACATCATGCTCGTTCAGTGTGATGCAGGCAGCGTCGGATGAGTTGTTCACGGACAGCCCGGCCAGAAAGGGGCTGACTAGGTTGCCTCCTCCCTCTTCCTCCTCCTTCTCTTCCTCTTCCTCCTCCTCCTCTTCCTGCTCCTCCTCCTCCTGCTTTTGCAAGATAAGGGAGTGAAGGGTTATGGGGAGTGGGCGGGGAAGTGGCTTTGAGCCCTAGATCAGCCATGATCTTATTGAATGGTGGAGCAGGCTCGAGGGGCCAAGTGGCCTATTCCTGCTCCTATTTCTTATGTTCTTCTTATGTTCTTATGCTTCTCCTCCTGCTCCTCAGCTGCTGGCCGTTTAGCTGGTGGCAAGAGCTGTGCCCTCATGATGGCGAGGTTGTGCAGCATGCAGCAGACCACCACGAATCTTGACACTCACTCTACTGAGTACTGCAGGGCTCCTCCAGAGCACTCCAGGCAGCAGAAGCGTTGTTTCAGCTCACCAATGGTCTGCTCTATCACATTTCATATGGCAGCATGGCTTTCATTGCATGCATGCTGCCCACGTGTGCGTAGATTGCGCACCAGAGTCATGAGCCATGTCGTCAGCCCTTGTCACCCAGTAGCCACACTTTGGTTTGTCATGGTAGCTCAAATGCAGATGGCACAATGCTGCAGAATGAAGGCATCCTGACTGCTGTCAGGATACTGGGCATTGACCTGCATGATTCGCTGCCTATTGTCGCACACCAGCTGGACGTTGATGGAGTGGAATCCCTTTCGGTTGCGGTACATCTCAGAGTAGACATGCACCACCCACAAAGCAATGTGTGTGCAGTCAATGGCACCCTACACTATGGGGAAGCCTGCAATCCTCGCGAAGCCATGTGCTCGCTCCGCCTGCTGCTCTCTGGCAAGAGAGAATGAAATGTCAGCTCTCTTTGAATGCAGAGCCTCAGTGACCTCCCTTACACAACAGTGGATGGCAAACTACGAGATGTTGCAAATGTCTCCAGTTCCAGCCTGAAAGGAGCTCAACGCATAAAAGTTCATGACCACGGTCACCTTCACAGCCACTGGCAATGCAATCCTTGCCCTGCTCTGAGGTTGCAGTTGTGGCTGCAGCAGGTGGAAGATTTTAGTGAGAACATCCTTTACTGAAGCGCAAACGTCTCACACATGGTTCCTCGCTGAGGTTCAGTAGGAGAATTGCTCCCTGAATTTTGAGCCCCAAGTTTCTCCAGTCTTTTCTCCCAAAGCAAACTTCTGACAATAGAGATCAGGCTCATAGCTCTCTTTTGCAGTAGCTTGAGCAACTTTAATGTTTCCCTTGTGTCTGAATGACCAAATGCTGCTTGCTACCCAGATTTCCTGAATGGCAGTCAGTTAGCTTATGTGCTTGACCTGATTATATTTTCCATGAGCAGGGAGCCCAGACAAGTGAAAGGGTGGACCTTTCAACACAAATTTGGCCATGACACCTGCCCACACTACCAACACGTGTGTAACAACAACAACTCATATTTATATAGCGCCTTTAACATAGTAAGACATCCCAAGGCACTTCACAGATGCGTTATAAAACAAAATTTGACACCAAGCTACATAAGGACAGTACAGAGGTAGGTTTTAAGGAGCGTCTTAAAAGAGGAAAGAGAGGTGGAGAGGCGGAGAGGTTTAGAGAGGGAATTCCAGAGCTTAGGGCCTTTACAGCCGAAGGTACAGTCACCAATGGTTGAGCGCTTAAAATCAGGGATGTTCAAGAGGCCAGAATTAGAGGAACGCAGATATCTCGAAGGGTTGTGGGGCTGGAGGAGAATATAGAGATAGGGAGGGATGAAGCCATGGAGGGATTTGAAAACAAGGATGAGAATTTTAAAATCAAGGCATTGCTTAACCAGGAGCCAATGTAGGTCAGCGAGCATAGGGGTGATGGGCGAATGGGACTTGCTGCTAGTTAGGACACAGACACAAGAGTTTTGGATCACCTCAAGTATACGGAGGGTAGAACATGGGATGCCGGCCAGGAGTGCGTTGGAATAGTCAAGTCAAGGGGTAACAAAGGCATGGATGAGGGTTTCAGCAGCAGATGAGTTGAGACAGGGGCGGAGTTTGGCGATGTTCCGAAGGTGGAAATAGGCGGTCTTAATGATGGTGTGGACATGTGTTCGAAAGCTCATTTCGGGATCAAATATGACACCAAAGTTGTGAACAGTTTGGTTCAGCCTCAACCAGATGCCAGGGAGAGGGATGGAGTCTGATGGCTAGGGAATGGAGTTTGTGGCGGGGAGCGACGACAATGGGCTGGATTTTGAAGTTGGAGTCGGGTTGGGGTCGGGAATCATACATTCTGGCTTGTGAACCCGCCTCCATCGAGATGTGGCCAACCCACTGTATTTTCCCTTGATTGACCTTGTTGAGCCCGCCCAGTGGGCTCAGCAGGCCAATTAAGGGCCACCCGGCAACAGGTGACGTAACAGACTGACATTTCATCTGTCAAGAGCTTTTGACAGATGAAATATCAGCGTTTGACAGCTCTGTGAAGCTGTCAAACACTCACAATATGATTTCTAACTTCAGTCCTTCCTTTCAGGCTGAGTTAGAAATCATTCCAGCACAGAAAACAGAAGGCTGCAGGTTTTGACAGAACCACGGCTTTCCTGCTTTCTGTGCCGGTGAGATTTCTAACTCCCGAGAACTGAAGGGCTGACACCTGCAGGAGGAAGTTAAGGTAAGTAAAACTTTTTCCAACACTTAGCACTTACCTTACACACTTACCTCTGCACACATGCACCCATCACTCACCTGCCCACCGGACATATCGACCCCTCCAACCCCTGCAGACCCACGGCCCGACCCGATAACTTGGAGTGGTTGCCACCTGTCGGGAAGCCGACACTTTTCTTTTTAAAATAGGGATTATGCAAAAAACTGCCTGTTAACTACCTGTTAACAGGCAGTTAATTGTCACTAATCCCTTCCCGCCTCGGGGAGTCGGGTCTCAGACCAGGTCGGGTACCCGCCGCCAGAGAAACTTGCATGGAGGTGGGTTGGAGTCGGGATGGGGTCGGGACCCCCGAATCTGCAACTTTAACCCCCCCCGCCTCCAAACCCGACTCCACGGGTCATTGAAAATCCAGCCCAATGGCTTCGGTCTTCCCAGTATTTAGTTGGAGGAAATTACTGCTCATCCAGGACTGGATGTCGGACAGGCACTCTGACAATTTAGAGACCCTGGAGGGGTCGAGAGAAGTGGTAGTGAGGTAGAGCTGGGTGTTGTCAGCGTACATGTGGAAACTGACACTGTATTTTCAGATGATGTCGCCAAGGGGCAACATGCAGATGAGAAGTAGGAGGGGGCCAAGGATGGATCCTTGGGGGACACCAGAGGTAATGGTGCAGGAGTGGGAAATGAAGCCGTTGCAGGTGATTCTCTGGCTACAATTAGATAGATAAGAATGGAACCAGGCTTGTGTAGTCCCACCCAGCTGGACAATGGTGGAGAGGCGTTGGAGGAGGATGGAGTGGTCAACCATGTCAAAGGTTGCAGACAGGTCGAGAGGACGAGGAGGGATAGTTTATCTTTGTCACAATCACATAGGATGCCATGTGTGACTTTGATAAGAGCCATTTCGGTACTATGACAGGGGCAGAAACCTGATTGGAGGGATTCAAAGATGAAATTCCGGGAAAGTTGGACACGGATTTGGGAGGCAACAACACGCCAAGAACCTTGGATAGGAAAGGGAGGTTGGAGATGGGGTGGTAATACCGCCTCCCTCTTCTCTGGTCCTTCACATAGCACACATTAGTAATTTACTTCACCTCAACAATTGCTTTTCTTCCATCATCAATGTGCCCATACCATGGTCATCCACAGCCCCAACTTTTCATTATCACAAAATCAGAGCTAGTCTCATGCAGTATGCTCTGCAGATTTGCTTGTACGCATGTATTTATATATCTAAAGTTCACCTGCAATTACAAGGTAGAAATCCATCCTTTATTTGGTTAAAAGGAAATAGTAATTTTGTCAATATATCTTGGACAAAGATTTCTGATGCTCCACACTGCTGATGGGACCTCACATTCTGTGGATTATTTCTTGTAAAAATGTGAATGTGCAACTTATGATTTTTCATCCATTGAAGGCAGTGAATCACGAGCAGCGGATCTGTGATCCTCCGAATAAGCTGCCCACTCTGAGGTTCCGCCATTGGCGTTGGATGTCAATTTTGCCCCTTAGCTCATTATTTGTCACTTATAAAGAAACATTCATGGCACTTGTGGAGAGTACAGATTGTTTTGTATGTTTATGCTATTCAGTCATATAATTTACATAATGTATCTCAGCTGTGGAGGCTGCAACTAATTTCCTATTCCACTCAGTTCACAGAACTGCTGCAGTTTGTGCTTTGAAAATAATATATTTTAATCATTTGTCAGTGTTAGTCTGAATTTCACTCTCCATGATTCATTGATACTGCAATCCAAAGTATATTTTAAAACTAGCAGTTCAGGAGGCAAATTAAGAGGAGAGTGCATCTCTGTGACTGGCAGTTAGTACTAAATCCACACGTGGCACTGAACATTTATTTTGTGATACTTTGAATGCCAAGATGTCAAGTAGCTAGAAGTATGAACTACCCCCATGACAAGTTATTAAAATATATATTAGTTGAGGGATATACCTGCTCATAAATTTAAACTTTAATTGTGAGGATTGGGATTTTCAATATTGTTGCCAAAATCTTCTGGAGAAAGGTGAAAGCTGCTTTATGTAAAGATATGGGAGACACTTATGAGCAAGACCTAGACAATTCTTTGACTCAGAATTAATTCAGGTAGAAATCATTCCACAGCTTGGGATTGAGTACTTGCTCTAATTATACCTCCTATTGCAGTGATCACTAACCATTTCCTCCTCTTCACCACTTCTTCCCCATCTACACTGTCTTGCAAACCTTCCTAAAAAAACCTCCGCCCCTGGAACAAACTGCTCCTCCAGTTTCCACACCTGCACCCACTATAACTCTCAACTCCCTTTTTTCTGGTCTTTCACACAGCACACATTAGTAATTTATTTTACCTCAACAATTGCTTTTCTTCCATAATCAATGCCCTTGAGCACACCAGATCACACTGTTGTCACTTCCTGTGATACAACAGCCATCTTCACGATCTTGCAATCCAATTCCTACTGATATTGTCAACCTCTCCCTTTCTCAGGCATTGTTACCCCATTACAAAACTGCTATCATCACCCCTTAAAATGCTTATTCTTAACTACCACCACGTCTCCAATCTCACCTTCCTTGCTAAGGTTCTCGAACATATCGTTACCATCCAGCTTGACTGAAATCTTTCCCACCATTTCCTGTTTAAGTTCCCCCAGTCTTGTTTCCATCGTACCCATAGCATCAAAAGCAACCAACAGAATCTTGTGTTACTGTGACCATGTCACACCTTCCCTTCTCATTCCCCTTGACTTCTCCATACCATTTGATATAGTCAAACATTCTTCCCTCCACTGCTATCTATCTTCCATGATCCATCTCCACAACACCACGTTGGTTTCCTTCCTAGTGCCAGTGTAAGAGAATTCAAATCTGACACCAAATATGGTTGCAACTAAACCATTTATTGTATTCGGCCAAGTATTGACACAACTAATGTCTAAGCAGTAGTCATACAGAGAAATAAACAATATTACCCTGCTTTTCCTCTGAGTAGAGACATCATCGATCCTTTTGTTCTTGTCTCTCTCTACAAATTGCAAAGAAAATCTAAGATCTTTATAGGCCTCTGGTCACGCACTGTCCTTGATCATTCATTATGGTATGATAAGAGTTTGTTGTGAACAAGACCCCCAGAAATGAGGTAGTTCCTCACAAACTCCAGATAGCCAATCTTGTTCACCATTAATCATGTAACTATTCATCTTGGTCCCATTGTCCTATTTCCTATCTCAAGGCTATCGCTTCACAATGTATTGACAAAGTTTAGTCAAAAGGCAGGAATTAACACATCCTGTACCTCAACAGAAAATAAACAGCAAAGTCAGATAAATTGTGCACTGATTTAAACCCTAAAGCATCCTAGGAATGAACAACTTAACCCTTCTTTTACTTCTAGCTACAGTACAAATCTACAAGCTATTTATAAGTCAAAAGAAAACAAAAACCTTGATCATATGAGATTAAACCAAATCCTATTCCTAGGTATATATGTATATAATAGGGTATTGTACACCAGTGCAGTTAATTCATTTTCTTCCCATTCATTCACTTACTGTGGGCGTCGCTGACAACACCAGCATTTATTTCCCATCCCTAATTGCCCTTGAGAAGATGGTGGTGAGCCACCTTCTTGAACTGCTGCAGTCTGTGTGGTGAAGGTACTCCCACAGTGCTGTTAGGAAGTGAGTTCCAAGATTTTAACCCAGCAACGATGAGGAATAGCGATATATTTCTAAGTCAGGATGGTGTGTGACTTGGAAGGGAACTTGGAGGTGATGGTGTTCCCATACACTTGCTGCCCTTGTCCTTCTAGGTAGTAGAGGTCAAGGGTTTGGGAGGTGCAGTCGAAGAAGCTTTGGCGAGTTGCTGCAGTGCATCTTGTAGATCGTACGCACTGCAGCCTCAGTGCGCTGGTAGTGGAGGGAGTGAATGTTTAAGGTGGTGGATGGGGTGCCAATCAAGTGGGCTGCTTTGTCCTGGATGGTATCGAGCTTCTTGAGTGTTGTTGGAGCTGCACTCATCCAGGCAAGTGGAGAGTATTCCATCACACTCCTTACTTGTGCCTTGTAGATGGTGGAAAGGCTTTGGGGAGTCAGGAGGTGAGACACTCGCCACAGAATATCCAGCCTCTGACCTGCTCTTGTAGCCACAGTATTTATGTGGCTGGTCCAGTTAAGCTTCTGGTCAATGGTGACCCCCCCCAGGAAGTTGATGGTGGGGGATTTGGCGATAATAATGCTGTTAAATGTCAAGGGTCGATGGTTAGACTCTCTCTTGTTGCAGATAGTCATTGCCTGCCACTTGCATGGCATGAATGTTACTTGCCACTTATCAGCCCAAGCCTGAATGTCATCCAGCTCTTGCGGCATGTGAGCACGGACTGCTTCATTATCTGAGGAGTTGTGAATGGAGCTAAACACTGTGCAGTCATCAGTGAACATCCCCACTTCTAACCTTATGATGGAGGGAAGGTCATTGATGAAGCAGCTGAAGATGGTTGGGTCTAGGACACTGCCCTGAGGAACTCCTGCAGCGATGTCCTGTGGCTGAGTTGATTGGCCTCCAACATCCACAACCATCTTCCCCCAATGGCTTCTCTATATATTGGCCCTGAAATTCGCCTCTCCGGCTTGCCGCGGGGGTAAGGATCGTGCGCGCACTTACCTACCGCGCCTGCCGGTGACCTCTGGGCCCACGGGAACTTCAGCTCCTGGGCCTGCTCCAAGTGCCGGTGCGCAGTGCGTGCGTGTCCCAGGGGCGTAGTTAGTGCGATGCGTCCCCTGGGATCACGTGGGCCATGGAGAGCCAATGGCAGCAGACCATCTTTCATTCATAGATTTGACAGGAAGACCTGTCAAATCTATGAATTGAAATCGGCCACAAAAGAACAGCTAAACTGCAAATAAATTAAAAATAAAAATCACATTTATAAAATAACTATAAGTTAAATAAATTAACTACTTTAAACAAAAATTTAAATTTTTGAAAAAATTAAAATACTTTTTAACAGTGCTAAAAATAAACTTACCTTTCTTTAAAGTATCTAAAAAAGATAAACCTGTTGAAAATTTTTTAAAATTACAATTAATTAACCACTTACCTTGTTGAAAACGGGTCCTGCGCCTCCTTTTTAAAAGCGCAGGTTCTTCAATACTTACCCTCCCGGAGAAACCTTAAAAAAAATCTAAGTTTGCTGCGTGCGCGCAGCCTCGACCGCGCACGCGGTTCACCTCTGAACCGCCCCCTTCACCAGACCGGAAGTTCCGGTTTCCCGCGCATGTGCAGTGTATGCAGAAACCGGCACTTCAGAGGGCCTTGCGGGTGAGTACACAGTGCGTACTCACCCGGCAAGTGCCGAAGTTTTGGCCCATTGTTCTTTGGTGACTTCATCCAAAAGCATGGGGTCAGCCTCCCTATGTATGCCAAGAATATCCAACTCTACATTTCTACCTCCATTGCTGATTCCATGATAACATTGTATTGTCTGACGGCCTACTTAATTTCATGAGCCATAACTTTCTCTAACTCAAAATTGGGAATATCAAAGCTGTCTTGTTTGGACCCCCCCAGAAACCTTTTGCTGAAACAACACGTGCACAACCTTAGTGTTCTGTTTGATCTAGAGCTGAGCGTCATAATTAAAATCTGACCCATCACAAAGATCATTTACATCCAGCTCTGAAGCATCACCTGTGTATGTCACTACTTCACTCCCTGCACTGTTCAAACCCTATGACAAATCTATGCTTTTGTCATATGCAGGCTCATTGGCCTAGAAATTGGATTCGGCCAGAAAACGGGCGGTGTCAAGGGCCAGCGCTATTTGCCTGCGCCCGTTGAAAGTGGTCCAGGCAAGAAGCAAAATTCGTGCTGCCTGCTCATTATAATGATTGGAATGCTTATCTCAGCGCTAAACGCACTGCTGATTGGCTTAGCGCTCAATGGGGTGGGGGAATATCGGGTGCAGTCCACTGGCCAGTAATGTTTGGCCTAAGCTCTCTCCACTACATAAAGGGGAGGTGCTTTGTTGTAGTATTTGTCCTGGCCAATATTTATCCCTCAATCAACATCATTAAAACAGATTTCCTGGTCATTAAGAACATAAGAACATAAGAAATAGGAGCAGGAGTAAGTCATTTGGCCCTTCGAGCCTGCTCCGCCATTCAATAAGATCATGGCTGATCTTTTACTTCATCTCCACTTTCCTGCACGATCCCCATATCCCTTGATTCCCTTCATATTCAAAAATCTAGCGATCTCTTGTCTTGAATATACTCAACGACTGAGCCTCCACAACCCTCTGGGGTAGAGAATTCCAAAGATTCACCACCCTCTGAGTGAAGAAATTTCTACTCATCTCAGTCCTAAATGGCCGACCCCTTATTCTGAGACTGTGACCCCTGGCTCTAAACTCCCCAACCAGAGGAAACATCCTCCCTGCATCTACCCTGTCAAATCCTGTAAGAATTTTGTATGTTTCAATGAGGTCACCTCTCATTCTTCTAAACTCTAGAGAATATAGGCCTAGTCTACTCAATCTCTCCTCATAGGACAATCCCCCCATCCCAGGAACCAGTCTGGTGAGCCTTCGTTCCACTCCCTCTGTGGCAAGTATATCCTTCCTTAGGTAAGGAGACCAAAACTGTACACAATACTCCAGGTGTGGTCTCACCAGGGCCCTATATAATTGCAGTAAGACGTCTTTACTCTTATACTCAAATCCTCTTGTAATAAAGGCCAACATACCATTTGCTTTCCTAATTGCTTGCTGTACCTGCATGTTAACTTTCGGTGATTCGTGTACAAGGACACCCAGGTCCCTCTGAACACCAACATTTCCCAATCTCTCATCATTTAAAAATATTCTGCTTTTCTATTATTCCTACCAAAGTGGAATACTTCACTCAGAGGGTGGTAGGTCCATGGAATATGCTCCCCCAAAAAGCTGTAGAAGCTACATCATTACATAAATTTAAAACAGAAATAGACAGTTTCCTGGAAGTAAAGGGAATTAAGGGTTACGGGGAGCGGGCAGGAATTTGGACATGAGTCTAGGTTCGGATCGGTCATAGCCCTGTGGGTAGCGTAGCGGGCCCAGGGGCCGTGTAGCCTGATTCTGCTCCTATTTCTTGTGTCCAATTCTGTTAGGTTCAGGAGATGGTTCTGTGATAGTAGATTGGCGGTTAGGATCAGATCAGCCATGATCTTATTGAATGGCGGAGCATGGCTCGAGGGGCCAATTGGCCTACTCCTGCTCCTATTTCTTATGTTCTTATGTTCTTATAACTTCACATTTCTCCACATTATATTCCATTTGCCATGTTCTTGCCCACTCACTCAGCCTGTCTATATCCCCTTGAAGCCTCCTTGCATCCTCCTCACAACTTACATTCCCACCCAGCTTTTTATCATCAGCAAATTTGGATATATTATATTTGGTTCCCTCATCCAAATCATTGATGTAGATTGTGAATAGCTGAGGCCCAAGCACTGATCCTTGCGGTACCCCACTAGTTACAGCCTGCCAACCCGAAAATGACCCATTTATTCCTACTCTCTGTTTTCTGCCCGTTAACCAATCCTCAATCCATTCTAGTACATTATCACATTGCTGTTTGTGGGAGCTTGCTGTGCGCAAATTGGCTGCCGCATTTCCTACATTACAACAGTGACTGCACTTCAAAAGTACTTCATTGGCTGTAAAGTGTTTTGGGATATCTGGTGGTCGTGAAAGGCACTATATAAATGCAAGTCTTTATTTCTTTCAGTAGCACCTCTTTGTCAGTCTGGCTGAAGACATGGATCAGCAATCAAGGGAGCGAGTATAAAAGTTCTCGGAGGCCTTGGTTGTGGCCATTCAAAGAAGGCGGGCTGTCCTCTTCCCGCAAGGTGGCAGGAAGCCATCCAAGGCCACTTGCAGAAGGCTCTGGGAGGCGATAGCGAGCTTCATCACGACCACCAGTGTGGTCCCAAGGACGTGGATCCAGTGCCGAAAAAAGTTTAATGGCCTCAGACATCAGGTCAAGATGAGTGAAGGCTTCAGCAAATGCCATATACCACCATCTGTACCATAAGCCTGACACACTGCTCAATGCACTACACCCCCAGCAATCACCTACTAACAATCTCTAGCTATCACCAGTCTTACCTCACAATCATGGCTTCACTTCACCCTCACAACCTTACCACTGCTTCAACACTCACACTCACATCTCACACCTTGCACACACTGATAGCTATTCAACTATGGCAGGCACATCACCCAAACACATTGCACTACACTCACTCACACACTTCCCTTTCTCTTGCAGGCAAAGGTGGCACAGAACAGAAGGGAGCAGCGGCAGATGGGAGGTGGCCAAGTTGCTATACGGAACCTCACCGACCTGGAGGAATCCGTCCTTGACATAATTGTAAGGGCAGTGATGGAGTTCGTGGCAACAGGAGAAGTTGAATCCGCTGCAGATGATGACAGTATGGTCATTCCTAATCCCTCTCACATCCCACTTCCCCCTCATCTCACAATCTCTTCTCACTTACAAGCTACTGATGGTGTATGCATGGATATCTTGCTTTCCCCACCTCCCCTCACCACAACCCGACCCTTGTGCCTTTCTGCTTTCAGATACCCTAGAAGTGCCACCAGCACAGCCTGTCCCTGATGTTGTGAAGGAGAGTGATGCAGGAGAAGAAGACTCACCATCACAGCATCTGAAACTCGCAGACATGAGCTCAGAAATTGGCACTGCACGGAATTTAGAGGATAGTATAGATGCAGGACCTGCACATGGTGAGTCACCGAGCACGAGTGGGCAGCAGCAAGGCTAGGCGGAAAGGATAGCTCGGGTGCCAGTTCTCCAGAGAGCAGGTTCGCGCATGAATTCTACTCCACAGGACTCAGATGATGACCTCGATGGGGAGGCCTTCAGAAGAAGGGTGATGGCCATGAACATGGAATTGCTGGGTGCAATGGCAAGCATGCCAGAGAGCCTCTTGTCAATGTTAAGGAGCATGGAGGGGTCCAGCTCCAACATTGCACGGGGCTTTGCGCAGCGCTTGGAGCCCATGATTTCCAGGATGGAAATGATGGACAACTCAAGGAGAGAACTTGTGGACCGTCTGCAAGTTGTTGATGATGATCCCTTTAAATATCACTGCTGGAGGCTCCTTCCTGCTGCTGAATGCTTGGTCAGCAGGTCGTGATTAAGAGAGGGCGGTAAGTGGAGCGGCGACGGCGAAAATGGCAAATCGTGCATCAAGTGAGTGTTGCACACTCATTGATGTCACGATCTGCTTCATTTCCATTTCTGCAGTGAACGCAGGCAACGGCAGCACTACCAACCTGCTGAAAATGACAGTCGCTGCAGCACCCACCGGAAGCGGGCAGAAGCAAGGCGCCCGCCATTTTTTCTTCAAAATGGGCCTTAACGGCTGCGCTAATCCCCCGAATTTCTAGGCCAATTCCTCAAATGCTCTCCTTGTAATTCTCCACAGTGCCACAGATTCCAGCTGATGCAGAAATGTGCAGCTCTTATTTTATCCCACATTTGGCCCTGATTTTAACTCCAGGTGGATTCCCCGCTCAGGCCTGAGTTAAAATACAGTTGGGTCTCAATGATGTCATTGGGCCGCAACATGCATATGTAAAGAAGGATCCTGTTGGCTCCGGGCGTCTGTCCTTGCTGCCTGTTCAGAAGAGCAGGATAAAATTGAAGATGTTGCGATCATGTCAGCTTTCGGACAGGTAAGAGCCAGGGCGATTTTAATTGCCCAACCCCCAGGTTTCTGCTGAGCGAGTAGGGTTAAAAATTGCTTCCAAAAGTCCCTCAAATCCATGGAGGGGAATTTTAAGCCCCTAAAATGGGTGGGTTTGGGTCGGAATGGATGTAAAAAAATTTTAAATCTCAAACTCAAACCCAATTCACCTCGAACCCGCCCACTTCCGGTTTTAACGGAGGCGGGACGGGGGGCAACTAACCAACCCACCTGCAGGAGGCGGGGTGCTCATTTAAATATTTTAATGAGGATGCATGCTTCAGATTTTATCTCTCTTCCAGGTTTAACCCTGGCCTGACGGGTTACCCAGGCAGCTAAAGGGAGGCAAGAACTGCTGCGTGGAACAGGTAAGTGCTTTTTCATCACAGCTTGTGGACCAGGAGGAGCAGGAGTGCTTCCTCCCAGCACCCCAAGCTAACCCCCTTCCCTCCCTGCGATTGGACCAAACCCCCACGATCAGACCCCTTCACAATCGGACCCACCCCCACCCCCAGGATCGGACCCCGCCCCCACCATATCACCGACCCCTCCCCCCACCATGATCAACGATAGCCCAAACCCCACATCTCTGCCCCGATCTGTCTCCAAGCCCCGCCCCCCCAGAAATCACCCCCCACTAGGAAATCCCTCCCCAGTGAATATCGGGGCCAGAGGCAAAGAAATTGTGGGCAGAGGTGATTTTCACAGCCCCTGGTAATGCATGGCCACCAGTTCCAGCAGGTAGCAGGTCTTCTTCTAGGTGGCTGCAGATGTCTGTAACCACCTGATGTGACAACCTCAGGCTACGGAAGCACAGCTCTACCGAGAGGTCAAGGAAGTTGAGCATCTGTCTGTACATCCTGTTACGTAGGTAGTGCCTCCTGTGACCTCGTCCCCTCTCTTCTGTATCTCTCTCCTGTGCACTTCTTTCCTGTGCACCTGCTGATCTCACCACAGCTGTTGTCACTGCCATGGATGGTGATTGTCTTCCTCTTCTGATGTACTGTTAAACACATCCAAAGCACCTCCCATCTGACTGGTGTCTGTTTGAAAGCTTTCAAAGTCCTCCAATACCTGTATGGTGACAGGAACTCTCTGCTAATCATTTTCCAGAGAGAACTGAGGCACCAGCTACAATAACAGTGTCAGCCGTGACTCAGTTACCAGCACTCTTGCTCCTGAGTCAGAAGGTTGTGGGTTCAAGTCCCACTCCAGTGACTTAGGCCAAAATTTTAATCTGGAGGTGGGTAGGGAGTGGGGGGGGGGGGGGGTGCTAGAAAGTGATCGGGAAACCTGAGAGAACCTGGCGGGGGGGGGGGGGGCGGGCAGCGAAGGATCAGAGGCCTGGCATGGGGGGGATCAGAGGCCTCGGGGGGGAGGGGGGGGTGGGGGTGTCCGGTCACGGGGTGTGGGTGAGGCAGGGATCCTGGATCCAGGAGGTAAGTGGAAAGGCACTTATCCATCAGTCCTCACCTCACTTTAGCTGGCGGGTTCCCCGAGGCCCGGGAAGCCCGACCAGCCAGAGTTAAATTTGAAATGGTGGATCACCATGAGGCCTGCCAGCCTCGTTATAGTATTTAAATGGTGTCCCGCCACCTAGGAGCGGGTTGGCTGCCCGCCTCCATTAAAACCAGAAGTGAGCGTGTTGGAGGTGGATTGGGGTCGGGATTCGGTTTAAAGTTCCCCCCTTAATCACAAAAGTCGAGGCTGACATTCCAGTGGAGTACTGAGTGAGTGCTGCACTGTCGGAGGTGGAGTCTTTTGGATGAGACATTAACCCGAGGTCCCGTCTGCTCTCGCAGGTGGATCTATAAGATCCCATGGCATTATTTCGAAGTGGTGCAGGGAAATTATTCCAGGTGTCCTGGCTAATATTTATCACTCAATCAACTTCACTAAAAAAAACAGATTACCTGGTCATTTTGATGAGGTAACAGAGAGGGTGAATGAGGGCCTGTGCAATAAAAGTACTACATATTAGGCTCGTTAGCAACATTGAAGCCCAAGGGATAAAAGGGGCAGTAGCTGCATGGATACAAAATTGGCTATGGGATAGAAAACAGAGAGTTGTGGAGAATTGCTGTTTATCGGACTGGAGGGAGGTATACAGTGGCATTCCCCAAGGTTCAGTACTGGGACCACTGCTGTTTTTGATGTACATTAATGACTTGGACTTGGGGGTATAGGGCACATTTTCAAAATTTGCAGATGACACGAAACTTGAAAGTGTAATAAACAGTGAGGAATTTAGTAATATACTTCAAGAGGATGTAGACAAGCTGGTGGAATGGGCGGACACATTGCAGATGAAATTCAAAGCAGAAAAGTGTGAGGTGCTAAATTTTGGGAGGAAGATTGAGGAGAGACAAAACAAGATAAATGGTACAATTTTAACGTGGGTGCAAGAACAGAGAGACCTGGGGTTGTTTGTGCACAAATCTTTGAAGGTGGCAGAACAGGTTAACAAAGCAATTAATAAAGCATGTGGGATCCTGGGCTTTATAAATAGAGGCACAGAGTATACAAGCCAGGCAGTTATGTTAAACCTACATAAAACACCAGTTCGGCCCCAGCTGGAGTATGGTGTCCAATTCTGGGCACCACACTTTAGGAAGAACTCAAGGCTTTGCAGAGGGTACAGAAGAGATTTACTAGAATGGTTCCAGGGATGAGGGATTACAGCTACGTGGATAGACTAGAGAAGCTGGAGTTGTTCTCCTTAGAGCAGAGAAGACTAAGAGGAGATCTGATAATGAATCATGAAGGGTTTAGATAGAGTAAATAAAGAGAAATTGTTTCCAATGGCTGAAGGGTCGATGAGAGGGCACAGACTTAAGGCAAAAGAACCAGAGGCGACATGAGGGAAAACTTTTTTACACAACGAACGGTTAGGATGGTGGATACAGAGTCAATACTAGCCTTCAAAAGGGAATTGGATAAATTCTTGAAGGAGAAAAAATTGCAGGAATACGGGGAAAGAGCGGGGGAGTGGGTCTAACTGGATTGCTCTTCGAAAGAGCCGGTGCAGACTTGATGGTCCGAATGGCCTCCTTCTGTGCTGTACTATTCTATGATTCTATGAATATCACATTGCTGTTTGTGGGAGCTTGCTGTGCGCAAATTGGCTGCCGTGTTTCCTACATTACAACAGTGACTACACTTCAAAAGTACTTCATTGGCTGTAAAGTGCTTTGGAACGTCCTGAAGTCATGAAAGGCGCTATATAAATGCAAGTCTTTCTTTTCTTTCTTTCTAACTGAGCTTTTATTCAGATGGGGCAATCGCAACTTTAAATACTCTCATGAACTGCCTCCATTTCACTGACAAGATTCACGAGCCACGAGAATCCCGTGCTGGAGACGTTACATTTAAAGGCCAGTGAAATTCAATTTAAAAGATTTAATTAGCGTCTCATATGGATGTTAATTGCTGCGATAACTACCCGCTCGTCTGCACTAATTAAGGTCCTGACTGCGGCGAGCAGGTTATTCGCATGCATCCAAATGCACCTCCATTAAACCCGAAAGTGGGAGCGATCGAGCCGGGTTGCAGTCCCAATTCAAAAATCAATCATTTTAGCTACCCACCCGCCCCAACCCACCCGTTCTTGGGGGTTAAAATTCTATGTGGTAGATTGCTGCTGAGGTATTTCTGAATGATCTATTTCTGTAGAAGAAATATAAATATGTATTTCTGAAACTCAAATGGATCTACTAATCAAAGACATATTCAAACAAAACTCACAGGATGCCAGTATCTTAACTGAATTACTTGCTCCTCCTTTAGATATCTGTCACAGACATAACATCTGTTCTGGGGCTATTGTGTGTCAAAACAATCCGGGCCATTTTTTGTGAGTGAACCTGGTTTTTGACTAGTATGTACCATATTAGAATGAAAAAGCTAATTGCAAGATATATCATAGACAAAAGTGAGGTTAACAGTAAAATATCAAAACTGAACTGAATCTCAATTGTTACAACTTCTATATATAAAGGATATTCATAGAATCATAGAATCATAGGAGGAAAAATTGAGTCGCGCCCCCTTTGGGGCACTAACTTCGCTGGGGCGCTACTTTTAGCGCCTCGAAAAAATTATCGCCCCCGCGGCCGAAATTCATCAGTAGCACCCTAAGAGGGAAGCGGGGTGCTACTGGAAGCACCCCGCCTCCCTCTTGAGGCGCTGCGAGGGAATATCGTGGCCCTACGTGCCGCGGTACTGCAGCCCTTCCTCCCCTTCTTAAAGTGGAGGGGCCTTGCGCAGCGCGACCCGGGGCCCAGCAGGGGCCACCAGGGATCGGAGTGCCGGCAAAAGAGCCCAGCACTCAAGAGAAGTGCCGAGCTCACGGAGCGCAGCTGGCACTCCGCGGGGGGGCTGAAGAGGAGGCAGGGAACGGCAACGGGGGCAGGTGCTGCAGGCGGCCAGCAACAAAAATGGCCGCCCGGCACCTCGCCTTTAATTAGCGCCGCCACGTCCGCAGGTAGGGCCCCCTGACCCCGTCGGACATAGTGTCCGGTGGTAAGTCAGGGAGCGCTACCGAAGATTGAGGCCGGGGCGCGAGCGGGGCGCTGCACACGGTGATCACATCATTGCCGGTGGCGCATCGCCGTGGGGCGCTAATGGTTACTGCCGCCGCTAACCACCCACTGAATTTCACGGGAGGTGTTGGCAGCGCCGCACCCGGGCGCTAGTTGCTTTGCGCCCCATCAGCGCCCTCTTAGGGCGCTAACGGGAGGCACAAAGCAACCAAATTTTTCCCCCATAGAATTTATGGCACAGAAGGAGGCCATTCGGCCCATCGTGTCTGTGCTGGCCAAAAAAGAGCTATCCAGCCTAATCCTACTTTCCAGCTCTTGGTCCGTAGCCGTGTAGGTTACGGCACTTCAAGTGCACATCCAAGTACTTTTTAAATGCAATGAAGGTTTCTGCCTCTAGCACCCTTTCAGGCAGCGAGTTCCAGACCCCCATCACCCTCTGGGTGAAAAAAGTTCTCCTCGACTCCCCTCTAATCCTTCTAAATCTATGCCCCTGGTTATCTATGCTCTCTGCTAAGGGAAATAAGTCCTTCTTATCCACTCTATCTAGGCCCCTCATAATTGTATACACCTCAATTAAGTCTCCTCTGTTCCAAAGAAAACAACCCTAGCCTATCCAATCTTTCCTCATAGCTAATAGTCTCCAGTCCTGGCAACATCCTCATAAATCTCCTCTGTACCCTCTCTAGTGCAATCACATCTTTTCTGTAATGTGGTGACCAGAATTGTACGCAGTACTCTAGCTGTGGCCTAACTAGTGTTTTATACTGTTCAAGCATAACCTCGCTGCTCATAAATTCTATGCTTCGGCTCATAAAAGGAAAGTATCCCCTATGTCTTCTTAACCACCTTATCTACCAGCACCATGAGCAACGAGAACAGTTTCTATTGCACCTATGAAAAAGCTAAAGAGGGAAAAAAAGGTAAAATAATTACCTTACACAATAATGGCAAACCATATATCAGGGAATATTACTACAAAACATGGCACAAAAATTTATATGAAATATAATAAAATACTAAAAAATAATAAGGAAATACAGGCAATGCTCCCAAGTCTGCAAGATCTAAATAAAGAGCTGGCAAAAAAGCAGGAGCCAAAAATCCTACAACAGAGAGGACTAGCATTAAAATAAATGTACCCCTGTGCCAGTATATCATCTGAATGTTGCGGCCACACAATAATTGAAATAATTTGCCTTAATACAATTTAAAGAAAGTTTACCTAAACTCCACCCTTGGTCCTACCCTCCAGTCTTCTGTTTAGTTTTGGACTTGGCAATAGTGACATCCCAACTGATATATAATTTAGACTGTAGTTTTGCATGGGCGTATGAAGATCTAGAATGTCATATTTTCTCGAACAGAATTAATAGAAAGAAATACTTTCATTTATATAGCTCCTTTCATGACCTTAGGATGTCCCAAAGCATTTTACAGCCAATCAAATACTTTTGAAGTGTAGTAATGCAGAAAACGCGTCAGTCAATATGCGCACAGTAAGGTTCCACAAACAGCAATGAGACAATGACCAGATAATCTGTTTTTTGGTGAGAATACATGAACTCATTTCTCTTATTTGGAAGGAGGAGAGCATGCCAGGGGATCTCAGAGATGCCATAATCGTGACCATCTTCAAGAAAGGTGACAAGGCCGATTGCGGTAACTACAGAGCAGTTTCCCTGCTGGCTGCCACAGGGAAAGTCATCGTAAGAATCCTTCTCAATCGCCTTCTCCCAGTGGCTGAAGAGCTCCTCCCAGAGTCGCAATGCGGATTCCGCCCACTAAGGGGCATAATAGACATGATCTTCACCACACGTCAAATATAAGAGAAATGCAGGGAACAGCACCAACCGCTGTACATGGCCGTCTTTGACCTCACAAAGGCCTTCGACACTATCAACCGTGAGGGATTATGGAGTGTCCTCCTCAAATTCGGCTGCCCTCAAAATTTTGTCACCATCCTCCGCCTGCTTCACGACGACATGCAAGCCGTGATCCTGACCAACGGATCCACCACAGACCCAATTCACGTACGGACCGGGGTCAAGCAAAGCTGTGACAGTACTGCCCCCCGATTATCAAAATCCATGACGAGGCCTTGGACAATGTGGATCACTTTCCATACCTCGGGAGCCTACTGTCAACAAGGGCAGACATCGATGATGAAGTCCAACACCGCCTTCAGTGTGCCAGTGCAGCCTTCGGTCGCCTGAGGAAGAGAATGTTTGAAGACCAGGACCTCAAACCCGGCACCAAGCTCATGGTCTACAGACCAGTAGTGATTCCCACCCTCCTGTATGCTTCAGAGACATGGACCATGTACAGCAGGCATCTCAAAGCACTGGAGAGGTACCACCAATGTTGCCTCCGCAAGATCCTGCAAATCCATTGGCAGGATAGGCACACCAACATCAGTGTTCTCGCTCAGGCCAACATCCCCAGCATCGAAGCTTTGACCACGCTCGATCAGCTCCGATGGACGGGCCACATCGTCCACATACCCGATACGAGACTCCCAAAACAAGCTGACGTAATAAAGACTCACTACGCACTTGAACATAAAGCAAGGCTTTAATCAACTTGTAACAAAACATGGAGGTCTAATTAGCAGTCACTAGCTTCCTGTTTCCAGATTGTCTCTGCCCAAGGTGGGCCCATGCCTGAGTATTTATACTCCCTGGACGGCGCCCCAGCTGGCCGCCCAGTAGTACTTCCTGAGTTGTTACTTGCGATTTATGACATTCTTCCTCCCTAAAAGGTTTGGAAGTCCAGTCTTCCTTTAACGGACTAGGCGGACCAGAAATAGCCGTAGACGTTTAGCTCTCTGCTTGTGACCGGAAGGCACGTCTCCCCGGACCGTGTCCTGGTCCCTGGGTCACTTGGCCCGTACCGGTAAGTCAGTAGAGTCCGCGTCGTCCTGATCATCCTGTGGAGGACTGGGAATAGCATGACTCCGGGTGCGGGTCCCCACAGGTGCTGAGCTGGCCTCATCCCGGGTCGTGGCTGGAGATTGTCCGGCGTCCTGGTTTCGGGTGGCCATCCTACGGGTAGCGTCCAGCTCCCTGAGTTGATCCGGTAGCGTTGCCGGCAGATCCCCCGATGTCCCAAGCGGGGCGTCATTTTCATAGGGGTGCGGAGTGTTGATATCCTCGTCATGGGATCCTTCATCATTCGGGCCCGTGTGACCGGTTGGGCAGGGAGCCAGATCTCTGAGCGAGACGGTGGCCTCCCGGCCATCAGGGTACCGTACGTGCGCATACGTGGGGTTTACCTCTGTTAACTCCACCTCGTCAACGAGAGGGTCGTTTTTGGCAGACCGGACGAACCTCCGGAGTAGCACCGGGCCTGGAGCCATCAACCATGACGGTAGAGACGTCCCATGTGTAGAGCGACGCCGGAATTTGAAGAATCGCTCATGAGGCGTGACATTAGTAGATGTGGAGAGAAGAGACCTGATAGAGTGTAACACGTCGGGGAGCACCGTTTCCCACTGCTGGTCCGGTAGGTTGCGTGACCTTAGTGCCAGACGGACAGCGTTCCAGATGATGGCATTGTATCGTTCAACCTGTCCGTTACCGATTGGGTGATATGGTGTCGTCCTACTTGAGGCGATTCCCCGTTGGGAGAGATAACTTTTAAGTTCACTCGACATAAAGGAGGGACCCCGATCAGTGTGGATAAAATTGGCCGTCCCGCAAAGGGAAAAGACCTGATCGAGGCATTTAATTACCGTAGAGGTAAGCATATTAGGGCAGGGGAAGGCGAAGGGAAAGCGTGAATACTCGTCCACCATCGTAAGTAGGTAGGTGTTCCTTGTCGACGAAGGCAATGGCCCTTTAAAGTCTATGCTGAGCCTCTGCATAGGCTGCATTGCATGTATGAGTAAGCCATCTGATGGGCGAAAGAATTGTGGTTTCAATTCTGCACAAATCCTACAGGAGGAGCATGTTTTCTTTACGTCCTCGGTTGAAAATGGTAGATTTTTGGAGCGCACAAAGTGCAACATGCGGGTCACACCAGGATGGCATAAGTCCATATGCAAATCCGCCAGAGTCGACGTTGACATTGAGGAGCAAAATGCCCGTGTGAAGGTATCTGGGGCCACGTTCTGTTTGCCGGGTCGGTAACGGATAGTATATCCAAAGGCAGCCAGCTCCATCCTCCAGAGTTGAATTTTATTATTTTTGATTTTCGTGCGCCTCCGGTTATCCAACATGAAGGCCACAGAGCGCTGGTCAGTTATAAGCGTAAAATGACGCCGAGCAAGAAAATGACCCCATTGGCGTATAGCCTCGATGATGGCCGTAGCCTCCTTCTCGACGGGGGGGTAATGGAGCTCGCTACCCTGCAAGGTTCTGGATAGGAATGCCACGGGTCGGCCACCTTGATTCAAGGTAGCGGAGATCGCCAGCTCCGATGCATCGCATTCAACCACAAAAGGAAGATTTTCGTCAATGGAGCGAAGCGTGGCTTTCTCCAGCTGTCGTTTGAGGAGGTTGAAGGCAGAAATAGCCGTAGCTTCCAATGGAAAAGACTTCGCATGGAGCAGGGGCTGTATTTTATCGGAGAAGTGTGGTATCCATTTTGCGTAATAAGCAAACATGCCAAGTGCCCGACGAAGAGAGCCGAGGTTCGTCGGGGGAGGGAGCTCCTGAAGTGGACGAAGTCGCTCTGGGTCCGGTTTAATAACACCGTTGCCCACCCAGTAGCCAAGAATGTTCACCGATGGCACCGACTTCACCGATTTGGATTCGTTTAACGTTAAGTGGCGACGGCGGAGTACGTCAAAAAATCTCTGAAGATTGGCGTCATGCTCCTTTTGATCATGGCCGGCAATAGTGATATTGTCTAAATACGGAAAGGTATCCGTCAAGTTCTCTTGCCGGACTAGGCCATCCATGGCCCGTTGGAAGACGGCCACCCCATTGGTGACCCCGAATGGAAGGCGGCGAAACTGGAAAAGCCGACCATTGGCCTCAAAGGCCGTATACTTCTTGTCGGAGTCTTGCAGTGGCACCTGATGGTACGCGCTTTTTAAATCGAAGGTCGAGAATACCTTGTATTTGGCAAGGTTGTTGACCATGTCATCTATGCGTGGCAGCGGGTAGGCATCCAGATCGGTATATTGATTAATAGTCTGCGAATAATCGATACACAGACGTTTTTTATGTTGTTTTAAGGGATTCCTCACAATGACGACCTGAGCCCGCCAGGGAGATGAACATGGCTCGATAATACCGTCGACTAAAAGGCGAGAGATTTCCGCCTCAATAAACGCTCGATCGTCTTGGCTAAAGCGCCGCGATTTGGTGGCTATGGGTTTACAGCGGGGGGGAAGATTGGCAAACAGGGAGGGTTCACCGAGTAAGGCCGCCAAGAGTGCACAAAACGGCACCTTAGAAATGGTAAACTCCGGCCTTGACCCTCCAAACTCAAAAGTGATCTTCTTGTGCTGCTTCTGGAAGTCCTGTCCCAGAAGCACATCGCTGCATAAGTTTGCGAGTACTCCGAGCCGGGTGGAGAGATACGTGCGGCCGTTGAGGATGAGGTTGACAAGACAGAAGCCAGAAGAATTGGTGGTCAGAGTCGTCAGAGCCATTGCAATCTCCCTGTCCGAGGGATAAATGTGCAGTTTTAACCTGTTGACAGCCCGCTTACTAATGAAGCTGTCAGAGCTGCAGGAGTCGATTAGCGCGCTTAGAGTGTGCCCATTTACTGAAACCTTCGTGGCTGCATGGGACAAACTTTGGGGAAAAACAGCCTGTGATGGGAGGAGGGGCAATTTTCCCTTCGGCAACTGTAGCCTTAACAGTAGTTCTTGGGGGAGGAGCAGCTCCATAGATAGCAGCTGTGAAGCTAACAGGAGCTCTCGACCGGTATACTTTAGAGGAGCGGCCTTTCTTGTTAGCAAAGGCCCGTGACTGGCATACCTTGGAAAAGTGTCCTTTCTTGCTGCAATGATTGCAGGTCACATTACGAGCCGGGCAAAATTTTCTGTGATGGCACGCCCCTCCACAAAAGAAACACTTTCTTCCTGATTGCCAGGATGCTGCTAGGGCGGGGTCGTCATCAGCGAAGGCCTCTAGGGTAGGGTCGTCGTCCGTTAGAGTAGAGACAACATCAGTGGGGGCATCCGCCCGAGACCTACCGAAAGACTCATTAAAGGAGATAGCCGCCGCCCGTGCACGTGGTGGGAGATAAGTGTCTGCATTTTTCTTGGCCAAGTCCAAGGAACACGCCTGGTCATAAGCAGCCCGTAAATTGAGGGTTTTATTTTCCAGCAGGCGCTGACGTATAAAAGGGGACGCGATCCCATTGATAAAGGAATCGCGGATTAGTTCCTCTTGATACTGTTCAGCTGTAACTGCTTTAAGGTCACAATCCTTGCTGAGCCTGCGAAGTTTCTGGAGAAATTCATCGAGTGATTCCCCAGGCTGCTGCCGAGTTGTGGCCAGTAGGTGTCGAGCAAAGATTTCATTTGGGGACTTGACATATAGCTGCTGTAAGATTTCGATAGCAGTGTCATAGACTATACAGTCCTCAATATAATCATACACATGAGGAGACACGTAGTTGATAAGCATTCGTAACTTATTAGGGACATCCGCCCCACATTCTTCAAGAAGGTTGCTAAAGGTACGAAACCAATGCTTCCATACCTTCGCTGCCGCAGGTGCATTCGGGTCCAGGTCGAGACGAGCGGGTCTGAGGAGTTTTTCCATGATGGATCAGTTTCTTGCCCTAGTTCCCTTCTGTGGTTCGAATTGCAGCTGGTTGTTCCGAATCACCCAAAGCATGGAGACGATACCAAGTTGATTAAATTGACGTAATAAAGACTCACTACGCACTTGAACATAAAGCAAGGCTTTAATCAACTTGTAACAAAACATGGAGGTCTAGTTAGCAGTCACTAGCTTCCTGTTTCCAGATTGTCTCTGCCCAAGGTGGGCCCATGCCTGAGTATTTATACTCCCTCGACGGCGCCCCAGCTGGCCGCCCAGTAGTACTTCCTGAGTTGTTACTTGCGATTTATGACACAAGCGTTCTACTCGGAGCTCCGACATGGCAAGAGAGCCCCAGGTGGGTAGAGGAATCGCTTCAAGGACACCCTCAAAGCCTCCTTGAAAAAGTGCAACATCCCCACCGACTCCTGGGAATCCTTGGCCCAAGACCGCACAAAGTGGATGAGAAGTGGAAGGCACCGAACACCTCGAGTCTCTTCGCCAGGAGCAAGCGGAAGCCAAGCGCAAACAACGGAAGGAGCGCACATCAACCCAAGCACCCCACCCACCCGGCCCCTTCAACCACTGCCTGCCCCACCTGTGACAGAGACTGTAGGTCCCGCATTGGACTCATCAGTCCCCTGAGAACTCATTTTTAGTGTGGAAGCAAGTCATCCTCGGTTCCGAGGGACTGCCTAAGAAGAAGAATCTGTTTTTTGGTGTTGGTTGAGGGTATAATATTGACCAGAACACTGGGTAGGACTCCCCTGCTCTTTTTCGAATAGTGCCATGGGATCTTTTACATTCACCCAAGAGGGCAGACGTCCTTGGTTTAACGCCTCATCCAAAATACGCTACCTCCGACAGTGCAACACTCCCTCAGTACTGCACCAGAGTCAGTCTACATTTAGTGCTCAGGTCCTTATTGTATCTATTCAATATATACATTTATATTAAAGCTTCAACATTTTACAGTGATTGTATTACACAAGGAACATGGACACTCAAAGTGCAGCTGTAGAGAAAAAAAAATCCGAATTTCCCATTGTCTGGAAAACAGTCTGGTACTGAACTGATGATCTCCTGAGCATTCTACTCATTGCCTAAATTCAAAGGTACTAATGATGATACAAAAGTCTTTTAACTCTATTTCATAACTAATCCCTTTGCAGGAATTCCACAGTGTATGACATGCAGCATTTCTAAGTCAAGATCAGAATTCCATTTTTTTTGCAATGCCCACAAAAGTGAAAACTCACAGGAAGCCCACGACCATTAATCAATTTGCTACAAGTTGTGCTCAGAGGAATTTCTACCCCCAAGAAAAGTTTTCAAACAATACAATTATTATATTTTACTAAGCAGTACAGAAATACAATAGTTTCATAGTACTTAATCAATATGTAATTATTAAGTGTTCGAGATACAGTTTATTCTTCATTTCCTCACTCTTTTTCACTCTTCCTTACTTCCCCTTGTTGTTTGTCCTAACAAAAGGAGTCATTCTTCTAGATATGAGGGAACTGATAACACGGGGAATGGGTATAGATTGTGCACTGTCACTTATAAACTCAAAATGCGCTGTTGCATTGTTCAGCTTTATTGACCTGGTCTTGTTGCAGAAATGTCTTTGTATGACGGGATTTCCGTTCGTCTCTTCAACCTTGTTCATCCCCTGCTTAAAAATTTCTCTTCCTTAACCTTTTCCAGTTCTGACGAAGGGTTCGATCCGAAACGTAGGGGGAAATTTTGCCAGCCCTGGGGAGGCGGGTATGGAGGTGGGACTGCTGGGATAATGGCAGAAACTGGGAGCCGGTACCAACCCCGCTCCCAACCCGCCTCGTGGCATCTTCCCAGGAGGCGGGTCCCTGACTCGCGCAGACCCATCTCCTCGAGGCGGGAAGGGGATTACAGCCAATTAACTGCCTGTTAACAGGTAGTTAACAGGCAGTTAAGAGGATTATCCCCATTTTACCCACACAAGTGCAGGCTTCCTGATGGCTGCGAACCTCGCCAGGGTCAGCGAGGATAGCAGTGGGTCTGCGGGGGTGAGAGGGGACGAAAAGTACGCTGTGGCGGTGAGTGATGGGTGCAAGTGTGGAGAGGTAATTATGGGAGGTGAGTGTAAAGTGTTAGAAAGAGTTTACTTACCTTTGCTTCTTCCTGCAGACTTCAACCTTTGGGGATCCGGAGGTGCCTCATCTCAACGGTAGAGATGACAGAATGGCTGCTGCATTCTCCGATGCAACAGCCATCTGATTTCTGCTGAGGAAAGAGGTTTGGTGAGTCTTCAGTACAAGGACTCACCAAAGAACAGAGATTGTCAGTGTTTGACAGCTTCTCAAAGCTGTCAAACGATGACAATTCATCTGTCAAAAATGTTTGACAGATGAAACGTCATACGCTGACGTCCTCTGTCACCGGCTTTCCCTTAATTGTCTTGCTAAGCCCGCAGGGCGGGCTTAACAAGGTCAATCAAGGGAAAATAACGTGTGTTGGCCAGACGTCGTTGGGGGCGGGACTGAAACCCGACAACCAGCAGTCCCGCCCCTAACGCATCCCCATTGATAAAATCCAGCCCAGTAGACTCTGTTTCTCTCTCCTCGATGCTGCCTGACCTGCTGGGTGTTTCTAGCACTTTCTGTTGTTATTTCAGATTTCCAGCATCCGCAGTATTTTGCTATAGTATTAGTCTTTGTATATGGTATGGGCAATAATTACAAATTCTGTAGGGCTGTTCGTATAAATCCAATGAACATTAAAATGGTTGTTTATAGTTTTCACAGCTGCAAAACATATCCCAGCTATTGGACTAAATGACACTTCTTTTCATTGCATCATTAAACCTTTCTGCAGAGCTCCTATAGAAACTCCCAGCAAGCTGTTTGAGTCATGGAAGGTTTTCCATTTTATCAAATGCAACTTTCTAGTTACATATGTGAAGCACAGCATACATTTATGCATCAACGCATTTGCTATTTGTATAATGACACACTTTTAGTATTCTATTCCCTGAGATGGAGAACTTTTGTGTCAAGGCATTTTTGTGTTTACTAATTATGTACAAAACTTAAATGGGGTGAAAATGACATAATTATGCATGCGGAGCTAAATACAAGCTTCCACGAGACTGGAGACTGCAGAATACAAATCATTAAAGATAACAGAACTCAGCCCTCAAAGAGAAAGGAGACTCAGCTCGCTAAGAAACTTGGAGCTTCTGGTGGCTGCCATTTTGTAGCAAAATGCTTAAATGCTTGCAGCTTGTATGCAGTATCCTAAAACCAGCATGTCCTCAAAAACATGGCCATAGGTTACCTAATGAACACATGCCCTTGGGAAGAAGAGTGAGAGAAAGCAACTAAGAATCTGATGGATTGACCTGTCCTATTTGCATATGCAAAAGATCTACCGCCTGTTTAAGACACGTGCCCTGGATGCTTATACTTCAGCCTTTACCAATATGGTGGGCGTGCACCATCCATCATATATGATCTTTATGCCTATGAAACGGGCACGGTGTCAACAAAACCCTAGGCCATTATGTTAGTTCACTTTTTCTGTGGTAACGTTACTCTCCATTCACCGCCATTTGCAGCGTTACCCAAGATAGTAAAGTACTACTTCCAGTAATTACCGCTACTCCACAGTTACAACAGGGTTTTAATATAATTAGTTAAGTTGACTAAAACATCAATTATGGCCAGTTATTAAAGTTTGGATTTCATTTGAATATTGAATACTGGGTATCGCCCTGTTTTAGTTTTGTTTGTTAAAAATGTGCTAAGTACCTCCCACTGTCTTACACTGATAACGGCACACAGTTCCATTTTGCATAAATATTAATTTACTATTAGACATACAATTATAGAGCCTCATTATCCTTTACTATTATGCAAGATCTGATGAAGTTTAAATGTATTTTAATTGTATTAAGCGTAATTGAATTTTGCACATTATGCAACATTTATTTGCGAGCTAATTGGCACTAACCAAACTACCTTTCACATGCATAAATTTAGAAAATTAAGACCTGGAGAATTTAAAGTAAACCAACTTTTGTCAGAGCATTCCAGAAAGTGATGCATTTTTGGGGTAAGAGGGGAGTTATGAAGAAAATTATCCACGAGACCTCTAGCTTTTTTATCATCATGATACGGTAACTAGCTACCCACACTGAAGGAAAAAAAAAACATTGATTTATTTTGCCTCAAATGAGAAAAGATGACCAATTCTTGTATTTTATGCTATGTCAGATTTACACAGTGTGACATTCAACTCATGACTACCGGTTTTGCACCTGAAAAAAGGGTGACCATCAATTGAAAATTCATTGGGGGTGGGGGAGGGGGCACCTAGGCCACCTCTTTGATACCCAAGGCCCGGCTGTTTTGGGCAGAAAGCTGCATAAATATGCATATCAGGGTTATACGCCGGTTATAGAATCCTGATTTAAAAACTCATGTACAAATTGGCGAAGCAAGCTCCACCTAGTTGTACCAGGCGTTGAGCAGCCTATCCTGCGGTCCTTAAAGGAACTGCTGGAGGCTGCTCGAAAAACGGCCCAGGAAATTTTGAGTTTTTATTTTCTTGGGCCCAGGAGAATTAGGAGTGCTCCTCCTGAGCCCACAAAAAACCGTGGCTCGTTGCCGGTCCATGCAAGGACCCTCCCCGCGATCGCCCCGACCCCTGACCAATCAGCATAGGAAGCAGATGATTTCTCGCTCTCCTACAACCAGCGAGTTGCAGCGGGAGACCCAGTTGTCCCCCGCAGCTTGCTGGCGGCATTTCAATGAGACCAGAAACCGAATTTTGTTTGGGTCTCATGCGGCATGAATCAGCTGTTGGAACAAATACTTCGCCGACTTCACACTCGTTTTGGGCAGCTGGCGAATTTCTCGGTCATAATATTGAAAATGCACAGCAGGTCTGTCAAGTACCTATAAAGAGAAACAAATAGGTTCATATTTTGGGTGGAGACCCTTTACCAGAACTAAGTTAAAGCAGGAACTGTTAAAATCTGTACAGTATAGCACTGAAAGCAATTATAATTTGACTCTGTGGATGAAACCTTCACAGGGTCACCCTCAGAAGAAAGGGCACATTAACCTCAAAGTTGCAGTTACAACTTTTTCATCAGTTCAACAGTCGATGAATCCTCTTAGTTCTAACTTTTAATGCCCCCATTCTGTGATCGAGAAGAGGAAGGGCTAATTGTTGGTTATGGTGCCAGTTTGCTTGGCTCTTTGGACCAGTTTTGTTGGATTATTTTGCTGCAGGCCAACAATGATGTTATGTAACTGAAACAACACGGTGCTTAGTTCCTGCATTAGTTTCAAATCCTTGAATACCAGGGGTAATTTTCATCACTGGCTGTGTGTGCCATGATTGGATTGAAATTCCAACTCCAGACTCTGTGGTTATTGTGTCACTTCCCCTAACAGTGACTCAGTAACAGTATGAGAATGATTGACAATTTCACCAGAAGTGTCCTGTGGGCGTAATTATAATTCGATTGGTCGCTTACCTCTATGTGCAACAGGCCCATGCACCAGAAATAGCATTTTTGATCCGGCTATGATTTATGTTGCTTCTCTTATCACATTCTCACAAACACACATGGACAAGGAATTAGCAACAAGTTGAGAGCTACCCACCTGTTTTTGGGCATTTGCATGCATGTCACTGTTGGAGGCTGAGGCCTGACAGCAGCCGCAAATCTCTGTGGGAGAGACTGTTGCATTTCTACAGTATCTGAATCCCTCTTCTATGGCAGTCACCAGTTGGTTTCCAACATTCTGTATTTTGGAATCCAGTGCCTTACCATCAGCGACAACATTCCTGAAATATTATTATAACTGTGTTCACTGCCTGTGTGGTCGTTGCAGATGTCACTGTTGTTGCATCCCAATCTGTGGCAATCTGCAGTTCTGCGAACACTTGCTGTATGGCAGTGGTCAACTGGTTGGTAGCTGTGGTAATCCTGTGTAAAATTCACACAACAGTTTTTCATTGTCCTGTGAGTACAGGTGACGTATTCAGCAGCTCATGCTTATGAAGTATCCTCCTTTTTATTCGTGGCCACGTGAGGTTAGAATCACAGGGCTACACTACAGATCTCATGGTCTTGCAGAACCTTCACTCAACAACAGCTAGCCCTCCATCGGCCTCTGCTTCTGCTCCTTCCTAAACTGTGGCATATGAATGAGCCTGTATTTTCTCTTCCAGATCACCAAAGCCCTTGGGGGTGCCTGTGTTTGAGTTACAAGTACTGTTGGTGAAGCTGAGTGGTGAGATGACAGGTCTCCTCTTCCTTCTTCTCAGTTCATAGAATCATACAGTGCAGAAGGAGGTCATTCAGCCCATTGTGTCTGTGCCATCTCTTCGAAAGAGCTATCTAATTAGTCTCACTCCCCTGCTCTTTCCCAATAGCCCTGCAAATTATTCCTTTTCAAGTATATATCCAATTTTCTTTGGAAAGTTATTATTGAATATCATTCCACCACCCATTCAGGTGCATTCTATATCATACCAACTCACTGCATTGGCTTTTTGCCAATTATCTTAAATCTGTGTCCTCTAGTTATCGGCCCTCAAAACCCCTCATCATTTTGAACACCTCTATTAAATCTCCCCTTAACCTTCTCTGCTCTAAGGAGAACAACCCCAGCTTCTCTAGTCTCTCCACATAAGTGAAATCCCTCATTCCTGGTACCATTCTGGTAAATCTCCTCTGCACCCTCTCCAAGGGCCTTGACATTGGAACCTTTCTGAGGAAACAGAACAGAAGCAGAGTAAAAGCACCACATTAAACTTGACGCAAATGTAGGTCATTAGTACAATGAATGTATGAGAATATCCATTCACAAATCAACAATGTTTTTGTCTCCGCAAATGTCAGCAAGCTCCAGGCTGTGAACAGATTCACAGCCAATAACATCCTCCCAAAAGGGATAAAGATTTTTATACGCTGTTCACCACCTCCAGTTCTTTACCTGTGGCTACAATAAATGCTGATTTAGTCTGTAAAGAAAAGAATGTATTGAATGAGAAAAGATTTGCTAAGCAATAGTCAAAACAACATTGATATCTGTGTTATTTTAGGCATAGCTAAAAAAAAGAAATGCTGGCATTTATGTAGCGCTTTATAACTTCATTGAAACATTTCAAAGCACTTCACACAGTGAATTACTTTTGAAGTGCAAAGACTGTTATATAGATTGAAATGTGAAGTACCTTCCGAGGGATGGGCAATAAATGCTGGCCTTGCCAGCGACATACACAACTCGTGAATGAATAAAAAAAGATGTTATTCAGAAAAGCTTTGTTTACTCAGTTCTATCTGTATTTTGCTAACGACACTCAACAATCTTTCGCATTTGCAACTTTTCCTGTTTCTGCTTTGTGTTTGTTGTAACCTGTGGCGGATCGCCACCTAAACGGGCGCAATCCACTTTTCCGTCCGTGGACAATAAATCGGGCACCTTGCCTTTAAGGCGCATGCTGCCTTTAAGGCATGAAAAAAGGAGTGGGCGTGGCCTCAGGGTTTTGCAGAGAAATGTGGTAGCAGCCATTTTGCCAAGGAGATGTATTAAAAAGCCATGTGTTCCACATATTGACTCGGCCTCAATTCGTGCTTCGCGGCAGCCCCAACATTGGTGACCCCGACGCTCAGAACGTATTCCGAGCACTGCAATGGCGGACACGAACGCAGTTTCCGTGAAACTGCCGGAGTTTTGGGAAAACCAGCCCGAAGCCTGGTTCTTCCAAGCCGAGTCCCGATTCCGGCTGCGACACATCACCACAGATGGGACGAAGTACGACTACCTCGTCACATCACTCGGTAGCTCCACAGTTACAAAGGTCCGGACAGCGCTGCAGAACCCACCAGAGGATGGCAAGTATGCACATCTTAAGGCCGCGCTCCTTAAAAAATTTACGGCCTCGACATACCAGCGAAACTGCCACCTCCTCGACCTTCCAGGCCTCGGTGATGCCTCACCGTCAGACCTCCTCTTCCGCACGCGGTTCATCCGCCAGCTACCTCTCAGCATCCGCCCAGCGATCGTGGCGTCCGGCCTCACGGACCTGGAAGCCCTGGCTGATGAGGCCGACAAGCTGCTGTCCGCTCACTCCAGCCGCAACGTCACTCCGGACCTGGCAGCCACTGCCAGGGCGCGCCCCTCACCGGCCACCACGCGGCCACAAGGCCCAGCCACCAGGCTCACGGGGCCTTCGCGTCCCACTAACCCGGGCCACTGTTACTACCACGCACGGTTCGGTGCCAGGGCACAACGGTGCACACCTCCCTGCTCTTTCAAGTCCGCCCCCGTACCAGCCCCCGCGATGGCCGTGGGCCACGCGGGCTCCCTGCTGTACGTCACAGATGACAAAACCGGCCGCCGGTTCCTGTGCGACACTGGAGCTCAGCGCAGCATCATCCCGGCCTCCGCCGTCGACATCCAAAAGGGCAAACGAGGACCGGCGCTGGCTGCTGCTAACGGCTCAGACATCCGGACATACGGCACCCGCACAGTCACCCTCGACCTCGCTGGTCGCCGCTACCGATGGGAGTTCATCACTGCCAAGGTGCTCTCCCCTCTCATCGGCGCAGATTTTCTGTGCGCCCACGGCCTACTGGTAGACATCCCTCGACACCGCCTCGTGGACATGAACACCATGTCCCCATCCTGGGCACCATGGCCCACCATCAACCTGCCGACATAAGAACATAAGAACATAAGAAATAGGAGCAGGAGTAGGCCAATCGGCCCCTCGAGCCTGCTCCGCCATTCAATAAGATCATGGCTGATCTGATCCTAACCGCCAATCTACTATCTATCACAGAACCATCTCCTGCATCTAACAGAATTGCACACGAAATAGGAGCAGAATCAGGCTACACAGTCCCTGGGCCCGCTCCACTACCCACAGGGCCATGACCGATCCGAACCTAGACTCATGTCCAAATTCCTGCCCGCTCCCCGTAACCCTTAATGCCCTTTACTTCTAGGAAACTGTCTATTTCTGTTTTAAATTTAATTAATGTTGTAGCTTCTACAGCTTTTTGTGGCAGCATATTCCATGGACCTACCACCCTCTGAGTGAAGTAGTTCCTCCTCATCTCAGTTTTGAAAGAGCAGCCCCTTATTCTAAGACTATGTCCCCTAGTTCTCGTCTCACCCGTCATCGGGAACATCCTCCCCGCATCCACCCGATCCAACCCCTTCACAATCTTATATGTTTCAATAAGATCGCCTCTCATTCTTCTGAACTCCAATGAGTAGAGTCCCAATCTACCCAACCTCTCCTCATATGACCACCCCCTCATCCCCGGGATTAACCGAATGAACCTTTTTTGCACTGCCTCGAGAGCAAGGATGTCTTTCCTTAAGTAAGGACACCAAAACTGTATGCAGTATTCCAGGTGCGGTCTCACCAATACCTTGTACAACTGAAGCAATACCTCCCTATTTTTATATTCTATCCCCCTAGCAATGAAAGCCAACATTCCATTTGCCTTCTTAATCACTTGCTGCACCTGCATACTAACCTTTTGAGTTTCGTGCACCAGGACCCCCAGATCCCTTTGCACTTCAGTACTCTCCAGTTTCTTGCCATTAAGATAATAAATTGCTCTAGGATTTTTCCTGCCAAAGTGCATCACCTCACACTTTCCAGTGTTGTATTCCATCTGCCAAATCTCTGCCCACTTACTTAGCCTGTCTATGTCCCCTTGCAGGTTTTTTATGTCCTCCTCATTCACTACTTTCCCTCCCATCTTTGTATCATCTGCAAATTTTGATATGTTACACTTGGTCCCTTCCTCCAAATCGTTAATATAGATTGTGAAGAGTTGGGGACCCAGCACTGACCCCTGTGGAACACCACTAGTTACTGATTGCCAGTCTGAGAATGAACCATTTATCCCAACTCTTTGCTTTCTGTTAGATAGCCAATCCTCTATCCATGCCAGAATATTACCCCCAATTCCGTGATTTTTTACCTTAAGCAATAATCTTTTGTGTGGCACCTTGTCAAATGCCTTTTGGAAGTCTAAATACACTACGTCCACTGGTTCCCCTTTATCCACTCTATATGTTACTTCCTCAAAGAACTCCAGCAAATTTGTCAAACATGACTTCCCCTTCGTAAAACCATGCTGACTTTGTCCTATTAAATTATGATTATCCAAATGTCCTGTTACTGTTTCCTTAATAATGGACTCCAAAATTTTACCTACCACAGATGTTAGGCTAACCGGTCTATAGTTACCAGCCTTCTGTCTACTGCCCTTTTTAAATAAGGGTGTTACATTAGCAGTTTTCCAGTCTGCCGGGACCTTAGCGGAATCCAGGGAGTTTTGAAAAATTATTACCAATGCATCTACAATCCCTACCGCCACTTCCTTCAAGACTCTAGGATGTAAGCCATCAGGTCCAGGTGATTTATCCGCCTTGAGTCCCATTATTTTACCGAGTACCACTTCCTTAGTGATTTTGATCGTGTTTAGCTCCTCTCCCCCTATAGCCCCCTGTTTGTCCACATGGCGTCACAGTGCCATGCCCGGGCCACGGATAACTACTCGGCACTCCTGGCCGAATTCCCGGCCCTTACCAATCCGACCTTCTCCGCGGAGGCCGCCAAACATGGGGTGGAACACTTCATCCCCACCACAGGCCCCCCAGTGTACGCCCACGCCCGCAGGCTGGACCCGGCCAAACTGGAGATCGTGCGGACCGAGTTTGCCACCATGGAACAGCCCTGCATCATCCGCCGCTCCAACAGTCCCTGGGCCTCCCCACTCCACATCGCTCCCAAACCAGGCGGGGGTTGGCGCCCCTGCGGGGATTACCGCCGCCTCAACGACGCCACCACCCCTGATCGGTACCCCGTGCCGCACATCCAGGACTTCTTGGCTAGACTGGCCGGCCGCTCAGTCTTTTCCAAGGTCGACCTGGTGCGCGGCTACCACCAAGTCCCCGTCCACCCTGCGGACGTCCCCAAGACGGCCGTAATCACCCCCTTCTGCCTTTTCGAGTTCCTGCGGATGCCCTTCGGCCTCAAAAACGCGGCCCAGGCATTCCAACGGCTCATGGACTCGGTCCTTCGGGACCTGAAGTTCCTGTTCGTCTACCAGGACGACATCCTGGTAGCCAGTTCCTCCAAGCAGGAAAACCTTGAACAACTTCGCATCCTGTTCGGGCGCCTCAGCGACCACGGGCTCATCCTCAGCCCAGCCAAATGCCAGTTCGGCCTGGACAAGATCGACTTCCTCGGCCACCACATCACCCATGCTGGGGCCATTCCCCTGCCCACCAAGGTACAGGCCGTCCAACAATTTCCCCGCCCCACCACCATCAAAGGCCTCCAGGAGTTCCTCGGGATGGTGAATTTCTACAACCGCTTCATCCCCAAAGCGGCGTCCCTCATGAGGCCCCTGTATGAAGCCCTCCGGGACAGGAGCGGCAAGATGGCGGTCGAATGGACGGCAGACGCGTCAGTCGCCTTCGACTCCACCAAGACCGCGCTCGCCAACGCCACCCTGCTCGCGCACCCACGGCCCAATGCCAGGGTAGCGCTCACCATGGACGCCTCCGACCACGTGGTCGGCGCCGTGTATGAGCAGTGGGTCGACGGCGCCTGGCAACCACTTGCCTTCTTCAGCCGCCAACTACGCCCCCCGGAGGTCAAGTACAGCACCTTCGACCGCGAGCTCCTCGCACTGTTCCTGGCGGTCCGCCATTTTCGGTTTTTGCTGGAGGGCCACCCCTTCACTGCGTTTGTCGACCACAAACCCCTGACATTCGCAATGGCAAAGACAACCGACCCCTGGTCCGCCAGGCAGCAGCGCCAGCTCGCGGCAGTGTCCGAGTTCACCACGGACATCCAACACGTCTCTGGCCGAGACAATGTGGTAGCCGACTGCCTCTCCCGCCCCGCCATCCACGCCGCACACCTGGCAGTCGACTACGCTCAACTCGCAGCAGACCAGATCACCGACCCTGATCTGCTCTCCGCACCTACCAACCTACCAGTGCTACGCCTGGCCGACGTCGTCTGTGGCCCGACCGCAGTCACGGTCAAGTGCGACATATCCCTATGTCAACCTCGGCCCGTCGTCCCAGCGTCCTGGCGCCGCCGGGTATTCGAGATTCTCCACAACCTCTGCCACCCCGACGCCCGCGCATCCATCAAATTGGTAGCCAACCGCTTTGTCTGGCGCGGCCTTCGCAACGATGTGCATACTTGGGCCAACTCCTGCCTAGCCTACCAACGGGCCAAGGTGCAGCAACACACGAAAGCACCCCTCGAGGAGTTTACCGTCCCTTCGCGTAGATTCGACCACATCCACGTGGACATCGTCGGGCCCCTGCCGCCGTCGCAAGGCCACACGCACTTGCTGACGATCGTTGACCGCACCACGCGCTGGCCCGAGGCAATTCCACTGACCTCTACCACCACCGCCGACATCGCCAGAGCCTTCGTCAGCACCTGGGTCGCACGGTTCGGCGTCCCCTCCGACATGACATCGGACAGAGGTCCGTAATTTACCTCTGAACTCTGGACCACCGTCGCACGCAATCTCGGGGTGACCATTCACCGCACCACAGCGTACCACCCCCAAGCCAACGGACTGTGTGAGCGGTTCCACAGATCCTTGAAGGCATCTCTTCGAGCCAGCCTCCAGGACGGCGCCTGGACCGACCAACTCCCGTGGGTCCTCCTCGGCCTGCGCACCGTGGTTAAAGAAGACCTCCATGCATCGGCAGCAGAGCTCGTGTACGGTCAGCCGCTGCGCGTACCCGGCGAGTTCATGCCCACCGCCACGACACCCTGGTCAGCCGACCAGCAACGCCACGACTTCGCCTCACCGGCGCTACAGTTTGCCCCGGTGCCCATTGCCCGACACGGTGAATCCACCTCACACGTCCCACTAAGCCTGCACCAGGCACGGTTCGTTTTCGTCCGGCATGACGCCGACCGTGGACCCCTTCAACCCCCGTACGACGGGCCCTACAAGGTGCTACAGGCTGGGGACAAATTTTTCACCCTGCAAGTGGGCGACAGGACCGAAAAAGTGTCGGTTGACCGACTCAAGCCAGCACACTCGGAGCCCGGTGAGCAGGTCCCTGCAGCTCGTCCACCGCCACGCGGCCGACCTGCCCTCAAGCCAGTTCACCCGGCTGCTCCACGCCCGGCCGTTCCACGTCCACCGGCTTCCTGCAAGAGCCGCTCCGGCCGGCCCATCAGACCGCCGCACCATCTCGTCCACACCTCCTAAGCGGATTCTGGGGGGAGCTGTGTGG
Source organism: Squalus acanthias (assembly GCA_030390025.1). Lineage (NCBI taxonomy): Eukaryota > Metazoa > Chordata > Chondrichthyes > Squaliformes > Squalidae > Squalus > Squalus acanthias. The sequence goes on from CM059432.1 coordinate 43,018,279, forward strand.
CGGATCGCCACCTAAACGGGCGCAATCCACTTTTCCGTCCGTGGACAATAAACCGGGCACCTTGCCTTTAAGGCGCATGCTGCCTTTAAGGCATGAAAAAAGGAGTGGGCGTGGCCTCAGGGTTTTGCAGAGAAATGTGGTAACAGCCATTTTGCCAAGGAGATGTATTAAAAAGCCATGTGTTCCACATATTGACTCGGCCTCAATTCGTGCTACGCGGCAGCCCCAACAAACCCATCTCAAATGCCCTTACAATCTCTCATATATGCCACTTTCATTAAGTAACTGGATAATTTTAACAATGCTCTTCAGTGAACTTACAAGCCGAGAACTCCTTGATTAGTGAGTCTAAGAAATATAAACAATTTCCAAGCATAAACAAATATAAGAATGTGAGTTGATTGACACTTGTCCACCTTCTCAACACTTCAAATTGGAGATTTTCTTACACTCGCCCCTTGACGTACAGTAGGTGGTAGATTCAGTGCTAACTCTGACTGCAGGAATTGGCTCTTCTGCCTGCTGCACTCTCTGTGTGGTACCCTTTAAACCAGTACAAAAAAAGCAACTTGCATTTATATAGCGCCTTTAATGTAGTAAAACGTTCCAAGTCACTTCACAGGAGTGTTATCAAACAAAATTTGACACCAAGCCACATAATGAGATATTAGGACAGGTGAAGAGGTAGGTTTTAAGGAGTGTCTTAAAGGAGAAGAGAGAGGTCGAGGGGCGGAGAAGCTTAGGGATGGAATTCCAGAGCCTAGTGCCCAGGCAGCTGAAGGCACGGCTACCAATGGTGGAGCGATTAAATTCAGAGATGCGCGAGAGGACAGAACTGGAAGAGAAACAAGATCTCGGAGGGTTGTAGGGCTGGAGGAGGTTACAGAGATAGGGAGGGGCGAGGCCATGGAAGGATTTGAAAACTAGGATGAGAATTTTAAAATCGAGGTGATGCCGGACTGCAAGCCAGTTTGGGTCAGACAGGGGTGATGGGTGAATAGGAATTGGTTCGAGTTAGGATACGGGCAGCAGTGTTTTCGATGAGTTCAAGTTTATGGAGAGTGGAAGATGGGAGGCCGGCCAGGAGAGCTTATGGAATAGTCAAGTCTAGGGGTAACAAAGACACGGATGAGGGTTTCAGCAACAGTTGAGAAGACATTTGGATGTTCCCTCACAGCATCTGCAATATCTGTAAGACTTTGTTTGTGAAGTGGTGTTTTCAGGTTCACCTTGCTCCCTACATCAGGGCACAAATCTAACACAGTTCTCAGCTACATTTCATAGAAACATAGAAACATAGAAGATAGGAGTAGGAGTAGGCCATTCGGCCCCTCGAGCCTGCTCCGCCATTTAATGAGATCATGGCTGATCATCCAAATTCAGTACCCTGTCCCTGCCTTCTCCCCATATCCCTTGATCCCTTTAGCCTTAAGAAATATATCTAACTCCTTCTTGAATATATTTAATGAGTTGGCCTCAACTGCCTTCTGTGGTAGAGAATTCCACAGGTTCACCACTCTTTAGGTGAAGAAATTCCTCCTCATCTCTGACCTAAATGGCTTACCCCTTATCTTTAGACTGTGACCCCTGGTTCTGGACACCACGGCCATCGGGAACATCCTTCCTGCATCTAGTCTGTCTAGTCCTGTTAGAATTTTATAAGTTTCAATGAGAGCCCCTCTCATTCTTCTAAACTCCAGCGAGTATAAGCCCAATCGACCCAATCTCTCCTCATACGTCATTCCTGCCATCCCAGGTATCAGTCTGGTGAATCTTCGCTGCACTCCCTCCATGGCAAGAACATCCTTTCTCAGATAAGGCGACCAAAACTGCACACCATACTCAAGATGTGGTCTCACCAAGGCTCTGTACAACTGCAGCAAGACATCCTTGTTCCTGTACTTGAACCCTCTCGCTACGAAGGCCAACATACCATTTGCCTTCTTAACCGCCTGCTGCACCTGCATGCTTACCTTCAGCGACTGGTGCACAAGGACACCCAGGTCTCGTTGCACTTCCCCTTCTCCCAATCTATTGCCGTTCAGATAATAATCTGCCTTCCTGTTTTTGCCACCAAAGTGGATAACCTCACATTTATCCACATTATACTGCATTTGCCATGCCCAATCACCCAACCTGTCCAAATCATACTGGAGTTTCTCGGCATCCTCCTCGCAGCACACACGCCCACCCAGCTTTGTGTCATCTGCAAACTTGGAGATATTACATCTAGTTCCCTCGTCTAGATCATTAATATATATTGTGAATAGCTGGGGTCCTAGGACCGATCCCTGCGGTACCCCACAGTGTCACTGCCTGCCACTCGGAAAAAGACATAGAAACATAGAATCTAGGAGCAGGAGTAGGCCATTCGGCCCGTCGAGCCTGCACCACCATTCAATACGATCATGGCTGATCATTCAAATCCAGTACCCTGTCCCTGCTTTAATCCCCACAGTACACATATCCTACCCGACCTCCGTAACCCCACGTATTTAATTCCCCCTAACATATCCCATCCTATCCCCATAACCCCACATATTTAATCCCCCCCTAACACTAAGGGTCAATTTATCATAGCCAAATCAACCTAACCCGCACATTTTTGGACAGTGGGAGGAAACCGGAGCACCCGGAGGAAACCCACGCAGACACGGGGAGAATGTGCAAACTCCACACAGACAGTCACCCGAGGTCAGATTCGAACCCGGGTCTCTGGCGCTGTGAGGCACCAGTGCTAACCACTATGCCACCATGTTGCCATAGTGGTTAGCACTGGTGCCCCATTTATTCCAACTCTTTGCTTCCTGTCTGCCAACCAGTTCTCTATCCAAGTCAGTACCCTGCCCCCAATCCCATGTGCCTTAACTTTACACGCTAATCTCTTATGCGGGACCTTATCGAAAGCCTTCTGAAAGTCCAAATACACCATATCCACTGGTTCTCCCTTATATATTTTACCAGTTACATCCTCAAAAAATTTCAGTGGATTAGTCAAGCACAATTTACCTTTTGTAAATCCATGTTTATTTTGACCGATCCTGTCGCTGTTTTCCAAGTGCTCTGCTATTACATCTTTTATAATGGACTCTTGCATTTTCCCCACTACCGATGTTAGGCTTACTGGTCTATAATTCCCTGTTTTCTCTCTACCACCCTTTTTGAATAGTGGGGTAACATTAGCTACCCTCCAATCCATGGGAACTATTCCAGAGTCTATAGAATTTTGGAAGCTGACCAGCAATGCATCTACTATTTCTAGGGCTACTTCCTTAAGTACCCTAGGATGTAGATTATCAGGCCCTGGGGATTTATCGGCCTTCAATCCCGTCAATTTCCCTAACACCATTTCCCTACAAATACTGATTTCTTTCAGTTACTCACTCTCATTAGACCCTATGTCCCCCGACATCTCTGGGAGGTTATTTGTGTCCTCCTGTTTGCCATTGCCTATCCACCGTCAACCCTTTGAGTAACATTCCCCAATCAATCCTACCCAATTTGCCCCTCATACCATCGTTGTTTCCTTTATTTAAATTCAGGACCCTAGTCTATGAGTCAAATACTTCACTCTCCATCTTAATGAACAATTCTATCGTATTATGATCGCTCCGCCCCAAGGGGCCTCGCACAACAAGATTGCTAATTATTCCTTTCTCATTACATAATACCCAGTCTAAGATGGCCTGATCTCTAGTTGGTTCCTCGACATATTGGTCCAGGAAACCATCCCGTATACACTCCAGGAATTCCTCCTCCACAGTATTGTTACTAATTTGGTTAGCCCAATCTATATGTAGATTAAAATCACCCATGATAACTGCAGTGCCCTTATTGCACGCGTCTCTAATTTCCCTTTTAATGCCATCCCCAACCTCCGCATTACTGTTTGGGGGTCTGTATACAACTCCCACTAACGTTTTCTGTCCCTTGGTATTTCTCAGCTCTACCCATACAGATTCTACATCATCAGAGCTAATATCCTTCCTTACAATTGTGTTAATCTCCTCTTTAACCAGCAATGCTACCCCACCTCCTTTTCCTTTTTGCCTGTCTTTCCTGAATATTGAATACCCCTGGATGTTGAGTTCCCAGCCTTGGTCACCCTGGAGCCATGTTTCCGTAATCTCAATCATATCATATCATATCCGTTTACATCTATTTGCGCCGCTAATTCATCCACCTTATTACGAATGCTCCTCGCATTAAGACACAAAGCCTTCAGGCTTGTTTTTTTAACACTCTTAGACCTTTTAGAATTATTGGGGGAAAAATTCAGTTGGTTGCGCCTCCCGTTAGCGCCTTAAGAGTTTGCGCCGCTCGTGAAATTAACTAGACATTTTGCGGCGGCGCTAAACACTACCGCCACGATCTCCTGCACCGGCAGATCATGACGTCAATCGAGTGCGCAACGCCCCGGTATCGCCCCGGAGCGGATATTGAGTGGCGCCCCCTGCCTTACCGCCTGACGCTAGCAACGACAGGTTGAGGGGAGCGTTCTGCAGTCATGAAGGGAAAGGGGGAGCGCTATTTAAAGGTGACCGCTTCCTGCCTTTTATTGTTGGTGCCATTTTTGAACTACGCATTCTGAGAGAGAGAGGCAGAGACTTCTGGAGAGATTCAACGTTGTGTGAAGGAGTTTTGGGTACTGAGCAGCACTTTGCAGGTTCATTTTGATTTGCCATTCCTTGTATCGATTTAGCAGAGACTGTGGGGGCTGCACTCTGAGCTCTTGGCCTGGTACTCTCCATTGTTCTTTCCAGCACATTTGATGTGCAGGTCTCTCCAGGCCGAGATTCAAGGCTGCAATGAGCAGGATGTGGATGGAAAGAAAGATTAACCATCCCCTTTAAGAACTGGCCCATGCCATTGTGTGTGTGTTCCATTGTTGACTGACATTACATGAGCTTCGCCAGCGCTCTGAGATAGCGCCTCGCTCCTCGGCCTTTGCGCCTTAAGACAGGTGTGAAGCGCCTGATATAGCGCTGCAATCACCTCCAGGGGCGATAAAAGTGAAGTTTGCAGTCGGTGGCGATAATTAGCGCCAGGCGCTAATCTTTGCGCCCTGCCGATAATTGCGCCCCAAATGGGGCGATACTGAATTTCTCCCCCATTGTTTACTGTGGCCATGTTTGATTTAAACCCTTGATTTCTCTGACTGCCACTTTTGCTTTTCTCCTTCCTGTCTTTTGCTTCTATCCTTGTTTCCCTTTCCTCTGTCTCCCTGCACAGATTCCCAACCCCCTGCCATTTTAGTTTAAACCCTCCCCCACTGCACTATCAAACACTCCCCCTCGGACATCGGTCCCAGTCCTGCCCAGGTGCAAACCGTCCATTTTGTACTGGTCCCACCTCCCCCAGAACCGGTTCCAAAGACCCAGGAATTTGAATCCCTCCCCCTTGCACCATTCCTCTAGCCACGTATTCATCTGAAATATCCTTCTATTTCTACTCTGACTAGCACATGGCATTGGTAGCAATCCTGAGATTACTACCTTTGAGATCCTATTTTTAAATTTACCTCCTAACTCCGTATATTCAGCTTTTAGGACCTCATCCCATTTTTTACCTATATCGTTGGTACCTATATGCACCACGACAACTGGCTGTTCACCCTCCCCCTCCAAAATGCTCTGTAGCGGCTCCGAGACATCCTTGACCCTTGCACCAGGGAGGCAACATACCATCCTGGAGTCTCGTTTGTGGCCGCAGAAACGCCTATCTATTCCCCTTACAATAGAATCCCCTATCACTATAGCTCTCCCACTCTTTTTCCTCACGTCCTGTGCAGCAGAACCACCCATGGTGCCAGGAAGTTGGCTGCTGCTGCCTTCCCCTGATAAGCCATCTCCCGCAACAATATCCAATGCGGTATATCTGTTTGAGAGGGGGATGGCCACAGGGGACCCCTGCACTACCTGCCTGCGCCTACTACTCTGCCTGGTGGTCACCCATTCCCTTCCTGCCTGTGCAGCCTTTACCTGCGGTGTGACCACCTCCCTAAACGTGCTATCCACGAGGTCCTCAGCATTGCGAATGCTCCAGTATGTATCCATTCGCAGCTCCAGCACCTCAATGCGGTCTGTCAGTAGCTGCAGCTGGATACACTTCCTGCACACATGGTCGTTTCCTCACCATGCACTATTTCTACACATACAACAACAACTTTTACTTATATAGTGCCTTTAACATAGTAAAATGTCCAAAGGTGCTTCAATATACATCTATTTAACTAGTCGATGGGTGATTCATTCTTGAAGCTACATTCTGATGACACAAAACGTGGAGGTATAGTGAACAGTGAGGAGGATAGTGATAGACTTCAAGAAGGCATAGACAGGCTGGTGAAATGGGCGGACACATGACAGATGAAATTTAACGCAGAAAAGTGCGAAGTGATACATTTTGGTAGGAAGAACGAGGAGAGGCAATCTAAACTAAAGGGTACAATCCTAAAGGGGGTGCAAGAACAGAGAGACTTGGGGATATATGTGCACAAATCGTTGAAGGTAGCAGGGCAGGTTGAGAAAGCGGTTAAAAAAGCATACGGGATACTGGGCTTCATAAATAGAATTGAGAGGTCGCACAACACCAGGTTATAGTCCAACAGTTTTATTTTAAATCACAAGCTTTCAGAGTTACAACTCCTTCGTCGGGTGAAGTGAGGAGATACAGAATCGTCAAAGCATATATAGATAGAGAACAATGCATGTGTAACTTACAATTGCAGACAGCTGAATTCAATCATCTGCCGAGGTGTGATAAAGTTAATCAGGTCAGCCAGGAAGGTACCACATCAAAGACATAGCAAGATACAACTGAGACAATGAGGTGGAATCGCATGGGGTCTAACGTGTCAAAAGCTGCCGTCTGTATGTAAAACGATTAACTTTAAAATTTTTACTTTTTTACTGGGAATCACATCTGTGAACAAGCCAACGACGACTCGAGTCCGGATCACGTCATGTATCGTGACATAAACCCAAGATCCCGATTGAGACCGTCTTCATGAGTGCGGAACTTGGCTATCAGTTTCTGCTCGATGATTTTGCGTTGTCGTGTTTTCCTAAGGCCGCCTTGGAGAACGCTTACCCGCAGATCCGAGGCTGAATGTCCTTGACTGCTGAAGTGTTCCCCGACTGGGAGGCAACAATCCTGCCTGGCGATTGTTGCGCGGTGCTCGTTCATACGTTGTCTCAGTGTCTGCATGGTCTCGCCGATGTACCATGCCGCGGTGCATTCTTTCCTGCAACGTATGAGGTAGACAACGTTGGCCGAGTCACATGAGTATGTACCATGTACCATAGATAGAGGCATAGAGTACAAATGCAAGGAAGTTATGATGAACCTTTATAAAACACTGGTACGGCCTCAACTGGAGTATTGTGTCCAATTCTGGGCACCGCACTTTAGGAAGGATATGAAGGCCTTAGAGAAGGTGCAGAAAAGATTTACGAGAATGATTCCAGGGATGAGGGACTTCAGGTACGTGGATAGACTGGAGAAGCTGGGGTTGTTCTCCTTAAAGCAGAGAAGGTTGAGAGGAGATTTGATAGAGGTGTTCAAAATCATGCGGGGTCTAGACAGAGTAGATAGAGAGAAACTGTCCCCATTGGCAGAAGAGTTGAGAACCAGAGGACAAAGATTCAAGGTGATTGGAAAAAGAACTAAAGGCGACATGAGGAAAAACTTTTTTACGCAGCGAGTGGTTAGGATCTGGAATGCACTGCCTGAAAGGGCGGTGGAGGCAGACTGAATTGTGGCTTTCAAAAGGGAATTGGATAAGTACCTGAGGGGAAAATATTTGCAGGGCTACGGAGAAAGGGCGGGGGAATGGGACTAGCTGAAGTGCACTTGCAGAGAGCCAGCATAGGCTCGATGGGCCAAATGGCCTCCTTCTGTGCTGTAACTATTCTATGATTCTTTGGGGGAGAAATTGGGCACCTTAGCGCCTCCCGTTAGTACCTCCAGGGGGCGTTAACGTGGCGCTACTGGCTTTGCGACCAGGCGCGGCAATAGTACCGACGCCCGTGACATTGAGGTGGAGGTTTGCGGTGGCGGTAACCACCAGCGCCACGGTCTCCTGTGGCCGGACAGCGTGACGTTATTCGGGTGCGGAGTGCCTCAGCAGCGCCCCGGCTCTGAAATTCACTCTCGCCCCCTGCCTGAGAACCTGCCATTAGCAACGACAGGTAGAGGAGGCGGTATGCAGTCAGATGAGCGCTGAAGGAGCGCTATATAAAGGCGTCAACTTCCGGTTTTTTTATTCGGCAAAGAATGCTGCCTTGTCAGTTTGACAATCACAAACAGACATTTTGAGCGATTTGAGCGTTTTCAACTTGAATGACTATTCTGGCTGAGAAAAATTTATCACTTTCATTTGGGTTACATGTGATAGTGCAACATTTCCATCATTTAATGGGGGCTGTACCGGCACTGGACCTCGCCCTCCAGCGTCACCGTCGGAGGCAGCGGAGGCAGAGAGGAAGATTGCAAAATGTGGCCAGAGGGAGGAGGGCCAACAGGGCTCTCAACAGGAGGCCTTACCCTCCCAGGGTATTCCGGCAGCATTTTTCCTACATCAATCTCACTGAGGAGCAGTGTCTTAGAAGGCTCCGCCTGACCAAGGACATGGTCACAGAGCTCTGCTACCTCCTGCAGCCAGACCTCGAGCCTCACATCAGGAGCCCCACGTCTCTCTCAGTGGCAGTCAAGATCATCGTCGCCCTCAATTTCTTCATCAGCGGATCCTCCCAGTGTGCTACAGGAGACATATCTAACATCTCCCAGTTTGCCGTCCATTACTGCATTCGAGAGGTCACAGATGCTCTCTACAGAAGGAGAAGGGACTACATTTCCTTCCCCATGACCAGAGAGAAGCAGCATGAGCGTGCACGTGGCTTTGCCAGGATAGCGGGCTTCACCATGGTGCAGGGCACCATTGACTGCACATGTCGCTTGGCGGGCACCTCATAACAATCCTGAGGTATTCCGTAACCGCAAAGGCTACCACTCACTTAATGTGCAGTTGGTATGCGACCACACACAGCGCATCCTCACAGTCAATGCCTGCTATCCTGGCAGCAGCCACGATGCCTTCATCCAGCTTTGTTCCAGCCACCACATAAAGCTAGCGGATGGCTGCTGGGAGACAAGGGCTATCCACTCTCCACCTGGCTCATGACTCCCCTCTGCAACCCCAGCACTCATGCCCAACATTCATACAATGAGAGACATGCTGCCAACAGGAACATCATTGAGCAGACCATCGGGGTGCTCAAGCAACGATTCCGTTGCCTTGACCATTCGGGAGGAGCCCTCCAGTACTTGGCTGAGCAGGTGTCCCTTTTTGTTGTCATCTGCTGCATGCTGCACAACTTGGCCACCATGAGGGCGCAGCCATTGCCACCAGGCATAGCCACACCACCTCAGGAGGAGGAAGAGGAGAAGGAGGAGGAGGATGAGGATGAGGATGAGAACGAGGAGGAGGAGGAGTAACAGGAGCACCAACACCAGCGACGGAGGATTCAGCCACTCCATCGGCCTTGTGGAAGGGTGGTCATGACCGCCTCATCAGACTGCGGTTCCAATCAATTCGAGGCTACTTCCCATTTGCTCAGCCAGTCCCCATCATTCCATCAATTTCTCATTCCATACCACACCCCAAAGTTGAAATGAGACACAGCACCATTTCTGCATCATTCCAATAATAAATTTATACTCAATCAGTAAGCACATATATACAACAACAATATTAACTAATGGCCCTTGTGCAAACCCTTACTTGCCCTCTTTACAGTGCCTTTTCCTAATCTACTGCTCCTACGTAGTGTCTCCCTAGTGGTTGCAGCACGGCTGGTGGAAGGCTGCTGAGTGTCGGTGCCAGAGACTACAGATGGCCTTGCAGGACGCCCTTGACCAGCTCTGGGCCTGGAAGGCCCGGCTTTACACTGCACCACCTCAGGATGGGCGGCGGCAGTCTGGGCTGGATAGATGACAGGCAGCGGCAAGGGCAATGGCGGAGTGGCAGTGGTGGGAGCAGGAATGCTGTCATCCTGAGAGAGGACAGCAGGTTCCTGCTCCATTGACACACTGCCACTCCCCCCGGGACAGCACTCCAGCATCCCCACCAATCTGCTGAAGCACAGATTGCTGGCCTGCTGTGACACCATGAGATCCCCGGTGGACTGTGGTGGACCCAGCGACGATGGCAGCAGTCAGAGCTTGCGAGGCATCAAGCTGAGACTGCCTGAGAGCAGCCTGACACTCGATGGGATCAACCATTGACTGCATTACAGAACTAAAACGTTGCATGGCTTCCGCCTGTGCTGCAATAGCTGCTGCCACATTGCCCATGACACGCGGCATGAGGTCTGGGGCCCCACGGTCTCTCAGGAAGTCCACCATCCTTTGCAGACTGCCAAGGATGGGTTCCATGGTGTGCGCAGAGCTGTGTGCAATGTTGGAGACGGACTCCTTCAGGCTCCTTACCATTGCTGACAGGCTCTCGGGCACCCTTGCCATTGCATCTATCATCTCGGTGTGCATGGCCATCACCCTTCTTGTGAACGCCTCTACATCGAGGTCCTCATCTGAGTCCTGTGCAGCAGAACTCGCCTTCCAGGGAGCTGGCTCCCGAGCTATCCTTTCCCCCTGGCCTTGCTGCAGCCCGCTTGTCCCCGGTGCCTTACCCTCTGCAGATGCCTCTACTAAACTTGCCTCTAAAGATTGTGTCGTGCCAGTATCTGAGGTGGTGCCTGCGGGTGAGAGATGCAGTGATGCGGTGCTTTGCTCCTCCTCCTCTTCTCCTTCCTCATTCTCAGAGGGAGGCTGAGTGACAGGCTGGTCATCTTGTTGCTGATTCTCTGATAGCATAAAGGCACAAGACTCGCTTTAAGGTGAGGGCAGGGGGGCAGGAAGGGAGCAAGGAATGCAGACAGTATCATGAGCTGGAAGTGGGAAAGGCTTGTGGTGTGAGGTGGAAGTGGGATGAGAGAAGGAGAGGGGATGAACATACCGTTGTTGCCCCCAGGGGTGCCGACGTTGCCAACGGCCACGCCGCCCACCACCTGCTGCCGAAAGAGTCGCAGCACTCGCTCCTCCAGGTCTGAAAGCTGCTGGAGCTGCGCATTACCCCCGCCTGTTCTCTGCTGCTCCCTCCTATTGTGAGCCATCTTGGCCTGCAAGAGAAACGAATGTGTGTGATTCAGAGTCCAGCTATGTGTTTGGGAGATATGCCTGCCATAGTTGAATAGCTGTGATTGTAGGCAAGGTGTGAGATGTGGATGTGAGTTTAAGTAGGTGCAGATGTTTGGTGGGTGAGTGGTGGGGTGTGGTGGTTTGTGCAGTGTGTATAGACTGAGGTTCAGATGATGGTATGTAAGACTTGTTGAAGCATTTACTCACCTTGACCGCCCGAGTGAGGTCGTTGAATTTCCTCCTGCACTGTGTCAGGCTGCGTTCACCCACACTACTGGCCGAGACCTCCTGGGCCACTTCCCTCCACATTGCCCTGAATACCTAGGGCAATGTGCTCCTTCCAGTGTCCGGGAACAGCACGGCCCTCCTTTGCTCCACTCCCACGACCAATGCCTCCAATGCCTCGGCCGTGGAACGACGAGCTCTCTCCCTGGGAGTGGGATCAGCCATCACGATCAGGGGATTGAGTTGCTTTCAGGTCGCCTTCACAGCAAGCACTGCTGATAATGAGGATCTGCACAATGATGCAACCTTCCCTTTAACAACTGGAAGGAGCCAGTGTGAAGGATCATTCCTGTTTGCATTGCACCATTGTAGCGGCCTAATGAGGTCATTAGCACTTGATTTAGCGCTCCAGCTCTCTCCTGGAGCGCTAGCAGCCAATTTAAGGGAACTTCAGATTCATTAGTGCCTGGCGCTAATTTTTCAAGATTTCAAAATTTAGCTCCCCAAATGGGGCGATAACGAATTTCTCCGCCACTTGATTCTAAGTAAAGTCATCCATCATGGAATGGCACTAACACCAACTTCTAAATGATGCATAATCAGAGTGCAAAGATACCATTTATTTCCATTGTGTTTTGAAGATTGTTTTTATCCCCAATTTATCACTTCCAGTTTAGGGACATACAAATATTGCAGCCAAACATCTTTGGAGAGAGATGAAAGCCACCTCACAAAGTCATCGGAAGTATTAAAACACCTTTTACACATAATAGCTCACCTTATAATTAAGTTTAGCAATTACAAAATAGTATAGTATTCATATATTTGGTATCAAGCTTCTGCTACAAACAGAAAATTTCAAATTTAGCAGATACCTAAAGAATGCATCCCAATCTAAGAGGATCTACACAACCCAAACTCAACTTTTGCTTATAAAGTCTCTAACATTCATCTGTAGGTGAAATTCTGTGCTAAATACTGAGATTTTAGATTTGGCTCCTGTTGGGTAATATACGCCCATACAGCAACTTCAGGCGAGGCGAGGTTAAACACGGAAATCCAAAAGTTGCTGTCCGAGATGCGCTGCTCCGCTGTTAGCTTCGCGAAAATAGCATCTCGCTGTCTGACTCACAATTGAAATGCGTTGAATGGCGTGAAGTTGCTGTACTTGCATGGTAGATAACAAACTAAACTCGCCACAGATAGTTAAGTCTTGTCCATTTCAGTACACTTTTAATGACGTCATAAGTGTTAATCACTGCCAGTCATCCTCAGGGAGGATTGATGAAGGGAATGCAATGGATGTTGTCTACATGGATTTTCGGAAGGCGTTTGACAAAGTACCACATAGAAGGCTGGTTAACATAATTGAGGCTCATGGAATAGGTGGGTCAGTGGCAGCTTGGATAAGGAATTGGCTTAAGGATAGAAAACAGCGAGTTGTGGTAAATGGCTGTTTTTCAGACTGGAGGATGGTAGACAGTGGTGTTCCCCAAGAGTCAGTGCTGGGGCCAGTGCTTTTTGTGATATATATAAATGACCTGGATATTGGAATACAGAGTAGAATTTCTAAATTTGCCAATGACACCAAACTTAGGGGTGTGGCAAACAGTGAGGATGATACCAATCGACTGCAGCAGGACATAGAAAGTCTAGCAGAATGGGCAGACAAGTGGCAGATGGAATTTAATACAGAGAAGTGTGAGTTGATGCATTTTGGCAGAAGGAACAGGGAAATGCAATATACACTTAATGGCACAGTTTTAAAGAGTGTGCAGAGACAGAGGGACCTGGGAGTTAATGTGCACAGGTCCCTGAAGGTGGCAGAACATATTGAGAAAGTGTTTAACAAAGCAGATGGGATCTTGGGCTTCATAAATAGAGGTATTTAGTACAAAAGTAGAGAAGTTATGCTGAACCTTTATAAAGCGCTGGTTAGGCCACAACTGGAGTATTGCATCCAGTTCTGGTCACCACACTTTGGGAGAGGGTGCAGAGGAGATTGACCAAACTGGTTCCGGGGATGGGTGATCTTAGCTACAAGGACAGGTTGGAGAAGCTGGATTTGTTTTCATTAGAGCAAAGGAGGTTGAGGGGTGATTTGATAGAGGTGTACAAGATTATGACGGGTTTGGATAGGCTAGATAGGGAAAGGCTGTTCCCACCAGTTGATGGTACAAGGACTAGGGGACACAGATTTAAGGTTTTGAGCAAAAGATACAGGGGGGACGTGAGGAATAACTTTTTTACGCAGTGAGTGGTGAGGACCTGGAACTCGCTGCCGATGGAAGTGGTGGAAGCGGAGATACTCAATGTTTTCAAGGGGAGACTGGATAGGCACTTGAGGGAAATAAACTTGCAGGGCTACGGGGATAGAGTGGGGGAATGGGACTGACTGGATTGCTCTACAGAGAGCCGGCACGGACTCGATGGGCCGAATGGCCTCCTTCTGTGCCATTATGACTCTATGGGGTAAAAATTCAGTTAGTTGCGCCTCCCGTTAGCGCCTTAAGAGGGTGCTAATGGGGCGCAAAGCCGCTAGCGCCCGGGCGCAGCGATGTTTGTGCCGCTCGGGAACTTAACTAGACATTGTGCGGCGGCACTAAACTTTACCGCCACGACCACCTGCGCGCGCAGATTGTGACGTCATTCCATGGTGCAACGCCCTTGTGGCGCCCCGGAGCGGAAATTGAGTGGCGCCCCCTGCCTTACCGCCTGGCGCATCCAACGACCGGAAGACTGGAACGCTATCAATCGCTGTGGGGCTGGGGGGGGGGGCGCTATTTAAAGGGGGCCTCTTCCTGTCTTTTTCTGTGGTTGACATTTATGCACCACTCGTTCTGAGAGAGAGAGAGAGATTCGGAGAGAGAGAAAGAGAGACTTCTGCATTGAGTCAACACTTTGTGAGGTAGTTTTGCCTACTGATCCTAACTTTGCTGCTACTTTGGTTGCTGTCCTTCATTACTTTGCTTGCAAAGAGACTATGGGGGCTGCACTGATTGGGGGCGTTGTCCTGCTCTAGCTGAATCGGAGGACACAGAGACGCAGAGAGAGAGTGGCAATGATGGCCAGACGGAGGAGGGCCAACAGGCGTATGTACAGGAGAGCTTACCCTCCCAGGGTATATCGTGAACAGCTCTCCTACATTCATATGTCTGAGGAGCTGTGTTTGCGAAGGCTGCGATTCAGCAAGGAGGTGGTCACTGAGCTCTGCCACCTGCTGCAGCCAGATCTGCAGCCTCAACTGAGGTCCAGGACGTCTCTGTCGGTGGCAGTGAAGGTCACAGTGGCTCTCAACTTCTATGCTACTGGCTCATTTCAAGCTGCTGCTGGGGACCTCACCAATATCTCCCAGTTCGCGGTGCATTGCTGCATCCGGCAGGTCACAAATGCCCTCTTTAAAAGGAGACGAGAGTTCATCTCTTTCCCCATGACCCCAGACAAGCAGCGTGACCGCGCTCTGGGCTTTGCGAGGATAGCGGGCTTCCCCATGGTGCAGGGCGCCATTGACTGCACGCATGTGGCTTTGCGTGCTCCACATGAGAATGCCGAGGAATTCCGGAACAGAAAGGAGTTCCATTCCTTGAATGTTCAGTTGGTCTGTGACCACAGACAGCTGATACTCGCTGTCAATGCCCACTATCCTGGCAGCTGCCACGATGCTTTTATCCTGCGCCAGACTACTGTGGCAGAACTTTTCGAGGCACCGCATCAGCCAGTTGGTTGGCTTCTCGGGGACAAGGGGTATCCATTGAGCACCTGGCTGATGACACCGCTCCGTACTCCCAACACCCCTGCTGAGCTGCGGTACAACGAGAGCCATCAAGCTACCAGGAACATCATTGAGCGCACAATCGGCGTGCTGAAGCAACAGTTCCGCTGTCTCGACCATTCTGGAGGAGCCCTGCAGTACTCGCCACAGCGAGTATCCAACTTCGTAGTTGTGTGCTGCATGTTGCATAACATGGCAATCGTCAGGACCCAGCCAATGCCACCAGGCCTTGGAGCACCACCAGAGGAGGAGGAGGAAGAGGAGGAAGAGGACGAGGAGGATGATCATCAGCAGCACCAAGGCGGGAGGGCGGCCCAAAATGGTGAAACTGCAAGGGCCGTCCGTCAACGGCTGATAGCAAGCCGCTTCTAGGGCCCCTGCTGTGGAAATGGCTTCTGCCATTGCTAACAACATCAATGAACCCAGCACGCAACCCCTAAGCCGGCCAAGGCACCAATAATTCCAAACACCAAACATGTATATTTTGAATACAAAAACTTATTTATTTTACAAACTCTGTGTGTGTCATTTCCTCATGACAAACTCATAGAAATAAACACAAAAAAACAGTCATTAACATAACTGGTTCTCACAACCTGGAGATAATGTCCAAAACACTAAACAAAAGTTGGACCACGAACCTCGGCCTTTAATAAAAAAATGACCAGCATTTTGTCACACCTCCTACTTTTTGCCCTTCGAGGGTGATCTCCTTCCCTTGCGCACTTCCCCCCTTCTAACCCTACTGCTCCTCCGTAATGGGACCTCAGTGGCTGCAGCAAGGCTGGTGGAAGGCTGCTGATCGTCAGACCCTGACACTGCAGATGCCCCTGAAGGACGGCCTCGACCAGTTCTGGGCCTGGAGGGCCCGGCTGCAGACTGCACCAACTCTGCATGGGCGGCAGCAGTCTGTCCTACAGGCGGTGGCAAGTGCAGTGGAGAAGTGACAGTGTTGGCAGCAGGAATGCTGTCATCGTGAGAGAGGACAGCAACTCCCTGCTCGCCCGACACACTGGCACTCCCACGGGGCAGCACTTCAGCATCCGGAGCAATCTGCTGGAGCACAGATTGCTGGCCTGCTGCGGCGCGGTGAGAGCCCCGGGGACATGTGAACGAACCATCGAGGTTGGCAGCAGTCAGTGCTCGCGTGGTCTCAATCTGAGTCTGCATGAGAGCAGTCAGAGATGGGATCACGGCAGTCAGTGACTGAATTGCAGCACTAAGCGTTAGTGTGGCATCCGCCTGTGCTACAGCGAAGTGCTCCACACTCCTTGCCAGTGACTCAATGCATTCGGGCACCCTTCCCACTGCACCCATGAGCTCAGTGTGCATGCCCACCGCCTAGGTGTTCATTTCTGCGATCAGCCGCTCCTCCTCTGCGTCCATTGCAGTAGGAGTCTCTGGCATACTCTCCCTCTGGGGAGAAGGCCCCCGTTCTTCCCTACCCCCATGGCGTTGCTGCAGCCCACTGGGTCCTGGAGCTTCACCCTCATCAGACCCTTCCCCCCTGCTCCCCTCCAGGGAAGGCGTGTTCCCAGTGTGGGCATGGGCTTCCTCGGGAGAGGGTGGCACTGATGCTCCGGCTTCCTCTTCCTCCTCGGCTGCATCTTCACTCCCAGTGGCAGCTTCAGGGCCCGTCTCCTCAGCTGGTGAATCACCATCTGAAAGCAGGGAGGTACAAGAGTGGCTTTAGCGTGAGGACAGGGTGGCAGTAAGGGAGGAATAAGTGCAGCGAGTTAGCAAGTTGGATTGAAAGTGTCAAAGGCTGGTGTTGTGAGGGACAAGTGGAAGGACAGAGGACAAAAAGGTGATGACCTTACCATTGCTGTCCAGAACGGGGTCGGCGTCTCCAGTGGCGATGGGACCGATCACCCGGCTTGCCACAATCCTGTGGAGGCGCTCCTCAAGATCGCTGAGGGGTTGCAGCTGAGGCCGCCCTCCACCTGTCCGTTGCTGCTGTCTCCGATTATGCGCCAGCTTGGCCTGCAAGAAAAAGGACAGCATCTGAGTAAATATACAGCCATGGTCTTGCCTGATGTGCCTCCCATAGGTGAATAGCCCTTACTGTATACAGCCATGGTCTTGCCTGATGTGCCTCCCATAGGTGAATAGCCCTTACTGTATGCAAAGTGTGGAATGTGTGTGTGTATTTCATGAAAGGGCCATAGGTGTTGGATGAGTGTTGTGCATTGGGGTTTTAAGACCCTCTGGCCATAGAGTGAGGTTGAGATGGAGGGATGGAGAGGTATTGAGAAAAAGCCACTCACCCTGACGACCCGAGTGAGGTCGTTGGACTTTTTGCGGCATTGAACATGGGTCCTGGGCACCATGCTCCTGGAGGAGACGCTCTGAGCCACCTCCCTCCACACTCTTCTGTACTCGCGTGGCAAAGGCCTCCTGCCACTCTCAGGGAAGAGTATACATCTTCTGCGCTCCACCGCGCCAACCAGAGCATCCAAGGACCGCTCGGTGAAGCGATGAGCTTGTTCTCTCACCCTCTCCATCCTTGGCAGCAAAATGGATTCACAGGTCTCTCCAGGCCGAGATTCAAGGCTGCAATGAGCAGGGTGTGGCTGGGGAGCAAGTTGGCCCCCCCCCCACTTTAAGAACTGGCCGGCGCCAGTGTGTCTGTGTTCCCTCGCTAACTGGCAGCAGCTGCGCTGCGCTCGCGCGCTGAGTTAGCGCCTCACTGCTCGGCCTTTGCGCCTTAAGACAGGTGTGCAGCACCTGATTTAGCGCTCCACTCACCTCCCGGGGCGGTAAAAGTGAAGTTTCCAGTCAGTGGCGATAATTAGCGCCAGGCGCTAATATTTGCGTCCAGAAGATATTTGCGCCCCAAACGGGGCGCGACCTAATTTTTCCCCCTATGACTCTATGATTCTCTGGCACTGAAAATTAATTATTACAAGTGTGGAGTCTCATTCCTTCAGGTTTTAGTTGTTATTGGAAATTGTAAAAATGCAAAATTTTAATTTTTTGTAACTGTTCCTTTCTGTCTCTTTTTTCTCTTTCTCTTAATCCGATCTTTCTTTCCTTCTCTTTGGGCTGAATTTTAATCCCCAAAAATGGGTGGGTTTGGGTCGGGTGAGATGTTAAAACTTTAAAAATCTCAATCCTGACCCTAACCCGCCGACTTCTGGGTTTAACAGAGACGGGACAAGGGGTGGGCAGCCAACCAGCTCCCAGAAGGCGGATTGGCCTCTGATTTAACCTGCCGAGCAGGTTTAACCCTGGCCAGCCGGGTTTCCCAGGCCTCAGGAAACCTGATAGCTGAAGGAAGGCGCGGACAGGTTCAGGGAGAAGGTAAAAGCTTCCCCCTGGCCCGCCAAGCTCCCGCCTCCATCAGATCCCCTCCCCCCCCAATAATACAACTTCCACCGCCCCCAGATCGGACCCCCTCACGTTCCCACTAGCAGGAGCAGGTGACTTATCTGCGGTTGCCCGCCCAACTGGAAACCAAGCCTGTCAATCAGGCTGACTTCTGGGCAGGGAACCTGTCAAAGCAAAACTATGCATGCTGTGCAGTCAAAAGTCCACAGCATGCAGGGAAACCAGAACTTACGGATTTTCAGACAGAAACTCCGCACCATCCCACCCCCCCCCACCCCCCACAGCCTAAACAGCCCGCCCCATCAAGATTCATAAGATTCATCCCTTTATTTCTCTTCCTGCACCTGTTTTGCCCTTGAATTCACCCATTTTAACTTACACTTCCTTCTCTGTCCTTGCGCTGGTAATTTCTCAATCATTCAATCTCATTGGTTAAGGAGATACCCTGTCGGTGACCCTGAGAGAGATTGAGGAGTTGGGGTCCAAATTAAAACGCAGAACCTCAATGGTAATATTCTCTGGATTGTCACCTGAGCCACACGCCAATTGGCATAGGGATAATCAGATTAGAAGGTTAAATGCATGGCTCAAAGAGTGATGTGGGAGGCAGGGGTTTTGCTTCATGGGGCACTGGCATCAGTACTGGGGAAAGAAGGAGCTGTTCCGTTGGGACGGGCTCCACTTCAACTGGGCTGGAACCAGTGTCCTGGCGAATTGAATAACTAGGGCAGTAGACAGGGCTTTAAACTAATGAAGGGGGGGTGGAGGATTCAGGAAGGAGTAAATTTAAAAGCAGCAAGAGAAATGTCAAGACTCTAGAGCAGAGCAGAGTTTTGGGTAAAAATAAGCAGAGTGATTCAGGAAGGGACAGAGAGAGTAACAAAGGTAATAGGGCATCAGGGACTAAGGTGACATCAGGGAAAAATAGAAAAAAGTCAAAGCTAAAGGCACATATCTGAATGCGCGAAGCATTCACAACAAAATAGATGCATTAATAGCTCAGATAGAAATTAATAGGTTTGATCTAATAGCCATTATGGAGACGTGGTTGCAAAGTGACCAAGGTTGGGATCTAAATATTCCAGGATACTTAACTTTTAGAAGAGATAGGCAAAATGGAAAACGTGGAGGAGTAGCCCTGATAATAAAGGATGGGATAAAGACAGTAGAGAGAAAGGATCTTAGTTCCGAAAATCAAGAAGTAGAATCAGTTTGGGTGGAGCTAAGAAACAGCAAGGGGCAGAAAACATTGGTGGGAGTTGTTTATAGGCCCCCAAACAATAGTTGTAATGTAGGGCAGAGTATTAATCAGGAAAGTAGAGGCGCATATAACAAGGGTAATACAGTAATCATGGGGGACTTTAATCTACATATAGACTGGGCAAACCAAATTTGCAGTAATAGTGTGGAGGATGAATTCATGGAATGTATACAAGATAGATTTCTAGATCAGTATGTTGAGGAACTAACTAGGGAACAGGCTATTTTAGATTTAGAATTGTGCAATGAGAAAGGGTTAATTAATAACCTTGCAGTAAAGTGGCCTTTAGGGAAGAGTGAGCATAATATGACAGAATTTTATATTAAGTTCGAAAGTGATTCAGTTAAATTCGAAAACTAGGGTCTTAAATCTAAACAAAGCAAACTTTGTAGGTATGAGGGGTGAGTTGGCTAAGTTAAAGATAGTATTAGATCAAAGGAAGAGGCTTTTAAAGTTGACAAAAAGAGTAGTAAGCCTGAGGATTGGGAGAATATTAGAATTCAGCAAAGGAGGACCAAGAAATTGATAAAGAAAGGGAAAATAGAATATGAAAGTAAACTAGCGAGAGACATAAAAACAGATTTTAAAAGCTTCTATAGGTATGTAAAAAGGAAAAGATTAGCGAAAATAAAAGTGGATCCCTTACAGGCTGAAATAGGAGAAATTATAATGGGGAATAATGAAATGGCAGAGAAATTAAGCAAATAACCTGGGCTGGATTTTGCTGGTGCTCAGAGGTTGGGTTTGGAGTCGGTTTGCTGTAAAATAGCAAAGATTGACAGCGGGTAGCAAACCACTGTCAACCCGCCTCCACGTGAGTCTCCCAGGTGTTGGGTCTGTCAGCGGACAACTGACCCGATACCAAGCGGCAGGGGAGACAATTGAGCTCATTAAATGGCTTGTTAAGAGCTAATTTAATGGTATTTTGAGGCTTCCTTCCAATTTTACGTGCTCCCTCACGGGTTACCCGCTGCTCGGGGAACACGCCAGCTCAGCCTGGCATGAGTTGAGTATGCTCTGATGTATCTGATAAGCTGACAGCTGCAGAAAT
Source organism: Squalus acanthias (assembly GCA_030390025.1). Taxonomy (NCBI): domain Eukaryota; kingdom Metazoa; phylum Chordata; class Chondrichthyes; order Squaliformes; family Squalidae; genus Squalus; species Squalus acanthias. The sequence goes on from CM059432.1 coordinate 43,039,117, forward strand.
GGTGTAAAGGATGCCATGTTGCAGATGGTCAGTTTCAGAGCACAGAAACTGTTGGTTACTGCATTTGTAAGATATATAGAGATTTTTTTAGCTTGCAAGTGTTTAGAGTCAACTGTATGTTCAGTGCCACCTCATTGGGACAACCTCTCTCACCATTGACAGATCGCTTCTGTCATCTCACCTGCAGCTAACATCTATTGCAGCAACATCGATGCCCTAGAAACTATCTCACCTTACTCCTCTGATTCCTTCCACACTCAGCCCCAACACCAGCATCACCAGGCACACCAGCAGCACCAACAACAATACCAACCTTCTCCCCCATCACCTGATGCTGCACAGGACAAAAGGCATCAGCCCCTGACAACATTGCTGCCCGGGAGGCCAGCGATGGCATCACCATGGCCAAATTTACTTCACTTGACGCTGTAAACCGTGGCTGCCACATGATGCGCCAGGTTGACACCATCCCACACCCGCACCATAAAGCATCCCTTTAATGTCCAAGCCATTCCATGCACACACATCGCTATAGCGGGGGGTGGGGGCGGGGGTGGCGGCGGGGGGAGAGGGGGAAGTTATGTCTCAACATTCACTGGAACTCAGTCAGACACTTCTCAAGGTGCGCACAGATATGTCCAATAAGGGGCAGTGTTGAAAATATAGATTTCACTGTATGACATTACCAGAAAATTCACATGGACATTGTCTAAGCCTCTCAAGTGCCTACCCTTGTGTGTTGTTAGTTGGTATGATTGCACTAGAATGAGGGTGAGTGTGAGGGGTGGCTAGAGAGATGGGGAAGTGATAATTTAGATAGAGAGGGATGGGTTGAGGTGTGAGTAAGGATGTGCAGGAGAAGGGTATGGAAGGCAGAATGATTGGGATGTGTTGAGTGGCACAGCAGGGTGAGTTTGAGTGTGGCTTTGCAGTAACGTTTTGTGATTCACTGAGATCATTGAAAGGTTGGCGCCACTGCAGCCAGGGACCCCTGACGACATCCCTGCTTTTGCCCTCCTGTGCAATGTGCAACCAGGCTGCATTGGTGTCCTGGGGAGGTCTCTTCCGCCCTTGGAAGGGAAGAGAACCTCCCTGCGTGCTGTGACTCTCTCCATAAGCATATGGAGGGAGTCATTGGAGAGCCTGGGTGCAACCGTCCAAATTTGTGCAGTGCTTGTCAGTGTTTGCAGCACCTCAATGCTGTCAAACACTGACAGAACAACTGTCAAACTCAATGTGGCTGTGGTCCCTTTAAGGAAACCGGCTGATGACGCGTCATCAAATGACATCATCAGACCCGCTTCCTGTTAATTGGCCAGGAAGCCTGCAGGGCGGGCTTAACAAGGCCAATTGAAGGAAAATCCCTTTGACAGAGCGGCTGCAGCCGGGATCGGGACTGGAACCCGCAACCAGCTATCCCGTCACCATCCCGACACCGCTGAGATAATCCAGCCCTTTGTGTCTGTCTTCACGGAAGAAGACGCAAAAAATCTCCCGGAAATAGTGGAGAACCAAGGGTCTAGCAAGAATGAGGAACTGAAAGAAATTAGTATTAGTTAAAAAAAAGTACTGGAGAAATTAATGGGACTGAAAGCCAATAAATCCCCTGGACCTGATGGCCTACATCCTAGGGTTTTGAAAGAGGTGGCTATAGAGATAGTGGATGCATTGGTTGTCATTTTCCAAAGTTCCATAGATTCTAGAATGGTTCCCGCGGATTGGAAGGTAACAAATGTAACCCTACTATTTAAGAAAGGAGGGAGAGAGAAAACAGGGAACTACAGACCAGTTAGCCTGACATCAGTAGCAGGAAAAATGCTAGAATCTATTATTAAGGACGTGGTAACAGGGCACTTCGGAAATATTAATAGGTTTGGGCAGAGTCAAATCGGATTTATGAAAGGGAAATCATGTTTGACAGAAGCTGTGAGAGTTTTTTGAGGTTATAACTAGCAGAATAGATACCAGTAGATGTGGTGTATTTGGATTTTCAGAAGGCATTCGACAAGGTGCCACACAAGAGGTCATTAAACAAAATTAGGGCTCATGGAATTGGGGGTAATATACTAGCATGGATTGAGGATTGGTTGATGGACAGAAAACAGAGAGTGGGAATAAGTGTGTAATTTTCGGGTTGGCAGGCTGTAACTAGTGGGGTACCGCAAGGATCAGTGCTTGGGCCTCAGCTATTCACAATCTATATCAATGATTTGGATGAGGGGACCAAATGTAATATATCCAAGTTTGCTGATCATACAAAGCTAGATGGGAATGTAAATTGTGAGGAGGATGCAAAGAGGCTTCAAGGGGATATAGACAGGCTACGTGAGTGGGCAAGAACATTGCAAATGGAATATAATGTGGAGAAATGTGAAGTTATCCGCTTTGGTAGGAAAAATAGAAAAGCAGAGTATTTTTTAAATGGTGAGAGATTGGGAAATGTTGGTGTTTAGAGGGATCTGGGTGTCCTTGTACACGAATCACTGAAAGTTAACATGCAGGTACAGCAAGCAATTAGGAAATCAAATGGTATGTTGGCATTTATTACAAGAGGATTTGAGTATAAGAGTAAAGACATCTTACTGCAATTATATAGGGCCCTGGTGAGTCCACACCTGGATTATTGTGTACAGTTTTGGTCTCCTTACCTAAGGAAGGACATACTTGCCATAGAGGGAGTGGAACGAAGGTTCACCAGACTGGTTCCTGGGATGGGGGGATTGTCCTATGAGGAGAGATTGAGTAGACTAGGCCTATATTCTCTAGAGTTTAGAAGAATGAGAGGTGATCTCATTGAAACATACAAAATTCTTACAGGGCTTGACTAGGTAGATGCAGGCAGGATGTTCCCCCTGGCTGGGGAGTCTAGAACCAGGGGTCACAGTCTCAGAATAAGGGGTCAGCCATTTAGAACTGAGATGAGTAGAAAGTTCTTCACTCAGAGGGTGGTGAATCTTTGGAATTTTCTACCCCAGAGGGCTGTGGAGACTCAGTTGTTGAGGATATTCAAGACAGAGATCGATAGATTTTTGGATAGTAAGGGAATCAAGGGATTTGGGGATCGGGCAGGACGGTGGAGTTGAGGTCGAAGATCAGCCATGATCTCATTGAATAGCGGAGCAAGCTCGAGGGGCCGAATGGCCTACACCTGCTCCTATTTCTTATGTTCACTCAGATCGCAGAAGCCACTCCCTGTGCCATTATCAACTCACACTTTCAACGCAAAAATTTTGAAAACCTAAACGTGCAAGGCCAGCTTTAACTAACAGCAGATGCCGCTAGACGCCCTGGCACAGCAAATTTTGGCCCTAATATAGTATTTTTTTACATATTTAAAGCCAGGCAAAACATTAACCTGCAATTTTCAAAGCTCAGTCAAGCAAGAAGTCCAATGGCAATTTTTCCATCCAATTACCCATTAGTTGAAAATTTTCAAATTAATGAATTTAACTACCTGGAAGTGAGCCATGTGACCTTTCTAAGTGAGTCTAGTGCTGGTTGTTTCAGTTGCCAATGAGAAGTAAAAAATGACAAAGAAAAATCTGGAAATCTCTCTTTGTCGAGTCTGAAGTGGCACTGTTGATGGATGAAGTGAGATGATTGCAGGGAGCTTAAAGCTATTTTTGGCACCAAAACAAAACAAAAATCGTCAAAATCTCATCCAGATTGTGCAGCTTGACAAGAAATTTGGCGATATATTCAATGCCGTCTCAAAAGAAAGGAAGTTAGAGAGAATGCAGAAAATGGTGAAACAAATTTGAAAGTATTTCAGACCAAATTGTCTTCAGTAAACAGTCTTGATCATAACTGCTGCAATGTGATCACACTCCACAAGAAAACTGTATCATATGTGGAAGGGGGATGACGACATTGTTTTCGCAGAGAGACCATGCAAAGGGTGGATGACCCCTTGATTGGAGTTGAAAGCTCAATGGATTCTAAGGCTCTATTAAGTCTTTTCATTTAATGATATGCCCATTAGAAAATTTAACTGTCATTAGTCTGCATTGCAAAGTACAACTTGAGACCTTTGTCGGCCCAATGTAATACTTATCTGTGCAAACTCATCTCTCACGTTAATAATTTAAATCAACCTTCACAATATTCTGATAATGGCTCAACTTGCATTAACTATTTATAATAAATTCAGCATTCTTTGTACCCAAATGTTTTGATCATAGTTCCTTTTTTCAAGTTCATGCAGCTGGGCTGAGCCTTCTGTCGTATACTGCTGCTAACACACTCTGCAGGCGCTAATGGGGGAAGTTTAACATGGAGGAGCATGTGGGTTAGGGTGCAGGTGGAGGGTTAAAATCCGGGGAAAATGAAAGGGCGTCGGGAAGCCAGCTCCAACCCGCCGATTCCCGCATTTCACTCCAGTGCGTTAGGCTGTGTTCACGCAATCCCCTCGGGAGAGGTGGGTTGCCTATTAACATGTTAATCGCTCAATTAGAGTGGTATTTCAACACAGTTTTTACTTTAACATCAGATCCACGGGTTTCCTAGGCTTCCTGAAACCCACCAGTGAAAGCAAGGTGAAAATTCAGCGGCAATTGAAGGGGCTGAATCAATCTCATGGAAATATTACAATGGGCCTTAATTTGCAGTCGGAGGCGGATGCCTCCAAAGGGCAAAAAATCTACGAACCTGCCTTCTGCCTTGGGATCCATGGAGACTCGCGCTCCTGCCCCTCTATGCGTAGACATACGTAGAGGCCCACATATCCCAGGGACACAGGCGCTTCATTAGTGCCCCTGGGATCACGTGGGCTGGCCCAACCAATGAAAGAAGGGGGATCCCCATTCATGCTTATGGGGATTCTGTATGTACGAAATCCCCATAAGCATGAATGGGGATTACATAAAAAACACATATTAACATAACAAATACACTAAAAAAAATTACATATTTAATATTAATTCAAATACAATGGGGGGAAATTCGGTAGGTTAGCGCCTGCAGAAGGCGGTAATGGGGCTCTGATGCAGTAGTGCCTGGGCGAGGCGAATCTAGCACCGCACTGCAAATACACCCTGCCCGTGTTGCGCCGCCACTATGAGGTACCGCTGGGGACTTCAACGCCAGGCAGATCGTGATGTCAGTGAGCATGCAACGTGCAACGCTAACTAGGCGCCCGATCTGGAAAATTCATTGTCGCCACTTACCTTTACACCTTGACCAGACAACGACAGGGAGAGCTGGCACACAGCTGCAGAAAGCCGGCTCCAGCGACGTTATTTAAAGGCGTCAGCATTAATCACTCGCAGCTGTCAGTTTCAGTGGTTTCTTGTCAGTTTCACCAAGTGGTTGAGTTTGTATGAGTTATTTCAAGCTTCTTTTTTATCAGCAGTCTTCTGGCAAGTGCAAAGTAGTTACATTTATTGTTCAAAGATTCAAACTACTACACTTGACAACATTAATGGGGACTGTACTGGCATGCCACCTCGCCCTCCAGGATCTACAGCAGAGGGAGCGTAGTCAGCCAGAAATATGGGAACATGTGCGAAGAGAAATGAGGAGGGACATCAGGGCTCTCACCAGGAGGCCTTACTCTCCGAGGGTATTCTGACAGCACCTCTCCTATCTTCAATTAAGCAAGGAGCAGTGTATTAGATGGCTCCACATCACCAAGGTGGTGGTCACAGAACTCTGCCACCTCCTCCAAACAGACCTCCAGCCTCACACCAGGATGACTTAAACCCCAGATCCCTTTTGCTCAGCACATGCCCATCATAAGAACATAAGACGTAGAAGCAGGAGTAGGTCATTTGGCCCCTCGAGCCTGCTCCACCATTTAATAAGATCATGGCTGATCTGATCTTGGCCTCAACTCCACTTCTCTGCCCGCTCCCCATAACCTTTGACTCCCTTACCTTTCAAAAATCTGTCTATCTCCACCTTAAATATATTCAATGACCCAGCCTCCACAGCTCTCTGGGGTAGAGAATTCCAAAGATTCATGACCCACTGAGAGAAGAAATTCCTCCTCATTTCCGATTTAAAAGAGTGCCCCCTTATTCTGAAATTATGCCCCCAGTTCTAGATTCCCCCACAAGGGGAAACATCTTCTCTGCATCTACCCTGTCAAGCCCCTTCAGAATCTTACATGTTTCAATACGATCACCTCTCATTCTTCTGAACTCCAATGAGTATAGGCCCAACCTGCTCAACCTTTCTTCATAAGACAACCCCTTCATCTCCGGAATCAACCTCGTGAACCTTCTCTGAACTGCCTCCAATGCAAGTATATCCTTCCTTAAATAAGGAGACCAAAACTGTACGCAGTACTCCAGGTGTGGTGAAGAGATCGCAAAGTCTCTGTTTGAAGAATGGACTCAGTCGAGAATATTTTGTGGACTTTATGGGATTTTTCTGAGGATATTTTCCCTGTGATGGGATCGCCCTGTGCAGATACGTGAAAAACTGGTTTGTTAAAACTCCAGAGAATGCATAGCAGTTGGCTGTGACAAAAGAACTGTCAGTCATCCAGAATGTGTGGGTTCGCCCGACAGTCCTGGAAAAAGGGAGGGAGGGGGCCATTAACGAAGGGGCTGAGGACCCTGAGGCACCCGTTGAACTTGAACCTATTAGAAAGCCACTCTAATATGCAAAAGCTCTACTCACCTCCATCTCAGAAGAGAAGCAGAACAATGAACCCACTAGCCTAGCCAGCCGAAGAGGAGCCAGTTTTTCCCAACACAAAGACCGAAATATGTCCCAGACTTAGGGCCATTAGTCCAATCACGGAATACTCATGGGTCTGATGATGGCCCATCACTGACTAAGCACTGGAGTGCTTAGAAACAAAAGGATTTTAAAGATTGGCGGGAAAGATAGGGGTAGCAAGACTCCTATAAAGATAGATCCTTTCCCACCATTCTCTTTCTCTCTCCTCTCGCTGCACCAAGATCGACCTAACAAGAAGAAGTACCAGAGGAAGAAGCCGCTGAGCGGAGCGATCGAGACCGACTGTGTGTGGTGGTAAGCATGGTCTCGAGTGTCCCAAGCCGGATATTTTCTCAGAAGGGAAGTCTTTTTTGTGGAAGCTTCGTTTGGTTCCGCCAGGCGAAGGGGCTTATGCGACTGGGAAATTCATTGGTAGAGGTGGAGTTAGAGTCCACCATAGCAACAAGGGAATTATTGCATGTCATAGTCCCCAGTTGTGTACTGTATGTATATTGTTTGTAACCTGGATCTTATTCTCCACAGAGACAGTGATTTTGTTTAGTCGTGCATGTTTTAGCCAGTGTATGTTAGACCAAATAAATATAAGTACGATTTTTCACCGAAGCATTCCTGTCCGTGACTTATTCCATTTACACTCTGAATAATAATTCCCGGGTATAGAACTTTCGTAAAGCGGGGGCGATTCGAACCGTCCATCTAGCAATTGGGCTAGGATCAAAACCGCTTACAGTGATCTCACCAACGCCCTGTACAGTTTAACAGGACTTCCCTACTTTTATACTCCATTCCCTTTGCAATAAAGGCCAACATTCCATTTGCCTTCCTAATTACTTGCTGTACCTGCATGCTAACTTTTTGTGATTCATGTACAAGGACCCCCAGATCCCTCTGTACCTCAGCATTTTGTAATCTCTCCCCATTTAAATAATAATTTGCTTTTTTATTTTTCCTACCAAAGTGGATAACCTCGCATTTTCCCACATTAAACTCCATCTGCCAGATTTTTGCCCACTCACTTAGCCTATCTATATCCCTTTGGAGATTCTTTGCGTCCTCCACACAATTTGCTTTCCCACCTAGCTTTGTATCATCAGCAAATTTGGCTACATTACACTCAGTCCCTTCATCCAAGTCATTAATATAGATTGTAAATAGTTGAGGCCCCAGCACTGATCCCTGCGGCACCCCACTAGTTACAGTTTGCCAACCTGAAAATGACCCATTTATCCCGACTCTCTGTTTTCTGTTAGTTAGCCAATCCTCTATCCATGCTAATATATTGCCCCCAACCCCGTGAGCTCTTATCTTGTGTAGTAACCTTTTATGTGGCAGCTTATTGAATGCCTTCTGGAAATCCAAATACATGACATCTACTGGTTCCCCTTTATCCACCCTGCTTGTTACATCCTCAAAGAATTCCAGCAAATTTGTCAAACATGATTTCCCTTTCATAAAACCATGCTGACTCTGCTTGACAATATGATGATTTTCTAAATGTCCTGCTATCACTTCCTTAATGATGGGCTCCAGGATTTTCCCAATGACAGATGTTAGGCTAACTGGTCGATAGTTGCCTGCTTTCTGTCTCCCTTCTTTCTTAAATAGGGGTGTTACATTTGCGGTTTTCCAGCCCGCTGGGACCTCTCCAGAATCCAGGGAATTTTGGTATATTACAACCAATGTATCCATTATCTCTGTAGCCACCTCTTTTAAGACTCTATGATGCACGCCATTGGGTCCAGGGGACTTGTTCACCTTTAGTCCCATCGGTTTGCCTAGTACTTCCTCTCTAGTTATAGTGATTGTTTTAAGTTCCCCCCCCCCCACCCCCACCGTAATAGCCCCTTGATTATCCATTATTGGGATGCTTTTAGTGTCTTCTACCGTGAAGACCGATACAAAATATTTGTTCAAAGTCTCCACCATTTCCCTATTTCCCATTATTAATTCCCAGACTCATCCTCTAGGGGACCAACGTTTACTTTAGCTACTCTCTTCCTTTTTATACCATCCCTGTGTCATGCCATATCACAGCGTCCTCCTGGGCACAAAGGTGAAATGAGAGAAACCACAAAATATTGCAAACTCCATTAATAAATTTATGCATAAACATATCACACATATCACATTCATTCTAATAACTAATGACCCTTGTGACTGCCATAGTTGAATAGCTGTCATTGTGTGCAAGGCGTGAGATGTGGGTGCGAGTGTTGGTAGTAGAGATTGTTGGTGGGTGAGTGATGGGGGTCTGGTGCTTTGGGCAGTGTGTGAAGATTGTGGTACAGATGGTGGTATGGAGCATTTGCTGAAGCATTCAATCACCCTGACCACCCGACTGAGGTGGATCTGCTATGAGCACACCTGTTTCAGTCCTCCGGCTCCTTCTCCCTGTTGTGCTTCTCCTTGCTGAGGCAGCTGCACAGCCAGCAATGCTGAGAATGAGGTGCTGCAGCATCAATGAACCTTCCCTTTAAGTACTGGGAAAATGCTGTTGGAATGATGAGTTGAGATTAGACTGCACTCGATATTGGTCCACCCTTTGAGTGTAACGTCACTGAACTAGGCCTTTAAGACTTGATTTAGCGCCCCAATCATTTCTTTGAGCAGTGAGAATGAATTTTGCGTGCAGTCTAAAGCATTAGCGCCTGGTGCTAATTCTCAAACTTTTCTAAAGACACCGCCCATTCCTGGGCTATAATGAAGTTCTAGACCAATAGAATTAAACATGTAAAACAAAAATAAAAATTTTTGAAAAATAAATTTAAATGTTTTAAAGGGGCTAAAAATAACCTTACCTTATTTTACATTTGTTTTAATGCTTTTACCAGGCGTAAGAATTTCACATGCATTCGCTGGGCAGAAGTTAGGACAGCAAAGATTTTTGACAGATCGCAAGTTCCAGGTTTTCGCACATGCGCTTAGCGCACAAAATCCTGGAATTTGCGCAGCTCTTACAGGCGGTTACACACCCATAGGGGCCGCAAAATACGGGCCAATAAATACTCAGTACTCACAGCTGCTTTCCTACCTGCTAGTGGGAAAGGGTTTGTTTGAAGTACTTTTGCTGAGAGGTTACTTTCTATGCTTTCGAGGTTTGTTCCATCAGGATGGATTAATTAACCGTCATTTAGAGAGGCAAGGATTAATCAAGGACAGTCAGTACGGATTTGTTAAGTGAAGGTCGTGTCTGACTAACTTGATTGAATTTTTTGAGGAGGTAACATGGAGGGTCGATGAGGGTAGCGTATTTGATGTAGTCTACATGGATTTTAGCAAGGCTTTTGACAAGCTCCCACGTGGCAGACTGGTCAGAAAAGTAAAAGCGCATGAGATCCAAGGGAAAGTGGCAAGTTGGATCCAAAATTGGCTCAGTGGCAGAAAGCAAAGGGTAATGATTGACGAGTGTTTTTGTGACTGGAAGGATGTTTCCTGTGGGGTTCCGCAGGGCTCAGTACTAGGTCCCTTGCTTTTTGTGGTATATATTAATGATTTAGACTTCAATGTAGGGGACATGATTAAGAAGTTTGCAGATGATACAAAAATTGGCCGTATGGTTGATAGTGAGGACGAAAGCTATAGACTGCAGGAAGATATCGATGGACTGGTCAGGTGGGCAGAAAAGTGGCAAATGGAATTCAATCTGGAGAAGTGTGAGGCAATGCATTTGGGGATGGCTAACAAGGCAAGGGAATACACATTAAATGGTAGGACACTGAGAAGTGTAGAGGGACAGAGGGACCTTGGAGTGCAAGTCCACAGATCCCAGAAGGTAGAAGGACAGGTAGATAAGCTGGTCAAGAAGGCATATGGAATACTTTCCTTTATTAGCCGAGGCATAGAATATAAGAGCAGGGAGGTTATGCTAGAACTGTATAAAACATTAGTTAGGCCACAGCTAGAGTACTGCATACAGTTCTGGTCACCACATTACATGAAAGATGTGATTGCACCAGAGAGGGTAGAGGAGATTTATGAGGATGTTGCCAGGACTGGAGAATTTTGGCTATGAGGAAAGATTGGATAGGCTTAGAGGGGGAAAAATTCAGTTGGTTAGTGCCTCCTGTTAGCGGCAGCAGCTGGAGCTAACGGGGCGCAGATGCAGTAGTGCCGGGGCGAGGCGAACCCAGCGACGCAAGGCAAATCCGGATTCCCCGTTGCACCGCTGGTATGAGTTACCGCCGGGGACTTCAACGCCAGGCAGATTGTGAGGTCACTGGGTGCCCAAACTGCAAAATTCATTTTTGCCACCTACCTTAGCTCCTCGCCCAGACAACGACAGGGAGAGGAGGCATCAAGCAGGTGGAAGCCGGCTCCAGGGATGTTATTTAAAGGGACCAATGAGTTGCAGCTGTCAGGTTAGTGGAGTTTCAGTGCTTTCTTGTCAGTTTGACATTGTGCAACAGTTTAATTCAGGAATTTAAAGGCTCTTTTGTATCAGGAGTGTTGTTTTTTTTTTATTCGTTTATGGGATGTGGGCATCGCTGGCAAGGCCAGCATTTATTGCCCATCCCTAATTGCCCTTGAGAAGGTGGTGGTGAGCCGCCTTCTTGTACCGCTGCAGTCCGTGTGGTGAAGGTACTCCTAGGGAGGGAGGGAGTTCCAGGATTTTGACCCAGCGACGATGAAGGAACGCCGATATACTTCTAAGTAAGGATGGTGCGTGACTTGGAGGGAAACTTGGAGGTGGTGATGTTCCCATGCGCCTGCTGCCCTTGTCCTTCTAGGTGGTAGAGGTCGCGGGTTTGGGAGGTGCTGCCGAAGAAGCCTTGGCGAGTTGCTGCAGTGCATCTTGTAGTCCTGTGTTGCAGCTTCCCCAGGTACGCCTGTTGCTGCTCCTGTCATGCTCTTCTACACACCTTATTGAACCAGGGTTGGTCCCCTGGCTTGATGGTAATGGTAGAGTGAGGGATATGCCGGGCCATGAGGTCACAGGTTGTGGTGGAATACAATTCTGCTGCTGTTGCTGGCCCACAGCACCTCATGGATGCCCAGTTTTGAGCTGCTAGAGCTGTTCTGAATCTATCCCATTTTCCATGGTGGTTGTGCCATACAACACGATGGAGGGCGTCCTCAGTGTGAAGACAGGACTTTGTCTCCACAATGACTGTGCGGTGGTCACTGCTACCAATACTGCCATGGACAGATGCATCTGCGACAGGTAGATTGGTGAGGACGAGGTCAAGTAGGTTTTTCCCTCGTGTTGGTTCTCTCACCACCTGTCACAGGCCCAGACTGACAATTATGGCCTTCAGGACTCAGCCAGCTCGGTCAGTAATGGTGCTACTGAGCCACTCTTGGTGATGGACATTGAAGTCCCCCACCCAGAGTACATTCTGTGCCCTTGCTACTCTCAGTGCTTCTTCCAAGTGGTGTTCAACATGGAGGAGTACTGATTCATCAGCAGAGGGATGGCGGTAGGTGGTAATCAGCAGGAGGTTTCCTTGCCCCTGCTTGACCTGAAGCCATGAGACTTCATGGGGTCCGGAGTCAATGTTGAGGACTCCCAGGGCCACTCCTTCCCGACTGTATACCACTGTGCCGCCACCACTGGTGGGACAGGACATACCGAGGGAGGGTGATGGAGGAGTTTGGGACATTGGCCGAAGGATATGATTCTGTGAGTATGACTATGTCAGGCTGTTGCTTGACTAGTCTGTGGGACAGCTCTCCCAATTTTGGCACAAGTCCCCAGATGTTGGTGAGGAGGACTTTGCAGGGTCGACTGGGCTGGGTGTGCCGTTGCCATGTCCGTAGCCGGTGCTGAGGTTGATGTCGGGTGGTCCGTCCGGTTTCATTCTTTTTATTGCTTGCTAGGCCATTTCAGAGGGCAATTAAGAGTCAACCACATTGCTGTGGGTCTGGAGTCACATATAGGCCAGACCGGGTAAGGACGGGAGATTTCCTTCCCTAAAGGACATTAGTGAACCAGATGGGTTTCTTATGACAATCCGATAGTTTCATGGTTACCATTACTGATACTGGTAATTATTCCAGATTTATTTAATTAACTGAATTTAAATTCCCCAGCTGCCGTGGTGGGATTTGAACTCACGTCTCTGGATCATTAGTCCAGGCCTCTGGATTACTAGCCCAGTGACATTACCACTACGCTACCGTTGTGGTAACTAAAAAGTAGTAACATTTATTCTTTAAAAATATTAAAGTGCTACACTTGGCTTACATTAATGGGGGCTGTACTGGCAGTCGACCTGGCTCTCCAGGATTTACAGCAGAGGGAGCGGAGGCAGCGAGAAAGACTGGAACATATGGCCAGAGGGAGGAGGAGGGCCAGCAGGGCTCTCAACAGGAGGCCTTACTCTCTGAGGGTATTCCGAGAGCACTTCTCCTACCTCCAATTAAGCGAGGAGCAGTGTATTAGGAGGCTCCGCGTCACCAAGGAGGTGGTCACAGAACTCTACAACCTCCTGCAACCAGACATCCAGTCTCAGATCAGGGTGACCATGGCTCTCTCAGTGGCCGTCAAGGTCACCGTTGCCCTCAATTTCTTCGCCATGGATCCTTCCAGCCTGCAACAGGAGACATAGCTAACATCTCGCAGTTCGCCATCCATTGCTGCATCTGGGAGGTCACAGAGGCTCTCTACAGTAGGAGAAGGGACCACATTTCCTTCCCCATCACCAGAAAGAAGCAGGACAAGCGTGCATGTGCACGTGGCTTTGCCAGGATAGCAGGATTCCCCATGGTGCAGGGTGCCATTGACTGCACGCACGTGGTTTTGCGGGCACCGCATAACAATCCTGATATCTTCCGTAACCTCAAAGGCTACCACTCACTTAATGTGCAGTTGGTGTGCAACCACTGACAGCTGATCCTCAATATCAATGCCTGCTATCCTGGCAGCAGCCATGATGCCTTCATCCTGTGCCAGACCGGTGTGCCAGCACTCTTCCTGTCACCACGTCAAGCTCGCGGCTGGCTGCTCGGAGACAAGGGCTATCCGCTCTCCACCTGGCTCATGACTCCCCTCCGTAGCCCCAACACATGCTGCAACAAGGAACATCATCGAGCAGATCATCGGGGTGCTCAAGCAATGGTTCCACTGACATGACCGCTCGGGAGGTGCCCTCCAGTACTCGGCTGAGCGGGTCTCCCATTTCGTGGTGGTCTGCTACATGCTCCAAATCTTGGCCAGCATGAGGGCCCAGCCCTTGCCACCAGGGATTGCGGGACCACCTCAGGAGGAGGAAGAGGGAGAGGAGGAGGAGGAGGATAAGAACATAAGAACATAAGAAACAGGAGCAGGAGTAGGCCAATCGGCCCCTCGAGCCTGCTCCGCCATTCAATAAGATCATGGCTGATCCAATCTTGTCCTCAACACCACTTTCCCGCTCTTTCCCCATACCCCTTGACTCCCTTGTAGTTCAAATGTCTGTCAATCTCCGCCTTGAATATATTCAATGACTCCGCCTCCACAACTCTCTGGGGTAGAGAATGCCAAAGATTCACGACACTCTGAGAGAAGAAATTCCTCCTCATCTCCGTTTTAAATGGGCGACCCCTTATTCTGAAACTATGCCCCCTAGTTCTAGATACCCCCACTAGGGGAAACATCCTCTCAGCATCTACCCTATCAATCCCCCTCAGAATCTTATATGTTTCAATAAGATCACCTCTCATTCTTCTAAACTCCAATGAGTATAGACCCAACCTGCTCAACCTTTCGTCATACGCCAACCCCTTCATCCCAGGAATCAACCTAGTGAACCTTCTCTGTACTGCCTCCAATGCAAGTATATCCTTCCTTAAATATGGAGACCAAAACTGGAAATGATGGGCACTACGGTATGCATTGAGCCTTGTGCAATGTTGGAGGTGGACTTCTCCATGCTCTTTATCATTGTTGAGAGGCTCTCGGGCACCCTTGCCATTGCACCTATCATCTCCGTGTGCATGCCCATCATCTTTCTTCTAAACATCTCCCCATCGAGGTCCTCATCTGAGTCCTGTGCAGCAGAACTCGCGCACGAACTCGCCCTCCGGGGAGCTGGCCCCCGAGCTACCCTTTCCCCCTGGCCTTGCTGCAGCCCACTCAACCCAGTGCCTCACCCTGTGTAGATCCCGCTACTATACTAGCCTCTAAAGAACGCATAGTGTCAGTGTCTGAGCTGGTGCCTGCAGGTGAGACATGCAGTGACGCGGTGTGTTCTTCCTCGTCCTCTTCTACCGCTTCACTCTCAACAGTGCCCTCAGGGACAGGCTGTTCAGGTGCTTGCTCGTTATCTGAAAGCATAAAGGCACAAGAGTCGGGTTAAGGTGAGAGGAGGGGGGCAGGAAGGGAGAAAGGCATGTATACAGCATGATTAGCCAGAAAGTGCGAAACACTTGTGGGGTGAGGGGGAAGTGAGATGTGAGAAGAAGGAGTAGGGGGTGAACATAACGTTGTTGTCCCCAAGGGGGTCAACGTCGCCGGTGGCCACAGCGCCCACCACCTGGCGCCCAATAATCTGCAGCACTCTTTCCTCCAGCGCAGACAGTGGTTGGGTGTAGGCTTGTCCCCCGCCTGTGCGCTCCTGCTCCCTCCTGTTGTGAGCCACCTTGGCCTGCAACAGAAAGGAAAGTGTGTGAGTGAGTGTGGAGCAATGTGTTTGAATGCTGTGCCTGCCATAGTTGAATAGCTTTCATTGTTTGCAAGGTGTGAGATTGTTGGTGGGTGAGTGCTGGGGGTGTGGTGCTTTGGACAGTGTGTGAAGACTGTGGTTCAGATGGTGGTATGCAGCATTTGTTGAAGCATTGACTCACCCTGACCACCCGAGTGAGGTCGTTAAATTTCTTCCTGCACTGTGTGTGGATCCTGGGGACCACAGTGCTGTCCGAGACGTGCTGGGCTACCTACCCCCACATGGTGCGGAAGACTTGCAGCGAGGGCTTCCTGCCACTTGCTGGGTAGAGGCCTCCAATGCTTGATCGCAGAATCTGCGGGCTCTCTCCCTGGGGCGTGGATCTGCCATCAGTACAGCTGCTTGAGTTGTCCAGCTCCTTCTACTTGACCTGCTGCTGCTGCTCAGCCAGCAGCACAGCCAGCAATGCTGAGAATGAGGTTCTGTAGCATCAATGAACCTCCCCTTTAAGAAGTGGGAAAAGCCTGTGGCAATGATGACTAGCGATTAGACTGCACCTGATATTGGTCCACCCTTTGAGTGTAACGCTAATGAGCTTGGGCTTTAAGGCTTGAATTAGCGCTCCAATCATTCCTTTGAGCAGTGGGACTTAATTTTGTGTGCAGTCTAAAGCATTAACGCCTGGTGCTAATTCTCCAGCTTTTCTAATTTTAACGCCCCTTCCTGGGCTATAATGAATTCCAAGCCCAGATTGTTTTCTTTGGAACAGAGAAAGCTGAGGGGAGACTTATTTGAGGTGTATAAAATTATGAGGGGTCTAGATAGAGTGGGTAAGAAGGACCTATTTCCCTTGGCCGAGAGGTCAATAACCATGGGGCAGAAATTTAAAGTAATTGGTAAAAGGATTAGTGGGGAATTGAGGAGAACTTTTCTCATCCAGAGGGTGGTGGGGGTCTGGAACTCACTGCCTGAAGGGTGATAGAGGCAGAAACCCTCATAACATTTAAAAAGTATTTGGATATGCACTTGAAGTGCCGTAACCTACAGGGCTACGGACCAAGAGCTGAAAAGCTCTTTTTTGGCCGGCACAGACATGATGGGCTGAATGGGCTCCTTCTGTGCTGTAAATTTCTATGGTTCTATGATTCTATGATTCAATTGGTGAGAAGTGAAAGCACTTTGAGTGGAGTCCTCACTTCCATGTTCCCTTTCTCCAACATCCCTCTCATGGCCCAGCCGCATTTCACTGTTACCACTCTGCTGGAGAGCACTTTGGTGCAGATCAGTGTGGCGCTGTTAGGTCAAGGCTAAGGTATCTGTCATCCTAGGTAAGGTGGCAGACATTTGTCATCCAGAGTCTGCACGGCCGTGGTCAAGGTGTGCATGAATTCATTTGATTGGAGCGTTTGATGTTCCACGGCACTGGCCAGTCTATCCATGGAAGAACACATCATCGCAATGGCCTGCGACATCAACCCACTCATGCTTGAGGCGGACTCCTCTATTCTATCTGCAATCGTGGTCAGTGTGCTTGGAAGACCTGACAGGGCACTGCACTTTGTCTGCTGCTGCTCAATGATTCTCCTTTTCATCGACGGCCCCCAGGATACAGCATCTGTGTCCTGCTGAGGAGAGCTTGGAGAGGGCTGTGCCCTCCGAAGCGAACTCTCCACTGCTGTCCCTGTCACCACCATCTGCTCTTACTCACTTGTGAAGTGTGAGTCACCAGGTGAAAATCAAACTATCTGTCCTCCTGGTCCCACCGAAGTGCGAGTATCTGAGCTGGAGCATGGCAAGCATGAGTCCTGTGATGGTCCACCCTTAGAAGGATTCATTTTCTCTGAGGAATTGTCACCCGTGACTTCTAGCAATTCCTGCTGCACGCGTGAAGACCCTGTCAGAGATAAAAGACGTGAATTACTCATTGCAAGTTAAGAATGTTGCAAGTTATCATTATGAAGATGATCATATTTCACTCGCTGTTGAAATCAAGTCAACATGCCTGAGTGCCATATGACGTGGGTGGCTGATACTTAATTGTGTCACCAGGTAGCTGGGAGGTCCCCATCTCCCCATCTTCTACGGCCAGACACCCCGAAACTCCAGTGATCTCCAGCGCCTGCTCCTCTGCAGCTATTAGATTGCTGGAGATCCACCTCTGGTTCTCTTCCTCTCCCTGGTGTTCTGTGCTCTCTTCTTCCACAACGAGAGAAAGACAGACCTATGAGTGATTGTAATGGCATGTGTTCACCTGATGGATGCAGTACATTTGGTGAAGGTGAGTGTCAGTTAAAGGCATGAAATTGCATAAAGATGAGGGTGAGTGGGAATAGTGGATGGATAGATGGGGATGTGAGAAAGTGCATAGACAGAGAAGGATGGGTGCACCTGCAAGGTAAGTGGGTGTGAGGAGTGATGTGATGGAATAGGCTTGAGAAGGCAAAGTGAGGGGTTGGGTTGATGTGCACAGCAGGATGTAGGTGAATGTACAACTGCACTCACCTTTCCTGACCTGGTTAGGTCATTAAACCGCTTCCTGCACTGAATCCAGGAGCGAGGAACTATGCTCCTGCTGCTCACCTCCTGGGCAATCTCCAACCACGCTTTCTTCGTTTCTGCCATACGTTTTCTCCACCCATTTCTGGGGAATAGTATATTCCTCCTGCTCCTCACAGCCCCCAGCAGCACATCAAGGGAGGCATCAGTGAATCGGGTGCAGCCTTTGAATGTCTCGAATCTATTGTTGAAGTGGCTCCTTTCTTCTTCTCAACTCCAACTCCTTCAAATTGCATCTTTGGATTGGCCCTTTAAATACTGGAGTCATGTGGGTCCCCATCATGCCTGCTGCCACGCATTGGATAGGAAACCTGGAAGTAAAATTATAATGAGGTGGCTGAGTTAAAAAAAACACTGACAGATGCACTGAACATATTTCCGGGTTTCCCACGGGATATCAGACCCCCCGCTTCCAGCGCGTCTCCCAGTTAATATCAGGGCCTAAGGATCTGGTGCAAATATGTCAACCCACAGCAGGAGAAGGAACCATTTTTCTGTTGAACTCCATAGGGAAATGAAATGGCTGTTTCCTGCAAGATTTAGGATCAGCTCAAACTATATGACCTTCAGATATGCTACCCTACATAGAATTGCATAGAATGTACAGCACAGAAACAGGTCTTTTGGCCCAACTGGTCTCCTCCCACTATAATTACCTCTTGTCACCTTACCCCATATCTCTCTATTCCCTTCTCCCTTATGTATATATCAAGCTTCCCCTTAACTGGATCAGTGCGATCTGCTTCTCCACTCCACATGGGAGTGAGTTCCACATTCTCGCCGCTCTCTGTATAAAGAAATTCCTACTAAATTCTTTATTTGATCTGTTAGTAACTATTTTATATTTATACCCACAAAGGAAAACAGTTTCTCCTCATCTACCATATCAAACCCCTTTATAATCTTAAAAACCTCAGTTAGGTCTTGGTCTTCTTGCTCAGTCTTTCCTGATAATTGCATCCTCTCAATTTTAACATACTTATAAATCTTTTCTGCATGTATATATATGGTGCTTTAATATCCTTTTTGTAGTACAGAGACTAGAAATACACACAGTATTCCAAGTTCTTTTTTATTCGTTTATGGGATGTGGGTGTTGCTAGCAAGGCCAGCATTTATTGCCCATCCCTAATTGCCCTTGGGAAGGTGGTGGTGAGCTGCCTTCTTGAACCGCTGCACTCCGTGTGGTGAAGGTACTCCCACAGTGCTGTTAGGGAGGGAGTTCCAGGATTTTGACCCAGCGACGATGAAGGAACGGCGATATATTTCTAAGTCAGGAGGGTGTGTGACCCGGAGGGGAACTTGGAGGTGGTGGTGTTCCCAAGCATCTGCTGCCCTTGTCCTTCTAGGTGGAAGAGGTCGCAGCTTTGGGAGGTGCTGCTGAAGAAGCCTTGGCGAGTTGCTGCAGTGGATCTTGTAGATCTTGTCGATGAAGTATGGCCTAACCAAGCTTCTATATAAATTTAACATTATTTCCCTGCTTTTGCATGCTACAACAACAAAAACTTGCATTTATATAGCGCCTTAAATGTAATAAAATGTCCCACGGCACTTTACAGGAGTGTTATCAAACAAAATTTGACACTGAGCCACACAAGGAGATATTAGTACAGATGACTAAAAGTTTGGTCAAAGAAGTGGGTTTTAAGGAGCGTCTTAAAGGAGGAAAGAGAGGTAGAGACGCGGAGAGGTTTAGGGAGGAAATTCCAGAGCTTACAATAACTTGCATTTATATAGCGTCTTTAATGTAGTAAAGCATCCCAAGGCACTTTACAGGAGCGCTATCAAACAAAATTTGGCACGGAGCCACATAAGGAGATATTAGGGCAGACAAAGTGTATTTCCAGCATTTTCTGTTTTTATTTCAGATATCCAGCATCCACAGTATTTTGCTTTTGTATTGATAAACTGTGGTCTGATATGCAAACTGGTATAGCAGACACTTAGCCATACATTGGTTTTAACTAGATAGATAGCAGCCTGCAACAGTGGTACAAAACTGTGTCAGCTGGAATGGTACAAATGAGAGTCTCAGTGGTCAGCCTGCTTAGGAATGATATCTGTCAGTCCTCCCACGAAATGTCAGATGGCTGTGGCAAATGTTAGGGCAGGCTTAAATTCTAAATTGCTTATGAATCTGATACAGTTTCTTGTGTAGAATCTTAGTTTGATCACTCCACCCACAACTCCCCATCAAGCAGCACAGAACTGTTTGCACTTCTCAATATAATAATCCGGGTTTCATCAATGCAATCAAAATTATTCTCATTGTCAATAGATGCGCTCAAGTATTCGACAGTGGACTACGCTATCATTTCATCTGAAGGGACTGACATAGATATTTTGAAAAATTGAGGGTAAACTCTCTGTATATTTTCCCAAACCACACACAGACTGGCTGAGAGGACAGGCAGAGAGCTACAAAATGGTTACTAGGAAGTATGTTGGACTGTCCCACAAACTGTTATGATGAAAGAACAAGGAGCATACTGCTGTTCAAAATAGCTCCGATATAATGTGCTTCCCGTTTGTTACGCAATCTTCATTATCCATGTGCTCCTACCTCCCATGAAGTCTCATGGCTTCAGGTCAAACAAGGCCAAGGAAACTTTCTACTGATCATCACCTACTGCCTCCCCCTCCCTCCCCCACCCCAACTGATAATCAGTAATCCTCCATGTTGAACACCACTTGGCGGAAGCATTCAGGAAAGCATGGGTATAGAATATACTCTGGGTAAGGGACTTCTTGTGCATCATCAACAATGGCTCAGTAGTACCATTACTGATCGAGCTGGCCAAGTCTTGAAGTAAGTATTACCCTATATCAGATAGTGAGGAAATCAACATAAGGAAGTGAGCTAAAAACTCAGCTCTCTCCACAGATGCTGCCTGCCCTGCTGAGTATTTCCAGCATTTTCTGTTTTTATTTCAGATTTCCAGCATCCGATGTATTTCGCTTTTGTAAGGAAGTGAGCTACTTGATGTCATCCTCACTAACATATCTGTCCATGATAGCATTGGTAGGAGTGACCACTGCACATTCTTGTCTTCAAAATGAGGACACCCTTTATTGTGTAATGCCACACTACCATATGACAAAGTGGGACAATCTAAGGACACACCTAGCAGCTCAAAACAAGGCATGCATGAATTGCATATAATTTCAATCTGCAACCTCATGGATCAGTTATATCCCTCATTCCTCCATCACCATCAAGCCAGGATACCAACCATGATTCAATGAGGTGTATCAAAGGACATGGCAGGAGCAGGACCAGGAATACCTTAGAACGAGGCAACAATCTAGTGAAGCTACAGCTCAGGGCTATCTGCATGCTGAACATCAAAAGCACTAATCTATAGACAGAGCTAAGTGGTCTCACAACCAATGGATCAAAGTGAAGCACTGTAGCCTTACTGTATTCAGTGGTGGTCAATCAGGGAACTAATGAGAGGAGGAGGCTTCATGATCATTCCCACCCTCAACCATGGCCAAACATGAGTGCAACAGACTACTCAACCACGTGAGTGCAAGAGACAAGGCTGAACTGTTTGAAAGCAGCCAACCAAAAGTGCCAAGTGGACCATTCCATTCGGCCTCCTCACAAGGTCCCCACTATTATCAGTGCTATTGCCCACCCAATTTGGTTCACTCCATGTGACATTAAGAAGCAGCTGAGTGCATTGGACATAACAAAGGCTATGATCCCTGACAACATCCCACTTGTATAGCTGAGGACCCATGCGGCAGAAATATTTCCCCACCCACCAACCCCCGCCCCCCCCCCTCCCCCCACCCCCCACAACCACTCGGCTTCATTCCTCATTGCTATCTGGGTCCAGACATGAATACAGCTGAATGCCAGAAGAGAGGTGAGAATAGCTGCCCTTGACATTGAGGTTGTAGATAAACAAACAAGGCACCAGGAAGTCAATGTGACCAAAGGGAAAACCCACCAGTGTTTGGAGTTCTACCTGACATGAAGAAAGATGACTGTGGATGTTGGAGGTTAATCAAGACATTGCTGTAGCATTCTCAGACCAACCATCTTCAGCTACTTCATCAATGACATTTCCTCCATCATGATTTCAGGAGTGGAGCTGTTCATTGATGATTCCACACTGTTCAGACCTAATCACAATCTCTCAAATAATGAAAAATCCCATGCCAGCCTCACAGAAGGAACTGGATAACATAGAGGCTTGGGCTTTCAAGTGGCAGGTAAGTTGCAAGTTGCACTGCATAAGTCCCTGGCACTGACTATCTCCAACAAGAGAAAGCCCATCTATCTCCCATGACCTTCAGTGCCACCAATATTGCAGATTCCCCACCATCAACATCTTACCAGTCACTGTTGACCAGAAGCTGAACAGGACAGGTCATGTCAACACCGTGGCTACTAGAACAGAGCAGAGGTTGAGTACGTTGTGACAAGTGGCTCACCTCCTGACCCCTCAAAGCCTCTCCACCATCTAAAAGAATTAAGTCAGGAGTGTGAAAGAATACTCAGCACTCATCTGGAGAAAGCATTTTGCTTGATTGGTGCCCCATTACTGAACTAAACATCCACTCCCTCCACCACCAATGCGCTTTGGCTACAGTTTGCAGTATGTACAGGATGCACTACAGAAATTCACCAAACTTATTTGAACAACTACCAGCCCTGTTATATCAACACTGAGAAGGACAACAGTAGCAATGTTGTAGGAACCCCACCTCCTCCAGATTCCCCTCCAAACCGCACATCATCCTGACTTGAACGTATATTACTGTTTCGTCGTTGTCTCTGGGTCAAAACCCTGGAAGTCCCTACCTAACACCACCATGGGAACACCATCGGCAGCAATTCAAGAACCACCTTCTCAATAATAAATACGACCTCGCTAATGTCACCCATGATATTTTAACTCATTTGTAGCTCCTGACTTCAGTTCTTTCATACACTTGTTTCACCTTAAAGTGCTTTTTGTATTTCCTATCCTTTAAAGTCGGTTTATGGAATGCTTAGAAGTTCCGTTTGCAATGTTTTACTTTTTCCTTGATTCATTATTTTGTTGTCAGTGTGCTGCTGTTGCAGGTACAATTTAGTGGAAATGTACTTCTTTAATCATTTTATTTTATAATAAAATGGGGAGGGTTTAAACGAATTTGGCAGGGGGATGGGCACCAGGAAGTAGCATTAGAAAGGATAAACAAAGTGCACAAAGGATGGAAGGGACAGATAGCACTAGAGTAAGAAATAGTATGGTATTAGGTGGGGTCAGATTAAGAGAGAATACAAGAAGGTCTAAGACAGGTTTACAATGCATGTGTGTAAACGCACACAGCGTGGTAAATAAGGTTGGTAAGCTGCAGGTGCAAATAGCCACATGGGAATGTGGTGTCGTGGTGATAATGGAGACCTCGCTCAAAAAAGGGTAGGATTGGGTTTTAAATATTCCTGGATCTCAGATGTTCAGGAAAGATAGGGAAGGAAAGAAAGGAGGTGGGGTGGCAGTATTGGTTAAGGAGATGTTACAGTGCTGGAGAGAGAGGATGTCCTGGAGGAGTCAAGGACAGAATCTATTTGGTTAAAGTTAAGAAATAATAGAGGTGCCATTACACTAATAGATGTATTCTATAGGCCACCAACTAGTGGTGAAAGATATAGAGGAGCAAATTTGTG
The DNA here is from genome assembly GCA_030390025.1 of Squalus acanthias. Lineage (NCBI taxonomy): Eukaryota > Metazoa > Chordata > Chondrichthyes > Squaliformes > Squalidae > Squalus > Squalus acanthias. The sequence goes on from CM059432.1 coordinate 43,062,610, forward strand.
GGGAAATTACAGAGGGGTGCAAGAACTATAGAGTAGTAATAATGATCCTAATATAGTCTGGGATAGTATTAGTGTAAAGGGCAGGGTGGGGGGAAGAATTTCTGATGTGTGTTCAGGAAAACTTTCTTGATCAGTACGTTTCCGGCCCAACGAGGAAGGAAGCATTGCTGGATCTGGTTCTGGGGAATGAGATGGGTCAAGTGGAGCAAATGTCAGCAGGAGAACATTTAGGGAACAGTGATCATAGTATCATAAGGTTTAGATTAGCTATGGAAAAGGACAAGGAGCAATCAAGAGTAAAAATACTTAATTGGAGGAAGGCAAATTTCAGTGGGTTGAGAACGGATCTGGCCCAGGTAAATTGGAATCAAAGATTGGCAGGCAAAACTGTAATCGAACAATGGGCTGCCTTTAAAGAGGAGATGGTTTGGGTACAGTCGAGTTACATTCCCATGAGGGGAAAGGTAGGGCAACCAAAGTCAGAGCTCCCTGGATGATGAAAGAGATAGAGAGTAAGATGAAGCAGAAAAAGATGATAGATGTCAGGTTGAGCATACAAGTGAGAATCAGGCTGAATATAGAGAGTTCAGAGGGGAAGGGAAAAAGAAAATAAGAGGGACAAAGAGAGAGTAGTAGAATAGATTGGCAGCTAATATAAAAGGGAATTCAAAAGTCTTCTATAAGCATATAAATAATAAACGGGTAGTAAGAGGAGGGGTGGGGCCGATTAGGGACCAAAAAAGAAACCTACGCATGGAGGCAGAGGGCATGGCTGAGGTACTAGAGTACTTTGCATCTGTCTTCACCAAGGAAGAAGATGCTGCCAAAGTCATAGTGAAAGAGGAGGTAGTGGAGATACTGAATGAGATAAAAATTGATATAAAGGAGGTACTAGCAAGGCTGTCTGTACTTAAAGTTGATAAGTCACCAGGACTGGATGGGATGCATCCTAGGATGCTGAAGGAGGTTAAGGAGGAAATCACGGAGGTACTGACATAATCTTCCAATCCTCCTTAGCTACGGGGGTGGTGCCAGAGGACTGGAGAATTGCAAATGTTACACCCTTGTTCAAAAAAGGGTGCAAGGATAAACCCAGCAACTACAGGCCAGTCAGTTTAACCTCGGTAGTGGGGAAGCTTTTAGAAATGATAATCAGGGACAAGTGTGGATAAATTAAGGATTTGTTAAAGGCAAATCGTGTTTAACTAACTTGATTGAGTTTTTTGATGAGGTAACAGAGAGAGTTGATGAGGGCAATGCGGTTGACATGGTGTACAGGGGTATATGGATTTTCAAAAAGGCATTTGATAAAGTTCCACATAATAGACTTGCCAGCAAAGTTGAAGCCCATGGAATAAAAGAGATAGTGGCAGCATGGATATGAAATTGGCTAAGTGACAGGAAACAGAGAGTAGTGGTGAACGGTTGTTTTTCGGACTGGAGGAAGATATACAGTGGTGTTCCTCAGGGGTCGGTACTAGGACCAATGCTTTTCTTGACATATATTAATGACTTGGACTTGAGAGTACAGGGCACAATTGCAAAATTTGCAGATGGCACAAAACTTGGAAGTAAAGTGAACAGTTTTTTTTAAATTTGTTTATGGGATCAGGGCGTCGCTGGCAATGCCAGCATTTATTGCCCATCCCTAGTTGCCCTTGAGAAGGTGGTGGCGAGCCGCCTTCTTGAACCGCTGCAGTCCGTGTGGTGATGGTACTTCCACAGTCCTGTTAGGTAGGGAGTTCCAGGATTTTGACCTAGCGACGATGAAGGAACAGTGATATAGTTCCAAGTCAGGATGGTGTGTGACTTGGAGGGGAACTTGGAGGTGGTGGTGTTCCCATGTGTCTGCTGCCCTTGTCCTTCTGGGTGGAAGAGGTTGCGGGTTTGGGAGGTGCTGCCAAAGAAGCTTTGGCGAGTTGCTGCAGTGCATCTTGTAGATGGTACACACTACAGCCACGGTACGCCGGTGGTGGAGGGAGTGAATGTTTAAGGTGGTGGATGGGATGCCAATCAAGCGGGCTGCTTTGTCCTGGATGGTGTTGAGCTTCTTGAGTGTTGTTGGAGCTGCACTCATCCAGGCAAGTGGAGAGTATTCCATCACACTCCTTACTTGTGCCTTGTAGATGGCGGAAAGGCTTTGGGGAGTCAGGAGGTGAGACACTCGCCGCAGAATACCTAACCTCTGACCTGCTCTTGTTGTCACAGTATTTATGTGGCTGGTCCAGTTAAGTTTCTGGTTAATGGTGACCCCCAGGATGTTGATAGTGGGGGATTCGGTGATGGTAATGCCATTGAATGTCAAGGGGAGGTGGTTAGACTCTTGCTTATTGGAGATAGTCATTGCCTGGCACTTCTGTGGCGCGAATGTTACCTGCCACTTAACAGCCCAAGCCTGAACGTCGTCCAGGTCTTGTTGCATGCGGGCATTATCTGAGGAGTTGTGAATGGCGCTGAACACTGTGCAGTCATCAGCGAACAACCTCATTTCTGACCTTATGTTGGAGGGAAGGTCGCTTATGAAGCAGCTGAAGATGGTTGGACCTTGGACACTGCCCTGAGGAACTCCTGCAGCGATGTCCTGGGGCTGTAATGATTCACCTTCAACCACCACAACCATCTTCCTTTGTGCTAGGTATGACTCCAGCCAGTGGAGTGTTTTCCCCCTGATTCCCATTGACTTCAGTTTTACTAGGGCTCCTTGATGCCAGACTCGGTCAAATGCTGCCTTGATGTCAAGGGCAGTCACTCTCACCTCACCTCTGGAATTCAGCTCCTTTGTCCATGTTCGGACCAAGGCTGTAATGAGGTCGGGAGCAGAGTAGTCTTGGCGGAACCTAAACTGGGCATCAGCGAGCAGGTTATTGGTGAGTAAGTGCCGCTTGATAGCACTGTCGATGACACCTTCCATCACTTTGCTGATGATTGAGAGTAGACTGATGGGGCGGTAATTGGCCGGGTTGGATTTGTCCTACTTTTTGTGAACAGGACATACCTGGGCAGTTTTCCACATTGTCGGATAGATGCCAGTGTTGTAGCTGTACTGGAACAGCTTGGCTAGAGGCGCGGCTAGTTCTGCAGCACAAGTCTTCAGCTCGATAGCCAGGATGTTGTCGGGGCCCATAGCCTTTGCTGTATCCAGTGCGCTCAGCCATTTCTTGATATCATGTGGAGTGAATCGAATTGGCTGAAGACTGGCTTCTGTGATGGTGGGGACCTCGGGAGTAGGCCGATATGGATCATCCACTCGGCACTTCTGGCTGAAGTTGGTTGCAAATTCTTCAGCCTTGTCTTTTGCACTCACGTGCTGGGCTGCACCATCATTGAGGATGGGGATATTCTTGGAGCCTCCTCCTCCCGTTAGTTGTTTAATGGTCCACCAACATTCACGACTGGATATGGCAGGACTGCAAAGCTTTGATCTGATCCGTTGATTGTGGGATCGCTTAGCCCTGTCTATAGCATGCTGCTTCCACTTTTTAGCATGCATGTAGTCCTGTGTTGCAGCTTCCCCAGGTTGGCACCTAATTTTTATGTACGCCTGGTGCTGCTCCTGGCATGCTCTTCTACACTCGTTGTTGAACCAGGGTTGGTCCCCTGGCTTGGTGGTAATTGTAGAGTGAGGGATATGCCGGGCCATGAGGTTACAGATTGTTGTGGAATACAATTCTGCTGCTGCTGATGGCCCACAACACCTCATGGATGCCCAGTTTTGAGCTGCTAGATCTGTTCTGAATCTATCCCATTTAGCACGGTGGTAGTGTCACACAACACGATTGATGGTGTTCTCAGTGTGAAGACGGGACTTCGTCTCCACAATGACTGTGCGATGGTCACTGCTGCCAATGCTGTCATGGAGGAGGATAGTGCTAGAATTCAAGAAGATAGAGACAGGCTGGTGAAATGGGTGGACACGTGGCAGATGAAATTTAACGCACAAAAGTGCAAAGTGATACATTTTGGCAGGAAGAACGAGGAGAGGCAATATTAACTAAAGTGTACAATCCTAAAGGGGGTGCATGAACAGAGAGACCTGGGGGTATATGTGCACAAGTCGTTGAAGGTGGCAGGACAGGTTGAGAAAGCGGTTAAAAAAGCATACGGGATCCTGGGCTTCATAAATAGAGGCATAGAGTACAACAGCAAGGAAACTATGATGAACCTTTATTAAACACTGGTTCGGCCTCAACTGGAGTATTGTGTCCAATTCTGGGCACCGCACTTTAGGAAGGATGTGAAGGCCTTGGAGAGGGTGCAGAAAAGATTTACGAGAATGATTCCAGTGATGAGGGACTTCAGTTATGTGGATAGACTGGAGAAGCTGTGGTTGTTATCCTTAGAGCAGAGAAGGTTGAGGAGACTTGATAGAGGTGTTCAAAATCATGAGGGGTCTAGACAGAGTAGATAGAGAGAAACTGTTCCCGTTGGTGGAAGGGTAAAGAACCAGAGGACACAGATTTAAGGTGATTGACAGAAGAACCAAAGGCGACATGAGGAAAAACTTTTTTACGCAGTGAGTGGTTAGGATCTGTAATGCACTGCCTGAAGGGGTGGTGGAGGCAGACTCAATCGTGGTGTTCAAAAGGGAATTGGATAAGTACATGAAGGAAAAAAAATTGCAGGGCTATGGGGAAAGGGCAGGGGAGTGGGACTAGCAGAAGTGTTCTTGCAGAGAGCCGGCACGGGCTCGACGGGCCAACTGGCCTCCTTCTGTGCTGTAACCATTCTATGATTCTATGATTCTACAGTGCCTTGACATTATTTCAGACCAAATGTTGACTGGAATCAACATTGGAATTTTCAATGAAACATCTCTGTTGTTCCAACTCCACATTCTGAACTCATTTGTTTTTGATATAAAACATTAATGATTATTGGCAATTGGAGACTTGGAATGTGAGTACTTGATAGCACCAAAAAGGAAAAATCTACTGCTGTGCATTTTATTTCTATGCACTCATAAATGTAGAATCATTACCCATTTTTAATATAAACATTATTAAAAGATTCATTTTCTGATATTAATTTTCCATCACCATCTCAAGCACTGCTGGTAAATCACATAAAGAAACTGCCGAATTCTGCCTTTGTATTGATTGACCAGAAACGAGTTTTAGTTGTCTGACATTTTAATCACAAAACTGTTTCATAACTGTTCTCTCATGATTGTGAAACTTCATATAATGCATTTTTGCTGCAAAAAATTGTATCTGAGCAAACTTTATTAATTTCATATATCAAGTTCAGAGTAGCCATCTGTTCACTCTGTGCTAGCTTCTGCCTCCATCTGTCCTGCTTCTTTTGCTTCTCTGATGGCAAGGGCTCAGATGATGGGGAAGTTTAGCTCTGACTTTTTATTTGTCACTCATCATAAGCCAGCTGCACGTATTTAATAAACAGCCTGCTGCAACTGGTGTTGTTGAATTTCAATCTCTACGGCTCTTTATCCTGTAAATAGACTAGGATTCCAGATTGCATGTTGCATACACTGAGCTCTACTTTACGAGCTCTAATTTGACTGCCACTGCAATCTCATAAATATGGATTAGTCAGTACATGTCCTAGATATTATTAGAAACTGAACTGTACAGACGGACCTTGAATTCCAGGTGGGAATCATAATACAAATTGGGAATGCTAGGCGCAATATGCTCATCTTTGCATGAGACGTAGAGAAGTGAAAAATGTAAATAAAAATAATTTGTGAAATATAAATATGAAGAATATGGCCAGAAGTGATATTCTAATTAAAATCTTCATACCTCTTCTGGCTTCTTTGTAGTCAACATCGTAAGTCGAGACCTTTTATCTTATCTTCTCTCACCGCGAACCATAACCTGTTCTATTTATGTTGCATATTTAGAATGTATATTTAAACACAAATTTGTAGCTGATGTCAGCCAGGCTGGCTGTAGGATGCTACAATTAACTGGGTTAAGGAGGGGGGAAATCAGCCTGTTAGCCCATTCCTGATCCCTATCCAGTGATTGGGTTTGGCCATGATGCTCCCTTGGTTAAATATTCTGTCTACGCTCACTGTCTGGGTTCACATGTGAAGATGCCATTTGGGTAAAGTATGGAGAGCAGCCAGTACCTGTGAAGTCATACACCAGATTGAGTCACTGCCATGAAGAGAGGAAGGGAGTTGGAAAAAAAAAGTAATTGCATTCAAGCCATATTTGTTTTTATCACCTTACAAAAGTAGAGCTACAAAAATACTGACCATTTCTTAGCCTACACATGTTTTATATATTACAAGAAAAAATAATTTATCTTTAGCTATGTATGTAGGAAAAAGAACAGCATTATCGATTGGGAATGGTAGGTGCATCTATCCCAGACCACATTGTCATTGGCAACATTTGAGAATGTAACTTTCTGATCGAAAAAAAAGCCAATTTAAAAAAAAGAAATGAACAGAGACTCTCACATAAATCATTACAGCCTCCATTTGTGCAAACTAGCTATTAGATAGAAATTTAGGGATCAAACATTTGTGGCCATAACTGGCAGGAGTGTAGCAGAAGTTCTGCAAATTAGTCCAGGACCATGGCTTTCCCTGCAGTTTCTGCTGGACCCTGTTCGAGATGGAACCTCCAACCACTTCAAACAAGGTCAGTGGCATAGGAGGGGGTATAGCTCGGAACGGGTTCTCCCAGGCTGGGGTTTCCACGGTGGTGGTCTGGTAAAGCCGATACGCCTAGCGAAAGTTGGCATATCAGCCACCGGAATGGTACATGTAAGGCCCATTTAAGGGTCCAGGCCTTGATTGTCACCTGGAAACCTGTATAGGGCAGGTAGAATTTTAAGATTAAGGGGTCCAAATGGTATCTTTGTAAGGGGAGGAGGCACTGCCCTGGACTTGGTACACTTGGCCTAGGACATGGATGCCATCCCCATACCCCACAAACCTTGGCAGGGTTAGCACCAAATGTGACAGTTGGCACATCTACCACATACACCAGGAAGCTGGGGTGCAGATTTTAAGCCTCATCGTGTCTAATTCTGATTGTTTCAGGTGTGATGGTGAATTATGATTACTCCATATTTGTTAAGCTTCAGTTCAATGGATATTGGAACTGTGTACTTTGCTGTAGACAGTTTAAAATGTGACCAACCTTTAAAGAATTATTTATTTTGCTCAGTCGTATTCATTTTTGTCTGAGCCAAATTCAGCTTTTCTGGATTCTTCTAATTTATTCTCAAAATCAGCACTGTTTTGTTCTCTATCAGTGACAGATTATATTCAGCAAGTGATTCCTTAAAATCATATATTTGGAGCTTTGAGAAAGATTTCTTCTCTAGTGCTAACATCAGCATGAGGACCTTGGTAAAAAGAAAGACTTGCATTTATATAGCGCCTTTCACGACCACTGGACGTTTCAAAGCGCTTTACAGCCAATGAAGTACTTTTGGAGTGTAGTCACTGTTGTAATGTGGTACATTTATTTACTGGTGGAAAGTGAAATAACCACCATCAAATGGGTCTGCAGAAACATTTGGCACGCTTCTATGATGCTAGCATTCTATTTTGGTTGGAACATGGGAGGAAGAAAGAGGTAAAAATGAAGCAGGAAGCTAAAATAATGAATCAACCCTATACCTGCAATGGGCTAAATTAAAAATATTTAAATATTCCAAAGTGCTCAAAGACGTGCCAGAATGTATGGTCTGCAATTTAGTTTTTCTAACATGAGATTGGTGGATTGGCACCACCAATCTCATTATATGTTGGGAAAAACCAACTGCCCCATGAGAAATATTAACAGTGTAATACTTAGCATATAATTATAGTACAACTTTATATTTTCAGTGATGTGGAAGTTCCAATATAGGTCCCAACCTAACTCAATATTCAGGAAGGACAGGCAAAAAGGGAAAGGAGGTGGGGTAGCATTGCTGGTTAAAGTGGAGATTAACACAATAGTAAGGAACGATATTAGCTCTGATGATGTGGAATCTGTATGGGTAGAGCTGAGAAATACCAAGAGGCAGAAAACGTTAGTGGGAGTTGTATACAGACCCCCAAACAGTAATGCTGAGGTTGGGGATGGAATTAAATGGGAAATTAGAGACGCGTGCAATAAGGGCACAGCAGTTATCATGGGTGACATTAATCTACATATAGATTGGGCTAACCAAATTAGTAACAATACTGTGAAGGAGGAATTCCTAGAGTTTATACGGGATGGTTTCCTGGACCAATATGTCGAGGAACCAACTAGAGATCAGGTCATCTTAGACTGGGTGTTATGTAATGAGAAAGGATTAATTAGCAATCTTGTTGTGCAAGGCCCCTTGGGAGAGAGCGATCATAACATGATAGAATTCTTCATTAAGATGGAGAGTGAAGTAGTTGACTCAGAGACTAGGGTCCTGAATTTAAATAAAGGAAACTACGATGGTACGAGGCGCGAGTTGGCTAGGATGGATTGGGATGCATTACTTAAAAGGTTGACGGTGGATAGGCAATGGCAAACATTTAAAGATCGCATGGATGAACTACAGAATTTGTTCATCCCTGTTTGGCATAAAAATAAAACAAAACAGGTGACTCAACCGTGGCTAACAAGGGAAATTAGGGATAGCATAAGATCCAAGGAGAGGACATATAAATTGGCCAGAAAAAGCAGCAAACCTGAGGATTGGGAGCAGTTTAGGATTCAGCAAAGGAGGACAAAGGGATTAATTAAGAGGGGGAAAATAGAATATGAGAGTAAGTTTGCAGGGAACATAAAAACTGACTTAAAAGCTTCTATAGATATGTGAAGAGAAAAAGATTGGTGAAGTCAAGCGTAGGTCCCTTGCAGTCAGAATCAGGGGAAATTTATAATGGGGAACAAAGAAATGGCAGACCAATTAAATACATACTTTGGTTCTGTCTTCACAAAGGAGGACACAAATAACCTCCCAGAGATGTCGGGGAACAGAGGTCTAATGAGAGGGAGGAACTGAAAGAAATCAGTATTTGTAGGGAAATGGGGTTCGGGAAATTGACGGGATTGAAGGCCAATAAATCCCCAGGGCCTGATAATCTACATCCTAGGGTACTTAAGGAAGTGGCCCTTGAAATAGTAGATGCATTGCTGGTCATCCTCCAAAATTCTATAGACTCTGGAACAGTTCCCATGGATTGGAGGGTAGCTAATGTAACCCCACTATTTAAAAAAGGTGATAGAGAGAAAACGGGGAATTATAGACCGGTAAGCCTGACATCGGTAGTGGGCAAAATGCTAGAGTCCATTATAAAAGATGTAATAGCAGAGCACTTGGAAAACAGTGACAGGATCGGACAAAGTCAACATGGATTTACAAAAGGTAAATCATGCTTGACTAATCTACTGGAATTTTTTGAGGATGTAACTGATAGAATAGATAAGGGAGAACCAGTGGATGTGGTGTATTTGGACTTTCAGAAGACTTTCGATAAGGTCCCGCATAAGAGATTAGCATGCAAAGTTAAAGCACATGGGATTGGGGGTAAGGTACTGACTTGGATAGAGAACTGGTTGGCAGACAGGAAGCAAAGAGTTGGAATAAATGGGTCTTTTTCCGAGTGGCAGGCAGTGGCACTGTGGGGTACCGCAGGGATCGGTCCTAGGACCCCAGCTATTCACTATATATATTAATGATCTAGACGAGGGAACTAGATGTAATATCTCCAAGTTTGCAGATGACACAAATCTGGGTGGGCGTGTGTGCTGTGAGGAGGATGCAGAGAAACTCCAGTATGATTTGGACAGGTTGGGTGATTGGGCAGATGCATGGCAGATGCAGTATAATATGGATAAATGCAAGGTTATCCACTTTGGTGCAAAAACAGGAAGACAGATTATTATCTGAATGGCAATAGATTGGGAAAAGGGGAAGTGCAACGAGACCTGGGTGTCCTTGTGCACCAGTCGCTGAAGGTAAGCATGCAGGTGCAGCAGGTGGTTAAGAAGGCAAATGGTATGTTGGCCTTCATAGCGAGAGAATTCAAGTACAGGAGCAAGGATGCCGTGCTGCAGTTGTACAGGGCATTGGTGAGACCACACCTTGAGTATTGTGTACAGTTTTGGTCGCCTTATCTGAGGAAGGATGTTCTTGCCATGGAGGGAGTGCAGCGAAGATTCACCAGACTGATACCTGGGATGGCAGGAATGACGTATGAAGAGAGATTGGGTCGATTAGGCTTATATTCGCTAGAGTTTAGAAGAATGAGAGGGGATCTCATTGAAACTTATAAAATTCTACAGACAGACAGACTAGATGCAGGAAGGATGTTCCCGATGGCAGGGGAGTCCAGAACCAGGGGTCACAGTCTAACGATAAGGGTTAAGCCATTTAGGACTGAGATGAGGAGGAATTTCTTCACCCAGAGAGTGGTGAACCTGTGGAATTCTCTACCACAGAAGGCAGTTGAGGCCAATTCATTAAATATATTCAAGAAGGAGTTAGATATATTTCTTAAGGCTAAAGGGATCAAGGAATATGGGGAGAAAGCAGGGACAGGGTACTGAATTTGGATGATCAGCCATGATCTCATTGAAGGGCGGAACAGGCTCGAGGGGCCGAATGGCCTACTCCTGCTCCTATCTTCTCTGATTCTATGTTTCTATGTTTCAAGGTGTGAGATTGCCTGGAGCTGGGCAGTCTTACCTTACTTGCATTTTGACATCCGATGGAGTCTAACTGAATTGTGATGTCAAACTGGGTTTACAAAGTCTATTCGACCTCCTGGATACTTAATACATTTACCTAGACCTTACTTAAATGTATGGAGAGTGTGCTCACTCTTGGCTGCGATCTTGACATTTAAAATTTAACATCCTGGAATGAAGCTCTGCAAGCTTGCATTTGAAGAGCTGTCTCCTGAATCTGACTGTCTGGATTACAGCCAGGAAGTAGCAGAAAGCAAGTTACTGCCTGATGCGATTGGACACTGTAGCTCCCTTCTTGATATTGTTAGCTACAGTAAAACTGTGCCAGAAAAACATTGTGGTAACTGTGTTCATATTTTGTTTTTGTAACAAAGGAATGCATAATATTTGCACCATAAATACGTGGATGTTTCAGCATAACTTCAATGGGAGTCTGCCAGAATGGACTGAAACTAGGCTGGATCCAGACCTTTGATTGAAATTTCCTCAATGGCCTGTGGGGAGTGGAGCCTTCACACACTCTAAACTTGGCCATCGGCGTAGGAGGGGGCCGGGGGGGCAGGTCCAGGGACTCCTTGCTTCAAGAGATTTCACATCCAAGGCCCTCAGAGGTACATCTGGTCAAGTATACTGACCAACCATACACATAAGTAGGAATCACCTGGGGGCACAGGCCAGGATCATGATCTGGACCTCTTAAGAATAATAGTTTTTCTGTAGAAAAATTATTCTACAGCGGCTCCCCTGAACAGGCACTTTTTGCTCGGACTTTTTGACCTCTTTAGCAGATGCCCTAGATGCGTCATTAGAGGCATGGGTGCCTGCCATTAGCAGCCAAATTAGGGAATCTCCCATCGATTCCAGGAGGTCCACCAGGGTCAGCAGCAGAGGTTCTTGGTGGGCGCAGCTCGCCTTGACCGGATGCACCTCACTTTACTTTTAGCAGTTTTTCATATATTATAACTTTGTTTTTCATCAGCGAGCAACGCCAGATAATTCTTCTTTATTTTCCTTACATAATTGTTTTTATAAATTTACAAAGCATTATATTATGAGTGATGCTGATGCTTCTGTACCAAACTTTAAAATTGTATCTTCGCTGTTGAAACATTTTCAAAATTTCATGTCAACTTGAAATGATGCATCTGGGGTGCAAGAGCACGGGTCATAGGATCTACAGTGATTGGTCTCTGAAGAGCAGTGGGAGGAAATTTGGAATGGGCACATCTGGTATCCATCCACCAAGGACAGTCAACTTAAATGAATCTATTTCTTCTATCTTTACCTTATTTGGTTTTAAGCCATATTTGCTTGCATGTATCTTTTCTCTACTCAAACAACTGCGGTAAGCAGGGGTCTTCGTACCATATATTTTAGAGCACTATGAAGATCAAACCTTTTGGCAAAGGAGGTTGGCAAGTATCCAGGAAACCACAGGGGAGAAGTTCCTTCTGTTGGGGCTGCCTCTACGGGAGGTTGTAACCAACAAATCCTGAAAGCTGATTCAACTAATGTTGATGATGGCACGCAGGTGCATTCCTGGCAGATGGAGGAATGAGAATTTCCACCCCCAACGATAAACATTTGTCTCTGTGCACTTACGGAGATTGCCACAATAGAGAACATCACACATTCTTTGCCCTTGAGACAGAATATGCTTTTTTTTAGAAAATTGTCTGCTTTTCAGGTCACGGTGAAAGTACAAATCATAGTCAACTACAGATAAAGGAAGCTGTTTGACTTATGAATTTTCATTGTTTTAGAGAAAGATTGTAATGGTGGCACATTGGAGTTGGCGTTCCTTATGAAATTGAACCAGCAGTGGGAAGAAGGTTGATAACTTAATAACGATGAAACTAAAGGTTGGAGGGAGTCATAAGGGCTGGTTTCAACTGCCGGTGGAGAGCGGTCGGGAGGCCGGCAGTGTGCTCTCGTCGCCCGAACGTTCTTTGCCAGATGGCACAAGCCATTTCGAGGTTAAGGCCTCATTACAATTCAATTGGGTGCCAAGCGGGAGGGAGGGCGGGAAATCGACTGGCTCTCATGCTTAACAGACCAACAGTCAAAGCCTGGGGAGGGGGTGAGGGGGTAATCCTGGCAGTGGACCTCGGACGGATCAAAAAGGAGGAGTTTCCTTGCTCCACAGATTTTTTTTTAGCTATTTCCTTGGCTTTGTAAGGTAAGGCCGCTCACCACCAGGTACAAATGGACGAAGCGTGCCCAGCGCATGCTCCGCCGATTTGTACCTCAAAATTGCAATTGGACCCCAATTTGCCTAATTTAATGAGGGTCCCGCTTGATTCAGGTGGGTGTCAGGGCCACCCTTGTAAAGGCCCTAGCCAAAATGGCGGCAGTCAGGATCGGAGCAGGAACAGGGTAGTAAGTGTAGCACTCCAATTTTAGGGCCACTACTGTCCCGTTACCACCTGGCAGACCAAGTTAAAATCAGTTCTGTGGTTCTTTGAACTTTAGAGCTCCCACTCACTTTGAAGCTTTAGGGGCTAGCTCTAGAGCCAAAAATAATGAGGAGAAGAGGGTCATGTCTCTTAAACTTATGGCTGTGAATTTAAAACTGGCACCTTTATCCGGATCAGGGGTATCTGGACAGTTGAAGGGAGTAGATGATATGGATACGCCACAGTGATAGGAGACGTTGAGGTGTCCACATCCATCTCTTCGGGGTGTAAATTATTTTCTTTCTTTCAGTCTATACTTAGAATCATAGAATCGTACAGCACAGAAGGGGGCCAGTCAGCCTGTCGTGCCTGTTCCAGCTCTTTGAAAGAACAATTCAATTTAGTCCCACACCCCAGCTTTTTCCCCATAACCCTTCAAATTAGTTCTCTTCAAATACATGTCTAATTGTCTTTTGAAAGTTCCTATGGAATCTGATTCCACCACCCTTTCAGGTACTGCGTTCCTGATCATAACAACCCTCTGTGTGAAATAATTTCTTCTCATTTCCTCTTATCGAATTTTTTTAAATCTATGACCTCTGCTTACCGACCCACTTGCCAGAGGAAACAGTTCCTCCCTACTTGCTCTATCAAAACCCCTCGTGATTTTGAACACCTCTATCACCTCTCCTCTTAAACTTCTCGGCTCTAAGGAGAACAAACCCAGCTGCTTCAGTCTCTCCACATAACAGTAGTCCTTCATCCATGGTATCATCCTAGTGAATCTCTTCTGCACCCTCTGTAAGGCCTTGATATCCTTCCTAAAGTGTGGTGCCCAAATTGAACACAAAACTCCAGCTGACGCCTAACCAGTGTTTTCTAAAGGTTTAACATAACTTCCTCATTTTTGTACTCTATGGGGGGGAGTTTTAACCCCAAAAATCGGGTGGGTTTGGGTGGGGTGGGAAGTTAAAGTGGTAGAAATCTGAATCCGGCCCCCAACTTGTCTCCAACTCGCCCACGTTTGGTTTTAACGGAGGTGGAACGGAGGGCGGGTGGCCAACCCACTCCCAGGAGGCGGCTTGGCACTTTAAATATTATAATGAGGCTGCATGCCTCATTTGGAAGCACCATTTTAAATTTAACTCTGTGTGGCCAGGTTTCCCAGGCTTTGGGAACCTGACAGCCAAAGGAAGGCGAGGACTGCTGGATCCAGGAAGTAAGTGCCTTTCCACTTACCTACTGGATCCAGCGTCCCTGCCTCACCAACTCCCCACGATCGAACACCCCCCACGACCCTCCCCACCCGAGGCCTCCAATCTCCCCTATGAGGCCTCCGATCCCCACCCCCACAACGTGGCCTCCAACCCCTCCACCCCCCACAAGGCCTCCCATCTCCGATCCCCCTCTGGCCATCCGATTCCTGGACCCGACTCCCCCTTCCGCCCTTTGATTCCCTGGCCCCTGATCCTCCTCTGGCCTCTGAATCCTGACCTCTGATTCCCCTTCTGGCCCACCAATCCTGGCCTTCTGACCCTACCCACCCCGCCACCCAATCCGAGCCTTCCGACACCCCAACAGCCTTCCGACCACCCCCCGATCTCCAACTCACCCGATGATCCCGGTCTTCCAACCTCTCGCCCTGGCCTTCCGAGCCCCTCCGATCCTGGCCTTCCAACCCCACCCCTGATCTCGACCTATCCCTCCCTCCTTCTTCTCTGCTCCCCAGCTGCGGCCTGGTGCCGCAGGCCTACATGGCTGACAGCCAGCCAGGCTCTCAATCTGGCTGGCTGCAGAGGTGAAACAGAGATAAAAAATGTTCATCAGGCCCAACCATTAAATTCGGCAGGGTCTGAGGGAGACTCATTCTCCCAGGTTTCCCGACCATAATCCAGTCCCCGCCCCCCCCCCCACCTCCAAGTTAAAATCCTCCCCTATGCCTCTATTACTAAAGACAAGGATCCCATATGCTTTATTAATCGCCTTCTCGACTTGTCCTGCCACCTTCGAAGATTTGTGTACATACACCCCCAAGTCTCTCTGTTCCTGCACCCCTTTTCAAATTGTATAATTTAGTTAACATTGCCTCTCCTCGTTCTTCCTACCAAGATGTATCACTTCACCCTTCGCTGCGTTAAATTTCATCTGCCATGTGTCTGCCCATTTCACCAGTCTGTCTATGTCCTCCTAAGTTTGTTACTATCCTCCTCATTGTTAACTACATTTCTGAGTTTCATGTCATCTGCAAACTTTGAAATTATGCCCTGTATACCCAAGTCCAGGTCATTAATATATATCAAAAAGAGCAGTGGCCCAATACCAACCTCTGGAGAACACCACTGCATACTTCCCTCTGGTGAGAAAAACAACCGTTCATCACTACTCTCTGCTTTCTGTCCCTTAGCCAATTTCACATCCACTTTGCCACTGTCCCTTTAATCCTATGGGCTTTTATTTTGCAAACAAGTTTATTATGTAGTACTTTATCAAACGCCTTTTGAAAGTCCATATACAGAACATCAACCGCACTATCCTCATCAACCCTCTCCATTGCTTCATCAAAGAACTTAATCAAGTTAGTCAAACACGATTTGCCTTTAAAAAATCCATGCTGACTTTCATTTATTAGCCCATACTTTTCCAAATGCCAGTTAATTTTGTCCTGGGTTATTGTCTCTAAGGGGGTGATTTTGCTAATGGAGGCGGGACTGCTGCTTGTCGGGTTTTAGTCCCGCCTCCATCGACTTGTGGCCAACCCACACTATTTTCCCTTGAGTGACCTTGTTAAGCCCGCCCAGCGGGCTTAGCAGGCCAATTAAGGGGAAGCTCTTTACAGAGAACGTCAGCGTATGACGTTTCATCTGTCAAAAATTTTTGACAGATAAATTGTCATCGTTAAACAGCTTTGAGAAGCTGTCAAACACTGTTTGTTTGGTGAGTCCTTGTACGCAAGGCTCACCAAACCTATTTTGTGAGCAGAAAGCAGATGGCTGTTGCATCGGAGAATGCAGCAGCCATTCTGTCATCTCTGCCATTGAGATGCCGGAGCCATCGCATCCCCAACGATTGAAGCCTGCAGGAAGAAACAAAGGTAAGGAAACTTTTTGTATCACTTTTCACTCATCTCACATACTTACCTCTCCACACTTGCACCCATCACTCACCTCCACAGCGCACTTTTGGACCCCTCCGACCCCCGCAGACCCACTGCTTGCCTCACTGACCCTGGCGGGGTTTCCTGACGTCGGGAAGCCCGCACCTCTGATGGAAAAATGGGGATAATCCTCTTAACTACCTGTTAACAGGCAGTTAAGTGGCTATAATCCCCTTCCCGCCCCCAGGAGACGGGAACCTGGCGCGGGTCAGGTACCCACCTCCTGGGAAGATGGCACGGAGGCGGGTTGTGGGTGGGATGGGTACCCACCCCCAGATTCTGCCATTTTCCCGGCAGTCCCGCTTCCAAACCCGCCTCCCCAGGGCTGACAAAATCGCCTCCTAAATGTTTCCCCACCACCGACGTTAAGCTGACTGGCCTGTAATTGCCAGCTTTATTCCTCTCCCCTTTTTTGAATAGGGATGTAACATTTGCTATCCCCCAGTCCTCTGGCACCACCCTCATATCAATGAAGGATTGGAAGATTGTGGCCAAAGCCTCCGCAATTTCAACCCTTACTTCCCTCAGTAATCTAGGATGCATCCCAGCTGGACTGGAAGACTTTTCAACTTTGTGGACTTCCTCTTTATCTTTTTATTCTGTGCAACATTGCTACTACCTTTGAATTCTCTTCCCCAAAGAGCTGTGGATGCTCAGTTGTTGAGTATATTCAAGGCTGAGATAGATTTTTGGACTCTAGAGGAATCAAAGGATATGGGGATAGGGCAGGAAAGTGGAGTTGAGGTCAAAGATCAGCCATGATCTTACTGAGACTCGAGGGGCCATATGGCCTACTCCTGCTCCTAATTCTTATCTTCTTATATTCTTATGTACCTCCTCCTTTGCTGCTACATTGGCAGCATCCTCTTCTCTGGTGAAGACAGATGCAAAGTACTCATTTAATACCTCAGCCATGACTTCTGCCTTCTCAAGAATATTTCCATTTTGGTCCCAAATTGACCCTACCCTTCCTTTGACTACCCTTTTACTATTTATATGTTTATAAAAGACTTTTGGGTTCCCTTTTATGTTAGCCGCTAATCTATTCTCATATTCTCTCTTTGCCCCTCTTATTTCCTTTTTTATATCTCCTCTGTACTTTCTATATTCAGCTTGGTGAATGTACCTGGTCATTCTCTCATTGTTGTTTATGGGACCTTACCATGCTCAAATTGGCTGCCATATTTCCCTACATTACCACAGTGACTACACTTCAAAAGTGCTTCATTGGCTGTGAAGCACTTTGCGACATCTTGAAGTCATGAAAGGCGCTATATAAATGCAAATTCTTTCCTCTTGTTTTACGTCTAGAACTCCATGTTCAGTTTCACTTGTGCTGTATTGTCAGTTTTTAATTGTATTCCAACATCCACTCTAATGATAGAACAGCATCCAGACAATGTGTGGACCCCTTATGTTGCTATGGAAACTGCTAACAATCACCAATGTAAAAGCACAGAATTAAGAAAAAAAATTGTTATAATGCACCTTCATGGCCAAAAACCCTTAAAACTGAATGTTTACTTCACAAACAAATGCTTCAGCGGTCGTTGCAAGGTTACTTAGCATCACCTCAGCTACATTTGATGCAGCATTTAATCCATGATTCCAAAAGGTATCATATCTATATTATTATAGTAGTGTCATGGCATATTTCTCAACCCTCCGTTGGTATTGAATTTCTGAAGCATAATGTGGAGACTTTCCATGAAACAATTTGCAATTTAAAAAACATATGCAACTTGAAGTACAAATAGCAGTCAAGATGAACAATGGGAAAATGCTGATTTATATTTCTCTCTTGAGGATTATCCAATTGGCGTGTGATTCCAATGTTCTAAGTTATAGCATCATCCTTAATAGTGAATGCTAAATCTGTATTTTGCTAGTCATCTATCCTCAATCATTTCAGAGAACCCTTTTGTTTCCAGAACTAAAAAGTGACTGATTAACTTACGTGCAGTAATTTGCAAATAAATTGTGGTTCAATTTCTGATTAGGAATAAAAAATCTTGTCATACAGACCTCCCATAAAGTATTTTGTTTATAATCATTATTCACTTTCAAAAAGCAAAACATTATTAAGTTTTATTAGGTTGGAAAACCTTGAGTACACAATATTTTTTTAATCTCTACAAATAACTGATGACTTTTTTCACGTGGAACATGCAAATGTTGGCACAGAATATTGGAATACCAATGGGCTACACCACTGTGATGCCAATTTGTACCCCACACTGCTGAATTCACAATTTCAGCTCTGTAGCAGTCGGAGATGCCAAATGGAAGCTACAAAATGCTCTGCAGGGAGAATAATCCCCAGGCCACTCTTGAACACCTTCCAGATCCTGGACTTAGAATGGCACTTGCGGAAACCTCAGAGCCAATCACCTGCCTGCCCACTTACCCTCAACTGTCAATAGTGTATTTTGTAGGAAAAGCAGTGAAAATAACTTTAAAAAGACAGGCTTACCCTCACTGGAAAATAATGCCACTCATATTGTATTTACATCATTTATTCGTGGAGCTGGAATGGAGTGGCTAAATTGAGATTCCAATATTCTTGCAATTGTTTCAGTATTTTAGTCATCAGCTACTATATCGCCCTCTTCACAGATATTCTGAAAACACCTGATGTGAAAATGTTATGTATCTTTGTCTGTGAAACTTTTGAAACATTGAAGTGTGTTGTCTGTTTCAATTTTAATGGTATTTAAGCCTGTTAGCCTTTCTGGTTATCAGCTGGAACAAAACTCTACAATGATAGTGGATTAGCGTCCCTTGAGGCCTAATCTGGGCTGTCTGCTTTCTTTGTGTTGGACTTTCCTCCTTTGTAAAGCTTGATTATTTGCTTGTGTTTTGTTGCCTGAAGGCCCTTTGCTGCAGGATAGAGATTACGTACAGACGGGTAATTTTTTTTTCTCCCTCTACATTTTGGATAGCAGATGGTTGTAGTCCAACAGGTGCACTCAGATCATTCCACCAAGTTTTACATCTGCTGGGCACACAAACAACATGCTCGCTGCTCCACTAGACCAGCTGCAACTTTTACTGTTACCAGTTCTGCAATGGATCAGGTGGTGAGAGTGAAGGCTGATGACCTTTGACTAAGTACTGATGCATGAAAAGGCTAGACTTTCAAAGTATGCTTTGATCATTACTTTTTGTGGTGAAAATGGAGACAGAGCAAAAGGTGACCATCTCTCACAGGAAGTGATGGACAGTTTTGTTTATAAAACTAGAGTTTAAGCTGGTGACAGATGAGATTCTGATCAGATGCAGTGTAAATTGTGTTGATGTATGAAGATGAGGCAATAAAACCTGAAGAAATAATAAAAATATATTAAATGTTGCCTTTCATTAGTCAATGTAATAGTTAAGTCAATTTGTATTTTTAAACTTTCAATACAATGTATGGTAAAACTTGTAAATTGAAGAAACTGATTGCTCAGCAATGTTTTTGCATGATCAGTACTATCAGATTTTTACAGGCCAAGGTGGTTGAAGATCTAAATATGCTGTGGGTAAAGTGACAACAAAATGATTAATTTACTTCAACTTCAAGTACAGTCAAGTACAGTCAAGTCTCAATGCCTTATAACTTACTGTGGAAATGTTATATTGCTCTTTTAAAATTGCATTTTCTGTTATGCTTTAATGTATAATTCTCACAGTATTATCTTTTTGATTATGTCTGTGGTAAAGATGAATATGACTAAATTCCATAGTGCCTGATAATCGGTGCAAAAAGGTTGGCTCGCTGAACTCGCGTGCCAGAAGAGAAAGGCCCGAGGACGGTCCTAAATTTATCCTCGGGCCTCATTGGAATAAAACCGGTGAGCTACGGACATCTATCGAATGCCCCAACCCAACTCGGCAGAGCCAGCCCGTAGGTAAGTCCAGGCAGAGGGGAGGCAACAGGAGGGGGCGTGCATGGGTCGGCTGCGACTGGCAGTATCGATGTGGAGGCTGGAAGAGCACCCCTGCCACCCCTGGCACTACATGAAGGTAAGTTTAAAAAAAACATAACTGCCAGTTTCTTCGGCAGCCTCCCGTGGTTCCTTTAAGGATCACTGGCGAGACTGTTTCAGAGGCTGAAAAACTAGACTAGTCTCAACGAATTTCCTGAAAATGGGCGCAGGACACTCATTTCAATGTTGCACGCTCAAATCGGGCGCGGGCCTTTGCTGTGCTAAATTCGGCATCATTGCACCCATTCTACGGCCGTAAAACTTGCGCAACAATTTTGAATTTAGGCCTGATAACTTTGCAATAGCTTAATATGTTTGTCCCACAATCTTACTGATTTGCCTGCAGACTTAGTTAATCTGGTCTGTGCGATCTAATGCAGCCTGTTGAGAGGTTGTGCCCTCAGCTTAGAGAGAACAATATGAATAATAGTGCAAAGCCAGTAGAGCTAGCAGCTTGAAGAATGATTTAAAATCTGACACTGGATTAGGGAGATGCACCCTGTATTGTGTTAATTTATGGAGATGAGAATCTAGTAATGTTATTTCGTCATTTAGATCTGAATATCTAATCCAATAACAGAAGTTTAAAATCCAGTGTTCTGGTTGAATATTTAAAAAACCTCCTGCTGATTCCCCTATTGTCAGGCTCACATGTTAAAAACTATTCAACATGTAATTTTATCTTGACTGATTTGAGTTAGTTAGGTATTAAATGTGTTGTGCAATAATATAAATGTTTCAATAATCTGGGGGGTGGGCGGGATTTGGGCCATGCACTTGTAATAATGCGCAGGGAGCTGTTCTCATTTAACAAAGCAATCAAGAAAAGTAAGAGATTATTGACTTGAAATTTTTCTTCAGGGGAGAATAAATAATTGCTTATTTAGTAATTTGTATTGATTTCACATTCTGGGAAACCTATCTTTGTTTTCTAAAGGTACATTCATTTTGAAAATACAGATATAACAATAACTACAATTTTATGGTCTGACTTTATTGCAGTTCTTAAAATATGATATTGCCCCCTAAGTGTTGAATTTCCTGATTTAATTTTGCTAATCTAAATATATTGATCTCAACAAATGAGCCTTGTGACAATAGAGGATGAACTTTGATCAGAATGTTGTGGAATTCCCAAACAAAAAAAAACAAATGTTGGGCTCAGCTGCATGCTGATCTAGCTGTTGGAACACCAATGGATTTTATCTGGAAAGCCTTCGGCTACTGGTTACAAACATGTTACAGAAAACATTATTCTACTTTCTTAATGTTTAAGCAATTGAAGGCATGCTCCAGGCTGGCCATTCAAATTTAATTAAAAATAGTAACAGTTCTGTTGCATTCCATTTATGCATAGTTTCCAGTTTGCTCCTAAAAAAACGTATCCCAATATTTTGCCATGTGTTAGTTTTATCAATTCCATAAATGCATTTGTAAAGGCTTTTATAGATTTGTTAAAACCAAAACACAGAGAAATACCAGGGATTTAAAACAACAATTTTAGGTGCCAGGTATTTCTATTAAGTCCAGCTCACCCAAAATACCTTATTTTAAATGGGCAGTTGATACTGTATGCCAGTGCGTTATTGTTGCTTTCCTTCTAACCAAAGGACTGAAAAAGAATTGCAAAGAGCTCACGTATTGAATCTGATATTTACATAAATTACAGAATACTTCTTTTATGAGAAAATGGAACTATTAAATTGAGGATTTGGCACTTGTTCCTTTTAATGTTATGTCCTGTTTACCTATATTGTAATATCCAGTCTAGATTTAAAAAATCACTTGCATTTATATCGCACATTTCATGTCCTCTGGATGTCCCTAAGCATTTCATAACCAATGATAAACTTTAAATGCAGTCACTGTTGTTTTATAACAATATGCTGCAGCCAATTTGCATGCAGCAAAGTCCCACAATGAGCAAATGAGATAAATGATCAGTTAATCTAGTGGTTGAGCGATAGATGTCACCTTAGACACTGTGAACATTCCCCTGCTCTTCTTCAAATGGTACCATGGGACCTTTTACATCCACCTGAACAAAAGCACCAGGCCTCAGCAGAACAATTCATCCAAAAGACAGCACCTCAGTCAATGTAGCACTCCTACAGTATTACATGGAAATATCAACCTAGATTATATACTCAAGATTCGGACTGGAACTTGAACCCACAGCCATCTCACTCAGAGGCAAAAGTGCTACCAATGATCCAAGCTGCCACTTGTTAATTGAAGTTTCTGCTTACAGCACAGAAGAAAATCAAAATCTCCTCTTAGCATTCTGCTACTTTAAGAAAATCTACTTCTTGAGGTGCTTATTCATTGTGGTTTGCCGCACTCTGGGCCCAAAGCGAACACTACAAAATGACCCATGCCTACACCTCACCCCCACCCACACACCTGGCACACCAGATCTCCTGCAAGCCAAGAGGGTCTGTGGAGCACATAGTTCTGATTCAGATCCAGAGACCCATGGAAAAGGGGTCTCCACTGCTGCCGGAACAAGATAGGTTGAGTTGCTTATGCTGGGGAGTGCCACTAACTGTACAAGGCACATTGGAAGTCAGTGGCACCACAGTAATTGAAAAGCATACTTTATGATGTAGTTATAGTGTACGATCATCTGAGAAAATTGATGTACAGCGTGATTTACAACTAGCAGTGCCCACGTTACATTGTGGTTTGTGAATTGCCCTGTAACAACCAGGACAGCACACGCTTACATGCATCTGCAGAACTCTGCTCCCTGGATGGTCATTTTTTTTAATGCTTTGAGAATGGGGTGGGGACATCCATTGTTCTCAAATTATAATAGAAGACTCTTCTTTTTACAATGTCCAGGCCAAAGCAGTGCGAGACTGTGTCCCAAATGGTGTCTCACACCACTGTGTCCCAGAGTCAGATTGAGACCTGACTCCAAAGTTATACAATCACTTTTGAGTTACTTCTAAGTGGAAACCACTTGACTGAAATGCAAATGCAGTAGTATGATGGCAGCCTTAAACTCCACTTGGTAGTTGACTTGCTAAACTTCACTCTTTAATTGAAAGTCGACAAGAAAGTGATTGTGACAAGCTAGCTTCTTGGAGATTTCATTGTAATTGAAGCACCAGGTGCAGGTGTATATAAAACATCCTCTAGGAAGAGCACAACTTGGCTGTTTTCATTGACAAGTCAACAAAGTCACACATGTGACACTTTACGGTACAACCGTAAATAGTTTAATTTCTTAATTTCCCAGTTTGCCCTTTTTGTATATTTTCTGATTCTTGTCTGTTTAAAATGTCATTGTAGTCTGAATAAAATACAGAAAAGGTAGAAATAGGCTACACGTTATTGTAAAGTTTTAATTTTATACAGAGCAAGAGGAAAATTGAAGGTAAGGTACTGGTTTTCAGCACATTGCTGTGTGTTAATCATCCAAACTCACTACACAGCTTCCAGCTATCACTACACAGCTTCCAGCTCTTACTACATTAATTCCAAAACCTAACTATCTTTTTTTCCTTAGGGCCTCCTCAGTACTGAATACCTGACCTAGCTATGTCACTTACCTGACCTATCTGATCATGAATGTGCAGTTGTGCGTGAAAAGCTAGTTTAGCTCGTCAGAGGATCAATGTATATGGTGGAAAAGATTGAACTGCTCTAAAGTCACTTTCCTATCACACATATCAAGTATCAAGACCAAGAAAAAATGGTCAAATATGATGGTGCACAGAACAGCTTTAATTTTATTTAAAATGTGTCTCAGGTTGAAAAAAGTAACCTTTTGGGCACTGAATTTTCATTGGAGCTGCCAAAATACAGCTACAGAAATTGTTTTCTATATACCTTCAAAGCTCGGTAGCCTATTATAAAAGAAGATAATTGACCTGTTAAAAAGAAAATTCACAGATCTCTAAATAATGTGAAAAATGGTGACCTTGTTTTTATTTTGGAACTCCTGTTGTACTCTTTAAAAGTTTAATGAATATATGATAAATTTAAATGTTATAGAGAATGGCACAATTATATGATTCTTACATTTTCAAAGTGCATTGAATTTGTACTATTAATGAGATGAAAAATGTCAGTAATTTGATACAGATATAATATATGTTATATACTAATTGGTAGACAGCTAGGTTCAGCAGGCACAGCAGGTCACTTGGCGAACCAGTAGAATGTGTTTTGAATAAATTATGGAGTTTGTTTATGGCCGGAATTTTATTTACCTGGGCAGGTCCGGTGCGGGTGGTCGCCATGGCGGGTCGTGAGCCCATTGCTGGCTCCATCCCGCTCCACAGAATGACTTTATGTTAATGGGGTCTATTAAGCTCGCCCTGTGCGTTACCCAGCCCAATTAAAAGGTGCGGGTCTGGTGACATCATCGATGATTTCAGCTGGGATATTTAAAGGAGCCATGGCCATATTGCATTTGAAGCTTCATCTAGGAGAGTGCAGGCAGTGCACTTCACAATTCCAATGCTGCACACACCACCAGAGATGACTGCACAGAGGCAGAGGGCTGCACCCAGGTTCTCCGATGACTCCCTCCATATGCTTGTGGAGGCAGTTACAGCACACAGGGAGATCCTCTTCCCTGCTGATGGGAGGAAGAGACCACCCCAGCAGAGCAAACGAGTCTGGCTCCAAATAGCAGAGGAGGTGAATAGCAGGGATGTCATCAGGAGGACCTGGGTACAGTGCCACAAACGCTTCAACAATCTTGTAAGATCAGGAAAGGTGAGCCCAAAGCCACACTCACCTTTATCCTGCTGTGTCTCTCATCACATCCCCATCACTTTGCCTTCCCAACCTTACTCCTGCACATCCTTACTCACACCAACAAATCTTGCATGTCCCCCCATCCCTCTCTCTCTATCTACATTACCACATCCCCATCTCACTAGCCACCCCTCACACTCACCCTCATCCTAGTGCAATCATACCAACTAACAACACACAAGTAGGCCACTTGGAATTGCCACCCCATTCCATTATAGTCTCCCTCTAAAGATGTAACCCATCCATTCCTTACACTCATTCCATCACTCTCACTCAACCTTCTCTTCTTTCCCTCCTTGCAGGAAAAGAGAGCCCACAATAAGAGGGAGAGGGAGAGAACTGGTGGTGGAACGGCATCAATGACCATCATGACCACAGCAGAGGAGGCTGCCTTAGAGCTGGCGGGAGTTGCCGAGCACCTGGAGGTGGGACATGGAGAGAGGAGGACACATCAGCAACCTGGTGACAGAATTGCATATCATACAGCTACATGGCATACATCAGTCACTCATATGGGACTGATGTCAGCAGCCATTGAATGGTCATTATGTGCATAATGGTATCTGTACCCATTGTCCAGGAGGAAGAGGAAGACGACTCCTCAGAGGAGCCTCCAGCCTCTGAGGGCGCAGCATCACCAGACAGAAGCGCACCCAGCACCAGCGCAGAAACGCACACCTCAGTGGTTCCCTTGTGAGATAGAATAGTGTTGTCACCTGGTGTCGCACAAATCACAGCCGAGCAAGAGCAGATAGTGGAGACAGGTACAGCAATGGAGACTCCTCGCTGGAGGGCGCAGGATGCAGGACTCTTCCAGCTCTGCTCAGCTGCATGCAGATGCTGAGCCTTGGGGCCATCCAGAAAGAGGGCAATCCTGGAGGTGCAGGAACAAGTGCAGGAGGCTCTGACAGGTTTTGTGAGCGCGATGACTGTCAGTGTTCAGAGAATGGAGGAGTCCATCATCAACATGAGCACCACCGTGTCGCAGGCGATGGCAACTGTAAGCTCTTCCATGGATAGGATGGCCACCTGAATGGAGCAGCTAATGCGCCACTCAGAGGAGCACATGGTCTCTATGCAGAATAGATGGCTATCTATGGAGGATAGATGGCTATCTTTGGAGAATGGATGGCAGAGGCTCATAGACGTCCTTTCTAGGAGGGATGTCAGTGCAGACGTGGGTCCTCATGGCCCCACTGATGTGCAGCAAGGTGCTCTCCAGCTCCTTGCTAGCAGGGAAGTACGGCTGGCCCATGAGAGGGCTGATGGTAAGAGGGGACAAGGAAGTGGGGGCTCCTCTCAAAGCGCTCACACTTCTCCCCCATTGCCACCCCCTCAGTCAGAGTCCCAGATGGCTCCTCGGATCGCGATGGCCGAATCTGGCCCTGCACAGTCACAGGAAGAGCAGACTATGGCGGGGCCATCACAGGCTCCAAAACCCAGAGGATGTCCGGCAAAAGTGTCTAAGCAGTTGCAGCAGGGAAGTAAGGAGGCTGCCTCTACCTCTGCTGAAGCCACAGGGGTAACACCACGTAGAAGCACGCGTAAGAGAAAGATGCCACACAAGTAGACTCACAAAGGTAGCCACTTGAATGTTTTATTCAATGTTAATGTGAAGTTTCAGTTAATTTGGTGTGAACTATAAATTTCTTTCTTTTTAAAACTTTCCAGTCTTGGGCAAATTTGTGTTAACCATTGGAAGTGGATTAGTTAGTTGGAGTGAAGGATCAGACCTAACTTTACCTCCAGCAAAGGTGGTGACTGTGAAAGGAATGGATTGGTCATTGTAAGGATGCTTTATGGTGTGGCTGTGGGGCGTTGCCAACCTGGCAAAGCATTTGGCAGCCATATGGGTGTACTGCGTAAAGTTAAGTAAATCTGGCCATGATGAGACCATCCCTGACCTCCCAGGCAACAATCTGCTCGAGTGTTGGTGCCATCTGCACCACAGGTTCCTCCCGCTCCTGCTCCTCCTCATGTTCCAGCTGATGCTCCTCCTCCTGCTCTTCCTCCTCCTCCTCTGAAGAGGCTGTGCACTCTGCGCCTTGTTCCTCAAGCAGCGCTAATCCTCACTGCTGCACTTTGTTGTGCAGGGCGCAGCAGACCACGATGATTCTGGAGACCCTGACTGGTGAATACTGAAGGGCTCCTCCAGATCTGTCAAGGCACCTGAATCATATTTTCAGCATGCCTATTGTCTGCTCTATGACACAGCTGGTGGAGATGTGGCTTTCATTATATCTCTTCTTGGCCTCAGTACTTGGCCTCCTCAAGCGTGTCATGAGCCACATCTTCAGTGGATAGCCCTTGTCTCCAAACAGCCAGCCAGAAAGTCTGTTTGGAAGAGCGAAGAGCTGAGGGAGGGTGGACTGGTGCAGGACGAAAGAGTCATGACAGCTACCAACGAATTTGGCACACACATGCATGATAATCTTCCTATGGTTGCAGACCAGCCGCACACTGAGGGAGTGGAAGCCCTTGTGGTTGACAAAGACTCCTGGGTGATGATGGGGTGCCCTGATGGCCACATGTGTGCAGTGTGCATGGGAAGCCAGCCAAAGTGGCAAAGCCGAGCGCTCGCTCAGTAACACTGACTTCATCAGTGGCAAAGTTGATATAATTGGCTGACTTGTCAAAGAGGGCATCGGTGACCTGTGTGATGCAT
This sequence comes from Squalus acanthias, assembly GCA_030390025.1. Classification (NCBI taxonomy): domain Eukaryota; kingdom Metazoa; phylum Chordata; class Chondrichthyes; order Squaliformes; family Squalidae; genus Squalus; species Squalus acanthias. The sequence goes on from CM059432.1 coordinate 43,090,212, forward strand.
CTGTGGGCGGCCGACTGTGAGATGCCGCAAATGTCTGCTGCAGATCCCTGGAAGGAGTCTGGGACGAAGAAGTTGAGGCCGCTGGTGAATTTGACAGCCACTGGTAAGGCGTGTCCACCCGCTCCTCTGAGCTGCAGGTCTTTCTCCAGTAATGTGCAAATGTCTGCGATGACCTGGCGCGATAGCCTGAGCCTCCTTTGGCACTGCTGCTCAGTCATGTTGAGGAAGCTCATCCTCTGCCTGTATACCCTGTGTTGGGGGTATCGCCTCCGGCATGGTGCAGCCCTGCGCTGATGCCCTCTGTCCTGTGGAGCATCAGGGCGTTGAGGAGAAAGTTGGTGGTGTTGTTGTTGATGCTGCTGGTGTGCCTGGTGCTGCTGGTGTTGGGGCTCATCGTGGTCAGATTCTGAGACGAAGGTGAGGCAGTATAAACGGCACCCATGCTGATGGAAGAGATGGCAGGTCACGTAGAGTTGACAGAAGCAACCTGTTAATGATGAGAGAGGTGCTTCCAATGAGATGACTCTGGATGGAAACTTTGCTGGAAAGACTTGCAGCCTGCAGAAAGCTCAATCTGTGCTGGGAATGCAGTCAGCAACAGCTTCTGCCTGAAGAAAGTGATCAGCTGTCAGGTGGGAGCTTTTAAACTACATTTGATGCTGTCAAGTAATCAGCTGGAGCAATGGCCACTTAACTCCCGCCTCAGGTTGACAGACATGGTTCCTGAGCTGCGTGAATCCCATGGCCATGCAGGGAAATTTGAAATGCAGGGGGATAAAGGTTCTTAACTGGCTGAAAACAAGCTATAATGATTTAAATTAGGTCGCCCACCTCTGCCGGTCGGGCCACTGCCGCACTGGCAATCGCGCCTGAGGGAAAGGCGCATGGGGGGGCGGGATGAAGGCGGGTTCCTGACCCGCTCCCACTTTTTTCAAATTTCCCACCCAATACGCCTCCATTCCCACCTGCACGGACCCCAGAAAATTCCGGCCTATGTGTTTTTTTCTGGCTCTAGCTCCTCACCTGATAAGTGCATCCACACATCCTGACATTATTCTGTCAATAACAACTGAACACTGTATCAGAAGAATAGTTCTATTTTCATCTCATTATGATGGTGTGTAGGTTGGATCTCAGTGTTTTGTTTTGTACATATATCAATCATAACAGATTGCAATTTTGTCAGGAACTGCCAGAAGTTGACCTGAGAAAAAGATGCAGGAAGTGACAAATTTTATGTGTACAAACAAATGTTGTATATTGAATATTTGGATTAGTTCTCCATATACAATAAAGTATGAGTTATGGAAACATTTCAATAATAATTAAAAGCTAAACTGATATTTTTTTAAATGAGTCAACATATATTGTCAAAATGGAAAATCTTGCACTAGGTTTTTGTACTTAAAAGTTGATTGTAATTTCACACACATGTGCGTGTATGTATATATTTTAATGTGGTTTCTATTTTGCAGGAAAGGTATTTAGATAACATTAGGTTGTTCCATATTTATTAACATTTGTAGTACCAGACTATTTTGGCAAGAAAAAACAAGGAAGGATTAATTGAACAATTAAGATATAGATCTGTTAAACTTTTCAGAGAAAATGGCAACATAGACTTTCAACTGGTGATAACTAGATTCATTTGCCAGGGAGGATGTCATGTGTTAACTCCCTGTACACTTCTGGTTGAAACCAGATTATATTAGTCTCCTGGGAGAATGTCACATATGTTTCCATGTGTGCTTTTAATTAGGAATAATTAAGCAGGACAAGCAAAGGTCAATTCTCTGATTGTGGTTAAAAAGTAATTATACCGTGTAACAACTTCGCCTGGTCGTAGGTGTGGGAAGATCTGATCATCTGATTAGTTTCAATCTGCATAGTCAGTTAAATAGATGCAAAATTCCAGAACTATAGTTGCCTACCTGGATACTTTGAATCTAAGAGAGGTCTTCCACCAGAAAATCATGCTGATGAAAGGAATAGGAAGGGCTATATATTGGTTATAGTGCCACTGTTGGACTCAGATTCATGGAGCCCCAAGTTTAGATCTTTGCCTCAACCACGGTGTTAGATATTGACAACTTAACTAATTCTAAAGGGTGAAAATACAAGATGTAATTCTTGTGATATCTGGAGAATGCCCCTTCCCTAGAAATTATTAATTTTTGAAACTTTTGGGGTAACTTTCAGATATGTGCTGGCAGTGGGTGAGGTTCCTCATCATCAGTGCCTACATGGAAAATTTAGGCTTTTATTTGGCGTCAGAATAAGGGGTTGGCCATTTAAGACTGAGATGAGGAGGAATTTTTTCACTCAAAGGGTTGTGAATCTTTAGAATTCTCTACCCCAAAGAGCTGTGGATGCTGAATTGTTGAGTATATTCAAGACTGAGATAGATAGACTTTTGGGGCTGGATTTTGATACTGGGGCGGGCTAGGGTCGTGTAATCTGCATTTCGTGTTCGCCATCCGTTTCTAAATCGATGTGGGAGAATGATGCCATTTTAACCTAATTGGCCAATTGAGTTCCAACGTGTGGGAACCCATGGCCAGTGAGTTTTTCCAGTCTGAAAGTCGCCTCCGATGACGTCATCATTGCTGCTGCATTTAAGGTCTGCAACAAGCCTTGCTTCTTCTGCAGACTGCCAAGCTTTTGCCCTTGCATGTTAGAGGCACCTGCAGGAAGAATGGCCAGCCAGAGACCTAGGTCTGCACCCCGCTTTGATGATGTTGCCCTGCAGGCTTTAGTAGAGGGAGCAAGAGCAAACAGAGAGGTGCTCTTCCCTTCTTCAGGTAGGAAGAAGCCTCCCCAGCAAACCAAGGCTGTGTGGATCCAGGTGGCAGAGGAGGTCAACTCTTTGTCAATAACCTGCAGAACCTGGCTTCAGTGGAGGAAGAGGCTTCATGACCTTCTGCGCACTGGAAAAGTGAATATGAATTTCCCATCACCCTCAATCTGATCCCATTGCCTCTCCTCACCAGCACTCAGCTTTAGCAATCTCTTCCTCCACATCCCACTTGACACTGACATCAATGCACCCTTTCCCATTCCCTCTCTCTCTATGGTCACATTCACCTAACTATTCGACTATGCAGCCCTCACACTCCCTATCACTGTGATGCAATTACAACTTACAACACACAGGGAGGGCCCTTGGTCTTGCCACCTCACTCCATCTTTGTCTCCTTCTAAGCATCTATGCTATGGATTCTCTACACTCACTCCTTCATTCTCACTCAAACTCCACTTGTCTCCCTCATTGCAGGAAAAGACAGCTCACAATAAGAGGGAAAGAGCGAGGACAGGAGGAGGGCCACCCTCAGTAGCCCAGCTCACCACCTGGGAGGAGGCAGTCCTGGAGATGGTGGGAGTGGAGGAAGATTCCCAAGTGGGGGACGGACAGACAGGCACATCACAGCAAGCTGGTGACAGAATAGTTTTCCATCTCTCTCAATGACATTGCATGAGTCGCTGATAATGATGCTGAAGCTCTAACAGATGGACTTATGATCATCTGCAATATGCAATGTGCATGTAACCTTGGCCTCACATCTCTGACTCTTTCCTTTACTCCCCCCCAGGACAATCGCAAGCACTCATCCCCACTATCCAGGAGGAAGAGCATGAGCCTCAAGACTCCTCAGAGGAAGCTGCAACCTCTGAGGGCGCAGCATCAGCAGGAATCAGCGCACCCAGCACCAGCGCAGAGACTCACACCTCGGAGGGAACATCGCGAGATAGAGTAGTGTTGTCACCTGGTGTATCACAGCTCACAAGTGAGCATCAGCAGATAGTGGAGACAGGGACAGCAGTGGAGAGTCCTAGTCGGAGGGCGCAGGACTCTCCCAGCTCGGCCCAGCTGCATGTCGACCCTCTGCCTCTGGGTCCATCCAGAAGAAGAGCGGTGCTGGAACTCCAGGAACAGATGCAGGAGTCTCTGGCAGGTTTTGTCTCCAGGGTCGCTGTGAGTGTGGAGCGAATGGAGGAGTCCATTGCGAACATGAGCAGAGCCTTTGTGGAGTCATTGGCGCATGAACGCATCACCATGGAAAGGATGGCAACCTCCGTGGAAAGGATGGCTACAGTAGAGGAGAGGATGGCTACGGCCATGGAGGAGCTAAGTCGCCAGAGTGTAGAAAACATGGTCATTGTTCAGAATAGACTGGCATCTCTTGAGGAGCGATGGTCAGCTACTGAGCATAGAAACCAGACCTTCATGGAAGTCCTCTGGAGTAGGACTTCCAGTGCAGAAACGGGTCCTCATGGCCCCCCTGAAGGGCAGCAAGGTGCTGTCAAGCCACCTGCTAGCTCTGAAGTGGGGCTGACCTATGAGAGGGATGTTGGTGGCAGTCAACAAGGAAGTGGGGGCTCCTCTCCAAGCGCTCAAACAACCATGCCACTGCAAAGCCCTCGGTCAGAGCCCTACCAGAGTCCTCACCCAACTGAGATGGGAGTCTCATACCCTGCACAGCCGCAGGAGCAGCAGACTGTTGGCGAACCCTCACAGGTTCGCAACCCCAGAGGACGCCCGCCAAAGGTGTCGAGACAGGAGCAGCAAGAAAGTGAGCAAGGGGCCTCCACATCTGCTAAAGCCACAGGGGAAGCACCACGTAAGAGCACGCGTAAGAGAAAGACAGTGCACAAATAGTCACAAGGGTAGTCACTTGGGTGAATTTTGATGTTTTATGTTAAAAAGCCATCAGATGATTACTGTAAATAAAAAATCTGATGGCTACTGCTGTAGTTGTGGCGTGTGTCATTTCGCAAATGGGACTTCCACATTGAGAGCTTAGGATTACTTGCAATTGTCAGTATGGTGGTCAAAGTGTTAGGAATCTGCTGGTTCTTGGCCATTGTCGAGGCTCAGGTAAGAAACTGCGAGGCATAAGTGCTTGATTGGCTAGGCTAAGCAAATCTGGCCAAGATGAGTGCATTCCTTGCATCCCGGGCAGCAATGTTCTCGCGTACTGCTGCCGCTGGTTGATGGGCCTCTGCAAGATGTTCATTCTCTCTCTCCTCCTCCTCCTCCGCCTCCTCCACCTCATCTGAGGAGGATATGTGACGAGCCATTTGGTCCTCAGGAATCTGCAAGCCACGACACTGTGCCATGTTGTGAAGTGCACAGCAAACCATGACGATTCTGGAGACCCTGACTGCTGAGTACTGCAGGGCTCCACCTGATCTAACCAGGCATCTGAAGCGCATCTTCAGCAAACCGATGGTTTGTTCGATTATGGATCTGGTGGACATGTGGCTGGAGTTGTAGCTCTCCTCAGCTTCGTTGCATGGGCTCTTAAACGGCGTCATTAGCCACGTCTTCAGGGGATAGCCCTTGTCTCCAAGTAGCCATCCGTTAAGTTGGTCTGGCGGACTGAATAGCGGATGACAACTAGACTGGCGCAGTATGAAGGAGTCATGGCAACTGCCAGGGTACTTGGCACAAACATGCAAAATTTCCTTCTTGTGATCACACACCAGCTGAACGTTGAGGGAGTGGAAGCCCTTGCGGTTGACAAAAATACCTGGATTGCGATGGGGTGCCTTAAGGGCCACTTGTGTGCAGTCAACGATGCCCTGCACCCTTGGAAAGCCTGCCAGATTAGCAAATCCAACCGCACGCGCCGTGACACTTGCTTGATCCTTGGTGAAATGGATGTGAGTGTGTGCGATGGCAAAGAGGGCATCGGTTACCTGCGTGATGCAAGTGTGTGCGGCCGCCTGGGAGATGCCGCTGATGTCTGCTGCTGATCCCTGGAATTACCCTGAGGCAAAAAAGTGGAGTGCGGTGGTGACTTTGATGGCCACTGGTAAGGGTTGTCCACCTGGTCCTCTGGGCTCCAGGTCTTGTTGCAGCATTGCGCAGATGTCACCCACTACCTCTCGCAAAAGTCAGAGCCGCCTTTGGCACTGCTGCTCAGACATGTTGAGGTAGCTGACCCTGTGTCTGTAGACCCTGTTTGGGGGGGTATCTCCTGCACCGATGGGCTTCCATGCGCTGGCCCCTTCTGGCCTGTGCAGCTTCAGGTGGGTGAGCAGCAGCTTGGCGCTCCTGTTGTTGCTGCTGCTGTTGTTGCTGCTGCTGTTGGTGCTGCTGTTGTTCATGGTTGTGCTGATGCTGCGGCTGGTCTTCAACCTCATCTGATGTCCAGAAGGGAAGGAAATAAATGGCTCCCATGCTTCTGGTATATGCCTCAGTTGAGGAAGCGCTCAGTCAAGGTGGCGAGAGGGGTTTCCCAGGAGGTCACACTGGAGATGGTTGTCAGGCTCCAAACTTCCACAGCTGTGGTTATGCCTTCTAAAAGTTCCCCCAGACCTGAGACAGCAAAGTCCTGCCACCTGCAAATGATGGCTGATCAAATCTCCTATTTAATGGTTGAGCTGCAGCTGATAGTCAGCAATCCAATTGTGCTACCGTCAGGTTTCACCGTCATGTTTCAGAACAGGCGTGCTTCACGTGGGAAAAGGGTTAAAATCACAAAGGCCTATCAAAATGGCATTATAGAAGCAATTTAGTGCTTGTTAAGGGCCTTAACGGCCTATCCCGCCTCTTGGAGGCAGGACAGAGACGGGACCAGTAGACACGATTTAATAAAAATTGCGTGGAGGCGGGATGGAGGCGGGGTTGGGCCCGCCCGCCAGTTTTTGCAATTTTAACCACCCACATGCCTCCAATCCCGATGAAAATCCAGCCCTTGGTCTCTAGGGGAATCAAGGGATATAGAGATCAGGTGGGAAAGTGGAGTTGAGGTTGAAGATCAGACATGATCTTATTGAATGGCAGAGCAGGCTCGAGGGGCTGTTTGGCCTACTCCTGCTCCTAATTCTTATGTTTTTATGGTCTTATGTTCTTCGGTCAATAGCTGGAGTAGTATGCAGTACCAGAGAATTCCACCTGAGGCAGTAAGGGTATCACCCAGCAGAAGGACAACCCCATCCAATCTACCCCCTCCTATGATTGCAGTACATCAGCTTACTTTTTTTGTAAATTGTTAGATCATTCAGTATCAAATCAGACTGGTTTGGCAGACATGGATGGTATTCAAAAGCCTGTTGCTATTCTAGAATAAAGGCAGGACAATGATAATTGTGTTGCAGATAAATGCCAGAGACTGCCAACTTGTGCAGGTTGCACCTTTATATGAGATTGCAAAGTGTTGTAAGGACCAGGAAACCCAATTACACTGGCTTTTGATCTTAGGGTAAATTTAGTGATCCTGCACTGCCAACGGGGAGCCCCAGTCAATGCTGTGACTACCACAACTAGTACTGCTACTGCTACTATGATGACTACTTTGATGTGATGATGCGGAGATGCCGGTGTTGGACTGGGGTGGACAAAAATGAGAAGTCGCACAACACCAGGTTATAGTCCAACAGCGACTCTACTTTGATGTGGCAAGGGAGGTGAGTAGCAAAATTCAAATAACTAAATCCAGATTGGTGAGCCAGCGGTTAGCTTCAGAAGTGGCTTGGTGCAAGTCTGTAAGCTACCAAAACATTTCATAATTTAAAAATCTTTATTGAAACTCCTCTTAGCTTTTTCTGCTCCAGTGGAAATAGTCCCAGTATCTCAAGTCTCTCCTCATAACAATAGTTTATCATCCCTGGCATCAATCTGGTGAACCTACACTATGCGTGCGCTATGATTCTAATGTCCTTACTGCAGTGGGGTGTCAAAACTACAAACAGTCCTCTAACTGTTTATTTAATAAATATTTAATATTTTGTACACATTTATCATTATTTCTTACTCTTGTAATCAATGTTTCCTCTAATTTTATTTTGGGTGCGTGGCCCCTTTAACGGACTGCATGGCCCATTCAGATTTTCGCGCATGCGCGGTTTTTCCATTTAAAAGCCGGTGAGCGGCCTGTGCGGAACATCCAGATCGCAGCATAGGGGCAACATTGCTTGTAATCTATGTCCACATTTATAAAACCTAAAATGCTGTTGTCCTTTTTTTATGGATTTATCCGTCTGCACTCGATATGGTAGTCTCGTGGTTATGGTACAGGACTAGCAGCCCAGAGGTTGTGAATTCTAAATTCTGAATTTAATAAATCTGGTAATTTGTGGGTTTTCACAAAAACACCAACCTGCTGGATTTCTGTAAAGACCTGACTGGGTCATTCTACCTGATCTGGCCTACGTGTGACTCCAGTACCACACTATGTGCTTCACTCTTAATGCTCTCAGGGCAACTTCATTGTTTCTGCTTCCAAAACGTGTTACCTCACACTAATCCACATTAAATTGCATTGGCCACCTGTCTGGCTATTCCGCTAACCAACCTATGTCAACGTGAAGTCTTCAGTATTTATCAGATCGTGCTTCCTATGTTAGAAACATAGAAGAAAACATAGAAAAATGGGAGCAGGAGTAGGCCATTCGGCCCTCCGAGCCTGCTCCGCCATTCAATATGATCATGGCTGATCCTCTATCTCATTACCATATTCCCGCTCTCTCCCATACCCCTTCATGCCTTTTGTGTTCAGAAATCTATCTACCTCCTTCTTAAATATATTCAGTGACTTGGCCTCCACAGCCTTCTGTGGTAGAGAATTCCACAGGTTCACCACCCTCTGAGTGAAGAAATTTCTCCTCATCTCAGTCCTAAATGTCCTACCCCGTATCCTGAGACTGTGACCCCTCGTTCTCGACCCCCCCAGCCAGAGGAAACATCCTCCCTGCATCCAGTCTGTCTAGCCCTGTCAGAATTTTAGATGTTTCAATGAGATCCCCTCTCATTCTTCTAAACTCTAGTTAATACAGGCCTTGTTGACCCAATCTCTCCTTATATGAAAGTCCTGCCATCCCAGGAATCAGTCTGATGAACCTTCGCTGCACTCCCTCTATGGCAAGTATATCCTTTCTTAGGTAAGGAGACCAAAACTGCACACAGTACTCCAGGTGTGGTCTCACCAAGGCCCTGTATAACTGTAGTAAGACATCCTTGCTCCTGTACTCAAATCCCCTTGCAATGAAGGCCAACATACCATTTGCCTTCCTAACTGCTTGCTGCACCTGCTTGTTTGCTTTCAGTGACTGGTGTACAAGGATACCCAGGTCCCTTTGTACATCAACATTTCCCAATCTATCACCATTTAAATAATACTCTGCCTTTCTGTTTTTTCTACTGAAGTGGATAACTTCACATTTATTCATGTTATACTGCATCTCCCATGTATTTGCCCACTCACTCAACTTGTCTAAATCACCTTGAAGCCTCTTTTATCCTCCTCACAGCTCGCAATCCCACCTAGTTTTGTGTCGTCAGCAAACTTGTAAATATTACATTTGGTTCCCTCATCCAAATCATTGATATATATTGTGAATAGCTGGGGCCCAAGCACTGATCCCTGCGATACCCCACTAGTCACCGCCTGCCACCGGTGAAAAAGACCCATTTATTCCTACTCTCTGTTTCCTGTCTGTTAACCAATTTTCAATCAATGCCAGTATATTACCCCCAATCCCATGTGCTTTAATTTTGCACACTAACCTCTTATGTAGGACTTTATCAAAGGCCTTCTGAAAATCCAAATACACCACATCCACTGGTTCTCCCTTATCTATTCTACCAGTTACATCCTCAAAAAACTCCAGTAGGTTTGTCAAACACGATTTCCCTTTCATAAATCCATGTTGACTCTGTCTAATCCCATTGATATTTTCTAAGTGTCCTGTTATCACATCCTTTATAATAGACTCTACCATTTTCCCTACTACTGATGTTAGGCTAACCGGTCTGTAGTTCCCTGTTTTCTCTCTCCCTCCTTTTTTAAATAGTGAGGTTACATTTGCCACCCTCCAATCTGCAGGAACTGTTCCATAATCAATAGAATTTTGGAAGATGACAACCAATGCATCCACTATTTCCATGGCTACCTCATTTAGTACTCTGGGATGCAGATTATCAGGCCCTGGGGATTTATCGGCTTTCAGTCCCATTAATTTCTCCAGCACTATTTTTTTACTAATACTAATTTCCTTTAATTCCTCCTTCTCACTAGACCCTTGGTTCCCTAGCATTTCTGGGAAGTTATTTGTGTCCTCTTCCGTGAAGACAGAACCAAAGTATTTGTTTAATTGCTTAGCCATTTCCTTGTTCCCCATTATAAATTCTCTCTTTTCTGACTGTAAGGGACCTACATTTGTCTTCACTAATCTTTTTCTTTTTACGTACTTGTAGAAGCTTTTACAATCTGCTTTTATGTTCCTTGCAAGTTTACTCTCATACTCTATTTTTCCCCTCTTAATCAATCTCTTGGTCCTTTTTTGCTGAATTCTAAACTGCTCCCAATCCTCAGGCTTGCTACTTTTTCTGGCAACTTTATATGACTCCTCTTTGGATCTAATACTATCCTTAATTTCTTTTGTTAGCCATGGTTGTGCCGCTTTTCCTTTTGTGTTTTTGCGCCAGAAAGGAAAGTATAACTGTTGCAATTCATGCATTTGTTCCTTGAATATTAGCCATTGCCTATCCACCGTCATGCTTTTAATGAAGCTCTCCAAGCTATCATAGCCAACTCACTCCTCATACATTCGTAGTTTCCTTTGTTTAGATTTAGGACCCTAGTTTCGGATTAGACTACTTCACTTTCCATCTTAATGAAGAATTCTATCATGTTATGGTCACTCTTCCCTAAAGGACCCCACACAACAAGATTATTAATTAACCCCTTCTCATTGCACAATACCCAATCTAGGATAGCCTGTTCCCTAGTTGGCTCCTCAATGTACTGGTCTAAAAAACCATCTCGTACACACTCCAGGAATTCATCCTTCACAGTATTATTGCTAATTTGGTTTGGCCAGTCGCCCATGATTATTGTAGTACCCTTGTTTCATGCATCTCTAATTTCCTGTTTGATGCCATCCCCTACATTACCACTACTGTTTGGAGGCCTATAGACAACTCACACCAATGTTTTCTGCCCCTTGGTGCTTCTTAGCTCCACCCAGTCTGATTCTGCATCTTGATCCTTTCTCATCCTTTACTAACAATGCCACCCCACCTCCTTTTCCTTTTTGCCTGTCCTTCCTAAATATTGAATATCCTTGGATATTCAGCTCCCAGCCTTGGTCACCCTGCAGTCATGTCTCCGTAATTGAAATTATATCATATCCGTTTACATCTATTTGTGTTGTTAATTCATCTACCTTATTACGAATGCTTTGTGCATTTAGATACAGTGCCTTTAGGTTTGTCTTTTTAACATTTTTAGACATCTTAACATCTTTTTGTACTATGGCCCTATTTGTCTTATTACCATTTTTTCATACCCAGACCCTATTTGTTAGTGCACTCTTTTGTTTGTACACTCTGTCCCTTCCTGACACAATCGGGTTATCCTTACCCGAAACACTTTCCTGCACTGCTTCCTTGTCTTTTCTCTTTAGCATTCTAGATTTCTCTCCACTGGGACCCTCCCCCACTAATTTAGTTTAAAGCCCTATCTACCTCCCGAGTTATTCAATTTGCTAGAACTCTGGTCCCAGCATGGTTCAGGTGTAGTCCGTCCCAACGGAACAGCTCTCTCTTTCCCCAGTACTGGTGCCAGTGTCCCATGAATCAAAATCCACTTCTCCCACACCAATCTTTGAGCCACGCATTCATCTCCCTGATCCTATTGACCCAATACCAATTTGCTCGTGGCTCAGGTAATAATCCAGAGTTATTACCTTTGTGGTTCTGCTTTTTAATTTAGTCCCTCTCTCTCAGCAGATCCTCTTTCTTAGTCCTACCTATGTCGTTGGTACCTACGTGGACCACGACAACTGGATCCTCCCCCTCCCACTCCAAGTTCTTCTCCAGTCGAGAGGAGATGTCCTTTACCCTGGCACCTTGTTCAAGTACAAATCTTCTATCTAACAAATGTGCACCCAGCACGATCCCAGGGTACTTCATTTTCAAACTGATTCACAATCTTTTTTTATTTCATGGGATCTGGGCATCGCTGGCAAGGCCAGCATTTATTGCCCATCCCTAATTGCCCTTGAGAAGGTGGTGGTGAGCCGCCTTCTTGAACTCCTGCAGTCCTTGTGGTGAACGTACTCCCACAGTGCTGTTAGGTGGGGAGTTCCAGGATTTTGACCCAGCAACGATGAAAGAACAGCGATATACTTCCAGGTCAGAATGGTGTGTGACTTGGAGGGGAAATTGGAGGTGGTGGTGTTCCCATGCGCCTGCTGCCCTTGTCCTTCTAGATGGTAAAGGTCACGGGTTTGGGAGATGCTGTCGAAGAAGCCTTGGCGAGTTGCTGCAGTGCATCTTGTAAATGGTACACACTACTCCTATGTGTCTGTTATTTTATGTGCCCTTAAATGTGTTTAATAGATAACTAGTAAAGTTTATGAAACTCTGAGACAGCCATGCTGGAGGGATTGGTTGATTTGACATAGAATAACCTATAGCAGTTAAACCTCTTTAACAACCCACTGAGTCTATGCACAATTCTTATATCAAAATGTGTTTGCCTTATTATTTTAGAGTGTTTTTAAAAATCTGCTTAATGAATAGCATCTATAGGATATTCATAGAAAGACCTTCATATGGAAGCCAATTCATATCAACTTTGCAAAAAAAGAACGACAATGGAAATTGAAATATATGGTATACTGATGTTGATTAGCAGGCATTTTGTTCATGTCTGAAATTTGTTTTACAGCTAACAAGTTGAAATATCTGCAATGACTGGATATCCGAAGTATACAGCCTCTCAAAACTCATTTCATGAAAAAGGAAAAGCAGACTAATCCTATCTTTGGTCTAACTACAGGTTTAATTTCTAAGCTGTGATCCAGATGCTAGGATAAAGCATTCCAATGAACAAGGGTATCAGTGTTCATTAAAAGCAAGTTCAAGTAATCTGATATTAGTAAGGACAAGGCACTTAAGCATGGAAATGGAACACCCACTAGAAACGTCCACAAATCATTAATCAGGTTTAACTTCACAACAAGCCTCAGAAGTCCTCATTCAAGGAGGCTTGACAGAGTTCATCTGTCTACTGATTTGTAGCAAAGGCCAAATATGTCAATATGAGCATATTATATAGTTTAAGAAAAGAGGAAGAACATCAGATTAAGCCAACAGTCCTGACCACCAACAAGCTATGTTGTACATGATGACTGACAATGCAGCTGCAGTAAACCTCCAAAGAACTCTAATTACTTTTTCAATTCTCAGAGCACACGGACAGCAGTGTAACATTTCACTCGAGCCATGCTTTACTGATATCCCAGCTTTTTCCCAAAATTGCCTCACTGTTCCAACAGCACAGAAGGAGACCATTCCACTCATCGTGTGAGTCATCATGTGCCGGCTCTTTGAAAGAGCTAATTTATTTTTTACATTTTTCACCATTATTCTGCCTTGCTACCATAACACTGTCCCCTTCAACTGGGAGGGCAGTCACACCCTCAATTTCTCCACAACATCTGTTAATGTACCTCCAGACTGGATACCAGAAAGTGAACTATGATAGAACCTTATCTGTTTTGCCTTCCCTTGAAATGGAAATTCCCTTCAATATTCTGATGAAATACAGCTACTGATCCAATTAGGAAAGAAAGAACCTGCTACAAAATTTCGAGGGTCTCGCTCCACCAGTGGAAGTGCAGCATAGTGGAACTCCAGGCCAGGTAGCTCAGGTCTGTGGACATGACCCCGTCCCAAATTGTAGAGATGGGATCACTAACATAATTGGCACGGGCAGCCCAGGCCTGTAAAGATGCTTCAGAGGCAACCACGTCACAGCCACTGGGTAAATCAGAGCAGTGGCATACTACTCAAGCGGCGGAACGGTGCCTGGGAAGGCCGAAGAGTAAATGGGACCACCTTTTTAAAATGTTCCTATGGGAGTTAACCACCATGTTAGAAAGGTAATTGGTCTGGGATTTGACTACCTTTCCATAGTGTGCAGTCCCGAGCCTGGACTGGGCTCTCAAAAGAACTCACAGCAGCTCTCACTAAAACTCCCGGAAAAGCCTAGGAACTTCCCCGGAGATGCGCTCTTGACATGGAAGGGGTTGGGCAGAATCGCCCCTATTCCTCCTTAAACTGGAATTTGTTCCTTTTTTTGCACAGAGTGGTATTCCAGTGGATCTAGGTTCCACCCCAAATCAGCATCTACCCTGTCAATCCCCCCCAGAATAATGGATAAGTCATTGAGGAGGAATGAAAATTGTGTGTGATATTCAGGTCTGGGCCCACTGGATACCTTGGTAAAGGATGCTCCAATGCTTTTGTGTTTGAGCCATTTAGAAGGTGCTGAGGTGTAACTCTTGCCTTGTTCTCCCACACTATCTGGTTTCTGCAGGATAGGCATCACATAGAGTTATAGCACAAGAAAAATATACATTTGATTGCTTTGGAATATTTCATCTGTCTCTAATGGGAGAAATTCACCTGTTTAGTATTTGTACCCCTTTTATATTATTTGGCTTGGTTAAAAATGAGATGCAATGATAATTCAGCTGAAATGAACTGGGAAAAATCATGAATAATTTATATAGTGGAATATATCACAGTAGATGCACACTTAATACATACATTACTTTATAAATGTCTATAAGAACATTAGCTGTTTACAACTAATTCTAGGTTTGAGTGAATGGTCTGAGAACAGGTCACCACCAAATGCACATCTGTTTAATGTCAAATTTATACTGTGCTGAATGCAGGATTAGTTCTGTTTTCACAGCAGCGCAAGAGAGGAGCCACGTTTCTACTGCCCAGTCCAGCGCATTTGTAGAGTGCTGCTAGCTGACTGCTGGTGAAAAGGCCTAATGAGATAGTCAGCTCTTTTTAATTATTATAGTGTCAGCCTGGGCTTAGAGGTAGCCATCTTGCTCTGAGTCAGAAGTTTGTAGGTTTAAAACCCATTCCAGAGACTTGACCACATAATCAAGGCTGACACTTCAGTGCAGTACTGACAGGGTGCTGTACCATCAGAGATGCTAGAGCTGATTTTAACACACTATATCCAGCGTAAATGGGACGGTAACGACCTGAAATGATGTTGGGCCACATACCGCCCTGTTTACGCTGACGCTCTGCCTGCTGCCATCTCGGGTAGGGTCCCGATATGGGCAGATGGAGCGCCTGCCTGCTTTATGTAGGAGCCCACTTGTAATATGCAAATCGGGGTCCTATGATTGCAATTTTAGGATACAAATAGGTGGAGCATGAGCTGCAGATACTCTGCTCATTTGTACCAGGTGGCGAATTGCTTAAGCAGTGATCCTTAAAGGGACTCACAAAATGGCCTAGGAAATGTGCTCCTCCTGGGCCAACAAATAAACTCTGGGCTGTTGTCGGCCTGTCCAAGGTAACCCCCTACCCCATACTGTCAGCCAGCTCAGCAGGGGAGTTGGTAGATGTCCCGCTCTCCCAGAACCGGTGAGCAGTAGCGCATTGCCTGCTCAGCACCGCAGATTGCCTCCAGCATGTAAATAAATCCTGGGCTGTAAAATAGTTTTAATCTCATGCCGGCCCGAACAGGAAGGCAGCGGGCATGCTCCCTCCACTGCCCGCCTGTTCCCCGCCTGTGATTGAAATCAGCCCTGCTGTCTTATGGATGAAATATTAAACCAAGGCCCCCTCTGCCCTCTCGGGTCGACATAATATCGCATGACATTATTCAAAGCAAAGCAGTGGAGTTTTCCTGGTGTCCTGGCCAACACTTTTCCCTCAACATCACTACAATAGATTATCTGGTCCTAATCTCATTGTTGTTTGCGGGACCTTGCTGTGCGCACATTGGTTGCCGCTTTTCTCTACATTACAGCAGTAATTGCACTGCAAAAGCACTTCATTGGCTGTGAAGCGCTTTGAGACGTTTTGAGATTGTGAAAGGCGCTATATAAACGCAAGTTCTTTCAAGTTTCATTAAAATGTGCATTGTGGTACAGTGGAGTTTGTTCCATTTTGAACACTTCTATTTTTTGGTGAGGTTCACACCGGCTCCTATTTCAATGTACCCAGTGTTCAGTATTACCACCTGTTTGAACAGAATGTTTCATTTTCCCCCTGCTCTGTTTCCTAATTGGACATGTACTGGTTCCAGTTTGTGGACTGATGTATGTAAATTATGTCACAATATCATTCATATGATTTTCTGTCATTTCATGCTGTTTCAATCATCTGTTCAGATAATGTGGGAATACAAGGTTGATAGCCACTGAACTCCATGCGGAATCAGTTTAAGACACCAGTAGTAAGATTCTCACATTGTCGGGCCACTGCTGAAGCTTTTCTCTTGTTTATTTTCCTGATTGCTACCAATGTTTTTTAAAAATCTTTGTGGCAGGCCCCATGGTGCTGCCTTCTTTCTATTCCTGCTGCTTTGGTGCCACAAAGGGTTTTCCATTTGGAATTCCCCTACATCTCTACTTTGTGGAGGAAGAGGATAAACAACAGGTGGATGCCAGACTGGTCAGGCTATACCACAGGTGCTCTGAACTTCCCTGTCAGTACTCCCACAGTAGAATATACAGGTAGAGATCCACAAACCTCCACTTGTTTGAGGAGCAGTGCCTATGGAGGTTTCCATTCATTAGGGAAGCCATGCCAAAGGCTGCAAGCGACTTGCAGACAAACTTGGCCACAGGCACATTACCTTACCTGTAGTTGTAAAAGTCACAACTGCACTGAACTTTTATGCATCGGCATTGTTTTAAGCTGTCATTGAGGTCATCAAAAGGCACAAAAGGTGTCAAGGGGTATGGGGAGAGAGCAGGAATATGGTATTGAGATAGAGGATCAGCCATGATCATATTGAATGGCGGAGCAGGCTCGAAGGGCCGAATGGCCTACTCCTGCTCCTGTTTTTCTATGTTTCTATGTTTCTATCTCGTATATAGCTGTGCCAATATGTGTGACTACAGTATTAGAGGGCGGTGGACTTTTACAGAATGGCAGGCTTCTCAAAGTTACAGGAGGTTATAGATTTCGCCTACATAGCTCTATGTGTTCTCGTATTCAATGCCGCTACACGAATGCTCAGCTCATTTACAACTATCAACAACACGTTATGCAAGTAAATACTCGATTTCCAGGCAGCTGTCACGATGCTGGAAAGACTCAGCAGGTCAGGCAGTTTCTGTGGAGGGAGAAACGGAGTTAACATTTCAGGTCGTTAACTCTGTTTCCCTCTCCACAGATGCTGCCTGACCTGCTGAGTCTTTCCAGAATTTTCTGTTTTTATTTTGGATTTCCAACATCCGCAGTATTATGCTCTGTTTTAGCTGTCACAATAAAAAGAATGAAGCTGACAACAGGTCGGGCAGCGACTCGAACCCACCAACTTCCGCTTTTAACTGCAGCGCTTTCGGCTGCGTGTGAGAAACCCCCATGGGAGAGGCGGGTTGGCAATTGAAAGATGTTAAGAGGCAATTAGAAGCTATTAAGAGGCAGTTACTAGCTGCTTTAACTGCAGATTTGAGTTTTAACTCTGAGCGCACAGGTTTGACGGGCTTCCTGGAACTCGCCAGTGAAAGCAAGGCAAGATGACAGCGCGAATTGAGGGGGCTGACCAAATGACAGGCAAACAATCCTATAAGTACTCAGACCTCACACCTGTTTCCTTGCCTAAGTGAAAGGCTTTTGGAGAGTGTGCTTTCACTACCACGCAACTGATTTCCAGCACTTTGGAGGTCATTTCTCCTACCTTGGATTTTTGTGAGTTTGATCTGCCCGTTCCATCTGTCAAGCATCAGTTCAGCATAGGTGCTGCTTATGCAGCTTTACCTTGGACCTCAGCTGAGGACCAATATGAGCATCAACAGCAACAGCACCAGCAGCAGGAGCAGCATCAGCAGGAGCAGCAGCCTTCTCCTCACTAACCTGCCGCTCCCCCAGAGAGAGGGGATGAGCATAGGGATGCAGCTCGCAGGAGGTCATACCCACAACACAAGGTATTTAGGCAGAGGATCAGCTTCCTGGACATGTCGGAGCACCAGTGCCTCAGGAGACTCAGGGTATCGCATCAGGTCGTGGCAGACATTTGTAGCCTCCTGGAAGAAGACCTCCTGCCAAGTGGACCTGGTGGGCACGCTTTACCAGTCAAAGTCACCACCGCCCTCAATTTCTTCGCCTCTGGCTACTTCCAGGGATCTTCAGGAGATATCTGCAGAATCTCGCAATCTGCTGCCCACAAATGCATCACTCAGGTGACAAATGCCATGTTTGCCAGGGCCGGCAATTATGTGCACTTTGCAACCGATGAGGCCAGTCAGAATGTGCAGGCGCTTGGCTTTGTGGCTCTGGCTGGCTTCCCACAGGTCATGGAGTCATCCATTGCACACATGTGGCAATCAAGGTACCCCCAGAACACCCTGGAGTCTTCATCAACTGCAAGGGCTTCCACTCCATCAATGTTCAGCTAGTATGTAACCACAAAAAGATCATCATGCAGCTGTGTGCAAGATTCCCAGGCAGTTGCCATGATGCTTTCATCCTGAGCCAGTCCACCCTCCCAGAGCTCTTCGGACCTTGAAGCAGAGTTAGCGGCTGGCTCCTTGGAGACAAGGGCTACCCCCTGAAGACATGGCTGATGACACCTGTTAGGAGCCAAAAAAATGAGGCCTAGGAGAGATACAATCAAAGCCACATGACCACGAGAACTGTCATTGAGCAAGCAATCGGAATGCTGAAGATGCGCTTTAGCTGCCTGGACAGATAGGAATGGGTGTACCTCCAAGGTAAGTATGTATGAGGAGTGATGTGCTGGAGTCGGCTTGGGAAGAGAATCTCCCTGCGGGCCCTTACAGAATGCAGCATCAGCACGAGGGAGGCATCATTTAAGTAAGGTGCAGCCTTGCCATGTTGGGACTCCATTAATGCAGTTTCTTCCTCTGTTCCCCTACCTGGACAATCCATCAACTTTCATCTTCGCAGGGTCCCTTTTAATATTTCAGCTGAAATAGACACATGCGTGGTGTCATCACACCCACTTGTGTTAATTGGTCGGGAAATCCGGAAGTCAGATGCTAATGCTGTGGCTTTGTTAAAAAGCCACTTACAAACGCGCTGCTGAAACTTCCGGGTTCCCTCTGCGCTACAGAGATCCCCCGCTGCCAGCTCGTCAGACAGTTAAAATTCCGGCCTGGCTATCCACGGTCTTCCTAAGGTTTGACCAGTAAAGCACATCCCGCAGGATCAAGGTTGTTATCTGCAGCCAAGCCTCAAGTGGTATAACTGAACACAGATATTACATGGTGCAAATCTCCATAAGATATACTGGGCCAGATTTTGCATCTCAGAGCATTCGCTGTTAGTTAGACTTTTTCACCACGCCCTTCAGCTTAAACATTTTTGCCCCGCAGCTTGCTGGGAGTGCGAGCTGATAACGGCGTGTTAAGGACAACGGGGCATCTGGGACCTTAGTGAACAGCAGAACCAGCAGTGCATCTCCTTAACCAATGAGATTTAAGGATTGAGAAAGAAACAGGGGAACGACGGAGAATGAGGCTGAATTAGAGTCAAATCTGATACAGAAAGATAAATAAAGAGAGGGAAAGAAAGATTGAAATAAGGTAGAGAGAAAAAGAGAAAGGAAGGAAAAGCAAAAAAAATGTTTTAATTTAAAATTTGACATTGTTAAAATCTCAAGCAACAATTTACTACATGCAGCAATGAGGTTGAACAGTTTAAATTGTTCCCATTCTGGGCCAGAGAGGTTGATTGACATTGCATTAATAATTATCACGTCATTAAAAAGGTACTAACGCTGTTAAGTCCCAGCCCTAACTCTCTGGGGTGTGTTTAATGGGCAATTATTGTGCAAATCCACCAGGCTTTTAAAAATAACTTACATAGATACATAGATACATAGAACAGTACAGCACAGTACAGGCCCTTCGGCCCTCGATGTTGTGCCGAGCATTGTCCGAGACCAAGATCAAGCTATCACACTCCCTATCACTCTGGTGTGCTCCATGTGCTTATCCAATAACCGCTTGAAAGTTCCTAAAGTGTCCGACTCCACTATCACAGCAGGCAGTCCATTCCACACCCCAACCACTCTCTGAGTAAAGAATCTACCTCGGACATCCCTTCTATATCTCCCCCCATGCACCTTATAGTTATGCCCCCTTGTAACAGCTGCCTCTACCCGAGGAAATAGTCTCTGAACATCCACTCTATCTATCCCCCTCATCATCTTATAAACCTCTATTAAGTCGCCTCTCATCCTCCTCCGCTCTAAAGAGAAAAGCCCCAACTCCCTCAATCTTTCCTCATAAGACCTCCCCCCCAAACCAGGCAGCATCCTGGTAAATCTCCTTTGCACTCTTTCCAATGCTTCCACGTCCTTCCTATAGTGAGGTGACCAGAACTGCACACAATATTCCAAATGTGGTCTCACCAAGGTCCTGTACAGTTGCAGCATAACCTCATGGTTCTTAAACTCAAACCCTCTGTTAATAAACGCCAACACACCATAGGCCTTCTTTACTGCTCTATCCACTTGAGTGGCAACCTTCAGAGATCTGTGGATATGAACCCCCAGATCCCTCTGCTCCTCCACGTTCCTCAGAACCCTGCCGTTGACCCTGTAATCCTTATTCAAATTTGCCCTACCAAAATGAACTTCAAGGCTAAGAGTGAGATACTGTTTGAGTAAAGCAAGCAGTGGAGTGGCATAACTCAAACTTGCTGGCCGATTTGCACATTAATAATGGCATGTGTCGTTAACATGCCTGGATGGATCGTGGGGGCACCTTAGCGAGAGTTTCAAGGATTGTTGTTGGCTGCTGCATGCTGTACAATATTGCTCTGCAAAGAGGTATTGTCACGGAGGCTGTGGAGAAGGAAAGCCCCTTGCTGTAGCAAAGGGACTACCAAAAGGAGCCGGAGCAGCATGAAGTGGCAGTGGAAGAAAACACTTTGGCCCTGAAATTCGCCTCACCGGCTTGCCGCGGGGGTAAGGATCGCGCGTGCACTTGCCTACCGCGCCTGCCGTTGACCTCTGGGCCCACGGAAACTTCAGCTCCTGGGCCTGCTCCAAGTGCCGGCGCGCAGTGCTTGCGTGTCCCAGGGGCGTAGTTAGTGCGATGCGTCCCCTGGGATCACGTGGGCCATGGAGAGCCAATGGCAGCAGACCATCTTTCATTCATAGATTTGACAGGAAGACCTGTCAAATCTATGAATTGAAATCGGCCCCAAAAGAACAGCTAAACTTTAAATAAATTTTTTAAAAACCATCACATTTATAAAATAACTATAAGTTAATTAAATTAACTACTTTAAACAAAAATTTAAATTTCTGAAAAAGTTAAAATACTTTTTAACAGTGCTAAAAATAAACTTACCTTTCTTTAAAGTATCTAAAAAAGATAAACCTGTTGAAAATTTTTTAAATTATAATTAATTAACCACTTACCTTGTTGAAAACGGGTCCTGTGCCTCCTTTTTAAAAGCGCAGGTTCTTCAATACTTACCCTCCCATAGAAACCTGAAAAAAAAACCTAAGTTTGCTGCATGCGCGCAGCCTCTACCGCGCACGCGGTTCACCTATGAACCGCTCCCTTCACCAGACCGGAAGTTCTGGTTTCCCGCGCATGCGCAGTGTATGCAGGAAACCGGCACTTCAGGACGCCTTACGGGTGAGTACACAGTGCGTACTCACCCGGCAAGTGCCGAATTTTTGGCCCTATGATGTTCTGAGACAACTTCCTGCATCAGTGTCAGCTGTGGCTCAGTGGGTAGCACACTTGTCACTGCGTCAAAAGATTGTGGGTTCAAGTCCCACTGCAGTCCAAAAATGTGCGGGTTAGGTTGATTTGGCTATGATAAATTGACCCTTAGTGTTAGGGGGGTATTAAATATGTGGGGTTATGGGGATAGGATGGGATATGTTAGGGGGAATTAAATACGTGGGGTTACGGGGGTAGGGTGGGATATGTGTACTGTGGGGATTAAAGCAGGGACAGGGTACTGGATTTGGATGATCAGCCATGATCGTATTGAATGGTGGAGCAGGCTCGATGGGCCGAATGGCCTACTCCTGCTCCTAGATTCTATGTTTCTATGCAGGGACTTGAGCACATAAAACTAGGCTGACACTCCAGTGCAGTGCTGAGGGAGTGCTGCATTGTTGGAGGTGCCGTCTTTTGGATGAGATGTTAAACCAAGGCCCCGTCTGCTCTCTCAGGTGGACATAAAAGAACCCATGGCACTATTTCAAAGAAGAGTAGGGGAGTTATCCCCGGCGTCCTGGCCAATATTTATCCCTCAACCAACATAACAAAAACAGATTATCTGGTCATTATGACATTGCTGATTATGGGACCTTGCTGTGCGCAAATTGGCTGCCGTGTTTCCCATATTTCAACAGTGACTCCACTTCAAATGTACATCATTGGCTGTAAAGCGCTTTGAGACATCCGGTGGTCGTGAAAGGCGCTAAATAAATGCAAGTCTTTTTTTCTTTATCTATCTTACTACAACAACAGCTTAGATTTAGTGGGGGGGAAAGTTTGGTTGCTTTGCACCTCCCGTTAGTGCCCTAAGAGGGCGTTAATGGGTCGCAAAGCAACTAGCACCCGGGCACGGTGATGTTTGCGCCGCTCGCGAAATTGACCAGACATTTTGCGGCGGCGCTAAACACTACTGCCACGATCTCCTGCGCCCGCAGATCGTGATGTCAGTCAAGCGTGCAACGCCCCGGTAGCGCCCCTGGACCAGATATTGAGTGGCGCCCCCTGCCTTACTGCCTGCCGCTAGCAACGACAGGTTGAGGGGAACGTTTAGCAGTCGGGAAGGGACTGGGGGAGCGCTATTTAAAGGCGACCACTTCCTGACTTTTTTTGTCGACGACATTTTTGCACCACGCATTCTGAGAGAGAGAGAGAGAGAGAGAGACTTCTGGAGAGATTCAACACTGTGTGAAGGAGTTTTGGGTACTGAGCTGCACTTTGCAGGTTCATTTTGATTTGTCCTTCCTTGCATCGATTTAGAAGAGACTTGGTGGGGCTGAACTCTGAGCTCTTTCCCTGGGCCTCTCCATTGTTCTTTCCAGCAGAATTGATGTACAGGTCTCTCCAGGCCGAGATTCAAGGCTGCAATGAGCAGGGTGTAGATGGAGAGCAAGATCGACCCTCCCCTTTAAGAACTGGCCGGTGCCAGTGTGTCTGTGTTCCATTGCTGACTGACATCACATGAGCTTCGCCAGCGCTCTGAGTTAGCATCTCGCTCCTCGGCGTTAGCACCTTAAGAGAGGTGTGTAGCGCCTGATTTAGTGCTCCAATCACCTCCAGGGGCAATAGAAGCCAAGTTTGCAGTCGGAGGCGATAATTAGCACCAGGCGCTAAACTTTGCGCCCGGCCGATAATTGCACCCCAAATGGGCGATACCGAATATCTCCCCCAGTGTCTTTAATGCAGAAAATGCCCCAGTGTACTTCACAGAGGGGCATTGGGAATGGATGCCTTCAGGAACAGAGAGATTAGTAGATAAAGTGGATAGCTTGGCTGAAGGGATTTTTAAAGGTAGAGAGATGAACAGATCGAGGGAAAGAGTTCCAGAGAGCAGACCACTGAGACTGAAGGTTCTACCATCAAATGGTGGGATGAAGCAGTGGGAGCAATGAATAGAAGGCCAGAGAAGATCTTCTCTTGACTTGCATGTATGCTCACTGCATTAACAGACATATCCAGATCTTCCCATGTACTTCATCCTTGTGCCTGCACCTACTGTGCCTTTCCTTTTTCAATGCAACTCACAAATCTGCCACCTGATGAAACCCATTTCCAAACATTTGCAAGAACACTCTCAGAACAAGCAACCACTTTAGTGCAATTATTTTTTTTTGTATGTGTGACTATTGTTTTCTACTACAGTACTTCCCCATGGTGACATATACAAAGTATTTACAGCATAGAAATGGGTCATTCAGCCCAACAGGTCCATGCAGGTCCAACAGGTGTTTATGCTCCATACAAGCCTCCTTCCATCCTTCTTCATCTAACCCCATCAACATATCCTTCTATTCTTTTCTCCCCTGTGTGCTTATCTAGCTTCCCCTTCAATGCATCTATACTATTTGCCTCAACTATTCCTTGTGGTAGCAAGTTCACATTCTAACCACTCTCCGGGTAAAGAAGTTTCTCCTGAATTCCCTATTGGATTTATTAGTGACTATCTTATATTTATGGCCCCTAGTTCTGGTCTCGCTCGCAAGTGGAACCATCTTCTCTATGTCTACCCTATCAAACCCTTTTATAATCTCAAAGACCTCTATTAGGTCACTCTTCAGTCGTATCTTTTCTACAGAAAAGAGCCCCAACGTGTGCAACCTTTCCTATAACCTCTCAGTTCTGGTATCATTCTAGTAAATCATTTTTGCACCTTCTCCAGTGCCTCTATGTCCCTTTTATAACATGGAGACCAGCACTGTTCACAGTACTCTAAGTGTGGACTAACCAAAGTTCAATACAAGTTTAGCATAACTTCTCTGCTTTTCAATTCGATCCCTCTAGAAATGAACTTCAGTGCTTTGTTTGTTTTTTATGGCCTTATTAACCTGCGTCACTACTTTTAATGATTTGTGTATCTGTACCCCCAGATCCCTCTGTTTCTCTACTCCATTTGGACACTTACTTTACAAGGAGTATGTGGCCTCCTTATTCTTCCTACCAAAATGTACTACCTCACACTTTTCTATATTGAAGTTCATTTGCCAATATGTGAAGTATGTCCTCTTAACACTAACCTGGTGCTTTGTCTAGGTGCTACCTCAGTGGCAAGGGTGCATGAAGTAGCTGGCAGCTGTGTGTCAATAGAAGCATCCTGGGATTAAGATGGTCCTCATGTAATAGCAGCTGAATTCTGAGATGGACCTGCTGCAGGCTGCAGCATCTGCTCTATTGCATGAGCTGCCTGGACCTGCATGCTTCCTATAAACTTTACAATCATTGGTTGGTAGGGGTAGTGGGAATGTTGCCTTCCTGAGAGACAGCATTATCATTCATTCCCATTCCCGCCATGCCCTTGCTACTGCAACCTGCCTCACCATACCTACTGTTCTGTATCACAGCAAACCTAATAGCAACAATGATATCTGAATTCCAGAATCAGGGTTCTCCATCACAGATTCCCAAGCCTATTGAAAGTGGAAAAGGTAGCCTGCTCCATTTTGAAACCTTAGATCTCAATGATGGCATCTGTGGAAAAACCCAGACTGCCTTTAGGGTTTTTGGCATGGAGGCTCCACTGTAGTTATCCCTGGAGTTGCCACATGCCATGTGAACTACAGTCTTGCAAAGCTATCCTGCATGGTACTGTAGCCAGTGGACTCCACCTGAGCCACCATCTGCAGCACACTGTTTGGCACGGCCCACAATGCCCACACCAAGGCTTGATACTCAGAAAGCATTTGTCTTTTAAAAACAGAGTCTGTGAGATTCAGATCCCCATGATTATTAGCCAAGGCAAGCTGTCTCTCTGAATGGCAAGTTCCTCCTCCTCCTATGCCACCACCAGCTGCTCTTGCTCACTCATGTGTGTCTGAGTCGGTGCACTCTATTTTAGCTCGCTCTCTAAATCCCATCAGCATGATGTATCCGAGCTAGTGCTTGGGAGGAACAGAGTGAATGATGCTGTGTGCTGTGAAATACTGGCATGGCCAGATGTGTTGGGGACTGGCTCATCGCCATCTGGCACATCTAGAGGGGGATGAAGAAGACAGGTTACAATGGTGTCCTGGTGAGCAGTCTTCGCATACTTCACAACCTTCTTTCAGAAGAAAGTGTGATATGTTAAAGGGCTTCAATATAGGCTTTCCTGGCAGTTATTGAATAAAAAAATAGGAAGAGTAGCAAAAGTTGGTCCCAAATTTTGAGCTGGTGGCTCGTCTCCTACTGCCCATCTCTGGTGCTTTCTATGGCCTCTCTTCCAAGGAATTAGAAGGTTTGTTCCTCATACTGAGTAAAAGGTCTAAAGTTTGGAAGTGCATCACTTATCATTGATATCTCCCACCTGTTATGGGCTGTCTTCTCATGTAAGAAGAGTGCAAGAAATGAGAGGTTGAAATTAAGATGGCCTGCAGTAATATTCACCATGCACCCATAGTAGATGTATTGACTTGTAGATTAGATGGAAGGATTCTTTTGGGCTCAATGCATGTAAGTACGTGAGTGAAGGAACATTTACAGCTGAAATTAGGGGTGTAAAGAACACCGCACCATCTCGTGGGCATTCATAGTAAGGGTTTGTAAGCAATTTGCGACTGTGAGAGGGGAGGTCATTGTAAATGTCATACACATGTTAGACCTTTTCCCTGCACTCATTCAATGCCCTCCCATCATCCCCATGCTGCTGTTCTTGGGAGCCTCCTACCAACTACCGAAGAGCAACTGCCTCCTCTATGTCACTTCTTCCATAATTTATTTTCTTTCTACCTCGTCTGAAAAACAGCTGATCCGTGGCTTTGACTGCCCGGAACAAAAGCTGGCTGGCTTTCCCAGTTTGAAAGTTCTGGATACCTGGCTCTTTAAGCTGCTAATTGCCTTTAATTCCTGCAGCAGCATGACATTTCCCAGCCCTTCAATGGTTGAACCCCCAATCAGAGGCATTTTTCATCCCAGAAACTTGCCTGCCGTATAATAATTAGGTTGACCCTGGAAATTAGGATGAGGTCAGCACACTATAAGTCAAGTGGTGCATCATTGACCAATCAGAAAATCTAGCCTCACTATTCTCTACTCTACCTCCAAGTATTAAAATAAAACACAATCAGTATTTTGCTCAATACGAATATTATTTACATTCAGAAATCTTTGAAGGTGGTCGGATAAGTTGATAAGACTGTTAAAAAGCATACGGGGTCCTTGGCTTTATAAATAGAGATGTACAGAGTACAAAAGCAAGGCAGTTATGCTGAACCTTTATAGATCACTGTTTAGGCCTCAGCTGGAGTATTGTGTACAATTCTGGGCACCACACTTTAGGAAGGGATTTCAAAGCCTTGGAAAGGGTGTAGAGGAGATTTTCTTGAAAGGTTCCAGGGATGAGGGACTTCAGTTATGTGGAGAGACTAGAGAAGCTGGGATTGTTCTCCTTCGAGCAGAGAAGTTAAGGTGGGATTTAATAGAGGCAGTCAAAATAATGAAGGGTTTTGATAGAGTAAATAAGAAGAAACTGTTTCCACTAGCAGAAGGATCAGTAACCAGAGGACACAGATTTAAGGTAATTGGCAAAAGAACCAGAGGTGAGAAGAGGAGACATTTCTTTACATAGTGAGCCATTATGATCTGGGAAGGACTGCCTGAAGGGTGGTGGAAGCAGATTCAATAGTAATTTTCAAAAGGGAATTGGGTAAATATTTGAGTGGAAAAGCCTGTATGGCTATGGGGAAAGAGCAGGAGAGTGGGACTAATTGGATAGCTCTTTCAAAGAGCTGACTCAGGCACAATGGGCCAAATGATCTCCTTCTGTGCTGTATCATTCTATGATTCTATGATTATAAATTCACTGCAGTCTCCCTGATGAAAATGGTTCAGAAAAAGCAATTGTAATTCAGTTCAATTAAGAACGCTTATGCAAACAATAAATATATTTCAGGCCCAGATTTTTAAGAAGAGAAGCAATTCCGATAATCAAATATCAATGTAAGATTTTGAAAATTTAACTTGAATATATCCCATGTGCATCATTAATGCTAGAATGAGCTCATCAGTACAAACACATACTCACACAACAATTATCAAAGATAATAAAAACAGAAAATGCTGGAAATATTCAGCAGGTCAGGCAGCATCTGTGGAGAGAGAAACAGAGTTAATGTTTCAGGTCGATGACCTTTCGTCAGAACTGGATAAAGTTATAGATGTAACAGATTTTAAGCAAGTGCAGGGGCAGGGAAAAGGGGAGGGGAGGAAAGAACAAGAGGGAAGATCTGTGATAGGATGGAAGGCAGGAGAGATTAAATGACAAAAGGGATGATGGTGCAAGGCAAAAGGAGGTGGTAATGGGACAAGTTAAGAAACAAAAGATGAGTCTAGATGAGGTGTAAATGGGAATGGTAGAATCATCAATAGCTGCCATCTGAAATAATAGGGGCAGGGATTATGGTCTGAAATTGTTGAACTCAATGTTGAGTCCAGAAGGCTGTTAAGTGCCTAATCGAAAGATGAGGTGTCATTCCTCGAGCTTATGTTGAGCTTCGTTGGAACAGTGTAAGAGGCCGAGGATGGAGAGGTCAGAGTGAGACTGGAGTGGAGAATTAAAATGACAGGTGACCGGAAGCTCAGGGTCATGCTTATGGACTGAATGGAGGTGTTCCGCAAAGCAGTCACCCAATCTGCGTTTGGTCTCCCCAATGTAGAGGAGACCACACCGTGAGCAGCGAATACAGTATACTAAATTGCAAGAAGTACAAGTAAATCGCTGTTTCACCTGGAAGGAGTGTTTGGGGCCCTGGACAGTGGGAAGGGAGGGCAGGTGTTGCATCTCCTGAGCTTGCAGGGGAAGATGCCGTGGGAAGGGAAGGGGGTGTTTGGGATGATTGAGGAGTGGACCAGGGTGTCACAGAGGGAATGCTGAAAGGGGAGGTGAGGGGAAGATGTGTTTGGTGGTGGGGTCATGCTGGAGGTGGCAGAAATGGCGGAGGATGATCCGTTGAATGTGGAGGCTGGTGGGGTGAAAGGTGAGGACAAGGAGAACCCTATCATGGTTCTGGGAGGGAGGGGAAGGGGTGAGAGCAGAAATGCGGGAAATAGAATGGACACGGTCAAGGGCCGTGTCAACTACGGTAGAGGGGAATCCTCGGTTGAGGAAAAAGGAAGACATATCAGAAGCACTATTATGGAAGGTGGCATCGTCAGAGCAGATGTGATGGAGAGGGAGAAACTGGGAGAATGGAATAGAGTCATTACAGGAAGCGGGGTGGGAGGAAGTGTAGTCCAGGTAGCTATGGGAGTCAGTGGGCTTATAGTGGATGTTTGTCAATAGCCTATCTACAGAGATGGAGACAGAGAAGCCGAGGAAGGGAAGGGAAGCATCGGAGATGGACTATGTGAAGGTGAGAGAATAGTACTATTTGGAGAAAAAGTAAATGAAATTTTCTAGTTCAGAACGAGAGCAGGAAACGGCGTCAATACAGTCATTAATGTACCGGAAAAAGGGGTGAGGGAGGGGACCTGAGTAGGACTGGAACAAAGAATGTTCCACATATCCCACGAAAAGGCAGGCATAGCTAGGACCCATGTGGTTTCCCATAGCAACACCTTTAATTTGGAGGAAGTGAGTGGCATCTGTAGCACCAGCTTTCTGGCTATTTTTATGAATCATATTTTATATCCAAAACCCAAGAAAGAACTGTACTGTTGGGTAAGCTTGTGGGAGTGGCTTAGGGAATAGGATTGCAAGCCAGGCTACCCTGACTAAGGTGCATTCATATGCAAATGGCCATCTCACACTGACAGGCTGGGTGGAAGGGAACCCAGGCCGATTGACATCATCACCATCTAACATGATTACTGGGAACAATACCCCTAGAGGTAACTCAGAGACACTATGCCCTCACATCAATAAAGCTCAGTCCCAACCAAAACTGGTGGAAGGCAGGAGATGGCCAGGCCATTGTCTTCCAGGAGATAAGCTAGTTAAGAAAGTTCGGTTTGAGATTGAAACCCATTACCTGCTAATGGGGGCCATCAACTCAGGAAACGACAGACATCCAGTAATCAGCACTCATTGTCTCTCCAGGTGCCAGGCCTGGGAGCGGGGAAACGGAATATCATTTTACACAAAGTTTTCAAAGGTCATGAGTTACTCCAGGCCACAGGAGGGTCCAGACAGATCACCTGAGTCAATACATCGATCAGCATTGACGGGAGAAAAGGTGTTGGGTTTTGGGTATATCAGGAGCCGTTCGGGGGCTGCTCTCTCTCTCTCTTCTCCTCGGCATCAATCTACAGCGAGTCTCCCGAGTGGGGCTTGGCTCGACGGAACACCGCCAGAAGCTGAGCGCTGCTCTTCATCCCTCATCAACGGACCTCGACTCAAACTGGAACTTGGATATCACGTCGGCGGTATGGAACCAGGAGCGAGACGTACAGGAAGAAGCTGCAAGCAAGACAACGGACAATCGGGGTGAGCATTTTGCCTGCACCTACACATTCACAAGACCACTTAGCTGTGTGAGGGGGTGACTGTAAGTCCCAACCAAACCTCAGAGGGGTTTAGTGCTGGGGTCCTGTGTTAGTTTATTTCACGGGAGGGTTCTTTTATTAGACTGTGGTAATTTAGCACGGTATGGCTTGTTGGACAAGCCAGGATTGTATTGTTTTGTACTGTTGCGAGTGTCATTGTTAATCCTATTAAACACAATACAGTTGAGCTCAAATGGGTGTCCGAGTCTGATCTGTCCATATAATCCCTATCGTCCAGAACTTGTAGTAAGAGGTGTGTTGTCGGTGTGCCCGAGAAAACCCTTACAGAGATTGGCGACCGCTGGCAGGATGATAGATTTTGTGTCAGATCATGGACAGTTTTAAGGGCAAGAGGCCCGGAATGGAGGATAGGATTTCCTCCTAGGTGTTCAATAAGATTAACGTGTCTCAGTCATGGGTGCTGGAGATGCTGCGCTCTGAGAGTCCCCGGGATAGGGCTGCAGAGTGGACAGGTAGCAGGGATCACAGGAAGTCAAAGGAGAAAGCGATTTGGCTCCTGTGTCTGCAGAAGCAAGTTCAACTGCTCAGGGAGTGGGTTGAAAAGCTAGGGAACGAACTTAAAGAGTCTGAGGATAAGTCAGACGCGAGGGAGATAGTCGGGAGTAGACTATTAGAGGAACTGCACGAAGAAAGGCAGGAAAGACGTGCGCAAGAAGGGACCTCCCGTAACACGGTTGAATACCTACAGTGTCAGGTTACAGAGGCCAAGTTAAACCAGCAGGCCCTACGGGAAGAAAATGCGAGGCTAATAGCAACAGCTGACAGCTTGGAGGGCCAGCTAAGGGATATAAATATAGCTTATAAAGTAGCCAGGAGTAGAGGCTATGAGGAAGCAGATCACGGACAATGTAAGGAAAGGATCCAAAAATTGACCCAAGCCTTGTCCGGAGCCAGAGGTATGGCCTGTTTAATGTCACCGGGGGAAACCGGGGTAGACTGGGACAAGGAGGGTCAGGAGCCTGATGATAGGGCTCAGGACAGGGAAGTCCGACAGGCGCCTGAAGCGCCACCGAGACCAATGTGGCCTCTGCGGCAGCAGAAGTCCGGTCCACCCGCACCAAACGGTGACCAGGGCCCACTGCAGAGCGATTACGTGGTCCCGTACACAATCCCTCAGCTGCAAGCCATGCTATCAGGGACGCCCAAGCTCAAACGGGACAGGGACCCCTCAGTTCACTTTATGGAAGTAGAACAGGTAGGGGGGGTCAACGGATGTAGTGAGGGCGAGATCAACAGGCTGATGCTGTTCTCCCTTGATGGGGGATTGTATCAGAGCTTATCTGCAGCCACAAAGCTGGGAGGGGGCACCACAGAGGGGTTGAAAGACGAGATCCTGAGGGCCTTGGGGCATACCCAGGGTAGCCCGTTCTTACAAGTAGAATGGACCAGGCAGCTGGCCGGCGAGGCACCAGTTGCATTCGCGGACAGGCTATGGCCTGTGTACATAAAGGCAACTGGAGGGACGCTTGACCGCGCGCAGTTGATAGGGGCCCCCAGGAATCACTGGCTCAGGGTCCTTGTGGCGAACAGCTTGCCAAGGATCAGGGTCAGGGCAGAAGCGTGGTTTGACCCCAAGGACCTCGTGAATATGGAGGCAGGCGTGCTCAGAAAGCTGAGTCTAGCCTTTAAGGCCGATTCCGGGAAGGAGGTCAAATCAAAGGGAAGGGTCCACAAAATGAAAGCCAGTGTGGGTAATAGGAAGGAATGGCGACAGGAAAGGGTTAGTACTGACACGTCCAGGACTAGTTTCGGGTGTGGGAAGACGGAACACTGGAGGCAAGACTGCCCGTTCCCAAAAGGGGGGAGACCAGTCCCAGGGGGTCCTCCAGTGCAAACCACGTGTTACAGAGGCAGAGGGGACGACCGACGAGTCGTTCGAGCTTCTGGTGGCCGCCCTACGGAAGACTATGGGGAAGGACAAAGGCAAGTTAGACGCTGCCGTGAGCAGTGAAGCGCCTTCCGCGCCCGTACGCCCCCCACCCTGACTAGAACGCGCCCAGCCTGAGTACCTGTGCCCGCTCACGTACGATGAGTGGGGCAGGCCCTGTGTAAAGATGGGGGTGAAGACGGTGCAGGGGAAATATTTGGTGGACACCGGGGCTTCCAGAACAGTGGTCCATTCAAAAAACCCGACCAATTCACCCTGGTCTAGCAGGGTCCCATTCAGGCTCGTGGGGTTCACAGGGAATGAGCAGGCTGGGGCAATCTCAAAACCCCTGGCCATAGAACTAGGATCCCTCCATACCACGTGGGAGTGTGTCCTGATACAATGGGAACAGCCAGGATCAGGAGTCCTCGGGGCTGACTTTATGTTAGCCAGCCGAGTGATTGTGGATTTAAGGAATCACTGCCTATGGGGTGCAGCGGATTCAGATAAAGCCGAGGAGGTGCTAGTGATCCCAAGAGATAGGGAAGGAAGGGGTAGTGTGTGTACTATGAAGCCCAAGGGGAATTACGACCTAGAGCAGTTGGTCTGTAATACCCCAGCCAAGTATCAGGTGAACGTGCGGGACAACCTCGCCGCATTCGCCACTCACAAGCACGACTGTGGCAGGGTGACAGGGGTAGAAGTCAGGGTGCAAGGGGACCCCATGTCACGGCCACAGAAACAGTACAGTTTCCCCAGAGAGGCAGAAGCCGACTTAGAGACGGCACTGGGATCCCTCGTAGAACAGGGGGTGTTGAGGCCGATAGCCACCCACGTAAACTCACCACTTTGTCCAGTTAAGAAGCCCGACCAGTCGTGGAGAGCCACCGTGGACTATCGAGTGCTCAATAAAAATATCCCAGCCTGCGCGCCCACAGTCGCGGCTGTTGCTGACCTCATAGGGAGCATTCCAGCGACCGCAACCACGTTCACAGTGCTGGATATCTCCAATGGGTTCTGGTCGGTTCCCCTCAAACGGGAAGACCAGTACAAATTTGCCTTTACATTTAAAGGGCAACAGTACACCTGGACATGCCTTCCCCAGGGGTTTCACAACAGCCCCTCCATATTTCACCAGTGTATGGCCGACGCACTCAAAGGCTTCAGCCGACCCCACCAGCTAATTCAGTATGTGGACGACTTGCTTTTGTTCTCCGCGGTGGCGGAGGAGCACAGGCCACTGCTGGACGAGCTGTTGAGGCTGTTACGGGAGACAGGGTTTAAAGTGAACTCAAAGAAAGCCCAGATCGGTCGGGAGGAAGTCAAATTCCTCGGGCTGACCATGAGGGCTGGTGAGCGAGCGATAGATGAGGCAAAAAGAAAGGCAGTACAGGAGTTACCAGCGCCCAAGGATGTAACAGGGGTAAGGTCCTTCCTGGGACTCACAGGGTACTGCAGAGACTTTATAGAGGGTTACGCAGCCACGGCAGCCCCTCTGCTTCAGCTCCTCCGCAAGGGAGTCGGGTGGGAGTGGGACCAGAACTGCCAGGAAGCGTTCACCCGCCTCAAGGAGAATTTACAGACGGCACCCGCGTTGGGAGCCATTTACAGTAGTGAGGAATTCCTTTTGGAGGTAGCAGCCAGCGGGGATAGCTTGAGCGCGGTGTTGCTCCAGGAGCGGCACGGCAAGCTAGGACCCGTGGTCTACTCCTCAAGGGTTCTCACTGAGGTAGAAAGGGGATACTCCAACTGCGAGAGGCATCTCCTAGCCACGTACTGGGCCGTAAAGCTCTCCCAGCTCTTTACGGAATCATCCCTGATAACTTTACGAACTCACCACACCCCCACTCAGATGTTGTTAGACGGGAGGATAAAGGACGGAACAGTGAGCAGTTCCCGTATTGCTCGCTGGACTTTATTGCTCTCGCAAATGAATCAGAGTGCAGGGGTTGACAGAGCCAAAGCTGGCTATGAATTTAATCTACCCAGGGACTGCCCATGCGTGTACTGTAGAAGGGGTGTGGGACGTAGGTGTGGTATTCCGGGCCGGGATACACCCGACAGGCCGGGACATCTCCGTAGAGGGGTCCAGTTCGGTGGTGGGCAGGTCACAGCGGCCAGCACCGGTATACCGGGTAGAAAACATTGGCGTCCTGAGGATAGGGGTGCACGTGCGGCATAATGGGGCCCCACCGTTTGTAATAAAGTGGGAGCACGCCATGACCGGCACTGACCTCAAGGGGTGCCAGAGCAGGGGCGCGCACGTGGTGTTGTGTCCCCAGCACCTGAACGCGTTCGATCGACCGGTGTGTGGGTTTGAATCGGAAAGTGCAGAGCCCATCAAATGCACCATGGAGGTGATGGCCCAGGGCCACGTTCCACCCCAGATAGCATACACGAACAACGGACGTACTGCGTCACGACGAGTGTGGACCAGTATCGGGTACACCACGACACTTGGTGCCCTGTCACTGACAAAACTTTCTGCTTCAAACCCCACACAGAGGTTCAGGTGGCGCAAGGGCGCATCATCCCCATTTCAGATTTCACCACGGTACACTCACGGTGAACGACACGGTACAGGACCTGCAGCAATACGTAACACGGTTCAGGTATGAAATTCCTCCTCTGCCTGAACACCTCACAAAACTAATGAAGAAAGTTGAACTGTCTCAAAAACACTTCTACACCCTCGAATAATGGAACAGGGAAGTGGGGGAAGAAATAGAAGAAATGGCTTCCCCGCCCTGGTGGGACTTTGATTTGAATGTTGAGATCCCTCCATGGATCCGAATAGTTTCACACACAATGGTAGTAGTAAAACTATTCATGGTGTTGTACCTGTTAAGGTTATCCTGTAAAAAGAGAAGGAAAGCACTCTGAAATCATTCGGAGGCCCTAATAAAAGGGTAACCAGGAGTTGTACTGCCTGTAAATATGGCGAATTGAATTGTTATAAGAAACGGGACCCCAGGTGTAATTGATAAGTAATGTACAGTTTGGTCGAGACCCACAATGTGCCTCCCGCAGCAGAAGACGACAAAATCCGTGATATTTCTGGTTTTGGTGACGAAATATCAAAGGGGGGAATGCAGCATCAGCTTTCTGGCCATTTTTATGAATCATATTTTATATCCAAAACCCCAGAAAGAACTGTACTGTTGGGTAAGCTTGTGGGAGTGGCTCAGGGAATAGGATTGCAGGCCAGGCTACCCTGACTAAGGTGTATTCATATGCAAATGAACATCTCACACTGACAGGCTGGGTGGAAGGGAACCCAGGCCGATTGACATCATCACCATCTAACATGATTACTGGGAACAATACCCCAAGAGGTAACTCAGAGACACTATGCCCTCACATCAATAAAGCTCAGTCCCAACCGAAACTGGTGGAAGGCAGGAGATGGCCAGGCCATTGTCTTCCAGGAGATAAGCCAGTTAAGCAAGTTCGGTTTGAGATTGAAACCCATTACCTGCTAATGGGGGCCATCAGGAAACGACAGACATCCAGTAATCAGCACTCATTGGCCCAGAAATTAAAGACTGAGTGTTGACGCGGGGGTAAGGCTTCCCCGCGATATCTCACTCCGCGCCTACCTTTTTCCTCCGGGCCCACACGAACATTAGTTTCAAGGCTGCAGCTGTGCAGTGCTTGCGTGACCCAGAGACGCAGTTAGTTCATGCGAGCTCTGGGATCACGTGATTCAGTTAGAGCCAATGGCAGCACACCATCTTTCATTCATAGTTTTGACAGGAAGACCTGTCAAAGCTATGAATAATATACCCCCCCAAAAGAACAGCTAAACCTCAATTAAATTTTTAAAAAAGCCATCACATTAATAAAATAAGTATAGTTAAATAAATTAACCACTTTAAACAAAAAATTAAATTTTTGAAAAAATTTCAAATCTTTTTAAAAGTTATAAAAATAAACTTACCTTTCTTTAAAGTCTCTAAAAAAGATAAACCTGTTGAAAAAATTTTAAAATAATACTTAATTAACTACTTACCTTGTTAAAAGAGGGTCTTACGCCTCCTTTCTTTATGTGTAAAATCTTCCATGCTTACCTGCGCGTTCAAAGCACTAAGTGCACTGCATGCGCACAGCCTGTAGCGCGCACGCGGTTCACCTAGGAACCGCCCCCTTTTGAATTCACGAAGTGCCGGTTTCCCGCGCATGCGCAGTGCATGCTGGAAACCGGCAATTGGAGACCTAAAACGCGAGAGTACACAGTGCGTACTCTCGCGTATTAGGTCTAATTTTCGGGCCATTGTCTCTCCAGGTGCCAGGTCTGGGAGCGGGGAAACGGAATATCATTTTTCACAAAGTTTTCAAAGGTCATGAGTCACTCACAGGGGGGTCCAGACAGATCACCTGAGTCAATACATCGATCAGCATTGACGGGAGAAAAGGTGTTGGGTTTTGGGTATATCAGGAGCTGTTCGGGGGCTGCGCTCTCTCTCTCTTCTCCTCGGCATCAATCTACAGCGAGTCTCCCGAGTGGAGCTCGGCTCAACGGAACACCGCCAGAAGCTGAGCGCTGCTCTTCATCCCTCATCAACAGGACCTCGACTCAAACTGGAACTTGGATATCACGTCAACGGTACGGAACCAGGAGCGAGACGTACAGGAAGAAGCTGCAAGTGAGACAACGGACAATCGGGGTGAGCATTTTGCCTGCGCCTACACATCCACAAGACCACTTAGCTGTGTGAGGGGGTGACTGTAAGTCCCAACCAAACCTTAGAGGGGTTTAGTGCTGGGGTCCTGTGTTAGTTTATTTCACGGGAGGGTTCTTTTATTAGACCGTGGTAATTTAGCACGGTATGGCTTGTTGGACAAGCCAGGGTTGTATTGTTTTGTACTGTTACGAGTGTCATTGTTAATCCTATTAAACACAATATGGTTGAGCTCAAACGGGTGTCCGAGTCTGATCTGTCCATATAATCCCTATCGTCCAGAACTTGTAGTAAGAGGTGTGTTTTCGGTGCGCCCGAGAAAACCATTTACACGTCAAAGGAGAAATTGTTCAATGTGAGAACAAGTTCAGCCAGGCAGAGGAGGGTGGTGGTGGATGGGGACTGGTTGGGCCTCTGTTCAAGGAAGAAGCGGAGCGCCCTCAGGCTGTCCTGGTGGGGGATGGAGGTGTAGAGGGATTGGACGTCCATAGTGAAAAGAAGACGTTTGGGGCCAGGAAACTGAAAACTGTCAAAGTGGCGGAGGGCGTCGGAAGAGTCGCGGATGTAGGTGGAAAGAGACTGGACGAGGGGAGAAAAAATAGAGTCGAGATAGGAAAAAATTATTAAATTTTTAAAGATTTGTTGGTTTATCTTTAAAATGTGCATGGAGAGCTTGCGTGAACAGATCAGAAGTAAAGCCATGCAGGTGACTGATGGCGTAGTTTCATGGAAAGTTTCGACAGAATTTTGTCATTTTTCCCGAGGAAATTCGTGTGTAACTGATCTACAGCAATTTTATGCCAAAACATTGCTACCAGCAAATTTACTCGAGCATATGCGCCGCTCCCTAGTTCCAATCACCAAAATCATACTTAGCTCATTAACATAGCTCCACCATCCATGCAAAAGACCAGAGAATGTGAGTTTCCTGCATTTACGTCAGTTCTGATGGGTGTAAATTTACGCCTAAATTTTATGCACAGTAGAATCTGAAGTCACTATTTCTGATGGTTTACAGCAAAGTTTTGAGCTATTTTGTTCTGTTTCTCCTTTGTGAGACCTCTATTGTATTTTCTATATCTTTGAATGCCTTTTTATGGTGTCAGAAAAATGTTACATTAAAAATTAATGAGAAAAGCTTCCACAATTGCATTTTCTTAAACATGCCGTGCTTAATGTGCACAAATGATAGTTTGATGGCTTCAAACTTTAATTTTCATAACATCATTAAGATAAAGAGGGATTTAAAGAAGATAGGTGGTGTATGTTCCATGTTTTCATCGGGAGAGGGAGGAAAGGGCGAAGGACTCTCAGCAGGAGGCCATATCCTCCTAGGGTGTCCAGGAAGCAATTCTCCTACCTGAACCTCAGCGTGGCTGGTGGAAGGCTGCTGACTTTCAGTAGCGGAGACTGCAGATGGCCTTGCAGGACGTCCTTGAGCAGCTCTGGGCCTAGAAGGTCTGGCTGCGACTGCATCATCTCGACATGGGCGGCAGCAGTCTGGGCTGGCTGCTGACAGGCAACAGCAAGGGCACTGGTGGAGTGACAGTGGTGGGAGGACGAATGCTGTCATCCTGAGAGAGGACAGCAGGTTCGTGTTCCACTGAGCCACTGCCACTCCCCCGGGGCGATGCCTCAGCATTCCTAGTAATCTGTTGGAGGACAGATTGCTGGACTGCTGTGACATCCTGCAAGCCCCTTTGCACACTGTAATCCACAACAAGCTGACCTTGCATGAAAGCAGTCTGAGCTTCCACTGCAGCACTCAGACGTTGGGTGGCTGCTATTTTTGCTGCAATGGAAGCTGTGACATCGGCCATTAGACGCTGCTTCATGGTTGGGTCCACAAGTGGGCGAACGGAATTGACCACCACTTCTATGGTGGTAAGGATGGGTTCCAAGCTCTGTGCAAAGCCCTGTGCCAAGTTAGTGCTGGACTCCTCCATGCTCCTTGATATTGACCGCAGGCTTTCTGGCAGGCTACCCAATGCATCAAGTATTTCATTGTGTATATCCATCAGCGTTCTTCTGTAGGCTGCAACTCAAAGTCCTCATCTGAGTCCTCTGCAGTGGAACCCTCCAACGAGCTGGCACCTGCATTATCCTTGCCCTGGCTGCAGCCCACTTGTGCCCAGTGTCTCACCACGTGCAGATCCCGCCTCTAATCTATCCTCTAAGATACACGTGGTGTCAATATCTGAGCTGGGGCTGCGAGTGTGAAATCAAGTGACGGTGCTGTGTCTTCATAATCTCTTCTTGGTGTTCCTCCAATGCCTGACCAGGTTGCACCTCTTGGGTATCTGAAAGGAAAAAGGCACAAGGGTAAGGTTGTGGTGTGGGGGGGGAGAGGTGAAGTAAGAGGTGCATGGTTACACCATCTGCAGCTTGTAAATCAGAAGAGAGTGTGGGATGAGGGGGAAGTGAGCTGAGAGGAGAAGGATTAGGTATGAGGATACCATCATCTTCGATGGTTTCAGCCCCGCCGCTCGCCACGGACTCAGCAATGGCCGACCCAATTGTGGCCAGCACCGTCTCTTCCATGGGGGTTTAGACATGCACGCATGCCTGTCCCCTCTCTAGTTAGCTCCTGCAGCCTCCAGTTGTGCGCCACCTTGTCCTGCAAAAGAGAGGGATGTGTGTCAGTGAGTGTGGTGCAATCTGTTTTGGTGATGTGGCTGTCATGATTGAATAGCTGGCAGTGTGTGCAACCTGTGAGATGTGGGTGTAAGGCTTGCAGCAGTGCTAAGTTTGTTAGGGTGAGGTGAAGCATATGAATTCTAGATATGAGGCCTGATTGATAGAGATTGTAGGTAGGTGAGTGATGGGTGTGTGGTGCATTGAGCAGTGTGTGAGGCTAGTGGTACAGTTGGTAGGATATGACATTTGAAGATGCATTCACTGACCTTGACCACTCGTGTGAGGTCATTGAACCTCTTGCAGCACTGGATCCAGGTCCTTGGGGCTTAACTCCTGGCATTGGGCTCCACGGCTATCTGCTTCCATTGCCCTTTGTCTGTGTGTTTGGAGGGCCTCCTTCCCCCCCCTGCGGATACAGGACATCTCTTCTCCTGTCCACCTCCTCCACCAAGACCTCCAGTGCAGCATCCTAAAATCTTGGAGCCCGCAGGCAGCACATAGTTGGCATGCTGCCTACATTGCAATCAACAGGCGCGGGTTAATCGCCCATCATGATTCCGTGCCGTTTTCAGGGACTATCAAATTTAGTCCCCATACAGAATAATAGATACCTAGGAGTGATTTCAAGAAATAAGCCTGGAAATTGCTGTAACTGAGTTTATTGGGATTATTGGGAGAATTCTTGCCTGCCATTAACCCCAGTGCTGCTGTCTTTTCAATTTTGTGTAAGTTGTGCAAGCTCCTGTAGACTAGCAGGTTGCTAATGAAGTAGCTGTGTATATAAATGGCTCAGGAAGCCATTTAAACCACTGTAGTGGCTCAGTTGGAAGCACTCTGGCCTCTGAGTCAGATAGTTGTGGGTTCAGACTCCCACTCCAGGGACTTGAGCACAAAAATCGAGGTTGACACTCCAGGGCAGTGCTGAGGGAGTGCTGCATTATTGGAGGTGCCATCTTTCGGATGCGACATTAAACTGAGGCCCCGTCTGCTCTCTCAGGTGGATGTAAAAGGTCCCATAGCACTATTCTGAAGAAGAGCATGGGAGTTATCCCCAGTGTCCTAGCCAATATTTATCCCTCAATCAACATCACTAAAAACAGATTATCTGGTCATTATCTCATTGCTGTTTGTGGGAGCTTGCTGTGCGCAAATTGGCAGCTGTATTTCCTACATTACCACAGTGACTACACTTCAAAAGTACTTCATTGGCTGTAAAGCACTTTGGGACGTCCTGAGGTCATGAAATGCACTATATAAATGCAAGTCTTTATTTCTTATTTTTGTATTTGCACAGGAGAGAGAAAGGCAGCCGTTAGCATTTGGTATCTTGAGAACCGTTCACTTCAGTGAATTAGTGCTGGAGCTGCTGATACACAAAGTGCGGGAAAGGAGGGTAGTCTTCTATGGGGCAGAAGCGTATCGTCATCTGAAGCAGCTGGTGCAAGCGTGGCATCAGATAGCAGGCATGATAAATGCTGCTGTCGAGATGTCGCTGTAGCACCAGAAGAGGTGGTGAGGGACCTAAAATGGGCAAATATGGCCCGACGAGTGCATGTCCCATTGAAGGCCTCGGTCGAGATCAGTGCCTTCAGTAGGTAAGTGTTTGGGACCAGACTAGAGAGTGAGGAGGAGACCTCTATAAGGCTGTCTCCCTTCCCAGGAGGCACTCAGGGCTTTTACTGTTGCTTCCAGCTACCTTCCAAATGGCGAGAGGGTTGACTTCATATCTGCAATGGTGTTCCTGCAGGTACATCCTCTTAGTCAGTGTGAATCTTGCAGTAGCCTTGATCCCAGTTTGGCTTCTGCCTCCTCCCCCATTGTCAGGTCTCTTTGTTTAGTAAATGTGTGGCGAATGCAGCAGATGATCATCTTGGAGACCCTGACAGTTGCCAGAGTACTGTGCATTTTCTCTCTGTCATGCTCCAACAAGCTAGCGACAAAGCGCTATTAAGATGCATTATAAAACAACATTGTAAAATGAAACAAGATGTGAGAATACTTATACGATAGCAAAATACTGCGGATGCTGGAAATCCGAAATAACAACAGAAAACGCTGGAAAAACTCAGCAGGCCAGGCAGCATCCGTGGAGAGAGAAAGAGAGTTAACGTTTCAGGTCGATGACCTTTCATCAGAACTGGGAAGAGCCGGAAATCAAATAGATTTAAGGCCAGGGTAAAGCTGGGAAAAGGGGGAGGGGATAAAGGAACAAAGGTGGAGATGAAGAGACATTAAGAGACATTAAGAGATATGCAAGGCTAGAGGTGGTGTTAATGTGACAGATTAAGGCTGAATGAAGTGTGAAATCCACTGGCAGAATGAAGGACAGCTGCCAGCTTCTAGGAGGAAAAAAAAAAGGTGGGGGGGGGGACAAATAAAAGGGTGGATAAAATAAAATATAAATGTGATTGGAGCTGAGGTTATGATCTAAAATTGTTGAACTCGATATTGAGTCCAGAGGGCTGTAGCGTGCCTAAACGAAAGATGAGGTGCTGTTCCTCGAGCTTACGCTGAGCTTCCGTGGAACAGTGTAATAGGCCGAGGACGGTGAGGTCAGAGTGGGAGTGAAGCGGTGAATTAAAGTGACAGGCCACCGGGAGCTCGGGGTCCCCCTTACGGACTGAACGGAGGTGTTCCGCAAAGCGGTCACCCAATCTGCGTTTGGTCTCCCCAATGTAGAGGAGTCCACATCGTGAGCAGCGAATACAGTATACTAAATTGCAGGAAGTACAAGTAAATCGCTGTTTCACCTGGAAGGGGTGTTTGGGGCCCTGGACAGTGGGAAGAGGGGAGGTATAAGGGCATGTGTTGCATCTCCTGCGCGTGCACGGGAAGGTGCCGGAGGATACTTACCTTAGCAACCTTCCAGAGACCAATTAATTTCATCCTCGACTGTTCCCAAGGTAGGTACATTTAGGGGGCTAAGTTCGATAAGGCCCAAAATCGGGCAGAGGGATCGCGATGCACAATCTGCATGTGCCCGTTGAAAGTAATTAACATGATTGAAGTGCTGAGCCCAGCGCTGAACATGCTGCTGGTTGGCTCGGCGCTCAGCAGGGGGCCCAATTTTGTGGGAAGTGTTATCCCTATTTAAAGGTTGCCTGCAGTATGAAATGCAGTCTACACTTCTTAAAGGGGAGGTGCTTTCTGAAATAAGCACCTCATTGTTACTGTAGCAAAGGAAAGTGGAAGGTATCTATGGCTCAGTAGGGCAGAGAAAGGCCACCTAGGTTCTCGGACGCAGCACTGGAGGCCTTAGTGCAGAGCGTCAAAGGAGGAGACAGGTCTTTTACCTATAGGGACCCAGGAGACCCTCCAGACCGACTGTACGAAGGCAGTGGGAGCAGATTGCTGAAGCGGTCAGAGCCACCAGTCTTTCCCCCAGGACCTGGATCGAGTGCTGGAAGAAATTTAATGACCTCACACGAGTGGTCAAGGTGAGTGATACATCTTCAAATGCCATATCCCACCAACTGTACCACTAGCCTCACACACTGCTCAATGCACCAGACCCCCATTACTCACCTAACAACAATCTCTATCCATCACGACTCATAACTCACATTCATAGCTTCAACTCACCCTCACACACTTACCACTGCTGCAAGACTCACACCCACATTTCACACATTTGCACACACTGTCAGCTATTCAACTATGACAGGCACATCACCCAAACACATTGCACCACACTCACTGATACACTTCCCTTTCTCTTGCAGGCCAAGGTGGCTCATAACTGGTGCCAGCAGCAGTTAACAGGCGGGGGGCAGGCACGGCTGCAAAGCTGACCCAGCTGGAGGAGACAGTGCTAGAAATCATTGGACGGGGGTCGTCACTGAGACCGTGGTGATCGACGAGGCTGAAAGCATTGATGATGACGGTATGCTCATACCTAAACCTTCTTCTCACATCTCATTTCCACCTCATCCTACAATCTCTTCTCACTTACAAGCTGCTGATGGTGTAAGCATGCACATCTTGTTTTCTGCTGCTCCCCTCACCACAACCCTATGCTTGTGCCTTTCTCTCAGATACCCAAGAAGTCCAACCAGCCCAGCCAGTGCAGGAAGAACAAGAGGAGGAGAGTGATAGAGAAGAGAGACACCGTCACTTGATCTGACACTCGCAGGCACCAGCTGAGAAAATGGCACTGTGCGTACTTTAAAGAGTAGTATAGAGGCAGGATCTGTACGTGGTGAGTCACCGGG
Organism: Squalus acanthias; assembly: GCA_030390025.1. Taxonomy (NCBI): domain Eukaryota; kingdom Metazoa; phylum Chordata; class Chondrichthyes; order Squaliformes; family Squalidae; genus Squalus; species Squalus acanthias. The sequence goes on from CM059432.1 coordinate 43,133,798, forward strand.
CACGGGTGGCCTGCAGCCAAGGCAGGGAGAAAGGGTAGCGCAGGTGCCAGCTCACCGGAGGGCGAGGTCACACATGAGTTCTGCTGCAGAGGAGTCAGTTGAGGACATTGATGGGGCAGGCCTTCAGACAGGCTCATGCAGGCTCAGCTTGCTGCCACGCAAGCTCAGACTGCTGCCATCATGGCTGCATTTACCAGTGTGGAAAGGGGCTTACAGGGAGTCACAGCAGTCCAGCAATCTGTCCTCCAACAGATTACTAGGATTGCTCAGGCACCGCCCAGGGGGAGTGGCAGTGGCTCCATGGAGCACGAACCTGCTGTCCTCTCTCAGGAAGACAGCATTCGTACTTCCACCACTGCCATTCCGCCAGTGCCTTCGCTGTTGCCTGTCAGCCAGCCAGCCCAGACTGCTGCCACCCATGCCGAGGTGGTGCAGTCCGCTTTCGGGCCTTCTAGGCCCAGAGCTGCTCGAGGTCGTCCTGCAAGGCCATCTGTAGTCTCCCCTACTGAAAGTCAGCAGCCTTCCACCAGCCATGCTGCAGACACTGGGGTAGCACTTTGTAGGAGGACTAGGATAAGCAAAGGAGCACGAAAGTCAGGTACTAAGGGAATGCACAAGTGTGATTAGTTTACTTTGTTATGTAGTTTTGGAATGATTCATTTATAAATTATGTTTGGAATGTATCTTTTGTGGTGGCTTTCATTTCAGCATTGTGGCCAAGAGGACGTGATGTGATGTTTCGTGACAGAGCCATGATAAGGTGGGGAAGTGTTGAGCAACGGGGATCTGGGGTTTCTTTCAGGGGAACCAGAGTCTGATGATGCGCTTGTGGACAGCCTGTCCAGAATGGGGGATTTACAGGCTGCCTCCTCCCTTCCCCCCTCCTCCTCCTCTTCCTCTTCCTCCTCCTCCTCCTGAGATGGTCCCGGAACCTGTGGTGAAAGGGCTGCGCCCTCATGATGGCCAAGTTGTGGAGGATGCAACAGATCACCATGAATTGGGACACCCACTCTAGCATGTATAGGAGGGCTCCTTCCGAGGGTCAAGGCAGCGGAACTGTTACTTGAGCACTCCGATGGTCTGCTCGATGATGTTCCTCATGGCAGCAAGGCTCTCATTATATGAGTGCTGGCTGCAAGTGGTGGGGTTACAGAGGCGAGTCATCAGCCTGGTGTAGAGCGGATAGCCCTTGTCGCCTAGAAGCCACACTCGGTTTCGATGTGGTGGCTGGAGGATTGCTGGCACTGCGGACCTGCACAGGATGAAGGCATCATGACTGCTGCCAGGATACCGGGCATTCACCATCATGATGTGCTGGGCTTGATCACACACCAACTGCACACTAAGTGAGTGGTAGCCTTTGCGGTTACAGATCATCACACCATTGATATGCAGCACCGGCAAAGCCACGTGTGTGCAGTCAATGGTGCCCTGCACCATGGGGAAGCCCGATATCCTGGCAAAACCACATGCACACTCCTCCTGCATCTCTCTGTTTAAAGAGAAAATAATGAAGTTCCCTCTCCTAGAGTAGAAAGCCTCTGTGACCTCCCAGATGCAACAATGGACAGCGAACTGCGAGATGTTTACTATGTCACCTGTTCCAGCCCAGAAGGATCCGCTGTAGAAAAATGTCAGGGCCACGGTCAACTTGAGGGCCACTGGCAGAGCCGTGGTCGCCCTACTCTGAGGCTGCACGTCTGGTTCCAAGTGGTGGCAGAGTTCTTTGACCACCTCCTTGGTGAGGCGGAGCCGTCGAACACACTGCTCCTGGCTTAGTTGCTGGTAGGAGAAATGCTCCCTGAAGACCCTAGGTGGGTAAGGCCTCCTGCTGAGAGCCAACCCCCTCCTCCCTGTGCGAGCAGCTTGTCTTCTTTGCTGCCTCTGCTCCATCTCCCTGTCATACTGCATTGCGAGGGGGACTGCAACTAAAGGCCCCATGACTGGGAGCAAGTGGTGTACTCAGAGGCCTTCCAGTAGCAGCCAACACCTTCCCAACGTCCAGCAGCACTCTCTGCACACTTTAACAACTTGTCTTCCAGCAACCCAGCATTTATACAAACTCTGCAAGAGCCAGTACAAGAGAAATAGTCAACTTACCTGCAGTTGGATGTGTCCCTTTAAACAGCATTGGTGGGGTGAGGGGGCGGTCCCTCATGCAGCTGACTGCACGTTCAGCTGTATGTGTTTAGGAGAGGGTGTTGAATGGAGTGGTGACGTCTAAAATGGCATGTCGTGCGTCAAATCAGTGTTACACGCTGACTGACGTCACGATCTGCCTGCTCTGCATACTGCCAGCGCACGCACGTCCCGCTCGCGCTATCGCCCTCACCAAGATGGTGAACAGCGTGGGCCACGCCGGATGTGGCCGGAAGCGAGGTGGCCGCCATTTCTTTTCAAACCCGGCCTTAACTACCGGCGCTGAGGTTTCGAATTTCGCGGCTCAACGGTTTCTTCCAACTCCATCCAGGCTGCTCTGGCACTGCTCTTCCCTGGAGGCTGCCCTTCGACTCCAGAAAGATCCAGCCTCTTTTGCAAGACCTCCAAAGCTGCTTCACTGGGACCATTTCTCAAGTGTACCCTGGTTCCATCCTCTTCAGTAACAGAACAGCCTTAAGGGTAAACGGCAGCCTTTTAAGAGATGCTTGTGCTGTCTGCCTACCCCCGACCTCTGTGCATTCCAGTGCATCATGTACTGGGAGTGCCAACAATTATTTTAAGCACGCTGACACTCCACTGTGGTCTGCAGCTCAGTCAGGTGGCCATGCAGCACTGCACAGATGCGGGCCATGGGCTTCTTCATAGACACCCCCCATACAATACAGGCTGTTTGGCACACTTTCAAATGACTACATGAACTGCTGACGCTGAGCTGCCAATCTGCATTTGTAGGTAGGCCCTGTGAACTTCAAATTCCTGGGCTGAGCAGCTGAAGGAGCCCTCGGGCAGGCCCTTTAGCCAGCAGGTTACAGCTCTTGCAGTTCCATCTGTTGTAAGCTGCTGGGGCCGTGGCTCACAATGCTATCTAGGATCTCCTCATCATGGGAACCTATAAGATCATAAGAAGAACATATGTTACAATGCTGCCAATAGTGCTACTTCAAACACATTGCAAGGTATTGGGTATTATGCTGCTGCAGGCCACTTTACGTCTGTGTTTCACTGAATAAACAAATGAGTAGGAAAAAGTAGAATGAACAAGGTATGCGCAGTGTCAAAACTATAGAACAGGAGTATATAATCAGTCCATTAAAGTCATAATTTAAATGATATTCTTGGTGTGAATGCTTTAGTTCAATAGGTAATCATTTAATTCATTCATTGATATTTCAGTAACCTTTGCTGTCTTAATGTTGATAAGAAGAACAACTTGCTATTATATAGCATCTTTCGTGACCTCAGGAAGTGTGGTCACTGTTGTGATGGGGGTAACTTTCCAGCCAATTTGTGCACAACAAGGTCCCACAAACAGCAATAGTATAATTGACTAGATAATCTGATTTTGGTGATGTTGGTGGAGAGATAAATGTTGACCAAGACACTGGGAGAACTCCCTGCTCTTCTTCGGATAGTGCCATGGAATGTTTTATGTCCACCTGAGGGGCAGACAGGATTTTCCTGTAATTAGTGCCACTAGTTCATGGTGCAGGAATAAGCTAAATTCTGCCCTTGTTATGTAGTGTTCTAGGAATGTTATCAGTGTTTTGGAGCTTGCATTCCAGAAAAGCAGAGAATAAGTGCCCTTGGTCATTATCAGCTTAATTACAATAATATAGTGGACAAATTAAAATATAATCTTGTATTTCTTGTACAACATCAACTAACAGCTTGCATTTATATTGTTAAGGTTGTTCACAGAGGTATGAGGAAAATGGAGGCTGAGGCAGGGAGAAATTAGGAGATGCTTGGTCAATGAGATGGGTTCTAAGGAGTTTCTTAAAGGCAGAGAGAAAGTTGGTGAGGCAGAATGAATACCGGAGAGTGGGATCCACGCGGCTGTAGGTTCTGCTGTCGATGGTGGGTTGAAGGGAGAGGAAGGGAGAGGAAGATGCACAAGAAGCCAGATTCAGAGGAACAGAGACTTTGGGAGGGATGTAGGGCTGGCAAAGGTTACAAACATAATGAGGGCCAAGGTCAGACAGAGATCTAAAGACAAGGACAAGGATCTTAAATTTGAGGCATTGTGGGATGGGGAGCCATTGTAAGTCAGTGAGGATGGTAGTGATGGACAAGCGGGACTCGGTGCAGGATTGGATAATAACAGTGAATTTGGGGCAAGCTGGAGTTTATAGAAGGCGGAGGATAAAGGCCAGCAAAGCATTGGAATAAGTGAGTCTGGAGGTGGCAAAGCTGCATGTGAAGGTTTCATTGACAGAGGGGCTGAGGTGGGGGCTGGAGGTAGGCAATGTCACGGTGGTGGAAGTAGGCTGAATTTGCGATAGAGAGGATATGGAGCCTGAAGTATACTTCAGGGTCAGACAAGACATTGAGGTTGCGAGCAATCTGGTTTAGCCTGAGACAGGGGATGGAACCACGTGGATAGGAACAAATTTGTGTCATGGGCTGATGGTACCTGCCAGCTAGCATGCATATCTGAAATAGAATACCCTGAGATGTGGAATAATGCTAGAGTAGTGTCTGAGTGCTTTGAAACAACTTCATGTCATGAAGAGGATGAAGATCAGCCAACGGGGGGGGGGGGGGGGGGGGTGGGGGTCAGCACCGGACCCGCGGGGAGTCCAGGGGTGGGGGGGAGGCAAGGAGGAGATCAGAAGGGGGGTGAGCGGTGGCCGCCAGAGGCCCACAGTTTCAATGTGGAGCCTGAAGGAGCACTATATATTCACTGACCATTCTGTTGGCATCCTCCAGCAGTCCATTTAAAAACTGCTGAAATTTAACCATTCAGTTGGGAAGTAATTTCATAAAGGGGCTTGAAATAGGCATTCGGCCCCCAACTTGTATACGCAATGAGCCTAAAGACAGTTTCAGGCGGGTGCCCTGTGCAACTACCGGCGTAGAATGAACATGTGCACACCACATACCATATTGGTCCTTTCAGCGCCAGTTTCTTACCTGAAAAATGGATGCTGTGCAACAAGGTTCTCGTTCATTTTTTTTTTTAGGTTTGCGGGCCCCTTAAGGGGCTGCGTGGCCCATTCAAAATACCACACAGGCACAGGTTTTCCCACTGAAAAGCCGGCTGCGCGGGAGGTCCAGAGAGCTTAAAGAGAACATTGCTGTGAAATCCAGCTTCTCGGCCCTTGTCCATTTCTTTCTTGAAACTCATGATTGTTTCTTGTTCCACCACCTGTGTCAGTAAACTGTTGAACATACTTACCACCCTTTTAGGAAAGAAGTTCCTCCTTCATTTCGATTTTCTATTTGCAGAAACATATTAAAAAGATGAGCAGAGGGGTAAAGAGAGACCTCAAAAAAGCACAGCAACTGAGGCTCAGCATTATCGAGAGCTGCCAATTCAGGTCAGATATTAGGGTAGATGAGGTGCTCCTCCACATAGGTGAAGATAACATTAAGAAAGCAAGTCAATTCTCAGCACCCAACCACAGCGTAGGAGTAATTGAGGTGATAGAAGCTTGGGAGTATACCAGGATGTTACTCCCTCATCACAGAATAACCACAGAAAAAGGTGAAAAAAGAAAATGTTTTCTTCTCACTTTCCCCCATTTTCTTGAAGCCATTCACGCCCTTCTGAGATAGCATATTATGGGCATCTATTTGCCTCCAGCACTTCATTGAAATTGCTGTTATTTTTTTTTGAGTCTCACTTTTTTTTTGTTTGTTGTCTTTTAGGGGGAAAAATGGAGTCGCGCCCCCTTTGGGGTGCTAACTTGGGGTGCTAACTTCGATACTTTTAGCGCCCCGAAAAACTTAGCGTCCCCGCGGCCGAAATTCATCGGTAGGGCCCAAAGAGGGAAGCGGGGTGCTACTGGAAGCGCCCCGCCTCTCTCTTGGGGCGCTGCGAGTGAATATCACGGCGCGACGTGCCGCAGCGCCATGCTTTGCGGTACGTCGCACCGCGGTACTGCAGGCCTTCCTCCCCTTCTCAAAGGGGAGGGGCCTTGCGCAGCGCGACCCGGGGCCCAGCTGGGCCACCAGGGATCGGAGTGCCGGCAAAAGAGCCCAGCACTCAAGAGAAGTGCCGGGCTCACGGAGCGCAGCCGGCACCCCATGGGGGGGGCTGCTCAGGAGGCCGGGGACGGCAACAGGGGCGGGTGCTGGCAGGCAGCCAGCAACAAAAATGGCCGCCCGGCACCTCGCCTTTAATTAGCGCCACCCTGGCCGCAGGTAGACCCCCCTTACCCCGTCGGACATAGCGTCCGGCGGTAAGTCAGGGGGCGCTACCGAAGATCGCGGCAGGGCGCGAGCGGGGTGCTGCGTATGGCGATGACGTCATCGTCGGTAGCGCAGCGCCACGGGGCGCTAACGGTTACTGCCGCCGCTAACCTCTCGCTGAATTTCGCGGGAGGCGTTGGCGGCGCCGCGCCTGGGCGCTAGTTGCTTTGCGCCCGTAAGCGCCCTCTTAGGGCACTAACGGGAGGCGCAAAGCAACTGAATTTTTAGGCCTTAGTCTTTAACTAAGGGCAGAGGGGTATACGAAAAACTTTAGTTAATTAATCTAACAACTAGAGGCATAGCAGGGCAGCACAGTCCTGTGAAATCCACATCCTGTGCCATGTGGGAAGTCCTGGATGCTTCGCGTAGCCAGCTGCAGCAACTGGAGCTCCTGGTTTCGGAGCTTGAGTGGCAACTGGAGTCACGGCGGTGCATCCGCGAGGCTGAGAACTTCGTGGATAGCACGTTTCTAGAGGTGACCAACCCGCAGCTTAAGAGTGTGCAGGCAGAGAGGGAATGGGTGACCGCCAGACAGAAGGGGAAGACCAGGCAGGTTGTGCAGGAGTCCCCTGAGTGCATCTCGCTCTCCAACCAGTATTCTGTCCTGAGTACTGGTGAGGGCGATGGTTCCTCTGGGGAGTGCAGCCGGAGCCAAGTCCACGGCACCACGGGTGGCTCAGCTGCATGGAGGGGAGGAAGAAGAATGGAAGAGCAATCGTAGTGGTGGATTCGATAGTTAGGGGAGCAGACAGGCGTTTCTGCATAAGTGACTCCAGGATGGTATATTGCCTCTCTGGTGCCAGGGTCAAGGATGTCACCGAGCGGCTGCAGTGCATTCTGGGGGGAGAGGGTGAACAGCCAGAGGTCGTTGTCCATATCGGTACCAATGACATAGGTAGAAAGAGGGATGAGGTCCTGCAGGCAGAGTTTAGGGAGCTAGGAAAGAGATTAAAAAGCAGGACCTCAAAGGTAGTAATAGATTACTACCAGTGCCACGTGCTAATGAGTACAGAAATAGAAGGATAGAGCAGATGAATGTGTGGCTGGAGAGATGGTGCAGGTGGGAGGGCTTTAGGTTCCTGAGGCAGTGGGACCGTTTCTGGGGAAGGTGGGACCTGTACCAGCCAGACGGGTTACACCTCAACAGAGCTGGGACCAATATCCTCATGGGGGGGTTTGCTAGTGCTGTTGCGGGGGGGGGGGGGTTAAACTAGCTTGGCGGGGGAATGGGAACCTGAGAATAGATTCAGAAGGGAGAGAAGCAAAGTGAATTTGGAAGACAGAGGAAGCAAGGGCTAGAAAATAGACAACAAGGGAGTAAATGGTAGATACTTCAATGCAAGGAGTATAGGGAATAAGGCAGATGAGCTGAGAGCACAGATAGACACTTGGGAGTATGATATTATAGCTTTTACTGAGACATGGCTGAACGAAGGGCAGGTATGGCAGCTCAACATTCCTGGTTACAGGGTTTTCCAACGGGATAGAGAGGGGGGTAAAAAAGGAGGGGGTGTCGCAGTATTGATTAAAGAAACAATTACAGCTGTGAGGAGGGATGATATGTTAGAAGGATAATCAAATGAGGCCATATGGGTTGAATTGAAGAACAAAAAAGGGGCGATCGCACTGCTGGGAGTGTACTATAGACCCCCAAACAGTCAGAGGGAGATAAAAGAGCAAATATGTAGGCAAATTGCTGAGAAGTGCAAAAACTATAGGGCAGTAATAGTAGGGGATTTCAACTACCCTAATATAAACTGAGATAAAATTAGTGTGAAAGGTATAGAGGGTGCGGAATTCCTAAAATGCATTCAGGAGAGCTTTTTTAGCCAGTATGTAACAAGCCCAACAAGGGAGGGGGCAGTTCTGGACTTAGTTTTAGGGAATGAAGCTGGGCAGGTGGAAGGGGTATCAGTGGGAGAGCATTTTGGTGGTAGTGATCATAATTCAGTTAGATTTAGGGTAGTTATGGAAAAGGACAAAGATAGACCAGGAATAAAAGTTTGCAATTGGGGAAAAGCCAATTTTGCTAAGCTGAGATGGGATTTAGCCAAAGTGGACTGGAAACAACTACTTGAAGGTAAATCAGTGTCAGAGTAGTGGGAGGCATTCAAGGAGGAGATCCTGAGGATCCAGTGCAAGTATGTTCCCTTAAAGAAAAAGGGTGGGACTAACAAATCTAGAGCCCCCTGGATGTCAAGGGACATACAGGGTAGGATAAAGAAAAAAGGGAGGCTTATGACAGATACCGAGGGGTGACTACTACAGAAACCCTAGAGCAGTATAGAAAGTGCAGGGGTGAAATTAAAAATGAAATTAGGAAAGCAAAGAGAGGGCATGAAAAAATATTGGCAAATAAAATCAAGGAAAACCCAAAGATGTTTTATAAATACATTAAGAGCAAGAGGATAACTAAAGAAAGAGTAGGGCCTATTAGAGACCATAAAGATAATCTGTGTGTGGAGGCGGAAGACATGGGCATGGTTCTTAATGAATACTTTGCATCTGTTTTCACAAAAGAGAGGGGCGATGCAGACATTGCAATCAGGGAGGAGGCGTGTGAAATATTAAATGAAATAAACATAGTGAGAGAGGAAGTATTAAGGGGCTTAGCAGCTTTGAAAGTGGATAAATCCGCAGGCCTGGATGAAATGTATCCCAGGCTGTTAAGAGAAGCAAAAGAGGAAATAGCAGAGGCTCTGACCATCATTTTCCAATCCTCATACAATAGCAAAATACTGCGGATGCTGGAAATCTGAAATAACAACAGAAAATGCTTGAAACACTCAGCAAGCCAGGCAGCATCTGTGGAGAGAGAAACAGAGTTAATGTTTCAGGTCGATGACCCTTCATCAGAACTGGAAAAAGTTGGAGATGTAACAGGTTTTAACACCTCCGTTCAGTCCATAAGGGTGACCCCGAGCTTCCGGTCGATTGTCACTTTATTTCTCCCCTCCACTCCCACTCTGACCGCTCTGTCCTCGGCCTCTTACACTGTTCCAATGAAGTTCAACGTAAGCTCAAGGAACAGCACCTCATCTTTCGATTAGGCACTTTACAGCCTTCTGGACTCAACATTGAGTTCAACAATTTCAGACTATAACCCCCCATTTTTTCAGGCGGCAGCTGTTGATGATTCTGCCATCCCCATTTGCAACATTTTATCTCTCCTGAGTTCAATCCTAGCACAGATGATGCCTTTAGTTCCTTTCTCCCCTCCCCTCCCCCCTTTCCTGCCTCTGCACCTGCTTAAAACCTGTTACATCTCCAAATTTTTCCAGTTCTGATGAAGGGTCATCGACCTGAAATGTTAACTCTGTTTCTCTCTCCACGGATGCTGCCTGGCCTGCTGAGTGTTTCCAGCATTTTCTTTTTTCCAATCCTCTCTGGCTACAGATGTGGTGCTGGAGGACTGGAGGACTGCTAACGTTGTACCTTTGTTTAAAAATGGAGAAAGGGATAGACCGAGTAATTACAGGACAGTCAGCCTAACCTCGATGGTGGGAAAATTATTGGAAAAAGTTCTGAGGGACAGGATAAATCTTCATTTAGAAAGACATGGATTAATCAAGGACAGTCAGCATGGATTTGTTAAGGGAAGGTTGTGTCTGACTAACTTGATTGTATTTTTTGAGCAGGTAACAAGGAGGGTCAATGAGGGTAGTGCGTTTGATGTAGTGTATATGGATTTTAGCAAGGCTTTTGATAAGGTCCCTCATGGCAGACTGGGCACAAAAGTAAAAGCCCATGGAATCCAGGGCAAAGTGGCAAGTTGGATCCGAAATTGGCTCAGAGGCAGGACGCAAAGGGTAATGGTTGATGGGTGTTTTTGTGACTGGAGGCTGTTTCCAGTGGGGTTCCGCAGGGCTCAGTACTAGGTCCCTTGCTTTTTGTGGTATATATCAATGATTTAGACTTGAATGTAGGGGGTATGATTAAGAAGTTTGCAGATGATACTAAAATCGGCTGTGTGGTTGATACTGAAGAAGGAAGCTGTAGACTGCAGGAAGATATCAATGGACTGGTCAGGTGGGAAGAACAGTGGCAAATGGAATTCAATCCGGAGAAGTGTGAGGTAATGCATTTGGGGAGGGCTAACAAGGAAAGGGAATACACATTGGGCCAGAAATTCGGCTCCCTGGCTTCCCGCGGGTGCAAGGATCGTGCGCGCACCTACCTACCGCGCCTGCCATTGACCTCTAGGCCCGCGGGGAATTTGGCTCCTGGGCCTCCTCCAGCTGCCGGCGCGCAGGGCTTGTGTATCCCAGGGGCGTAGTTAGTGCGATGTGTCCCCTGGGATCACGTGGGCCATGGAGAGCCAATGGCAGTAGGCCATCTTTCATTCATAGATTTGACAGGTCTTCCTGTCAAATCTATGAATACAAATCGGCCCCAAAACCTCCCTAAAACTACACATAAATTTAAAAAAAACATCACATTTTTAAAATAACTATAAATAACATAAATTAACTATTTTAAACAAAAATTAAAATTTTTGAAAAAAATAATTACACTTTTTAACAGGGCTAAAACTAAACTTACCTTTCTTTAAAGTAATTAAAAAAGATAAATCTGTGAAAAAAATGTTTAAATTTGAATAAAATCACCACTTACCTTGTTAAAAGAAGGCCTTGCGCCTCCTTTTTCAAAGTGTATCTTCTCCGTGCTTACCCTCACGGAGGAACCTGTAAAAAAAAACGAAGTGCGAGGTCCACGCGCAGCCTCTCTGGCATGCGCGTTCGACCTCTGAACCCCTTCCTTCAGGGGAACGGAAGTGCCGGTTTCCCACGCATGCGCAGTGCATGCAAGAAACCGGCACTTTCGTTCCGTCCACGGGTGAGTACATAGTGCGTACTCACCCGTGGCGAGCCTAATTTCTGCCTCATTAAATGGTAGAGTGCAGGTCCACAGATCCCTGAAGGTAGCAGGCCAAGTAGATAAGGTGGTTAAGAAGGCATACGGAATACTAGCCTTTATTAGCCGAGGCATAGAATACAAGAGCAGGGAGATTATGCTTGAACTGTATAAAACACTAGTTAGGCCACAGCTAGAGTACTGCGTGCGGTTCTGGTCACCACATTACAGGAAAGATATGATTGCACTAGAGAGGGCACAGAGGAGATTTATGAGGATGTTGCCTAGACTGGAGAAGCTCACCATGAAAACCCAGTGTTCAGCAGACTGACAGAGGTGCTGTCAGCACCTTTTAAAGGGACACACACATCTTTCAGGTAAGTCTGCATTTAAGCTTTTGGACTGGATTTTTAAAATTTTATTTATGTAGTGGCTTGATGCAATACATGTTAAAAGTTTTTTAAGTGTGCAGGAATGCTACTAGATGTGTGCAAGGCCTCAGAATGTAAAGGAAGGCCTCTGAGGAGACAGAAAATGCTGGAAATATTCAGCAGGTCAGGCAACATCTGTGGAGAGAGAAACAGCATTCACGTCTCAGGTCGAGATGCTGCCTGACCTGCTGAGTATTTCCAGCATTTTATGCTTTTATTTCAGATTTACAGCATCCACTCGCAGAGGGAAGAGGAAGACACTGAAGAGGAAGAAGCAGAAGAGGAAGAAGCAGAAGAGGAAGAAGCAGAAGGACGGAAGCAACCCAGACAGCCCCTTTCTGGCCGGGATATCCAGGATGGAATCATCCGTCTGCAGTACCAGTGACCACAACCCCAATTCCCCTTTCAACATTTGTCCCACACCTTACCTTCCCACTGTTACTGACCATCACAGCGTCCTCTTGGCCATGATGCTGAAATAAAATCCACCACAAAGGAAACTTTCCAATCCAACTTTATACATCTATCCATCCAATATGACATCAAGAAATCAACTCATCACCCTTATGCATTCCCTTAGTGATTGTCTTGTGTGTGCCGTTGCATATCCCACTGATGTCACGCAGTGCTACCCCAGTGGCTGCAGCATGGCTGGTGGAAGGCTGCTGACTTTCAGTGGGGGACACTGCAAATGCCCTTGCTGGTCGACCTTGAGGAGCTGGTGGCTGGGAGTGTCGTCCGGCACTATACCTTTAGCCAGAGAAGATTGGAAAATGATTGTCAGAGCATCTGCCAAACCCTATTCTTGCTGAAACAAAGTTCTCTTTCTCGTCCTACCTTCCCACTCCTCTTTCCATCTCTCTCTCACTCCCTCACCCCGCCGCTACTCTCCTCTCCTACTTCTTATATATATATAAAACACACTTGCGGAAGTAAATTTTCTAAGGATAGATAGATAGATAGATAGATAGATAGATAGATAGATAGATAGATAGATAGATAGATAGATAGATAGATAGATAGATAGATAGATAGATAGATAGATAGGTAGAGAGAAAGAATGTGAGCCTGTAATGGTGTTATGATTGAACACTGAAGCTCCATTCGGTTGAGTGTGACGACATCTGCTGCAAGTTTATTGACTAATGTTGACTACTGGAAAAGCACAATTATTATGCATTTAGTACGTGAGTTGCAGACTAAAATAAACCACCTGATCTCCTGTCTCAATATATCAATAAATATGAAATTTCACAGCACTGATTTAATTTATTGGACTGGATTTTGCTTAGACTTGCACGTACCCATAGGACTGGATTTTGTCATTGGGGGTGGGTTGGGGTCGGGTCAGGTGGTCGGCGGGTCCGGACCCCGCCTCCAATGTGAGGCTGGACAAATGAGCAATTTTGCCTGAATTGGGCACTTGATTTCCAGTGTGTGGGAACCCCTGGCCCAATGAGTCTTTTGATGCTGAAACTCACCTCTGATGACATCATCTATGCAGCTGCATTTAAGGCCTGCAAGCAGCCTTGGTTCTTTTTCAGCCTTTCAACTTTAGCATAATGCTTCTGAGGGATTCGTGCTCCAACCATGTCCAGCACCAGACCAAAGTGTGCATCCCGTTTCGATGAGAACTCCCTCCAAGCTCTGGTGGAGGGAGCAAGAGCGAATAGGGAAGTGCTGTTTCCTTCTTCAGGGAGGAAAAAGCCTCCCCAACAGACCAAAGCTGTGTGGTTGCAAGTGGCACAGGAGGTGAATGCAATTTCAATGTGCAGCAGAACCTGGCTGCAGTGCAGAAAGAGGTTTCATGACCTTCTCCTCACAGGAAAAGTGAGTATTCCATCCACATGACCCTCAATCTGATCCCCAGCGCCTCTCATCACCAGCACTCTGCTTTGTCAACCTCCTCCTCCACGTCCACTTCACCCTTACATCCCTGCACCCTTAACCATTCCCTCTCTCTGTATGTTCACATTCACTTAACTATTCGACTATGCAGCCCTCATACTCCCTATCACTGTGATGCAATGGCAACAACTTACAACACACAGGGAGGGCCCTTGGTCTTGGCACCTCACTCCATCTCTCTGTCCTTCTAAGCATCTATGCTATGGATTCTCTACACTCACTCCTTCATTCTCACTCAAATTCCACTTGTGTCCCTCATTGCAGGAAAAGAGAGCCCACAATAAGAGGGAGAGGGCGAGGACAGGAGGAGGGCCACCCTCAATAGCCCAGCTCACCACTGCAAAGGAGGCAGCCCTGGAGATCGTGGGAGTCGAGGAGGATGCGCAAGTGAGGGACGGACAGACGGGCGCATCAGAGCAAGCAGGTGACAGAATAGTTTTTCATCTCTCTCATTGACATTGCATGAGTGACTGATTTTGATTTTAATGCTCTAACAGATTGACTTATGATCATCTGCACAATTCAATGTGCATGCAACGTTTATCTCACATGTCTAACTCTTTCCTTTACTCTCCCACAGGACCATCGACAGCCCCCCTCCCCACTGTCCAGGGGGAACAGCCTGAGCCCCCAGACTCCTCAGCGGAAGCTGCAAACTCTGAGGGTGCAGCGTCAGCAGAATTAAGCGCACCCAGCACCAGCGCAGACACTCACACCTTGGTGGGACCTTCGGGACATAGAGTAGTGTTGTCACCTGGTGTATCACAGCTCACAAGTGAGCATCAGCAGATGGTGGAGACAGGGACAGCAGTGGAGAGTCCTGGTCGGAGGGCGCAGGTCTCTCCCAGCTCGGCTCAGCTGCATGTCGACTCTGTGCCTCCGGGTCCATCCAGAAGGGGAGCGGTGCTGGAACTCCAGGAGCAGGTGCAGGAGTCTCTGGCAGGTTTTGTCTCCAGGGTCACTGTGAGTGTGGAGCGAATGGAGGAGTCCATCGCGAACATGAGCAGAGCCTTTGTGGAGGCGTTGGTGCATGAACGCATCACCAAGGAAAGGATGGCAACCTCCGTGGAAAGGATGGCTAGCTCCGTGGTAAGGCTGGCTACTGTAAAGGAGAGGATGGCTATGGTAGAGGAGAGGATGGCAACGGCCATGGAGGAGCTTAGTCGCCAGGGTCTTGAAAACATGGTCATTGTTCAGAATAGACTGACATCTCTGGAGGAGCAATGGTCAGCTATTGAGCAGAGAAACCAGACCTTCATGGAAGTCCTCTGGAGTAGGACTTCCAGTGCAGAAATGGGTCCTTATGGTCCCCCTGAAGTGCAGCAAGGTGCTGTCAAGCCACTTGCTAGCTCTGAAGTGGGGCTGACCCATGAGAGGGATGTTGGTGGCAGAGAACAATGAAGTGGAGGCTCCTCTCTAAGTGCTCACACGACCATGCCGCTGCAGAGCCCTCGGTCAGAGCCCCACCAGAGTCCTCACCCAACTGAGATTGGAGTCTCAGCCCCTGCACAGCTGCAGGAGCAGCAGACTGTTGCCGAGCCCTCACAGGCTCGCAACCCCAGAGGATGCCCGCCAAAGGTGTCGAGGCAGGAGCAGCAAGAAAGTGAGCAAGGGGCCTCCACATCTGCTGAAGCCACAGGGGAAGCACCACGTAGGAGCACGCATAAGAGGAAAATAAAGCACAAGTAGTCACAAGGGTAGTCACTTGGCTGTTCTGTTGTGTTTATTTTTGAAAAGACAACCGTGAATTTATATGATAAAAAAACTTGATGGCAAACTGTTGAAGTTGTGGGCTGTGTCATTTCGCAAATGGGACTTCCACATTGAGGGCTTAGGGCGGCTTGCAACTGTCAGTATGGTGTTCAGAGTGATAGGAATCCGCAAGTTCTTGTCCATTGTCGATGGTCTGGTAAGAAGCTGTGAGTCAAAAGTGTTTGATTGGGCAGCCTAAGCAAATCTGTCCAAGATGAGTGCATCCCTTGCATCCTGGGCAGCAATGTGCTCGCGTGCAGCTGCGGCTGGTTGATGCGCCTCCGCAAGCTGTTCGTTGTCGCTCTCCTCCTCCTCCTCCTCCTCATCATCATCCTCGTCCTCATCTGAGGAGGTTATGCGATGAGCCACTTGTACCTCAGGCAGCTGCAAGTCACGATGCTGTGCCATGTTGTGAAGTGCACAGCAGACCACGACCATTCTGGAGACCCTGGCTGCTGATTACTGCAGGGCTCCACCTGATCTATCAAGGCATCTGAATCGCATCTTCAGTAAGCCGATGGTTTGCTCGATTATGGATCTGGTGGAAATGTGGCTGGAGTTGTAGCACTCCTCAGCTTTGTTGGATGGCCTCCTCAACGGCATCATTAGCCACGTCTTCAGGGGATAGCCGTTGTCTCCAAGTAGCCATCCGAAAAGTTGGTCTGGCAGACTGAAGAGCGGAGGCACACTAGGCTGCCGCAGGATGAAGGAGTCATGGCAACTGCCAGGGTACTTGGCGCCAACATGCAAAATTTCCTTCTTGTGGTCACACACCAGCTGCACGTTGAGGGAGTGGAAGCCCTTGCGGTTGACAAAAATACCTGAATTGTGATGGGGTGCCTTAAGGTCCACATGTGCGCAGTCAACGATGCCCTGCACCCTTGGAAAGCCTGCCAGATTAGCTAATCCAACCGCACGCGCGGTTACACTTGCTTGATCCTTGGAGAAGTTGATGTAATTGTGCACGATGGCAAAGAGGGCATCGGTTACCTGCATGATGCAAGTGTGTGCGGCCGCCTTGGAGATGCCGCTGATGTCTGCTGTTGATCCCTGGGATGAGCCTGAAGCAAAAAAGTTGATTGCGGTGGTGACTTTGACGGCCACTGGTAAGGGGTGTCCACCCGCTCCTCTGGGCTCCAGGTCTTGCTGCAGCATTGCGCAGATGTTGCCCACTACCTCTCACAAAAGTCTGAGCCTCCTTTGGCACTGCTGCTCAATCATGTCGAGGTAGCTCATCCTCTGTCTGTAAACACTGTTTTGGGGTAACTCCTGCGGCGACGTGCTTCCATGCGCTGGCGCCTTCTGGCCTGTGCAGCTTCAGGTGGGTGAGCAGCAGCTTGGAGCTCCTGTTGTTGCTCCTGCTGTTGGTGCTGCTGTTGTTCCGGGTTCTGCTGCTGCCGCGGCTGGTCTTCGTCCGAATCTGATGTCCAGGAGCAAAGGAAATAAATGGTTCCCATTCTTCTGGTATATACCTCAGTTGAGGAAGCGCTCAGTCAAGGTGGGGAGAGGGGTTTCCCAGGAGGTCACACTGCAGATGGATCTCAGCCTCAAAACTTTCACAATGAGTAGACCTGCTAAAAGTTCTCCCAGACCTGAGAAAACAAAGTTCTGCCACCTGCAAATGATCAGTGTTGAAAAGCCCTTTTTAATGGTGGAGCTGCAGCTGTTAGTAAGCAATCTACTTGTGAGCCCGCCAGGATTAACTGGCGTGTTCCAGAGGAGACGTGCAGCACGTGGGGAAATGTGTTAAACTTAGAAAGGCCTCTCAAAATGGCATTATAGAGGCAATTAAGTGCTTGTTAAGGGCCTATCCCGCCTCTTGGAGGCAGGATCGAAACGGGGTCTGAAAGCCTGCTTTTTGGAAAATTGCTCAGAGACGGGTTGGAGGCGGGATCGGAGCTGCCCGCCATTTTTGCGAATTTAACACCTCACACGCCTCCAAACCCGCCTCCTCGGGCCTGGCAAAATCTAGTCCATAGACTTTCCATGAGCTTTTGCAAGGCAAGTTGCTGTCAGCGTGGCATCCAAATGGCACGGCGCCCTCTACAGGGCATCTGGGACCTGTGCGAAAAGGGCAAGCAACTGTGTAGCTCTTTAACTAATCAGATTGAAGAATTGTTAATGAGCAGCGCAGAGTCTGAACCAGGAATTGTAAGTTCGAATAGTGAATTTAATGTCAAATCAGTTACAGAAAGAAAAATAAAGAGAGGGAAAGAAAGATTGGATTAAGAGTGAGAGAAAAAAGAGAGAGAAAAAAAAAATTATTTTCATTTTAAAATTAATCTCCAACAATAATTAAAATCTGAAGGAATGAGACTCCACATTTGTTAAATTAATTTTCAGTGCCTCAGAGATTATTTGGCAGTAATTAAGACTTAGCACACTGTTAAAAGGGTACTTAGACTGGAATGACTTGCCTTAACTTTTTGTGGCAAGTTTAGTCCGTATCTATGATGTCAGTTCTGGAAATTTACACTGTTCAATACAGCGAGATGTCTTTTTTGCGCAGCTTACGGAGGAACGGCACATAATGGACAGTAACTTTCAGATTTTCGTGTTTAAATTGCACATGTGCACTTGCCGGAAGTTACTGTCCGATTTGCACATAAATAATGGTGAGCGCTGTTAGCCTCAACATTATTTTCACAGCAAAATCCGACCCGTTATCATTTTTATTTAGGTTTTTTTTCAGTTCGTAAAGATATATCAATCAAAATTCTGTTTTTAACATTTTAACTGTTAGTAAAATTTTTGTATTGTCTCAGGAAAAGACTCCAGCTCTGGAAATAGAGATGCTGAGTTTCTGCAGGGTGCTGTAAACTCCAATTACAGTACATAAGCTAATATTTCAGGCAAATAAGAATAATAGCGTTCATTTCTAAGATTGCATGGAGTGTAAGGTGATGTTGTTTACCTGCTTTTCTCTTTCATTTTGATTAACTACCAACAATTACAATTAAAGTCAGGCTAGTATTACATAAGACATTCAGATATTTAAAAAAAATACCTCAATTGGATTTTGGAAAGAGCTCCTTTGTTACTCTGTGTACAGAATCAACATTATCTGGAGAACACTACAGATGCTCTGCATAATTTAATATCTTGAAACGTGTTAAGTTATATTCATCCTGTATTATGTTTAATACTGCTCATCCAAATTTGTAGGGAGTTGATCATTTATCCCCGAAGTGTTAAAACTCCATTTACAAAACATACTGGTCATGTTCTTGTTGTGAACAAGTTGTAACTTCAGCCAACAAAGCTGAGACTCATCAGGATTTGTCCTTGTTTACAAGTTATTGTTAAATCTTACTTTGTGTGGTGAGTTGGAAAGAAAATATTTCCTGTTAATAGTATGTTTCATTCATTCTGTGTTTCAGCTAGCCAATTACCAGTTGCATTGAAATAAATAATGGAGTAGTAAATATAGTCCCATAGCCCTTCCATTAGATGCTGAAAAGGCATTCAATAACGTTGAATATCTGTTCCATACCCTGGAGAAATTAGGCTTCAGCTCCCATATCATCAATTGCATAAAAACAGCTCGCGCAACTTTTTTGTAACTTTAACTACATCAAATGGTATCATCTTACATTCATTTGAGTTGGATAAGGCCATCTGACAAGGATTCATTGCAGAGAATTGCCCGTTGTGCGTGCATCTCTGGAAATTGCAGGAACACGCTCCATGATTTTCCTTGGAGCCGCTACCTGCAAATTCCTGATAAGCACTTCAGGCTTCACAAGACACACGTCAGAAAATTGGCCCTTATTTGTGGCCCCGATGACTCCAAGGTAAGCACCTGTATAGCTCATAGAAACATAGAAAAATAGGAGCAGGAGTAGGCCATTCGGCCCTTCGAGCCTGCTCCACCATTCAATATGATCATGGCTGATACTCTATCTCAATACCATATTCCCGTTCTCTCCCCATACCCCTTGATAACTTTTGTGTCTAGAAATCTATCTATCTTCTTCTTAAATATATTCAGTGACTTGGCCTTCACAGCCTTCTGTGGTAGAGAATTCCATAGGTTCACCACCCTCTGAGTGAAGAAATGTCTCCTCATCTCAGTCCTAAATGTCCTACCCCATATCCTGAGACTGTGACCCCTTGTTCTAGACCCCCCAGCCAGGGGAAACATCCTCCCTGCATCCAGTCTGTCTAGCCCTGTCAGAATTTTATACATTTCAATGAGATCCCCTCTCTGAATACAGGCCTAGTCAACCCAGTCTCTCCTCATATGACAGTCCTGCCATCCCAGGAATCAGTCTGGAGAACCTTCGCTGCACTCCCTCTGTGGCAAGTATATCCTTTCTTAGGTAAGGAGACTAAAACTGCACACAGTACTCCAGGTGTGGTCTCACCAAGGCCCTGTACAACTGTAGTAAGACATCCTTGCTCCTGTACTCAAATCTTCTTGCAATGAAGGCCCACATACCATTTGCCTTCCTAACTGCTTGCTGCACCTGCATGTTTGCTTTCAGTGACTGGTGTACAAGGACACCCAGGTCCCTTTGTACATCAGCATTTCCCAATCTATCACCATTTAAATAATACTCTGCCTTTCTGTTTTTCCTACCGAAGTGGATAACTACACATTTATACACGTTATACTGCATCTGCCATGTATTTGCCCACTCACTCAACTTGTCTAAATCGCCTTGAAGCCTTTTGCATCCTCCTCACAACTCACAATCCCAACTAGTTTCACGTCGTCAGCAAACTTGTAAATATTACATTTGGTTCCCTCATCCAAATCATTGATATATATTGTAAATAGCTGGGGCCCAAGCACTGATCCCTGCGGTACCCCACTAGTCACCGCCTGCCACCGCGAAAAAGATCCATTTATTCCTACTCTCTGTTTCCTGTCTGTTAACCAATTTTCAATCCATGCCAGTATATTACCCCCAATCCCATGTGCTTTAATTTTGCACACTAACCTCTTATGTGGGACTTTATCAAAGGCCTTCTGAAAATCCAAATACACCACATCCACTGGTTCTCCCTTATCTATTCTACCAGTTACATCCTCAAAAAACTCCAGTAGGTTTGTCAAACACGATTCCCCTTTCATAAATCCATGTTGACTTTGTCTATTCCGTTGATATTTTCTAAGTTTCCTGTTATCATATACTGATGTAGTTCCCTGTTTTCTCTCTCCCTCCTTTTTTAAATAGTGAGGTTACATTTGCCACCCTCCAATCTGCAGGAACTGTTTCGTAATCTATAGAATTTTGGAAGATGATAACCAATGCATCCACTATTTCCATGGCTACCTCATTTAGTACTCTGGGATGCAGATTATCAGGCCCTGGGGATTTATCAGCTTTCAGTCCCATTAATTTCTCCAGCACTATTTTTTTACTAATATTAATTTCCTTTAATTCCTCCTTCTCACTGGACCCTTGGTTCCCTAGCATTTCTGGGAAGTTATTTGTGTCCTCTTCTGTGAAGACAGAACCAAAGTATTTGTTTAATTGCTCAGCCATTTCCTTGTTCCCCATTATAAATTCTTCCGTTTCTGTAAGGGACCTACATTTGAATTCACTAATCTTTTTCTTTTTACATACTTGTAGAAGCTTTTACAATCCACTTTTATGTTCCTTGCAAGTTTACTCTCATACTCTATTTTTCCCCTCTTAATCAATCTCTTGGTCCTTTTTTGCTGAACTCTAAACTGTTCCCAATCCTCAGGCTTGCTACTTTTTCTGGCAACTTTATATGACTCCTCTTTGGATCTAATACTATCCTTAATTTCTTTTGTTAGCCATGGTTGGGCAGCTTTTCCTTTTGTGTTTTTGCGCCAGAATGGAATGGATAACTCTTGCAATTCATGCATTCGTTCCTTGAATGTTAGCCATTGCCTATCCACTGCATGCCTTTTAATGAAGCTCCCCAATATATCATAGCCAACTCACTCCTCATACCTTCGTAGTTTCCTTTGTTTAGATTTAGGACCCTAGTTTCAGATTGGACTTCTTCACTTTCCATTTTAATGAAGAATTCTATCATGTTATGGTCACTCTTTCCTAAAGGACCCCGCACAACAAGATTATTAATTAACCCCTTCTCATTGCACAATACCCAATCTAGGATATCCTGTTCCCTACGTACTGCTCTAATAAACCATCTCGTACACACTCCAGGAATTCATCCTCCACGGTATTATTGCTAATTTGGTTTGGATAGTCTATATGTAGATTAAAGTCACCCATGATTACTGTAGTACCCTTGTTACATGCATCTCTAATTTCCTGTTTGATGTCATCCCCTACATTACCACTACTGTTTGGAGGCCTATAGACAACTCCCACCAATGTTTTCTGCCCCTTGGTGCTTCTTAGCTCCACCCAGACTGATTCTACATCTTGATTTTCTGAGCCAATATCCTTTCTCACTATTGCTCTGATTTCATCCTTTACTAACAAGGCCACCCCACCTCCTTTTCCTTTTCGCCTGTCCTTCCTAAATATCAAATATCCTTGGATATTCAGCTCCCAGCCTTGGTCACCCTGCAGCCATGTCCCCGTAATTGAAATTATATTGTATCCGTTTACATCTATTTGTGCTGTTAATTTGTCTACTTTATTATGAATGCTTCGTGCATTCAGATACAGTGCCTTTAGATTTGTCTTTTTAACATTTTTAGACAACTTATCATTTTTTTTACAATGGCCCTATTTGTCTTATTACCATTTTTTCTTACCCGGACCCTATTTGTTCGTGCACTCCTTTGTTTGTACGCTCTGTCCCTTCCTGACATAATCTGGTTATCCTTACCCCAATCACTCTCCTGCACTGCTTCCTTGTCTTTTCTCTTTAGCATTCTAAATTTCTCTCCACCAGGACACTCCCCCTGCTTATTTAGTTTAAAGCCCTATCTACCTCCCTAGTTATTCGATTTGCTAGAACTCTGGTCCCAGCATGGTTCAGGTGTAGTCCGTCCCAACAGAACAGCTCTCTCTTTCCTCAGTACTGGTGCCAGTGCCCCACGAATCGAAACCCACTTCTCCCACACCAATCTTTGAGCCACGCATTCATCTCCCTGATCCTATTGACCCTATGCCAATTTGCTCGTGGTTCCAGTAATAATCCAGAGATTATGACCTTTGTGGTTCTGCTTTTTAATTTAGTCCCTAGCTGCTCATGAAGACAAAAGGCTTGGATACTCCTTCTCTCCATTCTAGGTTTTGCTCATTGATAGCAATGGTTGAGTGTTGTGCAATTTGATTCTTTAACAGAGCTGAAGAATGGGAGTAGCTACTGCTATCCTTCTTTGGCTCTGTATCCATTTTTGTCTGATTTTGCTCCTGTGAAGTGTCTTGAGATGTTTTACTATGTTAAAGGATCTATATAAATGCAAGTTGTTGTTGTTGTTTTGTAGCCATCTTTGTTACTGTTTTCTCCAGCCTAGAACAGATGCTATTACCCAATCAAAGAGCTAAGGGCTGGAATTTGCCAATGGGGAGCTTTTGGAGGCGGGACTCCCACTCGTCGGGCTTCAGTCCCGCCTCCATCAACTTCTGGCCAACCCATGCTATTTTCCCTTGCTTGACCTTGTTAAGCCCGCCCAGCGGGCTTAGCAGGCCAATTAAGGGAAAGTTGGTTACAGAGAACGTCAACGTATGACGTTTCATCTGTCAAAAATTTTTGACAGATGAATTGTCATCGTTTGACAGCTCTGTGAAGCTGTCAAACACTGACATTCTCTGTAGTTTGATGAGTTCTTGAATTCAAGACCTCATCAAACCTCTTTCTTTTGCAGAAATTAGATGGTTGTTGCAGTGGAGAATGCAACGGCCATCTGTCATCTCTACCGCAGAGGTGCGAGACTCTCCGCATACCCACCGACTGAAGCCTGCAGGAAGAAACAAAGGTGAGTACACTTTTTCTAAGACTTTCCACTTACCTCAAATACTCACCTCTCCACACTTGCACCCATCACTTACCTCCACAGCACACTTTTGGACCCCTCCAACCCCCGCAGACCCACTACTCGCCTCAGTGACCCTGGTGGTGTTCGGAGCCTTCGGGAAGCCCGCACTTGTGTGGGCAAAAAGGGGATAATCCTATTTTCTGCCTGTTAACTACCTGTTAACAGGCAGTTAAGTGGCTGTAATCCCTTCCTGCCTCAAAGGAGATGGGACCCGGCGTGGGACGGCTACCCGTCTCCTGGCAAGATGGAATGGAGGCGGGTTGGGGGCGGGTTGGGCACCCGCCCCCAAATTCTGGCATTTTCCCAGCAGTTCCGCCTCTAAACCCGCCTCCCCAAGGCTGGCAAAATCCACCCCTAAGTATCTAACATAAGGGCTGGATTCTCTGAATGGAGACATGTTGGAGGTGGGACTGCTGCTTGCCGGGTCTCAGTCCCGCCTCCATCATCTTCTGGCCAACCAGCGGGATTTTCCCCTGATTGACCTTGTTAATCCCGCCCTGCGGGCTCAGCAGGCCAATTAGGGGGAAGTCACTGACAGAGCACGTCAACTTCTGACGAGCCATCTGTCAAGATTTCTTGAAAGAAGAAATGTCAGCGTTTGACAGCTCTGTGAAGCTGTCAAACACTGACATTCTGTGTAGTTTGATGAGGCTTTGTGTTCAGGATTCATCAAACCTTTCTACTTTGTAGAAATCAGATGACTGTTGGTTCGGAGGATCCAACAGCCAGTCTGTGAAATCTACAATGAAGATGTCGGGACTCCGGATCCAGAGCGGCTGAAGGCTGGAGGCAGAAACAAAGGTCAGTGAACATTTTCTAACACTTTACATTCACCTCACATACTTACCACTCCACACTTGCACCCATCACTCAACTCTACATTGTACTTTCAGACCCCGCAGACCCCCGCAGACCTCATACTCGACTCCTCCACCCCGACGGGGTTCTCCGAGGTCGGGAAGCCTGCACTTGAAAAGGTAAAATGGGACTAATCCTTTGTTCTGCCTGTTAACTACCTGATGGCAAACCCACCCCCATCCCACCTCCTGGCAAAAGGACACAGAGGCGGGATGGGGGCAGGTTTGCCACCCGCCCCCGATTTCTGCAACTTTACCGGCAGTCCCGCCTCCATACCCGCCTCTCGAGGCTGGCAAAATCCAGCCCTAAGTGTTTGCAGCCCTCTTTACATCTAAGGGGGAGAAATTCGGTATCGCCCCGTTTGGGGCGTTAATTTTTGAAATCGTGAAAAATTAGTGCCAGGCGCTAATGATTCTGAGCTTCCCCTAAATTTGCTGTTCGCGCTCCAGGAGAGAGCTGGAGCGCTAAATCAAGTGCTAATGACCTCATTAGGCCGCTACACGGGCACTACCAGCAGATTGATAATGAATTTCAGGTGCAATGCAATCGGGAATGATCCTTCACACTGGCTCCTTCCAGCTCTTAAAGGGAAGGTTGCATCATTGTGCAGATCCTCATTATCAGCAGTGCTGGCTATGAAGGTGACCTGCAAACAACTCAATCTGCTGATCGTGATGGCTGATCCCACTCCCAGGGAGAGAGCTCGTCGTTTCACGTCCGAGGCATTGGAGGCATTGGTGGCTGGAGTGGAGCGAAGGAGGGCAGTGCTGTTCCTGGACACTGGAAGGAGGCCA
Source organism: Squalus acanthias (assembly GCA_030390025.1). Classification (NCBI taxonomy): domain Eukaryota; kingdom Metazoa; phylum Chordata; class Chondrichthyes; order Squaliformes; family Squalidae; genus Squalus; species Squalus acanthias. The sequence goes on from CM059432.1 coordinate 43,158,691, forward strand.
TTGCCACAGGTCTTCAGCGGAATGTGGAGGGAAGTGGCCCAGGAGGTCTTGGCCAGTAGTGTGGTCATACGCAGCCTGACACAGTGCCAGAAGAAATTCAACAACCTCACTCGGGTGGTCAAGGTGAGTAAATGCTTCAACAGGTCATACATACCATCATCTGAACCTCAGTCTGTACACAGTGCACAAACCACCACACGCCCACCACTCACCCACCAAGCATCTGCACCTACTTAAACTTACATCCACATCTCACGCCTTGCCTACAATCACAGCTATTCAACTACGGCAGGCATATCTCCCAAACACATAGCTGGACTGTGACTCACACACATTCACTTCTCTTGCAGGCCAAGATGGCCCAAAATAGGAGGGACCAGCAGAGAACAGGCGGGGGTGATGCGCAGCTCCAGCAGCTTTCAGACCTGGAGGAGCGAGTGCTGCGACTCATTGGGCAGCAGATGGTGGGCGCCGTGGCCGTTGGCAACGTCGGTACCCCTGGAGGCAACAACGGTATGTTCATCCCCTCTCCTTCTCTCATCCCACTTCCCCCTCACACCAGAAGCATTTCCCACTTTCCAGCTCCTGATACTGTCTGCATCCCTTGCTCACTTCCTGCCCACCTGCTGTCACCTTAAAGCGAGTCTTGTGGCTTTATACTTTCAGAGAATCAGCAACCAGATGACCAGCCTGCCCCTCAGCCTCCCACTGAGAATGAGGAAGGAGAAGAAGAGGAGGAGCAGAGCACCGTGTCACTGCATCTCTCATCTGCAGGTGCCACCTCAGATACTGGCACTATGCGATCTTTAGAGGTAAGTTTAGTAGAGGAGTCTGCCCAGGGTGAGGCACCAGGGACAAGCGGGCTGCAGCAAGGTCAGGGGGAAAGGATAGCTCGGGAGCCAGCTCCCCGGAGGACGAGATCGCGCGTGAGTTCTGCTGCACTGGACTCAGATGAGGACCTTGATAAGGAGGCGTTCACAAGAAGGGTGAGGGGCATGCACCCCGAGATGATAGGTGCAAGGGCAAGGGTGCCCGAGAGCCTGTCGGCAATGGTAAGGAGCGTGGAGGAGTTTGCCTCCAACATTGCACAGAGCTCTGTGCACACCATGGAGCCCATCATTGGCAGTCTGCCAAGGATGGTGGACTCCTTGAGAGACCGTGGAGACCCAAACCTCATGCCATGTGTCATGGGCGATGTGGCAGCAGCTATTGCAGCACAGGCAGAAGCCACGCAACATCTTAGTTCTGTAATGCAGTCAATGGTTGCTGCCATCAAGTGTCAGGCTGCTCTCAGGCAGTCTCAGCTTGATGCTACTAAAGCTCTGACTGCTGCCATCATCGCTGAGTCCACCTCAGTCCACCGGGGATCTCACAGTGTTGCAGCAGGCCAGCAATCTGTGCTGCAGCAGATTGGTAGTGATGCTGAGGTGCTGCCCCGGGGGGAGTGGCAGTGGGTCAGTGTAGCAGGAACCTGCTGTCCTCTCTTAGGATGACAGCATTCCTGCTCCCACCACTGCCACTCCGCCATTGCCCTTGCCGCTGCCTGTCATCTATTCAGCCCAGACTGCCGCCGCCCATCCTGAGGTGGCGCAGTGTAAAGCCGGGCCTTGCAGGCTCAGAGTTGGTTGAGGGCGTCCTACAAGGCCATCTGTAGTCTCTGGCATCGACGCTCAGCAGCCGTCCACCAGCCCTGCTGCAACCACTGGGGATACGCTACGTAGGAGCAGTAGATTAGGAAAAGGCACTGTAAAGAGGGCAAGTAAGGGTTTGCACAAGGGTTATTAGTTAATATTGTTGTTGTATATATGTGGTTACTGATTTTGGATAAATTTAGAACATAAGAACATAAGAAATAGGAGCAGGAATAGGCCACTTGGCCCCTCGAACCTGCTCCACCATTCAATAAGATCATGGCTGATCTTGGGCTCAAAGCCACTTTCCTGCCCACTCCCCATAACCCTTCACTCCTTTATCTTGCAAAAATCTGTCTATCTCCACCTTAAATGTATTTGATGACCCAGCCTCCATGGCTCTCTGGGGCAGAGAATTCCACAGATTTACGACCCTCTGAGAGAAGAAATTCCTCCTCATCTCAGTTCTAAAAGGGCGACCCTTTATTCTGAAACTATGCCCCCGAGTTCTAGATTTCCCCACGAGGGGAAACATCCTCTCTGCACCTATCTTGGCGAGCCCCCTCAGTATCTTATATGTTTCAATAAGATCACCTCTCATTCTTCTAAGTTCCAATGAGTATAGGCCCAACCTGCTCAACCTTTCTTCATAACTCAAATCCTCATCTCTGGAATTAACCTAGTGAATCGTCTCTGAACTGCCTCCAATGCAAGTATATCCTTCCTGAAATAAGGAGACCAAAACTGTATGCAGTTCTCAAGGTGTAGTCTCACCAATACCCTGTACAGTTGTAGCAGAACTTCCCTGCTTTTATACTCCAACCCCCTTGCAATAAAGGTCAACATTCCATTTGCCTTTTTGATTACTTACTGTACCTGCATGCTAACTTTTTGTGTTTCATGCACAAGGACCCCCAGGTCCCTCTGAACTGTAGCATTTTGTAATCTCTCCATTTAAATAATAATTTGCTTTTTTATTTTCCCTGCCAAAGTGGATAACCTCGCACTTTACCACATTATACTCCATCTGCCAAATGTTTGCCCACTCACTTAGCCTGTCTATATCCCTTTGCGATTCTTTGAGTTCTCTGCGCAACTTGCTTTCCCACCCATCTTTGTATCATCCACAAACTTGGCTACATTACACTCGGTCCCTTCATTCAAGTCATAGATTCATAGGGGGAGAAATTCAGTATCGCCCCATTTGGGGCGCAATTATCGGCCGGGCGCAAAGATTAGCGCCTGGCGCTAATTATCGCCACCGACTGCAAACTTGACTTTTATCGCCCCTGGAGGTGATTGCAGCGCTATATCAGGCGCTTCACACTTGTCTTAAGGCGCAAAGGCCGAGGAGCGAGGCGCTACCTCAGAGCGCTGGCGAAGCTCATGTAATGTCAGTCAGCAATGGAACACACACACAATGGCACGGGCCAGTTCTTAAAGGGGATGGTTAATCTTGCTTTCCATCCACATCCTGCTCATTGCAGCCTTGAATCTCGGCCTGGAGAGACCTGCACATCAAATGTGCTGGAAAGAACAATGGAGAGTACCAGGCAAAGAGCTCAGAGTGCAGCCCCCACATTCTCTGCTAAATCGATACAAGGAATGGCAAATCAAAATGAACCTGCAAAGTGCTGCTCAGTACCCAAAACTCCTTCACACAACATTGAATCTCTCCAGAAGTCTCTCCCTCTCTCTCTCAGAATGCGTAGTTCAAAAATGGCACCAACAATAAAAGGCAGGAAGCGGTCACCTTTAAATAGCGCTCCCCCTTTCCCTTCATGACTGCAGAACGCTCCCCTCAACCTGTCGTTGCTAGCGTCAGGCGGTAAGGCAGGGGGCGCCACTCAATATCCGCTCCGGGGCGATACCGGGGCGTTGCGCACTCGAGTGACGTCATGATCTGCCGGTGCAGGAGATCGTGGCGGTAGTGTTTAGCGCCGCCGCAAAATGTCTAGTTAATTTCCCGAGCGGCGCAAACTTCGCCGCGCCTAGGCGCTAGATGCTTTGCGCCCCATTAGCGCCCTCTTAAGGCGCTAACGGGAGGCGCAACCAACTGAATTTTTCCCCCATAGAGTTATACAGCACAGAAAGAGGCCCTTCGGCCCATTGTGTCCGCACCGGCCATCAAGCCCTGTCTATTCTAATCCCATTTTCCAGCACTTGGTCCGTAGCCTTGTATGCTATGGTGTTTTAAGTGCTCATCTAAGTGCTTCTTGAATGTTGTGAGGGTTCCTACCTCTACCACCCTTTCAGACAGTGAGTTCCAGATTCCAACCACCCTCTGGGTGAAAAAGTTTTTCCTCAAATCCCCTCTAAACCTCCTGCCCCTTACCTTGAAACTATGTCCCTTGCTTATTGACCCCTCTACTAAGGGGAAAAGTTCCTTTCTATCTACCCTATCTGTGCCCCTCATAATTTTGTACACCTCAATCAGGCCCCCTCTCAGCCTTCTCTGCTCTAAGGAAAACAACCCCAGCTTGTCCAGTCTCTCTTCATAGCTGAAGTCATTAATGTAGATTGTAAATAGTTGAGGCCCCAGCACCGATCCCTGTGGCACCCCACTAGTTACCGTTTGCCCTCCGGAAAATGACTCGTTTATCCCGACTCTCTGCTTTCTGTTAGTTAGCCAATTCTCTATCCATGCTAATATATTACCCCCAACTCCGTGAGCTCTTATCTTATGCAGTAACCTTTTATATGACACAAAGCTGGGTGGGCGTGTGTGCTGTGAGGAGGATGCAGAGAAACTCCAGTATGATTTGGACAGGTTGGGTGATCGTGGCGCTAATGGTTACCACAGCCGCAAACCTCCACCTCAATTTTGCGGGCGTCGGTACTATCGCCATGCCCAGTCGCAAAGCTGGTAGCGCCCCGTTAACGGAAGGCGCTAAGGTACTGAATTTCTCCCCTTAAGTGTTTGAAATTCTTCAACTTAAGGAGAAGAAAAATGGTTAAATCAGTCTTGCCCTGCAGAAGTTCACTGTGTGTCAGATAATTATCATAAGGTAGTCTGTTGGATCAGGTCATTCATGTAATTACTGCTGACAGTGGGAAAACCACACATATCCTGTTGCTGCCATTCTCTCAAGGTAAAAGTGCATATTTTTTTTATTCGTTCCTGGGATGTGGGCATCGCCCATACCTAATTACCCTTGAGAAGGTGGTGGTGAGCCGCCTTCTTGAACCGCTGCAGTCCCTGTGGTGAAGGTACTCCCATCGTGCTATATATATATAGGGCACCACTGACAGTGCTGTGAAGGAATCTGTGTGCACTGAAGGAGAAAGGTATGATAGGTGGATTACAGCAATGAAGAATCTAAATGAGGAACCCAGGTTAACATGGTCATCAAGGAGATTAAAACTTACGCTGTAAGACAATTACTTGAAATTTGCATGTAGTATTTTCTGTATTTATTAGGGGGGGATTTTAGCCACCTCCGTCCAGTAGAAAGTGAAAGACTCATGAATACATGTAACTCATGGGCCTAGTAAAACTGAATTCAATGGGGATCAAGAGGAAAACTCTCCAGTGGCTGGAGTCATACCTGACACAAAGATAGTTGTGGTTGTTGGAGGCCATTCATCTCACAGATATTGCTGCAGGAGTTCCTCAGGGCAGCGTCCTAGGCCCAACTATCTTCAGCTGCTTCATCAATTACCTACGCTCGATCAACACGGTGGCATAGTGGTTAGCACTGGTGCCTCACAGCGCCAGGGACCCGGGTTCGAATCTGGCCTCGGGTGACTGTCTGTGTGGAGTTTGCACATTCTCCCCGTGTCTGCGTGGGTTTCCTCCGGGTGCTCCGGTTTCCTCCCACTGTCCAAAAATGTGCGGGTTAGGTTGATTTGGCTATGATAAATTGACCCTTAGTATTAGGGGGGGATTAAATATGTGGGGTTATGGGGATAGGATGGGATATGTTAGGGGGAATTAAATACGTGGGGTTACGGGGGTCGGGTGGGATATGTGTACTGTGGGGATTAAAGCAGGGACAGGGTACTGGATTTGAATGATCAGCCATGATCGTATTGAATGGTGGTGCAGGCTCGACGGGCCGAATGGCCTACTCCTGCTCCTAGATTCTATGTTTCTATGTTTCTATAAGGTCAGAAGTGAGGCTGTTCTCTGATGATTGCACCGTGTTCAGTTCCATATCACCATTTCTTAGATACTGAAGCAGTCTATGCCCACATGCAGCAAGACCTAGACAACATCCAGATTTGGGCTTATAAGTGCCAAGTAACATTTGTGCCACACAAGTGTCAGGCAATGACCATTTCCAACAAGAGGGAGTCTAACCACCTCCACTTAACATTCAGCAGCATGAGTCAGAAGGTTGTGGGTTCAAGTCCCACTCCAGGGACTTGAGCACAAAAATCTAGGCTGACACTCCAGTGCAGTGCTGAGGGAGTACTGCACTGTCAGAGGTGCTGTCTTTTGGATGAGACATTAAACCGAGGCCCCGTCTGCTCTCTCAGGTGGATGGAAAAGATCCCATGGCACTATTTTGAAGAGGAGCAGGTGTGTTATCCCCGGTGTCCTGGCCAATATTTATCCCTCAATCAACATAACATAAAACAAATTATCTGGTCATTATCACATTGCTGTTTGTGGGAGCTTGCTGTGCACAAATTGGTTGCTGCATTTCCTACATTACAACAGTGACTACACTTCAAAGGTACTTAATTGGCTGTAAAGCACTTTGGGACATCTGGTGGTCATGAAAGGCGCAATATAAATCCAAGTCTTTCTTTCTTTCTTTCTTACCATCACTGAGTCTATCACTATCAACATCCTAGGGGTCACAATTGACCATAAACTCAGAAGTTGGGTATTCTGCAGCGATTGGCTCACCTTCTGACTCCCCATAGCCTTTCCACCGCCTACAAGGCACAAGTCAGGAGTGTAATGGAATACTCTCCACTTGTCTGGATGGATGCAGCTGCAACACTCGAAAAGCTTGACACCATCCAGGAAAAAGTAGTCCGCTGGATCGGCACCCCATCCACAAACTTAAACATCCACTCCCTCCACCACTGGCAAACTGTGAGAGAAGTGTGTGCTATCTACAGGATGCACTGCAACAACGCACCAAGGATTCTTCAGCAGGACCTCCCAAACCCACGACCCCTACCACCTAGAAGGACAAGGGCAGCAAGTGCATGGGAACACATTAACTCCAAGTTCCCCTCCAAGTCACACCTTTCTGACTTTGACATATTTCACTGTCCCTTCATTGTTGCTGGGTCAAAATCCTTGAACTCCCTACCTAAGAGCATTGTGGGAAGTTCTTCACCACACGGATACAGCGGTTTAGGCAGAAGGCCCATCACCACCTTCTCAAGGGCAAATAATATTGGCAATAAAATGCCAGCCTAGTCAGCGATACATCCTGACAATTAATTTAAAAAAACTTAGAACCCCAAAGCTATTTTAACGCCCATTGGGCAGAGCGTCTGCCGCAGACCCTTCTCTCAGTAAAATCTGGTGGGCAAGATATGTTACGTGCAGAAGGTATTTTGTGGGGCCAGGAGGAGCAAAGAAAAGTTTAGGCACTAGAAGGCTAAACCCGTCCACGTTCGTGAAACCCTCCTAAATCCGCTTTTTGTGGTATATATCAATGATTTAGACTTCAATGTAGGGGGAACGATTAAGAGGTTTGCAGATGATACAAAAATTGGCCGTGTGGTTGATAGAGAGGAAGAAAGCTGTAGGCGGGCAGAAAAGTGGTGAATGGAATTCAATCCCGATGACTTACCTGACTACCAGCTGAGCGGCCTCTGGGCTACCTAATACTTGCTGGCCAGAACCCAACGAGTTGCCTCTGGAAGCCCATTTCAGGTGGGCATCTCGCCATGCCTATGTTAGTGAGGCCTGCTGTTAAAATGGTCAGGGCCTCTTACAGCACTTCCCAGGTGACAGGCCCTGGCTTTCTAATGACCGACCGCCTAGGAGTTAAATTCCCCCTCTTATATTTCATAGCAAGTCTGTGTATGGACCATTCATTTTCAAAGATTTCTGTCAGTGTTAATGAAGATACTTTGGGCAGAATTTTCATTGACCCGTGGAGGCGGGTTTGGAGGCATGTGGGGTGGGAAAATAGCAGATTCGGGGGTCCCGAACCCACCCCGCCCCCAACCTGCCTCCATGCCAGTTTCACAGGAGGCGGGTACCCGACCTGTGCTGGGACCCGCCTCCCCAAGGCGGGAAGGGGATTAGTGCCAATAAACTGCCTGTTAACATGTAGTTAACAGGCAGTTTTTTGCCTAATCCCTATTTTTGGCCCTGAAGTGTGGGCTTCCCGACAGGTCCGAACCACGCCGATTTAGCGAGGCGGACCGTCGGTCTGGAGGGCTTGGAGGGGTCGAGATGTCCGGTGTGCAGGTGAGTGATGGGTGCATGAGTGCAGAAGTAAGTGTGTTTGGTGTGTGTAAAGTGTTTTAAGAACTTGTACTTACCTTAACTTTGTCCTGCAGGCTAAGGTGTCGGGAGTCCCTCACATCCACGGCACAGAAAGCAGAATGGCCGCAGAGCTGTCAAAAGCTGCAGTCTCTGCTTTCTGTGCTGGATTGATTTCTAACTGAGTCTAAGTACAGGGACTCATGTTAGAAATCATATTGTCAGTGTTTGACAGCTTCACAGAGCTGTCAAACGCTGAAATTTCATCTGTCAAAAGCTCTTGACAGATGACATTTCAATGGCTGTCGTCACCTGTATCCAAGGGACCCTTGATTGGCCTGCTAAGCCCGCTGGGGGGGGCTTAACAAAGTCAATCAAGGGAAAATACAGTGGGTTGACCACAAGTCGATGGAGGCGGGACTACAACCCAAAAAGTGGGAGTCCCGCTTCCATCACGTCCCCATTGACAAAATCCAGCCCTTTGTGTCCCTTCATTACAATTTCTTGGAATCTACTTTTCACATATATGTGTGTGCTTGAAGATGGTTTAGAAACACCAGTTGAAATTATTGCCCCTTCGTGGTGTACAGTCCATGCCCAGCTGTGCCCAGGAAGTACTGCTTCAGATTACAAAAAGTATAAAGTACAAAGATATATGAACAATGTTATTACCACCATCCTGTGATGGAGAAAACATAATTAAAATAAGATTATCATTTTCACAGACCAAATTTGGAAGCATTTTTTTTTGTTTTCAGCAACGAGTCTTCAAAATCCACTGAAGTGATGATCTAAAAAGGTTCCAATATCACAGTAACCCGATTGATACAAAAAATAAAACTGATACATATCTAGAATGTTTCAATTAGAATTGCTGATTTAGTGGCATACTTTTTACAATGCTAAATACAATGTTCCCACTAACAGTATGAGTTCTCAACATTTAATAGCACTGGGATTGCACACTTTCATAGTTGATCTTTGAAGCTTTCAGTGTTAGTCACGCATGACGAGATTTAAAATGACACTGCTGTTTGTTATTGCTAAAATAACGGCTCCTCGGTATTTTCATGTTTGTTTGTGCTTTTTGCGTTAAAAAAGAGATTTGAAAAAAGCAATCAAGAACCACAGAATGTAGACGTACTGTAAATACTCCTGAGTAACTAGAAATGTTGAAATAATTAAATACAGGATGCATGTCAGGATATGAAGAATAAATTATTGAACACCAAATGCATAATTGAGATAAAGACAGAAAATGCTGGATATATCTAGACTGTCAACATCTGAAAAGAAAAATCATAGAGGTAAGGAACCTTCAACAATTCTGTCAGTCATTGTCACAAGGGGTTTATTTCTGGGATTCATGGCTACCCACATAGCCACTCATCCCGGTCGCCTAGCTTTTCAGATACCATTAAAATTAATTCTGGTTTATTGTGCTTTTTCTCTAGTAGCATCCCGAAGTTGCAGATGGAAGGGGAAAGTTTGTTAATGTTGATGTTGTGGTCTGCCAGTGGGCAGTGACACTCGGGACTAAGTCTGCATTTACAGTCCCACAGCTCACATCAGGGAGTTCAATAAAATAGAAAATAAAATTGACAGCAGCAGGAAAGGAGGAGAAGTAGAATTAGTGAGAATAAGAGAGGTACAGACCCAAATTAGAACAAATACATGCAGCTGGGGAGAAAGTATAGTTCCGATTTAAACTCAGGGCTGGGGTTCATGCGGACGGAGGTCGAGGCAAACAGCAAACCGTCCAGACCTCTAAAGCAAGAGACCTGGAATATTTTAACTCCTGGACCTCATCTGCATAGGACCCACCTGAACACGACGTAAACTGGCAACTTGCCGATGTACAGAAGTGGGATGTCGGATGGCAGACCTGAAGGATCTGTGCCCAGTACTCAGTTAAGTGGTTTGGAAGGGGATTGTGAGGGCCTCATGGTCCAGGAAGGGGGAAGTCCAGGGGTTGGAGGGAGAGGCAGAGAGGGGGCATCAGAGGCCTAAACTTTCCTTGTGGGCCGCAGAGGAGCACTCCTGCACATCCATAAAACCTCTTCCTCCACTTTAACAGGCTGATACCTTTCCATGTCACTTGGCACACATTCCCCAACTGCCCCTCATTTACTCTTTCTTCTTGCAAGAGAAAGTGGAGTATAATTCCTGCCAGAGATAGGCTGCCGGAGGGGATATTCCTACCCTTAAACTCTACTTTCTGCTTTTGCCCTCAAAGATGGCAAGGTCAGCGGCATATTACCAGTGCCAGGTTAGTGATTGAACACCTACACTGTCTCCGTATGAAGAACCACATAGACACAACCTTCCACCCTCATCTTAATCTCAAGGGGGTAATACTTACCCATTCTTAGCTTCTACCCTCCTTATTGCAGATCCATCACAGCATCGTCATCTCCTTGTTCATCATTGTCCTCGTGATCATTATTGTTGATGAGGAGGTAGTTTAGTCTCTGTTTTTCCTCCTCCTCATCATCAGTATCATCATCCTCCTCCTGCTGTAGTGGGCACAGAAGCATCCACACTAATCTATAGGCATCATGTCAGCAAGGAGTCAGTTGAAGAGCTTTACCATCTGTTGGAAGGTCACCTGCAGCCAATCTGCAGCATAGGCATGGTACTGCCAGTGGCAAGCAAGGTCACCATCGCCCTTAACTTTGTGCTTCCGGCTCATTCCAGGCTAGCACTGCTGTACCTCCTAATATGTTGACCACACATGTAGCAAACAGGACTGATGCATGGCTAGCATGTTCATCTAATTTTCTACTGAATAGTACCTGGGGTAGGATGTGGTAGGCCAATTTCACCACACTGCTAGATTTGAGAAAGTTCATGAAGTAACTAACATGGCCATCCAGCTAGAAGTTCCTTCTCCTTCTCAGTCACCACCGTTTGCTATTCCTCACCTGTGCACTGTAATTCACTCTGTGCTAACCCCTCACCTCCTCCAAGAGATTCAAGGACTTGAGATTCCGAGCACTTTCTCCAGTTTGGATATGGTCCTTGTATTATGTGTAATCTTGTTTTTCAAGCAGTGAAGTATTCTTGAGATATTGCAAGTTGAAAGGGAACATGTACAGTGACAAACCTGTGCCCAATCAACAGCCCATCCTGTATCCATAAAGTGACTATGTAGTAAGCAGCTAGATTGTATTATAGTGATTTTCTGTGTGAAATGTGAGTGTGCCAAGGTTTTCAATTGTAAGGTGCAGCTTGAATGTGGGCCCTACTGAAGTATAATATACTATGCAAGAGCTGTAAGTTTGTACAAGGGCTTAGCATGGGTGAACAGTAAATGTGAAATAGATTGATAGGCAATACTTTGCAGCATGTAATCTTGGGCCACCGACTTAATACATGGTACAGTTGGGCAGACTTACCTTGCTAAATTCCTTAAATTATATCATCTTCTTCCACATCTGTTTCCACGTCCTGCAGGTAAAATACGTAGCATTGGGCTTGGGCACCACCACCCTATTCAGTCACTTACCTTTAAGTGGCCACAGCCCATAAAATTCTTCCAGCATCCAGAAAAGGCTCAGTTACATTGGATAATCCATTCACAAATCAATCATGCTCCTCGTGTCTGGGTCAATGTGTGCAGGGAGCATATTGCATTTATTTAAATGAGCTGACCGTAAAATTTAAACAGGATCAGTTTTTATATTCTTGGGGGTAAAAATTCAGTTGGTTGCGCCTCCCGTTAGCGCCTTAAGAGGGCGCTAATGGGGCGCAAAGCCGCTAACGCCCGGGTGCAGCGATGTTTGCGCCGCTCGGGAACTTAACTAGAGATTGTGCGGCGGCGCTAAACTTTACCGCTGCGACCACCTGCGCGCGCAGATTGTGACGTCATTCCATGGTGCAACGCCCTTGTGGCGCCCCGGAGCAGAAATTGAGTGGCGCCCCCTGCCTTATTGCCTGGCGCATCCAACGACCAGAAGACTGGAACGCTATCAATCGCTGTGGGGCTGGGGGGGGCGTTATTTAAAGGGGGCCTCTTCCTGTCTTTTATTGTTGGTGGCATTTTTGAACTACGCATTCTGAGAGAGAGAGGGAGAGACTTCTGGAGAGATTCAACGTTGTGTGAAGGAGTTTTGGGTACTGAGCAGCACTTTGCAGGTTCATTTTGATTTGCCATTCCTTGTATCGATTTAGCAGAGACTGTGGGAGCTGCACTCTGAGCTCTTTGCCTGGTACTCTCCATTGTTCTTTCCAGCACATTTGATGTGCAAGTCTCTCCAGGCCGAGATTCAAGGCTGCAATGAACAGGATGTGGATGGAAAGCAAGATTAACCATCCCCTTTAAGAACTGGCCCGTGCCATAGTGTGTGTGTTCCATTGCTGACTGACATTACATGAGCTTCGCCAGCGCTCTGAGTTAGCGCCTCACTCCTTGGCCTTTGCGCCTTAAGACAGGTGTGCAGCGCCTGCTTTAGCGCTCCACTCACCTCCCGGGGCGGTAAAAGTGAAGTTTCCAGTCAGTGCCGATAATTAGCGCCAGGCGCTAATATTTGCGTCCAGACGATATTTGCGCCCCAAATGGGGCGCGACCTAATTTCTACCCCGTTGTGTTCTGTGCAGACTTTGCAATGTGACTTATTACAATTTTAACCTGGAATGCCTCAGCAATAACATTTTTAATATCAATAGTATAATTTGAAGCCATTTTCTAAGGCGACTGCCCTAAGCCACAGCAGCCACTTCATACATATGGCATACTTTTCCATGTGAAACAAAAAATATAATTTTTGCATACTTAGTTATTTGTAGAAAAAACAATAGGCAAGTTTCCACGTAAGTAGTGTAAAGTAAGTAGTGGTTGGGCCGAATAGTCTGTTTCTGTGTTGTAACTTCTATGGACATATGTATGAGTAAAACTGTTGTACTATTACCAACTTATCCCAATAAGTACTACTAAAACTATGGTGGAGTTTGGGTCAGTTAGGCAGGCAGTTCTTTGTTTTTTTGTTCAATGCTGAAATTGGTTCGGCTGCTGCCAGTGTTTGTAATTGATGCTAGAGCAAAGTCTGAAGCTACCTCCAGTGCCTCTAACTTTGGGAAACCCATCAAAAAATCAGGTTTTATTTTAAGTCACCTTGGAATTTATGCCATTTATAGTGGCAAACTGAAACCAAGTTATGCATTCATTTATCTCCTGTTAGCAGTTATAAATTGGTTACTAAATTTTATGCATTAACTCAGCTCCCTCACACTGTCAGATTCAATAACTACTCCAAGAAAGTGTCCCTCGTCAGTATTAACTGTTTAAACAAAAAATATTCCAGAAAAGTGATGTCAATAATAATCTTTTGTAGCTGATTATTTTTAAAGAGGGCACTTGCCTTTCTAATAATATGCCATAATTTTCTTCAACATTAGAAATTGTAGGAAATATAAAGACATAGAAATAGTTAATTGATCAATATTTATTGCTGTCGACCTTAGCGATATGCACCAATGCACGTCACAGATTAAGATCATCTGTTTTAATTCAGTAGCCAGATACAAGATGATAGCAATTAGAAACTCGCTGCAGTCTTTTCATCAGATTACTCTAACCTTCATTGTCAGCTTGATTGATCAGAGTCTTGTAGAGAGTCATATACCATTTGACACAAGACCGATAATCTTATGTCTTTTTGAATGGTTGATAGCCTTACCGTTGCACTATAAGAATCAGCATTCTCCATTCCTACTAAGCATTCAATCCATGTGAATTTTTTTAGAAAATAAACTGAGAAAGCTTTAAGAAGCAACAAGAAAATGCAAACCAGTGGAAGAAAAAAATCGCTGTGCCATGCGGCCAGGGCACCTCAAACACAGTTTACACAAATTTTCAAAAAAGATGATTATTTTTTCTCATGAGGCCTTTGGTCTTCCATATGACCTTCTTCACGCAGTGAAGACAAGTTATCCAGCCTTGAGAATTGTCTGCTACTGTTTGCACTACTATTGGGTGGTTCGCCAAGAGGAGGCATGGTCATTGAAGGGTAAGACAGTTAGTGTCCATTTTTATCTTCATTGAGATGAATAACTCTGCTTCCACAACATGCACCTGCTGGTTTCCTGGCTGAAAACTAGTGAAACATATTGCAACTACAGCAGATGGATCTGATTCATATCTATGATCAGGAATGTGCATCGGATGGGGTCGCAGGAAAAGACAGGCTCTTCAAAAAAAATTATGACATCCTGCAATCCTTCTAAAAAAAATTCTAAAATGCATAAAATGTATACGTTGTTCAGAATTATTTTAGAGAAGCATATTCTTATTGCCATTGTGGGGGAGGGAAACAAGAGAGGGGATTATGGCAATATAATTATGAATACTAATTCGGTACTTGGCTCTGAGGCATTTTTCGCTGAACCTTGCTACCTTCCTATCTTCCTTTGTACTGTACAATCATTATGTTTTACTAATGTTTTGGGTTTTAGCTTTTGCTAAGCACAAGGTTCAGTTATAGGACATTTATTATGCAAATTTGCTGTCTATAACAAGTCCCAGTGTTCCTTTTGCTTGAAAAAGTCAATAATGTGATTGTTTGAACAATACAACCCATTAAATATGTTAGCGTGGTTTTTAACAATTCTTTGATGGCTTTATCTGATACAGTCTTGGCACCAGTCAAGTTACAGCACCATCCTGAGTCCCAGAGGCCCTGGGATTAATGGTTGCAGCTTTCTGTTGTAGTGAGCTGATACTGTTTTACAGAATGTATTCACACATCTGGCGTACCACAGTTCCCCACTTGGCACTAATGCCAAGCTTTCACTATGCAGCAGTAGAATCTCTCACCAGTGCCTAGTTAACTGTTTCCATCAAGGGAACGAGATAGAGCTAGCTACGAACACTCACTGTGCCCGCTGGATGTCACTGTAGTCGTCCTTATTTTTGCTTCTCGGGGGTCTTCCCATTTTACATGGAAACATTACATTTAAGCAATAACTGTAAAATATGCGCAGTTCTTAAATAAGGAGCTATTTGCATAGGGTTTCTCATAACTACTTTAATTACACTTCTTGCTGTAATTTTACTTGGAAGCTGCAAACGTCACATAGTAAAACAAGCATAACAACAGTTCTGAAATTCTGGCCCAGATTAAGGGAGGAGAATGGAGAGATTGGCCGCCTGTAGCCGAAATTTGGGTCAGAACCTGGTTCCGTTTGGATTTCACCCAATTTTTTGCTTGCAGCCATTTTTCGGCAGGAATCTACTACCTGCAACCCCCACATCTAGGGGGCATGCGTCCTGCTGAGGCCAGTATAAAGCCCTCAAACCTTTAGCTGGGGAACAGTATTCGATCCTAGAAGGAATCAGTTATCTTTCTCAAGGAGCCTGCTTGCTCCATTAAGAACAAAAGTCTAGAAGAGGCCACTTCTCTTCAGGACCTTGCTGGTCTCCTCTCTGCTGTTGGAGTGCCATGGGACCGCTCCAACTTGCTGCTAGTGGTTTAGGGTGTGTGCCACTGATGTGCCCTCGCAGGCGGCCTGCCTTGGCCATGCAGATGATCCTCCCCTGGAGCTAGAGTGGGCAGGTGTTCCGCTCTACTGCATTTGCGCTAGTGGACCAGACACACAAGATTTTCAGCCCAATTATTTGGTGATCAATCCTGCCATATCAATATTTTAGGAACATAAGATGGAATGAGTCAAATTTGTGAATGTCAGATTGGATTTTAAAAGGCTTAGCCTATGGCCAACAATATTGCAGATGTTTTAAGGGATAACATTTAATATCAGATTAAATTTTGGGTTAGACCACATTTCAGACTACTATTTATAATAAGAAACAAAGTATGCAAAATTATGATTTTTTTAAAAACTATAGAACATACACCATGAAAAACAATCCTATTGTTATTGTTACGGTAACTGGATCACTGAAATTGCTGTACTAGTGTGCTTTTCTGTTTTATATTTCTTAAAATTATCCAGATCACTACACTATTGCATGCATGGGTACCTCTAAACACTTTGCCAGACAAGCTGGGGCAAGCTTGTGATATCTTCTGAATAGTAAATTTCATGTCTTGCCTCCCAAATGCCTCATCCCATATGCGGTCTGGAACATTCGTTCCCATTTCCAATTAGTAAAATATCCATGTGGTTTATGATTGGGGTGATGGATCTGTCGGTGAGCAATGGAGGCGATTTCTCAACTCCTCTGCATTCCCATAGGCATGCAGCATTTGACAGATTGGACATAAGTACCATGGAGGAGTCTGACACAGATGGTGTAATTAGAAAATGCGAAGTGAGGGTGTGAAATTTATCTTTGATCAGCACCTTCTTGCCAGATTGTCATCTATGTTAATATTAAGCAGTTTCTCAGATATATAAAAAAAAACAGCAACCTTGAGGAAGAATATATACTATTGTGATATGCTTTTGAGTCACAAAATGTCATTCATTTTGTCAGATTTGTGTTCTTCGTGACAGCTGATTATTTTAACGAGTCTAAAAAAAATTGTCTTATGTTTTATGGTAAATATTACTGAATGAATAATCAGAGAAGATGCAACGGAAAGTGTTTAATTGTTCTCGCTGTGAGTACATTTTAAACTAAATCCATAGCATATAAAACTGGAAATTTAAATAAATGTTTTTCCCAGAAATCTGTACCCCAGAAATGTTCTTTAGTTTGTACTTATAGACACCAGACAATCACATTTTAATGTTCATTATTTACTTGATCCAAATATTTAGTTTGCTTGAGAAAAATAGCATAATAAATTGTTGGTCACATTTTTAGATGTTCCAGTATGTAATTAACATTACAACATTCTGATGCAGCTCTTCTCTCTTGTAATTGCTTAAGGGTGCAGAAGATACATGAGGATGTTTTTCCCTCTGCTGTACTGGGTAGAGAGCAGCTTTTTGTCAAAATAAGCCATTAGCTATAATGGCATGTAGGTGTAATGGAATGTGCTTTAAACATCTGTGCTGAGAGCAGGGGAGAAATTGCCGCATGCAGACCTGGGCCTTTGGGGAGCATGATTAAGGACTGCTTCAGAGAACTTGAGATCTGGCATGGGATGCAAAAAATGAAGAAAGAAAATAGTGCTAATAGAATTATAGACGCTCTGCAGGGAGAACAAAAAATTTAACATTTTTGCTGTGTCTGTGCTGTTGTTTCTGCTACATCAAACCTTTTGTGAAATAGATGATCTTACTGACTGCGATACAATATGTTGAAGTTCATATGATGCTATACTGTGTTTAACAAAGAAAGCAATTTGATGGTTCTGTGATTCCTATATTCTTGATACCGATTTAGATGAGTGACTGCATTATCAGTATTTCATTATAAAATTTTATTATATAAACAATAAATAATTTATTCTTTGCTAAATACCATAATCTGATGTGCAACTATCTCAGCAGATTTTCAAGACATCAGACTGAGCATTGATTAATATGTGTTTTCCGTACTGTAGAATGTGATGTGTCAACTGCTGTATGTATTCTTTAATGCTCAATCATTTTTCCCTTAATAGATTTGGAAAGCAGTGACCCAGTCAGTGGTAGCAATGAGATTTATAGGATTTTGCTTACTCACAAAGGGAGGAAATAAATTGCCTAACAGGAATTTTTAATTATCTGATCTAAACACATCAATAGTTACATATATATATATATATATATATATAGCACAGTTGTATACATCATTTAGTGGGTGTAGAGATAGCCATTTAATTAATGTCAGGTGCTTTACTATTGCTTTTGTTTTGTTGCCAAAATAGGAAAATGTACCAAGTAACAGTCAGAATTATTGCCAGAGAATTTATAAAATTGTTTTGTTGCAAAAGATAAAACTAGTGCATAGCAAATGTAATTCTGAGATCAAATCTACATGCCCATTTTAATTTATTTTTGGGTTCACCTGCATTTGATCTAGGCCTGTGAATTACTATACCATTGATTATTATGCAACACTGAAACAACGTCAAGCAATTATAAAATAAATTTGTCTGACAAAAAGTAGTCGTGGTTATTAGATAAATCTGTGAAACTATTTTATGCATCAATATAAAATGTATGTCCCGTAGATAATCATTTCAGTTGCAACAATATATCCAGGTTGAGGAGGTGTATGGAGTTTCCATTGTTAAGATTTCACATTTTTCTTTCACCACCAACAGCAGTACGGGGAAAGGTAAAGCTTGAGTTTGTATGTATGCATATGTCCAAAACATAACGTGAAAATGCTTTGAGCTTATAGGATGCTGTACATGTAAAGAAACCATAAACTAATTTAAAAGGTGGAAATAGTAAGATACATAATTTTAACAGTAATATGATTGCTGTCCATTAGTTATTTCTTAATATTAAAAATGTAAGCAAAATTTGGATGCCAGTGAGTGAAGCTCTGCCCATGTGTGCAAGCAGAACACATGCACAGAAAACCTCCATTTTCCTCTCTGGCCAGAGAGCAGCAACAACAACTTGCATTTATATAGCACCTTTAACGTAGTAAAACGTCCCAAGGCACTTCACAGGAACGCTGTCAAAGAAAATTTGACACCGAGCCACATAAGGAGATATTAGGGCAAATGACCAAAAGCTTGGTCAAAGAGGTAGGTTTTAAGAAGCGTTGTAAAGGAGGAAAGAGAGGTAGAGAGGCGGCGGAGAGGTCTAGGGAGGGAATTCCAGAGCTTATGTCCTCGGCAGCTAAAGGCACGGCCGCCAATGGTGGAGAGATTAAAATCGAGGATGCGTAAGAGGCCAGAATTGAAGGAGGGTTGCAGGGCTGGAGGAGATTACAAAGATAGGGACGGGTGAGACCATGGAGGCATTTGAAAACAAGGATGAGAATTTTAACAACGAGGCCTTGCTCAACCAGGAGCCAATGTAAGTCAGCACGCACAGGTGAATGGGACTTGGTGCAAGTTAGGATACAAACAGCAGAGTTTTAGATGAGCTTTTAGTCATAGGGCTCGATTTTGCCAGGCCCGAGGAGGCAGGATTGGAGGCGTGTGAGTTGTTAAAATCGCCAAAAATGGCGTGCGGGCCCGATCCCACCTCCATCCCGCCTCCGAGCAATTTTCCCAAAAGCATGTTTTCTGACCCCTTTTCCATCCCGCCTTAACAACCACTTAATAGCCTCTATAATCCCATTTTGAGAGGCCTTTCCGATTTTTAGTCATTCCCCCCATCCCTCACGCCTCCTCTGGAACACGCCAGGTAATGCTGGTGGCCTCACAAGTGGATTGCTTACGAACAGCTGCAGCTCCACCATTACAAAGGAGTTTTCACCAATGATCATTTGCAGGTGGCAGAACTTTGTTGTTTCAGGTCTGGGGGAACTTTTAGCAGGCATACTCAGTGTTGTGGAAGTTTGGAGCCTGACACCCATCTCCAGTGTGACCTCCTAGGAAACCCCTCTCCCCACCTTGACTAAGCGCTTCCTCAACTGAGGCATATACCAGAAGCATGGCGACCATTTAATTCCTTTCCTCCTGGACATCAGATTCAGATGAAGACCAGCCGCGGCAGCAGCAGAACCATGAACAACAGCAGCACCAACAGCAGGAGCATCAACAGGAGTGCCAAGCTGCTAGTCACCCACCTGAAGATGCACAGGCCAGAAGTCGTCAGACCATATTGCTGCCCGGGATGCAAGGGACGCACTCATGTTGGTCACATTTGCTTAGCCTGAACAATCAAACACTTTTGCCTCGCACCTTCTTACCAGAGCATCAACAATGGACAAGAACCTGCAGATTCCTATCACTCTGACCACCATACTGACAATTGCAAGTCGCTCTAAGCCCTCAATGTGGAAGTCCCATTCCGAAATGACACAGCCCACAACTTCAACAGTTTGCCATCAGAATTTTTTATCACACAAGCAACTGGTGGCATTTCAAAAATAAACACAACGTAACACCCAAGTGACTACCCTTGTGACTACGTGTGCATTATCTTCCTCTTATGTGTGCTCCTACATGGTGTTTCCCCTGTGGCTTCAGCAGATGTGGAGGCCCCTTGCTCACTTTCTTGCTGCTCCGGTCTCGACACCTTTAGCAGCCGTCCTCTGGGGTTGCGAACCTGTGAGGGCTCGGCAACAGTCTGCTGCTCCTGCGGCTGTGCAGGGGATGAGACGCCCATCTCAGTTGGGTGAGGACTCTGGTGGGGCTCTGACCGAGGGCTTTGCAGTGGCATGGTCGTTTGAGCGCTTGGAGAGAAGCCCCCACTTCCTTGTTGTCTGCCACCAACATCCCTCTCATGGGTCAGCCCCACTTCAGAGCTAGCAAGTGGCTGGACAGCACCTTGCTGCACTTCAGGGGGGCCATGAGGACCCGTTTCTGAACTGGAAGTCCTACTCCAGAGGACTTCCATGAAGGTCTGGTTTCTATGCTCAGTAGCTGACCATCACTCCTCAAGATACGCCAGTCTATTCTGAACAATGACCATGTTTTCTACACTCTGGCGACTTAGCTCTTCCATGGCCGGAGCCATCCTCTCCTCTACTGTAGCCATCCTTTCCACGGAGGTTGCCATCCTTTCCGTGGTGATGCGTTCATGCTCCAATGCCTCCACAAAGGCTCTGCTCATGTTCGCGATGGACTCCTCCATTCGCTCGACACTCGCAGCGACCCTGGAGACAAAACCTGCCAGAGACTCCTGCACCTGTTCCTGGAGTTCCAGCACCGCTCTCGTTCTGGATGGACCCGGAGGCAGAGGGTCGACATGCAGCTGAGCCGAGCTGGCAGAGTCCTGCGCCCTCCGACGAGGACTCTCCACTGCTGTCCCTGTCTCCACCATCTGCTGATGCTCACTTGTGAGCTGTGATACACCAGGTGCCAACATTACTCTATCTCGCGAAGGTCCCACTGAGGTGTGAGTGTCTGCGCTGGTGCTGGGTGCGTTGAATTCTGCTGAGGCTGCGCCCTCAGAGGTTGCAGCTTCCTCTGAGGAGTCTGGAAGCTCAGGCTCTTCATCCTGGACAGTGGGGATGGGGGCTTTCGATGGTCCTGTGGGGGAGTAAAGGAAAGAGTTAGAGATGTGAGGTCAAGGTTACATGAACATTGCATTGTGCTGATGATCATAAGTCAATCTGTTAGAGCATCAGATTCATTATCAGTGACTCATGCCAAACTATTCTGTCACCAGCTTGCTGCGATACGCCCATCTGTCTGTCCCCCACTTGGGAATCCTCCTCGATCCCGGTGATTTCCAGGGCCGCCTCCTCCCAGGCGGTGAGCTGGGCTACTGAGGGTGGCCCTCCTCCTGTCATGGCTCTTTCCCTCTTATTGTGGGCTCTCTTTTCCTGCAATGAGGGACACAAGTGGAGTTTGAGTGAGAATGAAGGAGTGAGTGTAGATAATCCATAACATAGATGCTTAGAAGGATACAAAGGACCATCCCTGTGTGTTGAAAGTTGTTGTTGTCATGGCATCACAGTGATAGGGAGTGTGAGGGCTGCATGGTCGGATAGTTAAGTGATTGTGATGTTCGAGAGAGAGGGAATAGGTAAGGGTGTAGGCATGTAAGTGTCAAGTGGCATGTGGAGGAAGAGGTTGGCAAAGCAGAGTGCTGGTGAGGAGAGGCGATGGGGATCAGATTGAGGGTGATGGGAAAGTCATACTCACTTTTCCTGTGCGGAGAAGATCATGAAACCTCTTCCTGCATTGCAGCCAGGTTCTGCGGCTCAGCGAAATGGAGTTGACCTCCTGGGCCACTTGCAGCCACACAGCTTTTGTCTGCTGGAGTGGCTTTTTTCTCCCTGAGGAAGGGAACAGCACCTCCTTATTACATTTGGCTCTCTCCACCAGAGCTTGGAGGGAGGGCTCATCAAACCGAGGTGCACACTTTTGCTTGATCGTGGACATTGTCGGGAAATCAACTCCTTCATACAATTTGCAGAGCCTTTGCAGTCTCCAGAGGAAGCAAGGCTGCTTGCAGGTCTTAAATCCAGCAGCATTGATGACATCATCGGAGGCGACTTTCTGTATGAAAAGACTCATTGGGCCAGTGGTTCCCACACGCAGGAAATTAATTGCTCAATTAGGGGAAAATCCCACTTTTTCAGCACTTCACTTAGGAGTCGGGGTCCTGACACGATTTCCACCTGACACGCCTCAGCCCGCCCACACTGACAAAATTCAGCCCATAGAGTCATAGGGGTAGAAATTAGGTCGCGCCCCATTTGGGGCGCAAATATCGTCCGCGCGCAAATATTAGCGCCTGGCGCTAATTATCGGCACTGACAGGAAACTTCACTTTTACCGCCCCGGGAGGTGAGTGGAGCGCTAAATTAGGCGCTGCACACCTCTCTTAAGGCGCAAAGGCCTAGGAGTGAGGCGCTAACTCAGCGCACGAGCGCAGCGCAGCTGCTGCCAGTTAGCGCGGGAACACAGACACACTGGCGCCGGACACTTCTTAAAGCGGGGGGGGCCACTTGCTCCCCAGCCACACCCTGCTCATTGCAGCCTTGAATCTCAGCCTGGAGAGACCTGTAATCCATTTTGCTGCCAAGCATGGAGAGGGTGAGAGAACGCGCTCATCGCTTCACCGAGCGGGCCTTGGATGCTCTGGTTGACGCAGTGGAGCGCAGACGATGCATGCTGTTCCCAGAGAGTGGCAGGAGGCCTTTGCCACGCGAGTTCAGAAGAGTGTGGAGGGAGGTGGCTCAGAGCGTCTCCTCCAGGAGCATGGTGCCCAGGACCCATGTCCAGTGCCGCAAAAAGTTCAACGACCTCACTCGGGTCGTCAGGGTGAGTGGCTTTTTCTCAATACCTCTCCATCCCTCCATCTCAACCTCACTCTATGGCCAGAGGGTCTTAAAACCCCAATGCACAACACTCATCCAACACCTATGGCCCTTTCATCAAACACACACACACATTCCACACTTTGCATACAGTAAGGGCTATTCACCTATGGGAGGCACATCAGGCAAGACCATGGCTGCATACAGTAAGGGCTATTCACCTATGGGAGGCACATCAGGCAAGACCATGGCTGCATATTGTAAGGGCTATTCACCTATGGGAGGCACATCAGGCAAGACCATGGCTGCATATTGTAAGGGCTATTCACCTATGGGAGGCACATCAGGCAAGACCATGGCTGCATATTGTAAGGGCTATTCACCTATGGGAGGCACATCAGGCAAGACCATGGCTGCATATTGTAAGGGCTATTCACCTATGGGAGGCACATCAGGCAAGACCATGGCTGTATATTGACTCAGATGCTGTTCTTTTTCTTGCAGGCTAAGCTGGCTCATAATCGGAGACAGCAGCAACGGACGGGTGGAGGGCGGCTTCAGCTGCAACCCCTCAGCGATCTGGAGGAGCGCGTCCACAGGATTGTGGCAAGCCGGGTGATCGGTCCCGTCGCCACTGGAGACGCCGACCCCGTTGTGGACAGCAATGGTAAGGTCATCACCTTTTTGTCCTCTGTCCTTCCACTTGTCCCTCACAATACCAGCCTTTGACACTTTCAATCCAACTTGCTAACTCGCTGCACTTATTCCTCCCTTACGGCCACCCTGTCCTCACGCTAAAGCCACTCTTGTACCTCCCTGCTTTCAGATGGTGATTCACCAGCTGAGGAGATGGTCCCTGAAGCTGCCACTGGGAGTGATGCTGCAGCTGAGGAGGAAGAGGAAGCCGGAGCATCAGTGCCACCCTCTCCCGAGGAAGCCCATGGCCACACTGGGAACACGCCTTCCCCGGAGGGGAGCAGGGGGGAAGGGGCTGATGATGGTGAAGTTCCAGGACCCAGCGGGCTGCAGCAACGCCATGGGGGGGGGAGGGAAGAACGGGGGAGCAGGGGGGAAGGGGCTGATGATGGTGAAGTTCCAGGACCCAGCGGGCTGCAGCAACGCCATGGGGGGGGGAGGGAAGAACGGGGGAGCAGGGGGGAAGGGGCTGATGATGGTGAAGTTCCAGGACCCAGCGGGCTGCAGCAACGCCATGGGGGGGGGAGGGAAGAACGGGAGCCTTCTCCCCAGAGGGAGAGTATGCCAGACACTCCTAATGCAATGGACGCAGAGGAGGAGCGGCTGATTGCAGAAATGAACAGCCAGGCGGTGGTCATGCACACTGAGCTCATGGGTGCAGTGGGAAGGGTGCCCGAATGCATTGAGGCACTGGCAAGGAGTGTGGAGCACTTCGCTGTAGCACAGGCGGATGCCACACTAAAGCTTACTGCTGCAATTCAGTCACTGGCTGCCAGGAACCCATCTGAGCCTGCTCTCATGCAGACTCAGATTGAGGCCACGCGAGCACTGACTGCTGCCATCCTCGATGGTTCGTGCACATGTCCCCGGGGCTGTCACCGCGCCGCAGCAGGCCAGCAATCTGTTCTCAGGCAAATTGCTCCGGATGCTGAAGTGCTGCCCCGTGGGAGTGCCAGTGTGTCGGGCGAGCAGGGAGTTGCTGTCCTCTCTCACGATGACAGCATTCCTGCTGCCAACACTGTCACTTCTCCACTGCACTTGCCACCGCCTGTAGGACAGACTGCTGCCGCCCATGCAGAGTTGGTGCAGTCTGCAGCCGGGCCCTCCAGGCCCAGAAGTGGTCGAGGCCGTCCTTCAGGGGCATCTGCAGTGTCAGGGTCTGACAAGCAGCAGCCTTCCACCAGCCTTGCTGCAGCCACTGAGGTCCCATTACGGAGGAGCAGTAGGGTTAGAAGGGGGGAAGTGCGCAAGGGAAGGAGATCACCCTCGAAGGGCAAAAAGTAGGAGGTGTGCCAAAATGCTGGTCATTTTTTTATTAAAGGCCGAGGTTCATGGCCCAACTTTTGTTTAGTGTTTTGGACATTATCTCCAGGTTGTGAGAACCAGTTATGTTATTGACTGTTTTTTTGTGTTTATTTCTATGAGTTTGTCATGAGGAATTGACACACACAGAGTTTGTACAATAAATAAGTTTCTGTATTCAAAATATACATGGCTGGTGGTTGGAATTATTGGTGCCTTGGCCGGCTTAGGGGTTGCGTGCTGGGTTGATTCGTGTTTGTAGCACTGGCAGGGGTCCTAGAAGCGGCTTGCTATTAGTCGTTGACGGACGGCCCTTGCAGTTTGACCATTGTGGGCCGCCCTCCTGCCTTGGTGCTGCTGCTGATCATCGTCCTCGGCCTGTTCCTCCTCTTCCTCCTCCTCCTCTTGTGGTGCTGCAAGGCCTGGTGGCATTGGCTGCGTCCTGAGGATTGCCATGTTGTGCAACATGCAGCACACCACTACGAATTTGGAAACTTGCTCAGGCGAGTACTGCAGGGCTCCTCCGGAATGGTCCAGACAGCGGAATCGTTGTTTGAGCACGCCGATTGTGCGCTCAATAATGTTCCTGGTTGCTTGTTGGCTTTCCTGGTACCGCAGCTCAGCAGGGGTGTTTGGCGCACGGAGCGGTGTCATCAGCCAGGTGCTCAATGCGTACCCCTTGTCCCCCAGAAGCCAACCAACTGGCTGATGCGGTGCCTCGAAAATTTCTGCCACAGTACTCTGGCGCAGGATGAAAGCATCGTGGCAGCTGCCCGGATAGTGGGCATTGACAGCGAGAATCACCTGTCTGTGGTCACAGACCAACTGCACATTCAAGGAATGGAACCCCTTTCTGTTCCGGAACTCCTCTGCATTCTCTCGCGGAGCACGCAAAGCCACATGCGTGCAGTCAATGGCGCCCTGCACCATGGGGAAGCCCGCTACCCTCGCAAAGCCCATAGCACGGTCATGCTGCTTGTCTGGGGTCATAGGGAAGGAGATGAAGTCTCGTCTCCTTGTGAAGAGGGCATTGGTGACCTGCCGGATGCAGCGATGCACCGCAAACTGGGAGATATTGGCGAGGTCCCCAACAGCAGCTTGGAATGAGCCAGTGGCGTAGAAGTTCAAGGCCACTGTGACCTTCACTGCCACCGACAGAGACGTCCTGGACCTCAGCTGAGGCTGCAGATCTGGCTGCAGCAGGTGGCAGAGCTCAGTGACCACCTCCTTGCTGAATCGCAGCCTTCGCAAACACAGCTCCTCGGACATGTGGATGTAGGAGAGCTGTTCACGATATACCCTGGGAGGGTAAGCTCTCCTGTACATGCGCCTGATGGGCCTCCTCCGTCTGGCCATCATTGCCACTCTCTGTCTGCGTCTCACTCTGCTCCGATTGAGCTGGAGCAGGACGACGCCCCCAATCATTGCAGCCCCCATCTTCTCTTTGCCAGAAAAGTAATGAGGTACAGCAACGAAAGTAGCAGCAAAGTTAGGATGAACTAGGCAAAACTACCTCACAAAGCGTTGAGTCAATGTGGAAGTCTCTCTCTCTCTCTCTCCGAATCTCTCTCTCTCTCTCAGAACGAGTGGTGCATAAATGTCGACCACAGAAAAAGACAGGAAGAGGCCCCCTTTAAATAGCGCCCCCCCCAGCCCCAGACCGATTGATAACGTTCCAGTCTTCCGGTCGTTGGAAGCGCCAGGCGGTAAGGCAGGGGGCGCCACTCAATTTCCGCTCCAGGGCGCCCCAAGGGCGGTGCACCATGGACTGATGTCACAATCTGCACGCGCAGGTGGTCGCAGCGGTAAGTTTTAGCGCCGCCGCACAATCTCAAGTTAAGTTCTCGAGCGGCGCAAACAGCGCTGCGCCCGGGCGTTAGCGCCTTAACGCCCCATTAGCGCCCATTTAAGGCGCTAACGGGAGGCGCAACCAACTGAATTTTTACCCCATAGAGTTATACAGCACAGAAAGAGGCCCTTCGGCCCATCATGTCTGCGCTGGCCATCAAGCCCTGTCTATTCTAATCCCATTTTCCAGCACTTGGTCCGTAGCCTTGTATGCTATGGCGTTTCAAGAGCTCATCTAAATGCTTCTTGAATGCTGTGAGGGTTCCTACCTCTACGACCCTTTCAGGCAGTGAGTTCCAGATTCCAACCACCCTCTGGGTGAAATAGTTTTTCCTCAAATCCCCTCTAAACCTCCTGCCCCTTACCTTGAAACTATGCCCCCTGGTTATTGACCCCTCTACTAAGGGGAAAAGTTCCTTTCTATCTACCCTATCTATGCCGCTCATAATTTTGTACACCTCAATCAGGTCCTTCCTCAGTCTTCTCTGCTCTAAGGAAAACAACCCCAGTCTGTCCAGTCTCTCTTCATAGCTGAAGCGCTCCAGCCCAGGTAACATCCTGGTGAATCTCCTCTGCACCCTCTCCAATGCAATCACATCCTTCCTATAGTGTGGCGACCAGAACTGCACACAGTATTCCTAACTAGCATTTTGTACAGCTCCATCATAACCTCCCTGCTCTTATATTCTATGCCTCGGCTAACGAAGGCAAGTATCCCATATGCCTTTTTAACCACCTTATCTACCTGTCTTGCTGCCTTCAGGGATCTATGTACATGCACACCAAGGACCCTCTGATCCTCTGTCCTTCCTAGGGTCCTACCATTCATTGTGTATTCCCTTGCCTTGTTAGTCCTCCCAAAATGCATCACCTCACACTTTTCAGGGTTAAATTCCATTTGCCACTGTTCTGCCCATGTAACCATCCCGTCTATATCGTCCTGTAGCCTGAGGCTTCCCTCCGCGCTATTTACCACTCCACCAATTTTTGTGTCATCTGCGAACTTACTGATCATACCTCCTACATTCATATCTAAATCATTAATGTACACTACAAACAGCAAAGGACCCAGCACCAATCCCTGCGGTACACCACTGGACACAGGCTTCCAGTCACAAAAACAACCTTCGACCATCACCCTCTGCCTCCTGCCACTAATTTTGGATCCAATGTGCCAAACTGCCCTGGATCCCATAGGCTCTTACCTTCTTGACCAGTCTCCCATGTGGGACTTTGTCAAAAGCCTTACTGAAGTCCATGTAGACTACATCAACTGCACTACCCTCATCCACACACCTAGTCACCCCCTCGAAAAATTCAATCAAATTGGTCGCACATGATCTCCCCCTGACAAAGCCATGCTGACTATCCCTGATTAATCCCTGCCTCTCCAAGTGGAGACTAATTCTGTCCCTCAGAATGTTTTCCAATAATTTCCCTACCACTGATGTTAGGCTCACCGGCCTGTAATTCCCTGGTTTATTCCTACTACCCTTCTTGAACAATGGTACTACGTTATCTGTCCTCCAGTCCTCTGGCACCTCCCCTGTGGCCAGAGAGGTTCTGAAAATTTGTGTCAGACCCCCTGCAATCTCCTCCCTTGCCTCACACAGCAGCCTGGGATACATCCCATCAAGGCCTGGGGATTTATCCACTTTTAAGCCCGCTAAAACCGCTAGTACCTCCTCCCTCTCAATACTAATTTGTTCAAGTATATCACAATCCCCCTGCCTGATTTCTATGCCTACATCGTCCTTCTCCATAGTGAACACAGATGCAAAATATTCATTTAAAACCTCACCCACATCTTCCGGCTCTACACACAGATTGCCACTTTGGTCCCTAATGGGCCCTACTCTTTCCCTGGTTATCCTCTTGCCCTTAATATACTTATAAAACACCTTGGGATTTTCCTTTATTTTGCCTGCCAGTGTTTTTTCATGCCCCCTCTTCGCTCTCCTAATTTCTTTTTTATGTACCCCCCTGCACTTTCTATACTCCTCTAGGGCTTCCATTGTTTTTAGTCCTTTGTATCTGCCAAAAGCCTCTCTTTTTTTCCTAATCCATTCTTGTATATCCCTTGACATCCAGGGTTCCCTGGGCGTGTTGGTCCCACCCTTGACCTTTACGGGAACATGTTGGCGTTGTACTCTCTCTATTTCCTTTCAAAAAGACTCCTACTGCTATGATGTGGATTTTCCTACAAGTAGCTGATCCCAGTCAACTTTGGTCAGATCCTGCCTTATCATATTAAAATCGGCCTTTCCCCCAATTTAGAACCTTTATTTCCGGTCCATCTTTGTCCTTTTCCATGACTACCTTAAATCTCACCAAATTATGGTCACTGTCACCAAAATGCTCTCCTACTGACACTTCTACCACTTGCCCGGCTACATTCCTTAGAATTAGGTCCAGTACCGCCCCCTCTCTTGTAGGACTTTCTACATGCTGGCTCAAAAAGCTCTCCTGGATGCACTTTAAGAATTCCGCACCCTCTAAGCCTTTCACACTCTGATTATCCCAGTTAATATTGGAGAAGTTGAAATCCCCTACTATTATTACCCTATTATTTCTACACTTCTCTGAGATTTGCCTACATATCTGTTCCTCTATCTCCCCCTGACTGTTTGGGGGCCTATAGTACACTCCCAGCAAAGTGCTTGCCCCCTTTTTGTTTTTAAGTTCTACCCATATGGCCTCATTAGAGGAACCTGCTAAGATATCATCCCTCCTTACAGCAATAATTGAGTCCTTGATTAATATTGTGACACCCCTCCTCTTTTACACCCCCCTCTGTCTCACCTGAAGATTCTATACCCCTGAATATTGAGCTGCCAGTCCTGCCCCTCCCTCAACCATGTCTCTGTGATAGCAACAATATCATACTCCCATGTGTTCATCAACACCTTCAATTCATCTGCCTTACTTGCAAGACTCCTTGCATTAAAATAAATGCCATCCAGCCTTGCCATACTCCTTTGTGCCGTTACATATTTGCTCTGCCTTCCAGGCTGACTTGTTTTTTCCTCTATATTT
Organism: Squalus acanthias; assembly: GCA_030390025.1. Taxonomy (NCBI): domain Eukaryota; kingdom Metazoa; phylum Chordata; class Chondrichthyes; order Squaliformes; family Squalidae; genus Squalus; species Squalus acanthias. The sequence continues at coordinate 43,188,341 of CM059432.1, forward strand.
GGCTGTGCATCACCCCCTACTATAGCTCCACTCCGTATCCCATCCCCCTGCCAAGTTAGTTTAAACCCCCCTCAACAGTACTAGCAAACCTCCCCGCAAGGATGTTGGTCCCGTTCCGGTTCAGATGCAACCCGTCCGACTTGTACAGGTCCCACCTTCCCCAGAAGCAGACCCAGTGATCCAGGAAACTAAAGCCCTCCCTCCTGCACCAACTCTTTAGCCACGCATTCATCTGCTCTATCCTCCTATTTCTATACTCATTAGCACATGGCTCCGGGAGTAATCCAGAGATTACAACCTTTGAGGTCCTGCTTTTAATCTGCTACCTAGCTCCCTAAATTCTTGTTGCAGGACCTCATCCCTCTTTCTACCCATGTCGTTGGTACCAATGTGAACCAAGACCTCTGACTGTTCGCCCTCCCCCTTCAGAATGTCCTGCAGCCATTCAGTGACATCCTTGACCCTGGCACCAGGGAGGCAACATACCATCCTGGAGTCACATCTGCGGCCACAGAAACATCTATCTGTTCCCCTTACGATAGAATCCCCTATCACTATTGCTCTCCCACTCTTTTTCCTCCCCTCCTGGGCAGCTGAGCCACTCGTAGTGCCACGGACTTGGCTCTTGCTGCATTCCCCTGAGAAACCATCTCCCCCATCAGTATCCAAAACAGAAAATCTGTTGGAGAGGGAGATGGACCCAGGGGACTCCTGCACTACCTTCCTAGTTCTTTTACTCTGTCTGGCGGTCACCCATTTCCTGTCTGCCTGTGCACTCTTTACCTGCGGTGTGACCACCTCGTTAAACGTGCTATCTACGAAGATCTCAGCTTCACGGATGCGCCACAGTGACTCCAGCCACAGCTCCAGCTCCAGATCGTGGATTTCGAGTAGCTGCAGCTGGAGACACTTCCTGCACATGTGTTCGCCCTGGACACCTAAAGTGTCCCTGACTTCCCACATAGCACAGGAGGAGCACTCCACGCAGCCGAGCTGCCCTGCCATGTCCTACCCTTAATTTACTCCCTTTACTTCCTTTAAATTAAAGAATATTAAATACTCTAGGGACCTTACTTCCCTTTAAACACTACTTACTCTAAACTAAAGACCTTACTTTGACTTTAACGACTGGACTGGATAAATAGTCACCAGGTCCTACTTACCAATCAGCTCCTTCCCTGGTTGTGACGTCACTTTAGCGGTTTTGCAGTTGTTGTTCTTTGACTGCTCCTGCTCTCGGACTCTTTCCCAACTCGCAGCACTCTGTTTAAACCGCACTCCATGGAGGGTGGAAGATAGGAGTCCGACCAAGAGTGCGTTGAAATAGTTAGGACCATGCTATGTGCAACATGGCTGCCGCCTTACCTACATTAGAACAATGATTACACTTTAAAAGTACTTTGGGGCATCCTGAGGTCATGAAAGGCACAATATAAACACAAGTTCTTTCTTTAGTGCATATGTAAAGATTTCCTAATGCATTTTTTGTATTTTCAAAACACATTTATTTATTTTTATATTTCATGCATTCAGTAATTATTTACTGAGGTAACAAAGGCCCAGATGAGGGTTTCTTAGCAATGTGGAACAGACAATTAAATGTGAACTAAAACCAGAAAATGCTGGAAATATTTAGCAGGTCGTGCTCTGTGGAGAGAGAAACAGAGTTAACGTGTCAGGTTAATGACCTTTCATCAGAACTGGAAAATGTTACAGATGTAATAGGTTTTAAGTAAGTACAAAGGCAGGTAAATGGGGGATGGGAGAAAAGAACAAAAGGGAAGGTCTGTGATAGGGTGGAAGTCAGGAGAGATTGAATGACAAAAGGGATGATGGTGCAAGGCAAAGGGGGATGGTAATGGAACAAGTAAAGAAATAAAAGATGGGTCTAGAAGAGGTGTAACTGGGAATAGCAGAATTGTCACCAGCTGCCATCTGAAAAGATGAGGGCAGAGGTTATGGTCTGAAATTATTGAACTCAGTCTTGAGTCCGGAAGGCTGCAAAGTGCCTAATTGAAAGATGAGGTGCTGTTCCTCGAGCTTATGTGAGCTTCATTGGAACAGAGTAGGAGGCCAAGGATGGAGAGGTCAGAGTGAGAGTGGAGAGGAGAATTAAAGTGACAGGCGGTCAGAAGCTCAGGGTCACGCTTGCGGACTGAACGGAGGTGTTCCGCAAAGCGGTCACCCAATCTGCGTTTGGTCTCCCTAATGTAGAGGAGCAGCGAATACAGTATACTAAATTGCAAGAAGTACAAGTAAATCGCTGTTTCACCTGTTTGGGGCCCTGGATGGTGGGAAAGGAGGAGTTAAAAGGTCAGGTGTGGCACCTCCTGCTCTTGCACGAGAAGGTGCCGTGGGAAGGGGAGGGGGTGTTGGGGTGATTGTGGAGTGGACCAGGGTGTCGCAGTCACTTCAGAATGCTAGTGACTGATAGTTTTAATGCCAGTTCTCTTCTCTTCCAGTTAAATGTGAGTTTGTTGGTTCCCTGAGACACTGGTCTCAAATTTGAATCTGCAATATAACACGTCCTTAAATATTGATAAGCAATCTTTGTGCATGGCTGGTTTTGTTATGCAAAATGAACAGAATGTAGAAAGGATTCACAACAATAACATGATCAGTATTTGATCATAATAAATGTCAGGTTTTTTTTGTTCGTTCCTGGGATGTGGGCGTCGCTGCCATTTATTGCCCATCCCTAATTGCCCTTGAGAAGATAGTGAACCGCTGCAATCCATGTGGTGAAGGTACTCCCACAGTGCTGTTAGGGAGGGAGTTCCAGGATTTTGACCTAACGACAATGAATGAACTACGATATATTTCCAAGTTAGGACGGTATGTGACTTGGAGGGGAACTTGAAGGTGAACTTGGAGGAGGTGGTGTTCCCATGTGCCTGCTGCCTAGTCTTTCAAAGCGGTTGAGGTCATGGGTTTGGGAGGTGCTTTCGAAGAAGCCTTTGCAAGTTGCTGCAGTGCATCTTGTAGATGGTTCACACTGCAGCCACGGTGTACCGGTTGTGGAGGGAGTGAATGTTTAAGGTGGTGGATGGGGTGCCAATCAAGCGGGCTGCTTTGTCCTGGATGGTGGCGAGCTTCTTCAGTGTTGTTGGAGCTGCACTCATCCAGGCAAGTGGAGAGTATTCCATCACACTCCTGACTTGTGCCTTGTAGATGGTGGAAAGGCTTTGGGGAGTTAGTGGGTGAGACACTCACCACAGAATACCCAGCCTCTGACCTGCTCTTGTAACCACAGTATTTATGTGGCTGGTCCAGTTAAGTTTCTGGTCAATGGTGATCCCCAGGATGTTGGTGGTGGGGGATTCAGCGATGGTAATGCCATTGAATGTCAAGGGCGGTGGTTAGACTCTCTCTTGTTGGAGATAGTCATTGCCTGGCTCTTATGTGGTGCAAAGCGGAAGGGCTTGCCATAATTTTCCAATCTTCCCTAGATGCGGGGGAGGCACCTGAGGATTGGAAAGTGGCACATGTGACACCATTGTTCAAGAAAGGGTGTAAGGACAATCCTAATAACTACAGGCCGGTCAGATTAACATCAGTGGTGGGTAAAGTTTTAGAAACAATAATCAAGGAAAAAATTAACGGGCACTTGGAGAGGTTTAAGCTAATGAAGGAGAGCCAACACGGATTTGTAAAAGGCAGATCGTGTTTGACTAATCTAATTGAATTTTTTGATGAAGTAACAGAAAGGATTGATGAAGGGAATGCAATGGATGTTGTCTACATGGATTTTAGGAAGGTGTTTGACAAAGTAGCCACATAGAAGGCTGGTTAACAAAATTGAGGCTCATGGAATAGGTGGGTCAGTGGCAGCTTGGATAAGAATTGGCTTAAGGACAGAAAACAGCGAGTTGTGGTAAATGGCTGTTTTTCAGACTGGAGGATGGTAGACAGTGGTGTTCCCCAAGGGTCAGTGCTAGGGCCACTGCTTTTTTTGATATATATAAATGACCTGGATATTGGAATACAGAGTAGAATTTCTAAATTTGCCGATTACACCAAACTTGGGAGTGTGGCAAACAGTGAGCATGATACCAATCGACTGCAGCAGGACATAGAAAGGCTAGCAGAATGGGCAGATGGAATTTAATACAGAGAAGTGTGAGGTGATGCATTTTGGCAGAAGAAACTGGGAGAGGCAATATACACTTAATGGCACAGTTTTAAAGAGTGTGCAGGGACAGAGGGACCTGGGAGTTAATGCGCATAGGTCCCTGAAGGTGACAGGACATATTGAGAGAGTGGTTAACAAAGCATATGGGATGTTGGGCTTCATAAATAGAGGTATTGAGTACAAAAATAGAGAAGTTATGCTGAACCTTTATAAAGCGCTGGTTAGGCCACAACTGGCGTATTGCGTCCAGTTCTGGTCACCACACTTTAGGAAGGATGTGAAGACCCTGAGAGGGTGCAGAGGAGATTTACCAGAATGGTTCCGGGATGGGGAATCTTAGCTACAAGGACAGGTTGGAGAAGCTGGATTTGTTTTCATTACAGCAAAGGAGGTTGAGAGGTGATTTGATAGAGGTGTACAAGATTATGATGGGTTTGGAGAGGCTAGACGGGAAAAGGCTGTTTCCACTAGTTAATGGTACAAGGAGTAGGGGACACAAATTTAAGGTTTTGGGCAAGAGATACAGGGTGGAAGTGAGGAAAAACCTTTTTACACAGCGAGTGGTGATGACCTGGAACTCGCTGCCGATGGAAGTGGTGGAAGCGGAAACACTCAATATTTTCAACTGGAGACTGGATAGGGAATAGAGGGAAATAAACTTGCAGGGCTATGGGGATAGAGCAGGGGAATGGGACTGACTGGATTGCTCTACAGAGAGCCAGCATGGACTCAATGTGCCGAATGGCCTCTTTCTGTGCCGTTATGACTCTATGATTCTATGGGCTGGATTTTACCTGCCGAGAGGAGTTGGGGGCGGGACTGCTGCCTTCTGGGTTCTAGTCCTGCCCCCAGCGACGTCCGACACACAGACGCTATTTTCCCCTGATTGGCCTTGTTAAGCCCACCCTGTGGGCTTGCTAGCCAATTAAGGGAAAGCCGGTGTCAGATGACATCAGTTGATGATGCTTCATCTGCCGATTTTCTTGGAGGGACAGGAACCATTTATTTTTGACAGATGATTTGACAGTGTTTGACAGCATTGAGGTGCTGTCAAACACTGACAATCACTGTACAAAGGTGAGCCCTTGCTCCCAGGCTCTCCAATGACTCTCTCCTTAGGATAAAACAGATGGCTGCTGCAGGTAAGGGTACAGAAGCGATCTGTCACTTCTCCCAATGAGGTGAGGGCACACAAACACTTCAAAGCTTGTCACCTACAGAAATATCTAAACACATTTAAAATGACTTTCCCAACATTTCCTTACCTCTGATACTCACCAGTGTCCCATTGCATCCTTCACACCACTTCTGCAGCTGTCATCTATACACAAACATTATAACAGACCCACAGCACGCCTCACTTACTCTAGCGGTGTTCCCCAACGTCAGGAAGCCCGCAGCAGAAGTCTCAAAATGGGAAAAAGTCTCTTAACAGCTGTTAACTACCTGTTAACAGGCAGTTAAGTGGCTATAATCCTCTTTCCGCTGCTAGGAGTCGGGTCCCTGCACAAATCAGGTACCTGACTCCCGGGAAAATTAGTTGGAGGCGGGTTGGGAGCGGGTTTGGGACCTGCTCCCATTCTTTTTGATTTTCCCAGCAGTCCCACCTCCAGTCCCACCTCCAGACCCGCCTCCTCAGGGCTGGTAAAATCCAGCCCTATGACTCTAAGGGGGAGAAATTTGTTATCGCCCCATTTGGGGCGCAAATATCGGCCGGGCGCAAAGTTTAGCGCCTGGCATTAATTATCGCTTCTGACTGCAAACTTGGCTTCTATCGCCCCTGGAGGTGATTGGAGTGCTAAATCAGGCGCTACACACCTCTCTTAAGGCACTAAGGCCGAGGAGCAAGGCACTACTTCAGAGCGCTGGCGAAGCTCATGTGATGTCAGTCAGCAATGGAACACAGACACACTGGCGCCGGCCAGTTCTTAAAGGGGAGGGTTGATCTTGCTCTCCATCCACACCCTGCTCATTGCAGCCTTGAATCTTGGCCTGGAGAGACCTGTACATCAAATCTGCTGGAAAGAACAATGGAGAGGCCCAGGGAAAGAGCTCAGAGTGCAGCCCCCAAGTCTCTTCTAAATCGATGCAAGGAAGGTCAAATCAAAATGAACCTGCAAAGTGCTGCTCAGTACCCAAAACTCCTTCACACAGCGTTGAATCTCTCCAGAAGCCTCTTTCTCTCTGCGTGGTGCAAAAATGTCGCCGACAAAAAAAGGCAGGAAGCGGTCACCTTTAAATAGCGCTCCCCCAGTCCCTTCCCGACTGCAAAATGCTCCCCTCAACCTGTCGTTGCTAGCGGCAGGCGGTAAGGCAGGGGGCGCCACTCAATATCCGGTCTGGGGCGCTACCGGGGCATTGCACGCTCGACTGTCGTCATGATCTGCGGGCGCAGGAGATTGTGGCCGTAGTGTTTAGCGCCGCCGCAAAATGTCTGGTCAATTAGGGCGCTAACAGGAGGCGCAAAGCAACCGAATTTTTCCCCCTAAATGTTACTTGCCACTTATCAACCCAAGCCTGAATGTTGTCCAGGTCTTGCTGCATGCGGGCATGGACTGCTTCATTATCTGAGGATTTGCAAATGGAACTAAACACTGTGCAATGATCAGCAAATATCCTCACTTCTGATCCTATGATGGAGGGAAGTTATTGATGAAGCAGTGATGTCCTGGGGCTGAGATGATTGGCCTCCAACAAACACAACCATCTTCCTTTGTGCTAGGTATGACTCCAGCTTTCCCCCAATTCCCAAATTTACAAAAATTGTCTTTATAACTTACAGAATGCTTGTATTGGCAACGGAAAATGCTGGAAACACTCAGCACGTCAGGCAGCATCTCTCCACAGATGGTGCCTAACCTGCTGAGTGTTTCCAGCCTTTTCAGTTGTTATTTCAGATTTCCAGCATCGACAGTATTTTGCTATTGTACAGAATGCTTGTGTTTGATTATGGGAGCTAACCTATAATGTGATGATAAAGTATGAAAAAGGGTTTCCTATGATGGCTCTTACATCAATTTTTTGTCCAAGTAAACACTAAGGGGGGATAATTCGGTGACGCCCCCTTTGGGGCGCTAACGTCGCCTAGGCACTAATTTTAGCGCCCCAAAAAAGTTAGCGCCACTGCGCCGTAAATTCAGTAGTAGTGCTCCATGCAGGAGACGGGGCACTACTGGAAGCGCTCCCCCTCCTTCTTGGGGCGCAACCAGTGAATTTCGCGGCACTATGTGCAACAGTGCCACGCGCGTCGGCACGTAGCGCCATGTCATTGCAGGCCTCCCTCCCCTGATTAAATGGGAGGGGCTGGGTGCTGCGCGCACCAGGACCCTGCTGGACCACCAGGGAGCGGGGTGCTGGGAAAAGAACCCGGCACGCAAGAGGAGTGCCGGGCTGAGAGATCGCGGCCGGCACCCTGATGAAAAAAGGGGAAGGGAGCAGGTGCTGGCAGTCAGCCAAAAAAAAATGGCCGCCTGACACCTGACCTTCAAGTAGCGCCACCGCCGCTGCAAAAACACCACCCTGACCCTTTCGGACATATCGTCCGGTGATAGGTCAGGGGGCGCAACCCAAGTTTGCGGCCAGGGCGCAAGCGGGACGCTGTGCACGGCGATGACGTCATCGCTGGCAGCGAAGCGCCACGGGGCGCTACCGGCTACCGCTGAATTTCGCGGGAGGCGTTAGCGGCGCCGTGCCCCTGGGGGCGCTAACGGGAGGCGCAAAGCAACCCAATTTTTCCCCCTATCCACTGAAGCTAGGAATATCAATGGGAAAGCATCAAAAATGAGTGTTATAGAACTCTTGCTGTTGCTTGTGTATTATAAGTAACAGTTGCATGGACAGTTGGATTTCTGAGTCAGTTTACAGTTACATCCAAATAATGGTGACAGATAGTTTTACTGCCAACAGCCAAACCAAATACTGTAAAATAATTACGGAATGCATGAAATTTAAAAATAAATAAATGTGTTTTGAAAATACAGAAAATGCATTAGGAAATCTTTACACGTGCACTAAGGGAAGAAAGAACTTGTATTTATAATGCGACGTTCATGACCTCAGGACACCCCGAAGTACTTTTAAAGTGTAATCACTGTTCTAGTGTAGGTAAGACAGGCAGCCATGTTGCGCACAGCAAAGTCCCACAAACAGCAATGTGATAATGACCAGATAATCTGTTTTAGTAATGGTGGTTGAGGGATAAACATTGGCCAACCACTGAGCCACAGCTGACATACATTTCAAATATTATGAATACGTCACTGATGTAGTCAGCTGAGGTTTAGGTTGTTGGGGAGAATACTTAAGAGATTATGAGATTAACATTAATTTTTAAATATTATATAAAGAAGTAAATTGTATGAAAACTCTTATTAAATACCGCAGGAGCAGTCACAAGATATTGATGTGCTCCTGGTCAAACACCATGGTTGGCTACTAAAACCTTTGTCTTGTGACATGCAATTCTGTGTTTTATGCCAGTCCTGTAACACTGTAGAGCAGACTCAATGCACAGAATGTAAGAAAGACATTTTTATAAAAAATCATTATAAGCATGTTAGAAGGTCTTTTCTTGTATGTCATCTAGTTTATACAAGTTATGAATTCCTCAGTCACTGTCAAATTCAGAAGTTTAGGGTTAGTTTTAAAAGGAAAACCATTTTTTTTAATGCTCTTCATTTCTTTTCTCAGTTAGGTAAGAAATGTGATTGAGAAAGGTATGGTTTTTTTTATAAATTAGTTTCTGTAGTTGAGCGATTATTATTAGTTCAGAATTATGAAAAAATGCAGTCACATCAAATGTTATTCATAATTATTTGTTCCAAAAATATTTCTTGGTACAAGCTAGTGTCAGAAGCTGTTGCATGAAAATCTACTCTCTGAGCCATATAGGATAAAGACTTGGGGGGCCATTTTCTGACGTCGGAGGAGGCGGGTTTGGAGGCGGGAAAGGCGGGAAAATCAAAATCGAAGAGGTCGGGTTCAGAACCCGCCTCCAACCCACTTCCGCGGGATTTTGCCAGTGCCGGTTTTGGAGGTCGGGAAATGCTCCCGCCTCCAGGGGCCATTGCGCCATTAAAGATCCTTAAATGCTCATTACGGGCCTCTCTAAGCCTATTTTGAGAGGCCCTCGTGATTTTTCCAGCTTTTCGGTGTGATCCACGCACCTCCTAAACCACGCCAGGTAAACCTGGCGGGTTGACTCGTGGGTGGCCTCCTCACTGCTGCAGGTCTAACAAGACATCGTTTATTGCAGCAAGGGTTACTTGCAGGTGCCAGACCTTGGTTTTAAAAGGTCTTTGATCAGTTTTAGAAGGCCTTCCAAAGTCGGAGGTGCTGCAGCTTGACTCCATCAACTGTGGGACCTCTTTGGAAGGCCCGCTCCCCGCTTGCAATGAGCGCTTCCCCAAATGAGGCATCTACAAGCAGCATGGAAACCATTCGTTTTCTTTTTGCATGGACCTCAGATGAGGATGAGGAGGAGGAGGAGAAGGATCTGGAGGAGGAGGAGGAGGAGGAGGAGGAGGTCAGAGCGCCAGTGTATCGACCAGCGGCAGCGGCAGCATGCGAGCACATGGCTGCCCGGGATGCAAGGGATGAACTTATCATGACCAGATTTACATAGGTTGCCCAAGTTGGCACATGTCCTTGGCTCCATCCTAGGACATCATTGACAATGGACATGACTCTCTGGCCTCCATTCACTCAGGCCACCAACCTGACAACGCAAGTGTGGCGGTGCCCGCAATGTGGAGCTGCCTAAGGCGAAAGAACAGATGGCATAACGCCAACATTTTGGCTTCAAATCATTTTAATGCTTTCCAACAGGGATGGCATTTAATCAATACACAGAAACAGTCTCCCAATCTGCACACAAATCTGGAGGTTATATCCCTTGCCAGCTGTACCCACACAGCCTTGGTTTCTTTGGCAGGCCTCTTCCTCCGAGATGAGTGGAAGAGCACCTCCATGCTAGCTGTCACCCCATCAAACAACATTTGCAGCGCCTCATCCAAGAGCCTCGGGTAGGCCCTTGCCTTGGAATTGGACATAGTGGTTTCTCAAAGATGTTGGAGGTGGTGCAGGAGACGCAGAAATGCTGTGGAATGAGCCAAGGGAGCAAGAAGCCATAAAATCAGACTGGAAAAGTGCTGTCAAAAGAGGCGAGTTTCAGTCCCAAAACACTAATTGAGCAAGGGCATCCCACACCTCTGAAATCAAGTGGCCAATCATGGGAAAATTGCAAATATTTGAAACCTATCAGTGGAGGCGAGTTTCAAACCCACCCAAACTGAAACCCGCCTCCATCTCGCCTCCAGTGGGAAAATCGCCCCCTTGGAGCTGCTATTGATGCTGATTCTTGGGGGGCGAATTTCCCAGCCCCGAGGAGGCGGGTTTGGAGGCGGGACAGTTGGCAAAATGGCAAAAACTGAGGGTGGTTTCGGAACCCGACTCCAACCCGCCTCCACGCAATTTTGCCAGAGGCGGGTTTGATGAGCGCGATTCGGTCCTGCCTCCATCAGTCGGGCGAGGTAGTTAAGACCCTTAAATAGTAGTTAAGGGCCTCTATAATCCTATTTTGATAGGCCTTTGTTATTTTACCACATTTTCAGCATGTTGCACAGACCTCCTAAACCACGCCAGCTAATCCTGGCAGCTTGACAAGTGGGTGGCCTCCTCACAGCTGCAGCTCCACCATTAAAACCGAGCTTTCATCAGGGAGCAGTTGCAGGTGGCAGAACTTTTGTTTCACAGGTCTTTCAGCACTTTTAGCAGGCTTACCGAAGTCGGAGGTGCTGCAGTGGGGGCGTGTCAGGTGGTTTTCGTGTCAGGAACCCGACTCCGATGTGAAGTGGGAAAAAAGTGCAATTTTCCCCTAATTGGGCACTTGATTTCCAGCGTGTGGGAACCCCTGGCCCAATTAGTCTTTCTATCCTGAAAGTCGCCTCCGATGACGTCATCAGTGCTGCTGGATTTAAGGCCTGCAAGCTGCCTTGCTTCTTCTGGAGACTGCAAACTTTATGGCCATTGTTGTGATCGCTTCATTCAGCAAATATGTCCAGCAGTAGACCAAAGTGTGCTCCACGGTTTGATGAGGCCGCCCTGCAAGCTCTGGTGGAGGAGCAAGATCAAATAAGGAGGTGTTCTTCCCTTCCTCAGGGAGGAAGAAGCCTCCCCAGCAGACTAAAGCTGTGTGGATGCAAGTGGCCCAGGAGGTCAACTCAATGTCTATGTGCCGCAGAACTTGGCTGCAGTGCAGGAAGAGGTTTCATGAACTTCTCCGCACAGGAAAAGTGAGTATGACTTTCCCATCACCCTCAATCTGATCCCCATTGCCTCTCCTCACCAGCACACAGCTTTGCCAACCACTTCCTTCACATCCCACTTGACCCTTACATCCCTGCACCCTTAGCCATTCCCTCTCTTTGTATGTTCACATTCACTTAACTATTCGACGATGCAGCCCTCACACTCCCTATCGCTGTGATGCTATGACAACAACTTTCAACACACAGGGAGGGCCCTTGGTCTTGGCACCTCACTCTATCTTTGTGTCCTTCTAAGCATCTATGCTATGGATTCTCTACACTCATACATAGATACATACATAGAAGATAGGAGCAGGAGTAGGCCATCCGGCCCTTCGAGCCTGCTCCGCCATTTAATGAGATCATGGCTGATCCTTCAATTCAGTATCCCGTCCCCGCCTTCTCTCCGTAACCCTTAACCCCTTTTGCCTGTAGAAATATATCTAATTCCCTCTTAAATATATTTAATGAGCTGGCGTACACTGCCCTCTGTGGCAATGAGTTCCACAGGTTCACCACTCTCTGAGTGAAGAAATTCCCCCTCATTTCTGTCCTAAATGGTTTAGCCCTTATCCTTAAATTATGTCCTCTAGTTCTGTTCTCACCCGCCAAGGGAAACATTCCTTCTGCATCTAATCTGTCTAGACCTGTCAGAATTTTATACACTTCTATGAGGTCCCCTCTCAATCTTCTAAACTCCAGTGTGTACATCCCTAAACTACATAGTCTCTCCTCATAGGTCAATCCCGCCATTCCTGGTATCAGCCTGGTGAATCGCCGCTGCACCCCCTCCATGGCAAGAACATCTTTCCTCAGATGAGGCGACCAAAACTGTACACAGTACTCGAGGTGTGGTCTCACCAGTGCCCTGTACAGCTGCAGCAAGGTATCCCTGTTCCTGTATTCCAACCCTTTTGCTATGAAGGCCAGCATACCGTTTGCCTTCTTGACCGCCTGTTGCACCTGCATGCTCGCCTTCAGTGACTGGTGTACAAGAACACCCAGGTCTCTCTGTACTTCCCCCTCTCCCAATTTATTGCCATTTAAATAATAATTTGCCCTCCCGTTCCTGCACCCAAGGTGGATAACTTCGCACTTGTCCACATTATAGTGCATCTGCCATTTATCCGCCCAATCACCCAGTCTGTCCAAATCGCTCTGGAGCTTCCTGGTCTCCTCCTCTGAGCCCACCCCCCCTCCTAGTTTAGTGTCGTCTGCAAATTTGGAAATGCTGCATTCGACTCCCTGATCCAGGTCATTAATATAAATTGTGAACAGCTGGGGACCCAGGACAGATCCCTGTGGTACCCCACTTGTTACTGCCTGCCATTCAGAAAATGAGCCGTTTATTCCAACTCTCTGTTTTCTATCTGACAGCCAGTTCTCTATCCACGTCAATACTTTCCCCTTTATCCCATGAGCTTCAATTTTCCATGCTAATCTTTTATGTGGGACCTTATCGAAGGCCTTTTGGAAGTCCAGGTACACCACATCTACTGGCTCTCCCCCATCTATTTTACCAGTTACTCCCTCAAAAAATTCCAATAGATTAGTCAAGCACGATTTACCCTTTGTAAATCCATGTTGACTCTGTCCTATCCTGTCCCCATTTGCTAAGTGCTCGGCTATTTCATCCTTAATGATGGACTCCAGCATTTTGCCCACAACTGATGTAAGGCTTACAGGTCTGTAATTACCTGCTTTTTCCCTACCCCCCTTTTTGAATAGTGGGGTAACGTTAGCTACCCTCCAATCCATGGGCACTGTTCCCGAGTCTAATGAATTCTGAAAAATCATGCTTAGTGCATCCGCTATCTCTAGGGCCACCTCCTTCAGTACCCTAGGATGCATGTTATCAGGCCCTGGGGATTTGTCCGCCTTCAATCCCTTTAGCTTCCTTAACACCATATCCTTAGAGATATTGATTTGCGTCAGTTCCTCCTTTGCCAATGTCCCTATTTTTCCCGATATCCCAGGGAGGTTTTTTGTGTCTTCCTTCGTAAAGACTGACCCAAAGTATGCATTTAGTTGGTCTGCCATTTCCTTATTTCCCATTATATATTCCCCCGTATCTGACTGCAATGGACCAACTTTGGTTTTCACCAGTCTTTTCCTCTTGATATACTTATAAAAGCTTTTGGAGTTAGTTTTTATATTTTCCGCCAGCTTGCTTTCGTAAGCTATTTTGCCCTTCTTGATTAAGCCCTTTGCCCTCCTTTGCTCTATCTTAAACTGTTCCCAATCTTCCGCTCTGGCGTGTTTTTTGGCTATTTTATACGCCCTATCTTTGGATTTTATGCTGTCTCTAATTTCCCCTGTTATCCACGGTTGAGTCACCTTTTTAGATTTCCTTTTATGCCAGATTGGTATAAACAATTTTTGCAATTTTGTCATTCTATCTTTAAATGCTTGCCATTGTTTATCTACCTCCAGTCCTCCCAGGAACGTTGTCCAATCAGACCTACTCAGTTCCCGTCTAATGGCATCATAATTCCCCTTGTTTAAATTCAGGACCTGAGTCTCTGAGTCAATTTCTTCGCTCTCCATTTCGAGTGAGAAATCGATCATGTTATGATCGCTCTGACCCAAGGGTCCCCGTACAACAAGATTACTAATTAGTCCCTTCTCATTGCACAGTACCCAGTCCAATATAGCCTGTTCCCGAGTTGGTTCCTCGACATATTGATCCAGATAACCATCCCTTAAACACTCACTCCTTCATTTTCACTCAAACTCAACTTGTGTCCCTCATTGCAGGAAAAGAGAGCCCACAATAAGAGGGAGAGGGCGAGGACAGGAGGAGGGCCACCCTCAGTAGCCCAGCTCACCACTGCGGAGGAGGCGGCCCTGGAGATTGTGGGAATGGAGGAGGATGCGCAAGTGGGGGACGGACAGACGGGAGCATCACAGCAAGCTGGTGACAGAATAGTTTTGCATCTCTCTCATTGACATTGCATGAGTAACTGATAATGATTCTGAAGGTCTAACAGATTGACTTATGATCATCTGTACAATTCAATGTGCATGCAAACTTTACCTCACATCTCCAACTCTTTCCTTTACTCCCACACAGAACCATCAACAGCCCCCGTCCCCACTGTCAAAGAGGAAGAGCCTGAGCTTCAAGACTCCTCAGAGGAAGCTACAACCTTTGAAGGCGTAGTGTCAGCAGAATTCAGCGCACCCAGCACCAGCGCAGACACTCACACCTCGGTGGGAACTGTGCGAGATAGTGTAGTGTTGTCACCTAGTGTATCACAGCTCACAAGTGAGCATCAGCAGATGGTGGAGACAGGGACAGCAGTGGAGAGTCCTCATCGGAGGGCGCGGGACTCTGCCAGCTTGACTCGGCTGCATGTCGACCCTGTGCCTCCGTGTCCATCCAGAAGAAGAGCGGTGCTGGAACTCCAGGAACAGGTGCAGGAGTCTCTGGCAGGTTTTGTCTCCAGGGTCGCTGTGAGTGTGGAGCGAATGGAGGAGTCCATCGCTAACATGAACAGAGCCTTTGTGGAGGTGTTGGTGCATGAACACATCACCACGGAAAGGATGGCAACCTCCGTGGAAAGGATGGCTACCGTAGAGGAGAGGATGGCTACTGCCATGGAGGAGCTTAGTCGCCAGGGTCGTGAAAACATGGTCATTGTTCAGAATAGACTGACATCTCTTGAGGTGCGATGGTCAGCTATTGAGCAGAGAAACCAGACCTTCATGGAAGTCCTCTGGAGTAGGACTTCCAGTGCAGAAACGGGTCCTCTTGGCCCCCCTGAAGTGCAGCAAGGTGCTGTCCAGCCACTTGCTAGGTCTGAGGTGGGGCTGACCCATGAGAGGGATGTAGGTGGCAGACAACAAGGAAGTGAGGGCTCCTCTCCAAGTGCTCAGACGACCATGCCACTGCAGAGCCCTCGGTCAGAGCCCCACCAGAGTCCCCACCCAACTGAGACTGGCATCTCAACCCCACACAGCCGCAGGAGCAGCAGACTGTTGCCGAGCCCTCACAGGCTCACAACTCCAGAGGACGCCCGCCAAAGGTGTTGAGGCAGGAGCAGCAAGAAAGTGAGCAAGGGGCCTCCACATCTATGAAGCCACAGGGGAAGCACCACGTAGGAGCATGCATAAGAGGAAGATAATGCACAAGTAGTCACAAGGGTAGTCACTTGGGTGTCATGTTGTGTTTATTTTTGAAATGCCATCAGTTGCTTGTTGTGATAAAAAATGCTGATGTCAAACTGTTGAAGTTGTGGCGTGTGTCATTTCGCAAATGGGACTTCCACATTGAGGGCTTAGGGTGACTTGCAGTTGTCAGTATGGTGGTCATAGTGATTGGAATCCGCAGGTTCTTGGCCATTGTCGATGGTCTGGTAAGAAGCTGCGAGGCAAAGGTGCTTGATTGTCTAGGCTAAGCAAATCTGGCCAAGATGAGTGCGTCCCTTGCATCCCGGGCAGCAATGTGCTCGCATGCTGCTGCCGCTGGTTGATGCGCCTCTGCAAGCTGTTGGTTGTCGCTCTCCTCCTCCTCCTCCTCCTCATCTGAGGAGGCTATGTGATGAGCCACTTGTTCCTCAGGCATCTGCAAGCCACGATGCTGTGCCATGTTGTGAAGTGCACAGCAGACCATGACCAGTCTGGAGACCCTGGCTGCTGAGTACTGCAGGGCTCCACCTGATCTATCAAGGCATCTTAAGCGCATCTTCAGCAAGCCGATGGTTTGTTCGATTATGGATCTGGTAGAAATGTGGCTCGAGTTGTAGCGCTCCTCAGCTTCATTGGATGGGCTCCTCAACGGCGTCATTAGCCATGTCTTCAGGGGATAGCCCTTGTCTCCAAGTAGCCATCCAAAAAGTTGGTCTGGCGGACTGAAGAGCGGAGGCACACTAGACTGGCGCAGGATGAAGGAGTCATGGCAACTGCCAGGGTACTCGGCGCAAACATGTAAAATTTCCTTATTGTGGTCACACACCAGCTGTACATTGAGGGAGTGGAAGCCCTTGCGGTTGACAAAAATATCTGGATTGTGATGGGGTGCCTTAAGGGCCACATGTGTGCAGTCAACGACGCCCTGCACCCTTGGAAAGCCTGCCAGATTGTCAAACACAACCGCACGCGCAGTTACACTGGCTTGATCCTTGGAGAAATTGATGTAATTATGAGCGATGGCAAAGAGGGCATCGGTTACCTGCATGATGCAAGTGTGTGTGGCAGCCTGGGAGACGCCGCTGATGTCTGCTGCTGATCCCTGGAATACATAAGAACATAAGAACATAAGAAATAGGAGCAGGAGTAGGCCAACTGGCCCCTCGAGCCTGCTCCGCCATTCAATAAGATCATGGCTGATCTGATCCTAACCGCCAATCTACTATCACAGAACCATTTCCTGAACCTAACAGAATTGGACACAAGAAATAGGAGCAGCATCAGGCTACACGGCCCCTGGGCCCGCTACGCTACCCACAGGGCCATGACCGATCCGAACCTAGACTCATGTCCAAATTCCTGCCCGCTCCCCGTAACCCTTAATTCCCTTTACTTCTAGGAAACTGTCTATTTCTGTTTTAAATTTATGTAATGATTTAGCTTCTACAGCTTTTTGGGGCAGCATATTCCATGGACCTACCACCCTCTGAGTGAAGTAGTTCCTTCTCATCTCAGTTTTGAAAGAGCAGCCCCTTATTCTAAGACTATGCCCCTTAGTTCTAGTTTCACCCATCATCGGGAACATCCTCCCCGCATCCACCCGATCCAACCCCTTCACAATCTTATATGTTTCAATAAGATCGCCTCTCATTCTTCTGAACTCCAATGAGTAGAGTCCCAATCTACCCAACCTCTCCTCATATGTCCATCCCCTCATCCCCGGGATTAACCGAGTGAACCTTCTTTGTACTGACTCGAGAGCAAGTATGTCTTTTCTTAAGTATGGACACCAAAACTGTATGCAGTATTCCAGGTGCAGTCTCACCAATACCCTGTACAACTGAAGCAATACCTCCCTATTTTTATATTCTATCCCCTTAGCAATGAAAGCCAACATTCCATTGGCCTTCTTAATCACTTGCTGCACCTGCATACTAACCTTTTGAGTTTCGTGCACCAGGACCCCCAGATCCCTTTGTACTTCAGTACTTTCCAGTTTCTTGCCATTTAGATAATAACTTGCTCGACTATTTTTCCTGCCAAAGTGCATAACCCCACACTTTCCAGTATTGTATTTCATCTGCCAAATCTCTGCCCACTTACTTAGCCTGTCTATGTCCCCTTGCAGATGTTTTATGTCCTCCTCACTCACTACTTTCCCTCCCATCTTAGTATCATCTGCAAACTTTGATATGTTACACTCGGTCCCCTCCTCCAAATCGTTAATATAGATTGTAAAGAGTTGGGGACCCAGCACTGACCCCTGCGGAACACCACTAGTTACAGATTGCCAGGCTGAGAATGAACCATTTATCCCAACTCTCTGCCTTCTGTTAGATAGCCAATCCTCTATCCATGCCAGAATATTACCCCCAATCCCGTGATTTTTTATCTTAAGCAATAATCTTTTGTGTGGCACCTTGTCAAATGCCTTTTGGAAGTCTAAATACACCACATCCACTGGTTCCCCTTTATCCACCCTGTGTGTTACTTCCTCAAAGAACTCCAGCAAATTCGTCAAACATGACTTCCCCTTCATAAAACCATGCTGACTTTGTCCTATTTAAATTATGATTATCCAAATGTCCCGTTACTGTCTCCTTAATAATGGACTCCAAAATTTTACCTACCACAGATGTTAGGCTAACCGGTCTATAGTTTCCAGTCTGCTGCCCTTTTTAAATAAGGGTGTTACATTAGCAGTTTTCCAGTCTGCCGGGATCTTTGCTGAGTCCAGGGAGTTTTGGAAAATGATTACCAATGCATCCACAATACCTACCGCCACTTCCTTCAAGACCCTAGGATGTAAGCCATCAGGTCCAGGTGATTTATCCGCCTTGAGTCCCATTATTTTACCGAGTACCACTTCCTTAGTGATTTTGATCGTGTTTAGCTCCTCCCCCCCTATAGCCCCCTGTTTGTCCAGTGTTGGGATATTCTTAGTATCCTCTACTGTAAAGACTGATACAAAATATTCATTCAGTGTATTTGCCATCTCCATATTTCCCACCATTAATTTCCCGGTCTCATCCTCCAAGGGACCAACATTTACTTTAGCCACCCTTTTTCTTTTTATATAACTATAAAAACTCTTACTATCTGTTTTTATATTTTTTGCTAATTTACTTTCATAATCTATCTTCCCTTTCTTAATCAATCTTTTTGTTATTTTTTGCTGTCTTTTAAAGTTTTCCCAATCCTCTATCCTCCCATTAGATTTGGCTACCTTATAAGCCCTTGTTTTTAGTCGAATATTATCCTTAATTTCTTTACTTAGCCACGGATGACTGTCTTTTCTTTCACACCCTTTTCTTCTCAGTGGAATATATATTTTTTGGAAGTTGTAAAATATCTCCTTAAATGTACACCACTGATCATGTATCGTCTTACCCTTTAATCTATTTTCCCAATCCACTCTACTCAATTCTGCTCTCATACCTTCATAGTCTCCTTTATTCAAGCTTAGCACGCTTGTTTGAGATCCAACCTTCTCACCCTCTAATTGAATATGGAATTCAACCATGTTATGGTCACTCATTCCAAGGGGATCCTTTACTAGGACATTTTTAATTAATCCTGTCTCGTTACACAGGACCAAATCTAAGGTTGCTTGCCCCCTGGTCGGTTCAGTTACATACTGCTCAAGAAACCCATCCCTAATACACTCAATGAACTCATCCTCAAGGCAGCCCTGCCCAATTTGATTTGTCCAATTAATATGATAGTTAAAATCCCCCATAATTAAAGATGTTCCCTTATTACAAGCCTCAACTATTTCCCGATTGATACTCCGTCCAACAGAGTTGCAACTGTTCGGAGGCCTATAGACTATGCCCACTAGTGTTTTTTTCCCCTTATTATTCCTTATCTCCACCCAAACTGTTTCATTATCCTGATCTTTTGACCCAATATCATTTCTCTGTATTACAGTGATTCCTTCCTTTATTAACATAGCCACCCCACCACCCCTTCCTTCCTGCCTGTCCTTCCTGATCGTTAAATAACCTGGTATGTTTAATTCCCAGGCATCGTCACCCTGCAGCCATGTTTCTGTAATGGCCACAAGATCATACCCATATGTAGTTATTTGTGCCATTAACTCATCTATTTTGTTACGAATGCTACGTGCATTCAGATAGAGAACTTTCAAATATGTTTTGTGACACTTAGTTCCTGCTTTTGCCCTTTTTATTACTTTACCTTTTACTCCGTACCTTCTGCCCCTTCCTGACACACTCTGGTTTTTAATTTCCCCACTGCTACCTAAGTCTATGACCTTCTCTGTTGTCATTTTTATTATTTGCTCTCTAGGAACCTCCCCCCCACTAGTTAGTTTAAAGCCCTCTCTACAGCCCTAGTTATATGATCCGCCAGGACTCTAGTCCCAGCACTGGCTAAGTGAAGCCCGTCCCAACGGAACAGCTCCCTCCTGCCCCAGTACTGGTGCCAGTGTCCCAGGAAGCAAAACCCATTTCTCCCACACCAGTCTTTGAGCCACTCATTTAACTCTCTAATTTTATTTGTCCTAGCCAAATTCGCTCGTGGCTCAGGTAATAATCCAGAGATTAATACCCTTGAGGTTCTGTTTTTTAATTTGACCCCTAGCTGCTCATACTCCTTTAACAGAACCTGCTTCCTTGTCCTATCTACGTCGTTTGTACCAACATGGACCACGACAACTGAATCCACCCCATCCCACTGCAAGTTTCTTTCCAGCCCAGAGGAGATGTCCTTAACCCTGGCACCGGACAGGCAACACAGCCTACGGGACTCTCGCTCTCGGCTGCAGAGAACTCTATCTATCCCCCTAATAATACTATCCCCTACCACTACAACATTTCTATTTACTCCCCCCTCTTGAATGGCCCCCCGTTCCACGGTGCTGTGGCCAGGTTGCTCATCCTCCCTGCAGTCCCTGCTCCCGTCCCCACAGGGAGTAAGAACCTCGAACCTGTTGGACAAGAGCAAGGGCTGCGGCTCCTCCAACACTACCTCCTGGATCCCCGTACCTGCCTCACTCGTAGTCACACCGTCCTGTCCCTGACCATGGGCTACATCTGAATTAATTAACTTCATAGGTGTGACCACCTCCTGAAACACAAAGTCCAGGTACTTCTCCCCCACCCTGATGTGTCGCAGTGTCTGAAGCTCAGACTCCAGCTCATCAATACGGAGCTGGAGTTCCTGTAGCAGCAGACACTTGTCACAGATGTAATCACCGTGAGCCTCAATGGGGTCCACCGGCTCCCACATCTCGCAACAGTAACACATCACCTGCTCCATTCTATGTAATTAATTAAAAAAGAATTATTGTTAGTTATGGACACTCTCTGCCCGATTATAGATGCTAGTATCCCCTCTAATTAATTGGATTTAAATTAAATCAATCCCTCTAAATTACACCAGTTAAATGGTTTACCAACAGTCACTCTGCACCAGAAAGGCCTTATTAACTATAACCCACAGAGTTTAAGTTTAAAAAGAGAGAAATACTCACCAACCAATTACTTACCTGCTTTCTGGTGACGTCACACCTCGATTATTTTTACCTCTCTCCCTCCCTCCGAGTTCGGAGACTGGTCCCGCCTTACCTGGTCTCTGGAGCCTTTTAAACCCTTTGCCGCCGCCTCGCCTCACACAGGTCCGCCGCCGCACCAGGAACCTCACAAAGATGGAAAAAGGAAGGCACACCTCCCTCCCCGAACTCCCTCACTCACCAAACTCGCAGCTTAGCACTCTATTCCAAATCTGCACTCCGTGAGCCTGAAGCAAAAAAGTTGAGTGCGGTGGTGACTTTGACGGCCACTGGTAAGGAGTGTCCACCTGCTCCTCTGGGCTCCAGCTCTTGCTGCAGCATTGCGCAGATGTCGCCCACTACCTCTCGTGAAAGTCGGAGCCTCCTTTGGCACTGCTGCTCAGTCATGTTGAGGTAGCTGATACTCTGTCTGTAGACCCTGTTTTGGGGGTATCTCCTGCACCGACAGGCTTCCATGCGCTGGCGCCTTCTGGCCTGTGCAGCTTCAGGTGGGTGAGCAGCAGCTTGGAGCTCCTGCTGTTGCTCCTGCAGTTGGTGCTGCTGTTGTTCAGGGTTCTGCTGCTGCCGCGGCTGGTCTTCATCCGAATCTGATGTCCAGGAGGAAAGGAAATAAATGGTTCCCATTCTTCTGGTAGATACCTCAGTTGAGGAAGTGCTCATTCAAGGTGGGGAGAGGGGTTTCCCAGGAGGTCACACTGGAGATGGGTGTTAGGCTCCAAACTTCCACAACAATGAGTAGGCCTGCTAAAAGTTCCCCCAGACCTGAGACAACAAAGTTCTGCCACCTGCAAATGATGATTGCTGAAAACTCCTTTTTAATGATGGCGCTGTAGCGGTTAGTAAGAAGTCCACTTGTGATGCCGCCAGGATTCACTGGCGTGTTCCAGTGGAGACGTGCAGCACGTGGGAAGTGTTAAAATCAGAAAGGCCTCTCAAAATGGGATTATAGAGGCAATTAAGTGGTTGTTAAGGGCCTTAAGGGCCTATCCGCCTCTTGGAGGCGGGATGGAAACGGGGTCAGAAAACAGGCATGTGGGAAAATTGCTCGGAGGCGGGATGGAGGCGGGATCGGGCCCGCCTGCCTTTTTTTGTGATTTTACCACCTCACACGCCTCCAATCCCGCCTCCTCGGGCCTGGCAAAATCGAGCCCTATCTCTCAACTGTGGGACCTTCTTGGAAGACCCTCTCCCAGCTTGGACTGTGAGCTTCCCCAACGGAGGTATCTGCCAGCAGCATGGGAACCATTTATTTCCTTTCACCATGGAGCTCAGATTCGGATGAGGAGCAGCCACGGCAGCAGCAGAACCAGGCAGCTCAGCAGCAACAGCAGCAGGAGCCCCAACCTCCTGCTCACCCACCTGATGCTGCACAGGGCAGAAGGTGCCAGCGCATGGAAGCACGTCGCCGCAGGAGATACCCCCCTCTCAGGGTTTACAGACAGAGCATGAGCTACCTCAACATGACTCTCTGGCCTCCTTTCACTCTGGCCACCAACCTGACCACGCAAGTGTCGCGGAGCCTGCAATGTGGAGCTGCCTAAGGTGAAATAACAGATGCCATCACGCCAACAGTTTGCCATCACCTCATTTTTATACATTCAAACAGAAACAATCACCCAAGAGCCTACCCCTGTGACTAATGGTGCATTATTTTTCTCTTACGCGTGCTCCTACGTGGTGCTCCCCCTGTGGCTTCTGCAGAAGTGGAGGCTCCTTGCTCACTTTGATGCTGCTCCTGCTTCGACACCTTTGGCGGGCGTTCTCTGGGTTTACGAGCCTGTGAGGGCTCGCCAAACGTCTGCTCATCCTGCGGCAGTGCAGGGGCTGAGACATCCATCTCAGTTGGGTGCGGACTCTGGTGGGGCTCTGACCGAGGGCTACGCAGTGTCATGGAAGTGTGAGTGCTTGGAGAGGAGCCCCCACTTCCTTGTTCTCTGCCACCAACTTCCCTCTCATGGGTCAGGTCCACCTCAGCACTTGCAAGTGGCTTGAGAACACCTTGCTGCACATCAGGGGGGCCATGGGGACCCGTATCTGCACTGGCAGTCCTACTCAAAAGGACTTCCATGAAGCTCTGGATTCTCTGCTCCATAGCTGCCCATCGCTCCTCCAGAGATGTCATTCTATTCTGAACATTCACCATGTTTTCCTGACACTGGCAACTTATTTCCTCCATGGCCGTAGCCAGCCTTTCCACGGAGGTTGCCATCCTTTCCGTGGTGCTGCGTATATGCGCCATTGCCTCCCCAACGGCACTGCTCATGCTAGAGTTGGACTCCTCCATCCTCTCCACACTCGCAGTGAACCTGGAGACAAGACCTGTCAGAGACTCCTGCAGCTGTTTCTGGAGTTCCAGCACTGCTCTCCTTCTGGATGGACCCAGAGGCACAGGGTCCACATGCAGCGGAGCAGAGCTAGGAGTGTCCTGCGACCTCCGCCGAGGACTCTCCACTGCTGTCCCTGTCTCCACCACCTGCTGATGCTCACCTGACAATACTACTCTATGTCCCGAAGGTCCCACCAAGGTGTGCGTATCTGCGCTGGTGCTGGGTGCGCTTACATCTGCTGATGCTGCGTCCTCAGAGGTTGCAGGTTCCCCTGAGGAATCTTCCTGCTCAGCCTCTTCCTTGTCAACAGTGGGGGGGGGGGGGGCTCTGTGGATGGTCCTGTGGGGGAGTAAAGGCATGGGTTAAACATTTGACGGAAGTGTGGCATGCACATGCAATAATGCAGATGCTCAAGTGGCATTTTAATAATGTACACCAGCAGCCATTTCAGTCACTCAAGCAGTGTAAATGAGAGAGACGTAAAACTATTCTGTCACCAGCTTGCTCTGCATTGCCCGTCTGTCCGTCCCCCACTTCCACTTCCACCTCTGCGCCAGCGATGTCAGGGCCGCCTCTTCAGCCTGGGTGAGATGGGCGAGGGAAGGTGGCCCTCCTCCTGTCTTCACCCTTTCCCTTCTATTGTGGGCTCTCTTTTCCTGCAGTGAGGGAGACAAGTGGAGTTGGAGTGAGAATGATGGAGTGAGTGTAGAGCGCCCAGAGCATAGATACTTAGAAGGAGACAAAGATGGAGTGAGGTTCCATATCCAAGGGCCCTCCCTGTGCGTTGTTAGTCGTTGTCATTGCATAACATCGAAAGGGAGTGTGAGGGCAGCATAGTCGAATAGTGAAGTGATTGGGTTCATAGAGTGAGAGGGAATGGTGAAGGGTGCAAGGGTTGTAAGGGTAAAGTGGGATGTGGAGGAGGAGGTTGACAATGCAGAGTGCTGGTGATGAGAGGAGAAGGGGAGCAGAAGGAGGGTCAAGCTGAAAGTATACTCACTTTGCCTGATCTTACAAGGTCATTGAACCTTTTATGGCACTGCAGCAATGTCCTGCTGCACACTGATCTGGAGGTTATATCCCTTGCCAGCTGGACCCACACAGCCTTGGTTTCTTTGGGAGGCTCTTCCTCCCAGATGAGGGGATGAGCACCTCCCTGCTGGCTCTCACCCCCTCAACCAGCATACCCAGCACCTCATCGGAGAACCTCGGGGAGGCCCTTGCCTTGGAGTTGGCCATTCTTGAAGGAAATAATGGCCCGAAACATTAGACCTAATACGGGAGATTACGCACTGTGTACTCTCACGTATTAGGTCTCGAAGTGCCGGTTTCCTGCATGCACTGCGCATGCGCGGGAAACTGGCACTTCAGGTATTGCGAAGGGGACGGTTCCTAAGTGAACCGCGTGCGTGCTACAGGTTGCGCGCACGCAGCGCACTTCGTTTTTTTTTCAGGTTTGAACGCGCAGGTAAGTGTTGAAGATTTTACACATGAAGAAAGCAGGCGTAAGACCCCCTTTTAACAAGGTAAGTAGTTAATTAAGTATTTTAAATTTTTTTCAACAGGTTTATCTTTTTTAGAGACTTTAAATAAAGGTAAGTTTATTTTTATAACTTTTAAAAAGAATTTAAATGTTTTCAAAAATTTAAATTTTTGTTTAAAGTGGTTAATTTATTTAACTATAGTTATTTTATTAATGTGATGGCTTTTTTTAAAATTTAATTGAGGTTTAGCTGTTCTTTTGGGGGCTTGTTGTATTCATAGTTTTGACAGCTCTTGCTGTCAAAACTATGAATGAAAGATGGTGTGCTGCCATTGGCTCTAACTGGCCCACGTGATCCCAGAGGTCGCATCAAATTAACTGCGCCTCTGGGACACGCACACACTGCGCGCCGGCACCAGGGAGAGGCCCAGGAACTGAAGTTCGTGTGGGCCAAAACCATAAAGGCAGGCGCGGAGTGCGATATCGCGGGGGATCCTTACCCCCGCGGCAACCATCGAAGTCCAATTTCTGGGCCAATAGCTTGGAGGTGGTGCAGCATCGACCAAAAACCAGTGGAATGAGCCAAGGCAGCAAGCAGCCCTTAAGTGAAGCTGGATAAGTGACGTCAGCAGAGGCGAGTTTCAGTCCCAAAAGACTAATTGGCCCAGGGGAACCCACACCTCTGAAATCAACTAGCCAATTAGGGGAAAATCGCAAATGTTTCCCACCTCTCAGTGGAGGCGGGTTTGGAACCCACCCAAACCGAAACCCGCCTCTAACCCACCTCCATTGGGAAAACTGCGCCCTAGATTCCTGGTTTGGAGCAAAATATTTAAAAATTCAGTTCAGAACCAACTCAAAGAAATCCAATTTAAAATTGTCAGGTACCCCTCCAAGACTCAACTTGATATCTGCAAACTATAATTCTTACGACAGACTTGAAATCAACCCTTTCTCAAGTTCTGATCATGTTCCGAGATTGGCCTGCTCTAAAATTGAATTACGTTGCCAACATTGAACTGAATGTTAATGCTAAGAGGCATCCAGGGACTTTTATCTGCTTGGCATTCGAGGAGAAAACCTATCAGACAGTGGCATAGAGTACCACCTCGTTGATCATCATTTTTTTCCCAGAGAAGAAAGTGATTTTATTAAAATTGAACTCTCTAAATCCACTCCTAATTCTGATATAGCTAAACATTTTGCTGGAATGTCACACCTTGAAGATATTTCTGGATTATTTGGTCTTCATTTGAAATTTCTTTTACAAAAAGGATAACATTACTGAATAATAATGTAGATTAGATGGCTCTCTACGTTCTGCATGACCTTTATGTGTGATTCTCTAACATTCTTTACACCTTCACTGATTTATAATTTTACTTGTCATTTTGAATGAGGTGTATAGAGTATTTGATTTGTTTTCTCTTTTGCAGTCGGAGACCATAGGTTAATTGTCTGAGTACATACAGGCAATAAGGAACCTTACCCTCCACTAGTGCTTATAGGAAAATCATGGGCACTCTGCCTGCAGTTTCCAGATGTGCGCTGGCAGGAGGCAAGGTTTCTCAGTGCCAGTGCATACTCAGAAAATTTAGCCTTATGAAATGTATAAAGGAAGTATTTGATTTGTTTAGTCTTTATGACCAGGACACAAAAAAATAAAAATAGCAAATGGTGGATAGTCAGAATAGGACCTCAGAAATGAAACATTGTTTAGTCTGGTTTCTGAATTAGTTCTGTCAGTTCTGTGAAAGATTTGCAATCAAATCTATGGCCCCGAAATTCCTTGGGTCACAACCCTGGCAGTTATGCTAGATCATTCCTGCTATTACCCTCCAGCGCTGGCCTTGCCGAAAGTTGCGGGGTCATTGAGAGGTCACTTCATTTGCATAGGATAAGCAAGCACAAGTGCGGAGGGGAAATTCAGGACATAGGTAGTCCTAGCTCCGGCCACCATTTGCTTCATAAGAGGCAGACGGAGGTTCCACCCCTCATAAGGCAAACAGGAAACACCCAGAAACAGTGGGAACCCGGTGCAACTGGATTGCCACACTTTCCAGGAATTCTGCCAGTATTGCCCAGAGTTACAGCAGGAGAGCGGATCAATCCCAAGGAAATTTGGGCCCTAGGTCTCAAATATGTCATCATTTATATCAGATGAAATAACATGGAATGATATAACAAATTATTATTTATGCAATTAGTCATTTGCTTGATCAACAACATAGTGCATACTTCAGTATTGAATAAAGTACTGCAGAAATTAATAGAAAAGCATTTCAGCAGTTCCCCTCCTCAGAAAAAATGTCCAAGCGAGCAAGTTAGTTCCCATCAAAAACAATGGAAACTCATGAAATTTCCAGGTACCTGTCAGTCGAAAAATAAGGTACTATAGCTAGCCAGTGTGAAACTGTGCTTCAAGTGCCATATCGGATTACCAAGAAAGATAAGTGGAAAGAAGAATATAGAAGAATATAGCTTTCAAATTTTAATCAGTAATCATTCATTAATAATGAAGCACTGAGTTATATTGGGAAGTAATTAATACAAGGAATTTAGCAAACTAGTGTATAGCCTGGAATCAATTATTTGAAAGTTATAGGTTCTTCTAAGAAAACCACTGTAATTAGAACAACTTGTGGGATAAAGACTTTTCTTCATGTTGTTGTTAATAGTTTGTGTCAAATATTGTGACTGAAAATTGGTTTTCTGGTAGATCAAATTAGATTCCAGCTGGGGGGGAAAATTGGCTCGCGCCCCCTTCGGGGCGATAACTACTTTTAGCGCCTCAAAAATGTTAGCAACCCCGTGCCTGAAATTCAATGGTAGTGCCCCAAGCAGGAGGCAGGGCGCTACTGGAGGCGCTCCCCCTCCCTCTTGGGGTGCTCCCATTGAATATCGCAGCGCTACGTGCAGCAGCGCGACACGTGTCGGCACGTAGCGGGCGGTACTACAGGCCTCCCTCCTCTGATTAAAGGAGAGGGACACCAGGGCCCTGCTGGACCACTGGGGAATGGGGTGCCGGCAAAAGAGCCCGGCACTCGAGAGGAGTGCCGGGCTGACAGATCGTGGCCGGCACCCCACAAGAGGAGGCCAGAGGGGGCAGGTGCTGGCAGGCAGCCCAAAGATAAAATGGCCGCCCGAAACCTGCCCATTAGTCATCGCCGCCCCGGCTGCAAAAACGCCCCCCCGACCTTGTCGGACGTGGTGTCTGGCGGTAGGTCAGGGGGTGCGAGCCAAGTTTGCGGCCGGGGCACGAGCAGGGCGCTGCGTACGGCGATGACGTCATCGCCAGAGGTGCAGATACCGCCACCGCTAACCTCCTGCTGAATTTCACGGGAGGCGTTAGCAGCGTCGTGCCCGAGCGCTAGTTGCTTTGCGCCCCGTTAGCACCCCCTCACTAATGGGAGACGCAAAGCAACTGAATTTTTCCCCCCAGGTGTCCCATTGATGAACAAATAACGTTTAACATTTTGGCACCTGAGATGTATGCACATGCACATTTCTCTTTTTATGCAATGCAACCATAGATCACGAAACGTTAGTACAAAGTCACACTCAACCTCATCCTGCTGTGCCTCTCATCACATCCCCATCACTCTACCTTCCCTACACTACTCCTGCACATTCTTACTCACACCAACTTACCTTGCACCTCCACCCATCCCTCTCTATCTACATTATCACTTCCCCATCTCACTAGCCATCCCTCACACTCACCCTCATCCTAGTCCAATCATACCAACTAACAACACACAAGGGTAGGCACTTGGGTGTTTTAGCCAATGTTCATATGAAGTTTCTGTTAATGTGCTGTCAAACATTGAAATCTTTATTTTCAACACTTTGCATTCTTAGACAGATTTGTGTGCACCTTTGGAAGTGGCTTAGTTAGTTGCAGTGAATGGTGAGACATAACAATACCTCCCGCAATGCTGATGAGTGTGTAAGGAATGGCTTGGGCATTGTAGGGATGCTTTATGGTGTTGGTGTGGGGTGGTGCCAACCTGGTGCATCATGTGGCAGCCAGGGTGTACAGCATCAAGTGAAGTAAATCTGGCCATGGTGAGGCCATCCCTGGCGTCCCGGGCAGCAATGTGGTCGGGTACTGATGCCCTCTGTCCTGTGCAGCATCAGTTGATTGCGGAGAAGTTTGGTGTTGTTATTGGTGCTGCTGGTGTGCCTGGTGCTGCTGGTGTTGGGGATGATCGTGGTGGGATTCTGAGCACCAAGGTGAGAGAGTATAAAGGGCACCCATGCTGATGGAATAGATGGCAGGTGAAGTTGAGATGACAGAAGCGACCTGTCAATGGTGAGAGAGGTTGTTCCAATGAGGTGACACTGGATACAGAGCCTGCTGCCAAACACCTGCAAGCTGCATAAAGCTCAATCTGTCTTCCAAATGCAGTAAGCAACAGCTTCTAACCTTGTAAAGTGAACAACTGTGAAATGGGAGCTTTTATAGACCATTTGCAGCTGTCAAGTTAAGAAATCATCCTATGCTGAAACAACTCCCGACCTGCTTACCTGACGTGATCCACGAGCAGCGGTGAACTCTAAAAATCTAAAGGTGAGCTTAAAATAGTTTTTAAGTGCCTGTTAACAAGCTCTTAATAATCTAAATTGCCTCCCCCGCCGCTTGGTGTCAGGTCTGCTCAGCGATGACAGACCCCACATCTGGGAAACTAGCGTGGAGACGGGTTGAAAATGTTTTTTCCCACCCGACCCGCCTCCAAACGTGCCCGCTGATCCCCCGAAAAATTCTCCCCAAGACTTCAAACTGAATTTTGCAGATAATTAACTAACTGAAAGAAACAATGCTCCAAGCTGCAGAGCTATTAGAAATCATGCATGCTGCCATTTCAACTCTTTTACATATACCAGTTGTTTTCTCTCAGTACTCCAAATGGATAAAAACCATGTTCATGTTTCTTTCAATTTTTTTTTTACTATATATAGGCCTTAGTCCTACTAAATATGACAACTGCTCATGTCTGCTGTCTGTGTATATATATTAATACAAAATCACAATCTATGGCCCACTAAGTGTTGCATCTTTCTATTTAATTTTGTCTGTGGTAACAATTCCCTCCATTGAGCTTTAACCACAGAAATTTCAACTATGATTTCTAAAAAATTTCTTTTTTAGTTTAACTTTTTCAGAAGTGCTACAGAAATATTTCATAATAATATTTGATGAATCAGGGCTCAGCTATTCACAGGAAAGAACTGACTCTGGTATATAACTGACAACTAATGAGATAACGACCAAATAATCTGATTTAATGGTGTTGGTTGAGGGATAAATATTGGGCAAGACACTGGGGAGAACTCCCCAACTCTCCTGCAAAATAGCTCCATGGGATCTTTTACATCCACCTGAGAGGCACTCGGTTTTAATGTCTCATGCAAAAGTTGGCTGCTCTGACAGTGCAGCACTCTATCAGTATTGCACTGCAGCATCAGCCTGGATTATGTTCTCAAGTATCTGGAGTGGGACTTGAATCGACAATCTTCTGACTCTGAGCTGAGAGTGCTACCAATGAGCCATAGCTAACTTCTGCATATGAAACATGAGCATAATGCTGCATAGAGATGCTGTAGAGCAAGTTTGGTTTTAACTGACCTTGTTGGACACCTATGCAAGTTCAGATTTCCCTGTGGAAATATAACAATTCCATGTTTTGATGAGGACCATGTGAAAAGAATGCCTTTTTACCCAATCAGAAAAGTAGGGTAAATTTTCCAAGTCCTCGTTGTGAAAATTAGAAATTCCACAATTTTTTCCCATTGATTTTAATGGACAAAAATATTCTCCTGAGGTATTCCCTGAGTGAGATGAGGTTGAGCGGTGGATGGCTGGGCTGGTGCCTCTGGAGCCTTAGAGACCTGAGGTGACTATCGTCTCAAGGATGCAGCTGCTCCAGAGGGATCAGCTTTCGATAGCCTTTCTGTTACAGTGACAAGGGGTGCCGGACCCATGTCTGAAGCTCCCTCATTTGTAGGGATTGGAGAGAAGCTTAAGACAGCAGGCACAATGCCACACTCCAGGGAGACAGCGACATCTGCACCCACTCCTTGCAGCCCATTGCTGCTGAGGACAGGCTCAAGAGGTGTTACTGGTCAGTACCAGTATATACCTAATGGTTCCAATGAGGTCTTGGAAGTCCTGTGCCAGTGTGGCATTCAGGCTGACCCTCAGGATATTTATTGAAGCAGTGGTAGTTGCTACTCCAGAAGCCATCCATGTTCTTAGCAGTTGTTCCTGGCACCTTGATGCTGCTTAAATCTCCTGGGCTGTCACTACCTCCAGGTTGTTTGAAGGTTGTGGGAAACTTCCTGCTATGTGTTTCAGATGTGGGGAGTGGACTCTTCCCACTTGTCCATCATCTCATATGCATGGAAACTGCCTTGACCTGAGATCAATGCTCCCCAATTAAAACTCTTTTGAAGACTGAGCCCCTGAGATCTGGGTGCCTGGGATCCTCAACCAAGGGCAGTAATGTTTCCACCCTCTGTGGAGGAATTGCATTTTCTCCTTCTTCCACCCCCAGGTCCTCATTCTTACTAGTGTTCAATCCATGCAGCCATCTCCATTACTTTTGTTTAGACTCTGTTCCACACATCCAGCACTCTGTGGGGAATTTTTTGTCTGATCTTTGGTCTCAGTTGAGGTTTTGAGTACATCTTGGGAAATGAATTAACAGAAGATAACAAAGTGAGTGCCTATGATTGCCTGAGATGTAATCACTGGCAGGTCATGAAATCACACCCTTTCTTTCATAGTGCAGATGAGCAGCATTCTTGTGTAGATGCTCTGTGCTCATTGCCACTTTAAACAGCTAAGTAGCAAACAGCTGATTAATCAGCAGCTTCTCTTCTCCTGATGCCGATTCAGTCTTTTTTGACTTGGGAGCATAATTATTACTCATTGACAACTGTGAAAAAAAATGCTTGTTAAATATAGAAAAACATGACTCAAGCCTGAATATCATCAGTTTTGTTACTAGCACACTTAATAGTAGTGGTCTTTTTGTTTCATTATTTTATAGCCCAAAACAGCCACTCTGGGATAGAAATGTGGGAGCACTAAACAGGCGCTATCGCATCAGCCGCCTGTCATACACCCCGCTTGATATTCCGTTCTGTTGAAGTCGCTTTGCACTACCACCTAAGATGAATTTTTACCCGTGACTGGACACTGCTCAATGCTCACCGGCACTTCAAACAGCCGCCGCCAGCCTCCCCGATCCTGGGCCAGCGCTCCCTCCCTCCTGATCGCCCCCTTACCGGTCGCCCCCACTCTCTCGGTTTCCCCCCTCCTGGTTGTGCCCCTCTCCCGATTATCCCCTCCCAGCTCCCCCTCCTCTCCTGGTCACTTTTAAAGATTTACCTGAGAGCCTCTGTTGGAAATGCAGTGGACCGATCTTCGAGGCCTCTTCTCCGGCGAGCTGCCTGGGGACGCCCATTAGGTGTCCGCAGCTCGCTGGTTTGATGATAATGAGGCTCGAGGCCCAATATTAGGTGCGCTTCAGAAACTATCTAAGAACATAAGAACATAAGAAATAAGAGCAGGAGTAGGCCATACGGCCCCTCGAGCCTGCTCCGCCATTCAATAAGATCATGGCTGATCATCGACCTCAACTCCACTTTCCTGCCTGATCTCCATATCCCTTGATTCCCCTAGAGTCCAAAAATCTATCTATCTCAGCCTTGAATATACTTAAAGACTCAGCATTCACAGGCCTCTGGGGGATAGAATTCCAAAGATTCACAACCCTCTGAGTGAAAAAATTCCTACTCATCTCGGTCTTAAATGGCCTAGCCCTTATCCTGAGACTATGCCCCCTAGTTCTAGACACTCCAGCCAGGGGAAACAATCGCTCAGCATCTATCCTGTCATTCCCCTTCAGAATCTTGTATGTTTCAATGAGATCACCTATTCCGTGTGCCCACTGTATGGCTGGAAACGGGCGCAAACAAATTCTTCCCCCTGTGTGTTTTGGTATGGTAACTTTTTCCCTCAACAAGTGTAATAAGTAGTTAGAATTTCCAGTGTTTTTGCATGGATTGACAGATGGAGGAACCTCATGCTGTGAGAATCCAGTGGAGTGTGAAAGGTCTGTCTCTGGAGCAGAGGATATCTATGCTCAATGGGCAATTGGTCACACCCAACAGCATCAGAGATGATAAGGGGGATACTGATTGAACTCTTCAGAATGTTATAATTCATGAGGTTAAATACATAGGTGTGCAGAGCACTGAGTTATTGGAACTGTCCACAGATACACAGGGCTTGATTTTGCCAGGCCCGAGGAGGCGGGATTGGAGGTGTGTGAGGTGCTAAAATCGCAAAGAATGGCGGGCAGATCTTATCCCGCCTCCAGCCCACCTCTGAGCAATTTTCCCAAAATCAGGGTTTCAGACCCCGTTTCCATCCAGCCTCCAGTAGGCGGGATAGGCCCTTAAGTGCCTCTATAATCCCATTTTGAGAGGCCTTTCTGAATTTAACACATTTCCCCCATGCTGCACGTCTCCTCTGGAACAGGGCAGTTAATCCTGGCGGCCTCACAAGTGGATTGCTTACTAACAGCTGCAGCTCCACCATTAAAAAGGAGTTTTCAGCAATCATCATTTGCAGGTGGCAGAACTTTGTTGTCTCTGGTCTGGGGGAACTTTTAGCAGGCCTACTCATTGTTGTGGAAGTTTGGAGCCTGACACCCATCTCCAGTGTGACCTCCTGGGAAACCCCTCTCCCCACCTTGACTGAGCGCTTCCTCAACTGAGGTATATACCAGAAGCATGGGAACCATTTATTTCCTTTTCTCCTGGACATCAGATTCGGACGAAGACCAGCCGCGGCAGCAGCAGCACCCGGAGCAACAGCAGCACCAACAGCAGGAGCAACAACAGGAGCGCCAAGCTGCTGCTCACCCACCTGAAGCTGCGCAGGCCAGAAGGCGCCAGCGCGCATGGAAGCCCGTCGCCGCAGGAGATACCCCCAAAACAGTGTTTACAGACAGAGTGTGGAGATGCCGGTGTTGGACTGGGGTGGACAAATGTGAGAAGTCGCACAACACCAGGTTATAGTCCAACAGCTTTATTTGAAATCACAAGTTTTCGGAGCGCTGCTCCTTCACCTGACGAAGGAGCAGCGCTCCAAAAGCTTGTGATTTCAAATAAAGCTGTTGGACGATAACCTGGTGTTGTGCGACTTCTCATATTTACAGACCGAGGATGAGCTACCTCAACATGACGGAGCAGCAATGCCAAAGGAGGCTCAGACTTTCACGAGAGGTAGTGGGCGACATCTGCGCAATGCTGCAGCAAGACCTGGAGCCCAGAGGAGCGGGTGGAAACCCCTTACCAGTGGCCGTCAAAGTCACCACCGCACTCAACTTTTTTGCTTCAGGCTCATTCCAGGGATCAACAGCAGACATCAGCGGCGTCTCCCAGGCGGCCGCACACACTTGCATCATGCAGATAACCGATGCCCTCTTTGCCATCGCTCACAATTACATCAACTTCTCCAAGGA
This sequence comes from Squalus acanthias, assembly GCA_030390025.1. Lineage (NCBI taxonomy): Eukaryota > Metazoa > Chordata > Chondrichthyes > Squaliformes > Squalidae > Squalus > Squalus acanthias. The sequence goes on from CM059432.1 coordinate 43,222,796, forward strand.
CCATGTTTTCAAGACCCTGGCGACTAAGCTCCTCCATGGCCGTAGCCATCCTCTCCTCTACCGTAGCCATCCTCTCCTCTACGGTAGCTAGCCTTACCATGGAGGTAGCCATCCTTTCCATGGAGGTTGCCATCCTTTCTGTGGTGATGCGTTCATGCGCCAATGCCTCCACAAAGGCTCTGCTCATGTTAGCAATGGACTCCTCCATTCGCTCCACACTTGCAGCGACCCTGGAGACAAAACCTGCCAGAGACTCCTGCACCTGTTGCTGGAGTTATAGCACCGCTCTCCTTCTGGATGGACCCAGAGGCACAGGGTCGACATGCAGCGGAGCCGAGCTGGGAGAGTCCTGCGCCCTCCGACGAGGACTCTCCACTGCTGTTCCTGTCTCCACCATCTGCTGATGCTCACTTGTGAGCTGTGATACGCCAGGTGACAACACTACTCTATCTCCCGAAGGTCCCACTGAGGTGTGAGTGTCTGCGCTGGTGCTGGGTGCGCTGAATTCTGCTGACGCTGCACCCTCAGAGGTTGCAGCTTCCTCTGAGGACTCAGGCTGTTCCTCCTGGACAGTGGGGAGGGGGGCTGTCGATGGTCCTGTGGGCAGTAAAGGAAAGAGTTAGACATGTGAGATAAACGTTGCATGCACATTGAATTGTGCAGATGATCATAAGTCAATCTGTTAGAGCATCAGAATCAATATCAGTCACTCATGCAATGTCAATGAGAGAGATGAAAAACTATTCTGTCACCAGCTTGCTCTGATGCGCCCATCTGTCCGTCCCCCATATGCGCATCCTCCTCGACTCCCACGATCTCCAGGGCTGCCTCCTCTGCAGTGGTGAGCTGGCTATTGAGGGTGGTCCTCCTCCTGTCCTCGCCCTCTCCCTCTTATTGTGGGCTCTCTTTTCCTGCAATGAGGGAGACAAGTGGAGTTTGAGTGAGAATGAAGAAGTGAGTGTAGAGAATCCATAGCATAGATGCTCAGAAGAACACAAAGATGGAGTGATGTCCCAAGACCAAGGGCCCTCCCTGTGTGTTGTACATTGTTGTCATTGCATCACAGTGATAGGGAGTGTGAGGGCTGCATAGTTGAATAGTTAAGTGAATGTGAACATACAGAGAGAGGGAATGGTTAAGGGTGCAGGGATGTAAGGGTCAAGTGGGATGTGGAGGAGGAGGTTGACAAAGCTGTGTGCTGGTGATGAGAGACGATGGGGATCAGATTGAGGTTCATGGGGATGGAATACTCACTTTTCCTGTGCGGAGAAGGTCATGAAACCTCTTTCTGCACTGCAGCCAGGTTCTGCTGCACATTGATATGGCATTCACCTCCTGTGCCACTTGCAACCACACAGCTTTGGTCTGTTATGGAGGCTTTTTCCTCCCTGAAGAAGGAAACAGCACTTCCCTATTCGCTCTTGCTCCCTCCACCAGAGCTTGCAGGGAGTTCTCATCGAAGCGGGGTGCACACTTTGGTCTGGTGCATGACATGGATTTTGAACTAATCCCTCAGAAGTAAATAGCAAAAGTTGTAAGGCTGAAAAAGAACCAAGGCTGCTTGCAGGCCTTAGATGACATCATCAGAGGCAAGTTTCAGGACCAAAAGACTGATTGGGCCAGGGGTTCCCACACGCTGGAAATCAAGTGCCCAATTAGGGCAAAATGGCTCAATTGTCCCGCCTTACATCGCAGGCGGGATCCGGACCCGCCGACCACCTGACCCGATCCCAACCCGCCTCCACTGACAAAATCCAGCCCATAAGGTTTGAAAATCCATGTGTTGCATCGCCAGTGGTTATGCAATAATCATGCCTGCTGTTGCCCTGCAGTGCTGACCCTGCCGAAGTTTATGGGGTCAGTGGCAGGGCAGCTCATTACCGTGGGATAGGCAGGCCCACCTCCCCAACAGGGGGGAATTGCAAATGGTTATCCAACCCTATGCTTGACCCCAGCCATCATCTCCTTGGCCTAAACCTCACCGCCAGGGCTCACCCCTACTCTTGTGGAAACCAGTATGGCTCACCTCACTGGGTGCATTGTCCTCCACTGATACACTGGATCCTGACTGAGTATAAGGAGCAGGAACTCCTGGCGTAGGGAGTCCCTGCCCTTGACGCTTATTTTCAGGAAAAGGATCATCAGGAAAGAAATTAAGGGGGAGAAATTCAGTATCGCCCCATTTGGGGCGCAATTATCGGCCAGGCACAAAGATTGGCGCCTGGTGCTAATTATCGCCTCCGACTGCAAACTTGACTTTTATCGCCCCTGGAGGTGATTGGAGCGCTAAATCAGGCGCTACACACCTGTCTTAAGGCGTAAAGGCCGAGGAGCGAGGCGCTAACTCAGAGCGCGGGCGCAGCGCAGGTGCTGTCAGTTAGCGATGGAACACAGACACACTGGTGCCGGACAGTTCTTAAAGGGGAGGGTCGATCTTGCACTCCAGCCACACCCTGCTCATTGGAGCCTTGAATCTCGGCCTGGAGAGACCTGTGCCTAAATCTTCCAGCCAAGGACTATGGAGAGGGTGAGAGAACGAGCTCAGCGCTTCAGCGAGCGGGCCTTGGATGCTCTGATTGGCGCGGTGGAGCGCAGAAGATCTATACTCTACCCTGAGAGTGGCAGGAGGCCTTTGTCGCGCGAGTACAGAAGAGTGTGGAGGGAGGTGGCCGATTGTGTGCTCAACGATGTTCCTGGTAGCTTGATGGCTCTCGTTGTACCGCAGCTCAGCAGGGGTGTTGGGCGTACGGAGTGGTGTCATCAGCCAGGTGCTCAGTGGATATCCCTTGTCCCCGAGAAGCCAACCAACTGGCTGATGCGGTGCCTGGAAAAGTTCTGCCACAGTAGTCTGGCGCAGGATGAATGCATCGTGGCAGCTGCCAGGATAGTGGGCATTGACAGCGAGTATCAGCTGTCTGTGGTCACAGACCAACTGAACGTTTAAGGAATGGAAATAACAACAGAAAACGCTGGAAAAACTCAGCAGGCCAGGCAGCATCCGTGGAGAGAGAAAGAGAGTTAACGTTTCAGGTCGATGACCTTTCATCAGAACTGGGAAGAGCCGGAAATCAAATAGATTTAAGGCCAGGGTAAAGCTGGGAAAAGGGGGGGGGGGATAAAGGAACAAAGGGGGAGATGAAGAGACATTAAGAGATATGCAAGGCTAGAGGTGGTGTTAATGTGACAGATTAAGGCTGAATGAAGTGTGAAATCCACTGGCAGAATGAAGGACAGCTGCCAGCTTCTAGGAGGAAAACGCAGATTGGGTGACCGCTTTGCGGAACACCTCCGTTCAGTCCGTAAGGGGGACCCCGAGCTCCCGGTGGCCTGTCACTTTAATTCACCGCTTCACTCCCACTCTGACCTCACCGTCCTCGGCCTATTACACTGTTCCACGGAAGCTCAGCGTAAGCTCGAGGAACAGCACCTCATCTTTCGTTTAGGCACGCTACAGCCCTCTGGACTCAATATCGAGTTCAACAATTTTAGATCATAACCTCAGCTCCAATCACATTTATATTTTATTTTATCCACCCTTTTATTTGTCCCCCCCCACCTTTTTTTTCCTCCTAGAAGCTGGCAGCTGTCCTTCATTCTGCCAGTGGATTTCACACTTCATTCAGCCTTAATCTGTCACATTAACACCACCTCTAGCCTTGCATATCTCTTAATGTCTCTTCATCTCCCCCTTTGTTCCTTTATCCCCCCCCCCCTTTTCCCAGCTTTACCCTGGCCTTAAATCTATTTGATTTCCGGCTCTTCCCAGTTCTGATGAAAGATCATCGACCTGAAACGTTAACTCTCTTTCTCTCTCCACGGATGCTGCCTGGCCTGCTGAGTTTTTCCAGCGTTTTCTGTTGTTATTTCAGATTTCCAGCATCCGCAGTATTTTGCTATCGTTTAAGGAATGGAACCTCTTTCTGTTGCGGAAATCCTCGGCATTCTCATGCGGAGCACGCAAAGCCACATGCGTGCAGTCAATGGCGCCCTGCACCATGGGGAAGCCCGCTATCCTAGCAAAGCCCATTGCGCGTTCTTGCTGCTTGTCTGGGGTCATGGGGAAAGAGATGTACTCTTGTCTCCTTTTAAAGAGGGCATTTGTGACCTGACGGATGCAGCAATGCACCACGAACTGGGAGATATTGGCGATGTCCCCAGTAGCAGATTGAAATGAGCCAGTGGCATAAAAGTTCAGAGCCACTGTGATCTTCACTGCCACGGACAGAGACGTCCTGGACCTCAGTTGAGGCTGCAGATCTGGCTGCAGCAGGTGGCAGAGCTCAGTGACCACCTCCTTGCTGAAGCGCAGCCTTCGCAAACACTGCTCCTCAGACATAATATATGTGAATTGTTGGCGATATACCCTGGGAGGGTAAAGTCTCTTGTACAGAGGCCTGTTGGCCCTCCTCTGTCTGGCCATGATTGCCACACTCTCTCTGCGTCTCTGTGTCCTCCGATTCTGGTGGCGCAGGACGACGCCCCCAATCAGTGCAGCCCCCATAGTCTCTTGGCAATCAAAGTTATGAAGGCCAAAAACCAAAGTACCTGCAAAGTTATGATCAGTAGCCAAAACTATTTCACACAGCGTTGACTCAATGCAGAAGTCTCTCTTTCTCTCTCTCCGAATCTCTCTCTCTCTTTCTCAGAACGAGTGGTGCAAAAATGTCAACCACAGAGAAAGACAGGAAGAGGCCCCCTTTAAATAACGCCCCCCCCAGCCCCACAGCGACTGGGAGTGTTCCAGTCTTCTGGTCGCTGGTTGCGCCAGGCGGAAAGGATGGGGGCACCACTCAATTTCTGCTCCGGGGCGCCACAAGGGCGTTGCACCCTCGTATGACGTCAAGATCTGCGTGCGCAGGAGATCACGGCGGTAAAGTTTAGCGCCGCCGCAAAATGTCTAGTTAATTTCGCGAGCGGCGCAAACATCGCTGCGCCCAGGCGCTAGTTGCTTTGCGCCCCATTAGCGCCCTCTTAAGGCGCTAACGGGAGGCGCAACCAACTGAATTTCTCCCCCTAAGTTTGTTATTTAAGTTAATCTATGGCACATCCATCATTACGATATTATTTGGACATTCAGGGAGGACATTGGCCCGGATTTTGCAGTCGGTGGTGTAATGTAGGATTACACTGCTGGCATCCAAACCGAATGTGCACTTACCTGCTGGGAACCCTCCTCCAGTAAGTTGCTGTCAGACGCTCTAGAGTAGAGGGCAGCGTAGTGGCCCACGGATCCCAGGAGTGCACCATGTGCGGAAGCGTACCTGGGATCACATGGGCCGGTGCTCCAATCAGCGAACAGAAGGTCTCTCATTAATACTATTAGAGATCGTAGGGCTATTCTCCATTCAAACTTCAGTACTTCAAACATTTGTGATTTTTGGGTCTGGGGTGTTTCGAACAAAAGTATGGATAGCTCGAAATTGTGGTGCTACTTTGCTTTTAAAAAAAGTACTGATTTAGAGCAAGTTACATTTCCAATAATTTAGATTGAAAATCACCACTACCCTTCTGGGCTACACACAACCAAGTGTTCTCTGGTTAGAATGCTTCCATTGAGAGAGGACTGACCCCAGACCTGTGAGTAGAGCTGGAGAAATTTTCTCTCTGCAAAGCAAATTTGAAGTGTGGCTTTCTTATACACATTGGAATTCCTGTAGTCTCTGGAAACTATGCTTGATCTTCCATAATATGCATTTCAGAATCGTCTGAGCAAATCATTTAATTTTTCATGTACAAATTGGAAAGCTATTTTCACCACTTCGTATTATTGTTTAACCTTCCTTTTTAATTAATGGAGTGCAATTTCTTAAATAACTTGTCAGGAGGTATCCCCTTACGCTGTGCAAACAGGCCCTGCGCCTGCTTGCACCAGCCGTAAAATTTTCATACATAATTGCTGGGCAGTTGTTGGGCAATTTGCCCAACTCTGCGGCAGCAATTAGGATTTCAATGTCAGTGCGGATCAGCTGTCAAGATAGATCACAAGTTTGGGATTTAGCACAGCGCTTCCCGAACTTGCTGTCCATTTCAAAGGCGGTATGACGGCATACTCTGACAGTGCGCTGTCATACCAACCACAAATTCTGGCCCAATGTCTTTTAACTGCTATACTCATGCACAATTGAGATGGTGGACCTGAATTTACGATCGGAGGCTTCCTGCGGACGGATGCCTCCGATCATCAAATTTTCTACGCATTTACCTGGTGGTCCAGGATATACGGAGGCTTGCGATCCTGGGCCTCTCCTGGTAGAAATGCGTTGAGGCCCACGTATCCCAGGGGCGCATGCGGTTCACAAGCGTCCCTGGGATCACGTGGGCCGGCTCAACCAATGAAAGAAGGGAATCCCCATTCATACTTATGGGGTTTCTGTACATACGGAACTCCAATGTCATAAGTATGAATGGGGATGACTTAAAAAATACACGAACACATGAAATAAATTTATAAACACCATTACATATATAAAATTAATTAAAATAGCATTTAATTAAATATTTTAAACAAAAATTTAACTTTTTGAAAAAAAAAATTATGGGGGAAAAATTAGGTCGCGCCCCATTTGGGGCGCAAATATCGTCTGGACGCGAATATTAGCGCCTGGCGCTAATTATCGCCACTGACTGGAAACTTCACTTTTACCGCCCCGGGAGGTGAGTGGAGCGCTAAATCAGGCGCTGCACACCTGTCTTAAGGCGCAAAGGCCGAGCAGTGAGGCGCTAACTCAGCGCAGCTGCTGCCAGTTAGCGAGGGAACACAGACACACTGGCGCCGGCCACTTCTTAAAGCGGGGGGGGCCAACTTGCTCCCCAGCCACACCCTGCTCATGGCAGCCTTGAATCTCGGCCTGGAGAGACCTGTGAATCCATTTTGCTGCCAAGGATGGAGAGGGTGAGAGAACGAGCTCATCGCTTCACCGAGCGGGCCTTGGATGCTCTGGTTGGCGCGGTGGAGTGCAGAAGATGTATACTCTTCCCTGAGAGTGGCAGGAGGCCTTTGCCACGCGAGTACAGAAGAGTGTGGAGGGAGGTGGCTCAGAGCGTCTCCTCCAGGAGCATGGTGCCCAGGACCCATACTCAATGCCGCAAAAAGTTCAACGACCTCACTCGGGTCGTCAGGGTGAGTGGCTTTTTCTCAATACCTCTCCATCCCTCCATCTCAACCTCACTCTATGGCCAGAGGGTCTTAAAACCCCAATGCACAACACTCATCCAACACCTATGGCCCTTTCATGAAAGACACACACACATTCCACACTTTGCATACAGTAAGGGCTATTCACCTATGGGAGGCACATCAGGCAAGACCATGGCTGCATACAGTAAGGGCTATTCACCTATGGGAGGCACATCAGGCAAGACCATGGCTGTATACAGTAAGGGCTATTCACCTATGGGAGGCACATCAGCAAGACCATGGCTGCATACAGTAAGGGCTATTCACCTATGGGAGGCACATCAGGCAAGACCATGGCTGTATATTTACTCAGATGCTGTCCTTTTTCTTACAGGCCAAGCTGGCGCATAATCGGAGACAGCAGCAACGGACAGGTGGAGGGCGGCCTCAGCTGCAACCCCTCAGCGATCTTGAGGAGCGCGTCCACAGGATTGTGGCAAGCCGGGTGATCGGTCCCGTCGCCACTGGAGACGCCGACCCCGTTCTGGACAGCAATGGTAAGGTCATCACCTTTTTGTCCTCTGTCCTTCCACTTGTCCCTCACAACACCAGCCTTTGACACTTTCAATCCAACTTGCTAACTCGCTGCACTTATTCCTCCCTTACTGCCACCCTGTCCTCACGCTAAAGCCACTCTTGTACCTCCCTGCTTTCAGATGGTGATTCACCAGCTGAGGAGACGGGCCCTGAAGCTGCCACTGGGAGTGAAGCTGCAGCCGAGGAGGAAGAGGAAGCCGGAGCATCAGTGCCACCCTCTCCCGAGGAAGCCCATGCCCACACTGGGAACACGCCTTCCCTGGAGGGGAGCAGGGGGGAAGGGTCTGATGAGGGTGAAGCTCCAGGACCCAGCGGGCTGCAGCAACGCCATGGGGGTAGGGAAGAACGGGGGCCTTCTCCCCAGAAGGAGAGTATGCCAGCGACTCCTACTGCAATGGACGCAGAGGAGGAGCGGCTGATCACAGAAATGAACACCCAGGCGGTGGGCATGCACACTGAGCTCATGGGTGCAGTGGGAAGGGTGCCCGAATGCATTGAGTCACTGGCAAGGAGTGTGGAGCACTTCGCTGTAGCACAGGCGGATGCCACACTAACGCTTAGTGCTGCAATTCAGTCACTGGCTGCCGTGATCCCATCTCTGACTGCTCTCATGCAGACTCAGATTGAGGCCACGCGAGCACAGACTGCTGCCAACCTCGATGGTTCGTTCACATGTCCCCGGGGCTCTCACCGCGCCGCAGCAGGCCAGCAATCTGTTCTCCAGCAGATTGCTCCGGATGCTGAAGTGCTGCCCCGTGGGAGTGCCAGTGTGTCGGGCGAGCAGGGAGTTGCTGTCCTCTCTCACGATGACAGCATTCCTGCTGCCAACACTGTCACTTCTCCACTGCACTTGCCACCGCCTGTAGGACAGACTGCTGCCGCCCATGCAGAGTTGGTGCAGTCTGCAGCCGGGCCCTCCAGGCCCAGAACTGGTCGAGGCCGTCCTTCAGGGGCATCTGCAGTGTCAGGGTCTGACGATCAGCAGCCTTCCACCAGCCTTGCTGCAGCCACTGAGGTCCCATTACGGAGGAGCAGTAGGGTTAGAAGCGGGGAAGTGCGCAAGGGAAGGAGATCACCCTCGAAGGGCAAAAAGTAGGAGGTGTGACAAAATGCTGGTCATTTTTTTATTAAAGGCCGAGGTTCATGGTCCAACTTTTGTTTAGTGTTTTGGACATTATCTCCAGGTTGTGAGAACCAGTTATGTTATTGACTGTTTTTTTGTGTTTATTTCTATGAGTTTGTCATGAGGAATTGACACACACAAAGTTTGTAAAATAAATAAGTTTCTGTATTCAAAATATACATGGTTGGTGTTTGGAATTACTGGTGCCTTGGCCGGCTTAGGGGTTGCGTGCTGGGTTCATTGATGTTGTTAGCAATGGCAGAAGCCATTTCCACAGCAGGGGCCCTAGAAGCGGCTTGCTATCAGCCGTTGACGGACGGCCCTTGCAGTTTCACCATTGTGGGCCGCCCTCCCGCCTTGGTGCTGCTGATGATCATCCTCCTCGTCCTCTTCCTCCTCCTCCTCTGGTGGTGCTCCAAGGCCTGGTGGCATTGGCTGGGTCCTGACGATTGCCATGTTATGCAACATGCAGCACACAACTACGAAGTTGGATACTCGTTCAGGCGAGTACTGCAGGGCTCCTCCAGAATGGTCGAGACAGCAGAACCGTTGCTTCAGCACGCCGATTGTGCGCTCAATGATGTTCCTGGTAGCTTGATGGCTCTCATTGTACCGCAGCTCAGCAGGGGTGTTGGGCGTACGGAGCGGTGTCATCAGCCAGGTGCTCAATGGATACCCCTTGTCCCCGCGAAGCCAACCAACTGGCTGATGCGGTGCCTCGAAAAGTTCTGCCACAGTAGTCTGGCGCAGGATAAAAGCATCGTGGCAGCTGCCAGGATAGTGGGCATTGACAGCGAGTATCAGCTGTCTGTGGTCACAGACCAACTGAACATTCAAGGAATGGAACCCCTTTCTGTTCCGGAATTCCTCGGCATTCTCATGCGGAGCACGCAAAGCCACATGCGTGCAGTCAATGGCGTCCTGCACCATGGGGAAGCCCGCTATCCTCGCAAAGCCCAGAGCGCGGTCACGCTGCTTGTCTGGGGTCATGGAGAAAGAGATGAACTCTCGTCTCCTTTTAAAGAGGGCATTTGTGACCTGCCGGATGCAGCAATGCACCACGAACTGGGAGATATTGGCGAGGTCCCCAGCAGCAGCTTGAAATGAGCCAGTAGCGTAGAAGTTGAGAGCCACTGTGACCTTCACTGCCACCGACAGAGACGTCCTGGACCTCAGTTGAGGCTGCAGATCTGGCTGCGGCAGGTGGCAGAACTCAGTGACCACCTCCTTGCTGAATCGCAGCCTTCGCAAACACAGCTCCTCAGACATATGAATGTAGGAGAGCTGTTCACGATATACCCTGGGAGGGTAAGCTCTCCTGTACATACGCCTGTTGGCCCTCCTCCGTCTGGCCATCATTGCCACTCTCTCTCTGCGTCTCTGTGTCCTCCGATTCAGCTGGAGCAGGACGACGCCCCCAATCAGTGCAGCCCCCATAGTCTCTTTGCAAGCAAAGTAATGAAGGACAGCAACTAAAGTACTAACGAAGTTAGGATCAGTAGGCAAAACTACCTCACAAAGCGTTGAGTCAATGCAGAAGTCTCTCTTTCTCTCTCTCCGAATCTCTCTCTCTCTCTCAGAACGAGTGGTGCAAAAATGTCAACCACAGAAAAAGACAGGAAGAGGCCCCCTTTAAATAGCGCCCCCCCCCCAGCCCCACAGCGATTGATAGCGTTCCAGTCTTCCGGTCGTTGGATGCGCCAGGCGGTAAGGCAGGGGGCGCCACTCAATTTCCGCTCCGGGGCGCCACAAGGGCGTTGCACCATGGAATGACGTCACAATCTGCGCGCGCAGGTGGTCGCAGCGGTAAAGTTTAGCGCCGCCGCACAATCTCTAGTTAAGTTCCCGAGCGGCGCAAACATCGCTGCGCCCGGGCGTTAGCGGCTTTGCGCCCCATTAGCGCCCTCTTAAGACGCTAACGGGAGGCGCAACCAACTGAATTTTTACCCCTATATGTTTTAACGAGGCTAAAAATAAACTTACCTTATTGGACAGGATTTTTAATGTATAAGTGAGTGATAAAATTTTATTTTTCTATTTTTTAAAACTCTTATGCTGGTAAAAGCAGGCCTTACGCCTGCTTTTACCAGGCGTAAGAATTCCACAGCCTTTCAGCGGGCGGAAGTTGGGCAAAGGCCGCAGAGGCCCTTCTCCCACGCATGCATGCGATCTGTCAAGATTCTTGACAGATCGCAACTGCCGGGTTTTAGCGAATACGCTTCACATGCCTAAACCCAATACTTGTGCAGCCCCTATGGGCGCGTACACTCCTCGTACGCACCCGTAGGGGTCGCAAAATATGGCCTAATGTGTTTCAGAATTGACCAGGGGCCTAATTATATAAACAGAAAACATACATGGTAAGGTTGCTGTTTCAGTTCACTGCAGCAGGAAGTGTAGGCAAAGCCAAATAAACAATCTGCAGCACAACATAGATAGACTGGTTTGAACCGCAAAACTTACCAGTTGCTTTATGCATTGAGAATATATGGTGTACTTTTTTCCTTGCAGTGGCCTCACCATTATTTTTGGTTACTTTATTTTAGTTTCCAACTGAGATATTTGTTTGAGGCAGAAGATAAAAGGTAAAAGACGTTCTTTATAAGACTTGTTCTGTACCTTAGACTAAACATCTAAGCATCTTTTTTAATATGCAGTTTTGAATTGTTAACTATTATGATATGTTGGAAAACCATCCGATTTAAAAATAAAAACCCATTCTAACTTTACAAATATAATGCTGAATATTCTTTATAGCATGATACTTGGAAATCAACAATTTTGCATATGGTGCATGCTATCAGCAATATTAGAGTCAAGGTGAGTACGCTTCAATCTAGGAGCCAAAATTACTATATTTCCAAAATATTGGTGAAAATCTGTTGCCATTTTTGAATTCCTATGTCATGGGAAGGTACACGGTTGAAATTTCTGAGAATGTGATTTTGTTTGCGGCAATGCAAATCTAGAAACAAATCATGACACGTGCAATAATGATCCTTTAAAGTTTCTCAAGGAGTAAACCACTATAAATGTTGTGAAGCTTATTAATGCAACTGTAGTGTGCATAACTGTAGTGCAGAGTGGCTCAGCACTGCAGAGAAAATCTTATTTCAGCAACCAAGTGCTGCAGGGCCTCATGAAATCTCTAGGAGAGCATCACAAGGATATTTTTCGTAGCAAAGACACCCCCTAAATATGCAGTCGAGGAGGCAAACGTGAGAGGATGTTACAGAGTTACTGAAGAGATGCTGAACTCTGTCTTAATGACTAGAAGGACCGAAGCAAAAATGAGAAAAAAAGTTAAAAGACTTGAGGGCACCAAGGAAAGGTATAAATATTATTGTAAAGTAGCAGCACAGGACCTATCTACACATGGCGTGCAACCGCACAGCAGTGCTGTTTCCTGAAGAAAGAGAATGTTTAATAGCAAGAAGGATATTAGGGCCATAGAGAAGGTGCAGAAGAGATTCATTAAGATGATATCAGGGATGGGAGGCTAGAGAAACTGGGACTCCTTTAATTAGAACAGAGAAGGTTAGAAAATTTGATACAGGTCTTCAAAATTATGAAAGGTTTTGGTAAGATAAAAGATTGGGATAAAAGATTTGCTAAGTGTCAGCTGTGGCTCAGCTCAGTTGGTAGCACTCTCACCACTGAGTCAGAAGGTTGTGGGTTCAAGTCCCACTCCAGAGACTTGAGCACAAAAATCTAGGCTGACACTGTCATTGTGCTGCATTGTCAGAGGTGCCGTCTTTCAGATGAGACGTTAAACTGAGGCCCCGTCTGCTCTCTCAGGTGGACGGAAAAGATCCTATGGCACTATTTTGAAGAAGAGTAGGAGAGTTATCCCTGGTGTCCGAGACAATATTTATCCCTCAATCAACTTCTAAAACAGATTATCGGGTCATTATCACATTGCTGTTTGTGGGAGCTTGCTGTGCGCAAATTGGTTGCCGCGTTTCCTACATTACAATGAATATAAGTGCAACCACGGAAATTAATAGGTTATGTTATCCCCCCTCCCCCCCAAAAAAACATGGTTATGACTCACTGAACAGATGGAAACATGAGGCACACATGCAGAGCAGAGAGGGGAATTGAAGCACAAGAACTCTAATCCTCACTGATGGGGTTAAAAGAGCCTTGTCTCCTTGTAAGACCAACTTTGGAAATTTCCCCGAGACTTCAGGAAAAGATGCCAAGCTGAGGACGCTGCCCCTGCTGGATTGCATCCTAGTTCTCAAGTCCATTTGAATAACATCTCAGGAATCTGTACAAGCCAGAGCCTATTCTAACATGCAGTTATAAAAATAGATACCAGTGTGCAGGATCTAATTGTAAAGGTTAGACAAAAAAAGCTTCCTTACATCTCTGTGCCTGTTTCTCTTCTGTTAATTTTGTGTTTCTAAAATAATTAGGCACATCTGTTCACTTGCAGAGAATGCTCATATAAACAGTATCACAGTTTAAAGCATTGATAATGTGGACTCTATGCAAACAAATTATATTTATATTTAGGTATTGTATTAAATACTGCTTGTGCATGGTTAGTGTATATGGATGCATTCATATGACAAAAAATAGAATTGCTGCACAGAAGGCAATTCAACCCATTTTATATTTGTTCTCGGGATGTGTGTGACACTGGCAAGGCCACATTTATTGCCCATCTCTTGTTGCCCTGAGGACATTAAGATGCATCCATGTAGTGTAGGACAGAAGTAACATGTAGGCCAGACAATTCTCTTCCATGGAGTAAACCAGTTGGGATTTACAATATTTTATCTGGTGCCCAGCCCACAAATTTCCAGGCTTTACTGAATTCAATTTCCCATGAGGGGATTTGATCCTCTGGATTAGTTGTCCCGTACCATAACCACTAGACAACTGTGTCCGGTGTATGTGCTGGTGCTGGCTCTTCAACAGGAGCTATGCATTCTGTCAAGCCCATGCTAATAGGCATAAGAACATAAGAAATAGGAGCAGGAGTAGTGCCTCTAACAGAATTGCACACACGAAATAGGAGCAGAATCAGGCTACACGGTCCCTGGGCCCGCTCCACTACCCACAGGGCCATGACCGATCCGAACCTAGACTCATGTCCAAATTCCTGCCCGCTCCCCGTAACCCTTAATGCCCTTTACTTCTAGGAAACTGTCTATTTCTGTTTTAAATTTAATTAATGTTGTAGCTTCTACAGCTTTTTGTGGCAGCATATTCCATGGACCTACCACCCTCTGAGTGAAGTAGTTCCTCCTCATCTCAGTTTTGAAAGAGCAGCCCCTTATTCTAAGACTATGTCCCCTAGTTCTAGTCTCACCCGTCATCGGGAACATCCTCCCCGCATCCACCCGATCCAACCCCTTCACAATCTTATATGTTTCAATAAGATCGCCTCTCATTCTTCTGAACTCCAATGAGTAGAGTCCCAATCTACCCAACCTCTCCTCATATGACCACCCCCTCATCCCCGGGATTAACCGAGTGAACCTTTTTTGCACTGCCTCGAGAGCAAGGATGTCTTTCCTTAAGTAAGGACACCAAAACTGTATGCAGTATTCCAGGTGCGGTCTCACCAATACCTTGTACAACTGAAGCAATACCTCCCTATTTTTATATTCTATCCCCCTAGCAATGAAAGCCAACATTCAATTTGCCTTCTTAATCACTTGCTGCACCTGCATACTAACCTTTTGAGTTTCGTGCACCAGGACCCCCAGATCCCTTTGCACTTCAGTACTCTCCAGTTTCTTGCCATTAAGATAATAAATTGCTCTAGGATTTTTCCTGCCAAAGTGCATCACCTCACACTTTCCAGTGTTGTATTCCATCTGCCAAATCTCTGCCCACTTACTTAGCCTGTCTATGTCCCCTTGCAGGTTTTTTATGTCCTCCTCACTCACTACTTTCCCTCCCATCTTTGTATCATCTGCAAATTTTGATATGTTACACTTGGTCCCTTCCTCCAAATCGTTAATATAGATTGTAAAGAGTTGGGGACCCAGCACTGACCCCTGTGGAACACCACTAGTTACTGATTGCCAGTCTGAGAATGAACCATTTATCCCAACTCTTTGCTTTCTGTTGGATAGCCAATCCTCTATCCATGCCAGAATATTACCCCCAATCCCGTGATTTTTTACCTTAAGCAATAATCTTTTGTGTGGCACCTTGTCAAATGCCTTTTGGAAGTCTAAATACACTACGTCCACTGGTTCCCCTTTATCCACTCTATATGTTACTTCCTCAAAGAACTCCAGCAAATTTGTCAAACATGACTTCCCCTTCGTAAAACCATGCTGACTTTGTCCTATTAAATTATGATTATCCAAATGTCCTGTTACTGTTTCCTTAATAATGGACTCCAAAATTTTACCTACCACAGATGTTAGGCTAACCGGTCTATAGTTACCAGCCTTCTGTCTACTGCCCTTTTTAAATAAGGGTGTTACATTAGCAGTTTTCCAGTCTGCCGGGACCTCAGCGGAATCCAGGGAGTTTTGAAAAATTATTACCAATGCATCTACAATCCCTACCGCCACTTCCTTCAAGACTCTAGGATGTAAGCCATCAGGTCCAGGTGATTTATCCGCCTTGAGTCCCATTATTTTACCGAGTACCACTTCCTTAGTGATTTTGATCGTGTTTAGCTCCTCTCCCCCTATAGCCCCCTGTTTGTCCAGTGTTGGGATATTCTTAGTGTCCTCTACTGTAAAGACTGATACAAAATATTCATTCAGTGTTTTTGCCATCTCCATATTTCCCAACATTAATTTCCCGGTCTCATCCTCTAAGGGACCAACATTTACTTTAGCCACCCTTTTTCTTTTTATATAACTATAAAAACTCTTACTATCTGTTTTTATATTTTTTGCTAATTTACTTTCATAATCTATCTTCCCTTTCTTAATCAATCTTTTTGTTATTTTTTGCTGCCTTTTAAAGTTTTCCCAATCCTCTGTCCTCCCACTAGATTTCGCTACCTTATATGCCCTTGTTTTTAGTCGAATACTATCCTTAATTTCTTTACTTAGCCACGGATGACTGTCCTTTCTTTTACACCCTTTTCTTTTCAGTGGAATATATATTTTTTGGAAGTTGTAAAATAACTCCTTGAATGTACACCACTGCTCATGTGTCGTCTTACCCTTTAATCTATTTTCCCAATCCACTCTACTCAATTCCGCTCGCATACCTTCATAGTCTCCTTTATTCAAGCTTAGCACGCTTGTTTGAGATCCAACCTTCTCACCCTCTAATTGAATATGGAATTCAACCATGTTATGGTCACTCATTCCAAGGGGATCCTTTACTAGGACATTTTTAATTAATCCTGTCTCGTTACACAGGACCAGATCTAAGGTTGCTTGCCCCCTGGTCGGTTCAGTTACATACTGCTCAAGAAACCCATCCCTAATACACTCAATGAACTCATCCTCAAGGCAGTCCTGCCCCATTTGATTTGTCCAATTAATATGATAGTTAAAATCCCCCATAATTATAGATGTTCCCTTATTACATGCCTCAACTATTTCCTGATTGATACTCCGTCCAACAGAGTTGCAACTGTTCGGAGGCCTATAGACTACGCCCACTAGTGTTTTTTTCCCCTTATTATTCCTTATCTCCACCCAAACTGTTTCATTATCATGATTTTTTGACCCAATATCATTACTCTGTATTACAGTGATTCCTTCCTTTATTAACATAGCCACCCCACCTCCCCTTCCTTCCTGCCTGTCCTTCCTGATCGTTAAATAACCTGGTATGTTTAATTCCCAGGCATTGTCACCCTGCAGCCATGTTTCTGTAATGGCCACAATATCATAACCATATGTAGTTATTTGTGCCATTAACTCGTCTATTTTGTTACGAATGCTACGTGCATTCAGATAGAGAACTTTCAAATATGCTTTGTGGCACTTAGTTCCAGCTTTTTCACTTTTTACCACTTTACCTTTTACTCCACACACTCTGTCCCTTCCTGCCACGCTCTGATTAGTGATTCCCCTACTGCTATCTATGTCTATGACCCTCTCTGTTGTCATTTTTATTTTTTGCTCTCTTGAAACCTCCCCCCCACTAATTAGTTTAAAGTCCTCTCCACAGCCCTAGTTATTCGATTCGCCAGGACACTAGTCCCAGCACTGGCCAAGTGAAGTCCGTCCCAACGGAACAGCTCTCTCCTGCCCCAGTACTGGTGCCAGTGTCCCAAGAAGCAAAACCCATTTTTCCCACACCAGTCTTTGAGCCACGCATTCAACTCCCTGATTCTATTTACCCTAGCCAAATTTGCTCGTGGCTCAGGTAGTAATCCAGAGATTATTACCCTCGAGGTTCTGCTTTTTAATTTGGCCCCTAGCTGCTCAAACTCCCTCAGCAGAACCTCTTTCCTTGTCCTATCTATGTCATTGGTACCAACATGGACCACGACAACTGGATCCTCCCCCTCCCACTCCAAGTTTCTCTCCAGCCCAGAGGAGATGTCCTTAACCCTGGCACCGGGCAGGCAACACAGCCTTCGGGACTCTCGCTCTTGGCTGCAAAGAACCCTATCTATCCCCCTAATGATACTATCCCCTACCACTACAACATTTCTTTTTACTCCCCCCACTTGAATGGCCCCCCTTACCACGGTGCTGTGGCCAGGTTGCTCATCCTCCCTGCAGTCCCCGCTCCTATCCACACAGGGAGTAAGAGCCTCGAACCTGTTGGACAGGAGCAAGGGCTGCGGCTCCTCCAACACTACCTCCTGGATTCCTGTACCTGCCTCACTCGTAGTCACACCTTCCTGTCCCTGACCACGGGCTACTTCTGAATTAGTTACTCTAATTGGTGTGACTACCTCCTGAAACACGGAGTCTAGGTAACTCTCCCCCTCCCTGATGTGTCGCAGTGTTTGAAGCTCGGACTCCAGCTCATCAACACGGAGCCGGAGTTCCTCGAGCAGCCAACACTTACTGCAAATGTGTTCACCGTGAACATCAATGGTGTCCACCAGCTCCCACATATTGCAGCAGTAACACATCACCTGCTCTCCCATTCTATGTAATTAATTAAAAAATTTATTATTTACCCTTCAGTTAATTTATGCCAGCAGTCTCTGCTACACCACAGATACCCGAGAAACTATAAACTATGGAATTGAAGTTTTGTATAAAAAAAAGAGAAATACTCACCAACCAATCACTTACCTGCTTTCTGGTGACGTCACACTTCGATTTTATTTTACCTCTCTCCTGCTCTCGGCTTGGTGAAAGCCGACCTGGTCGCTGCCGCCTTTTACCGCCGCCGCCTCGCCGCTGTTGCTCCACCCAGGTCCGCCGCCTCTGTGGGCCTACCTGGTCGCTGCCGCCTTTTACCGCCGCCGCCTCGCCGCTGTTGCTCCACCCAGGTCCGCCGCCTCTGTGGGCCTACCTGGTCGCTGCCGCCTTTTACCGCCGCCGCCTCGCCATTCGGCCCCTCGAGCCTGCTCCGCCATTCAATAAGATCATGGCTGATCTGATCTTGGCCTCAACTCCACTTTTCTGCCTGTTCCCCATAACCTTGACTCCCTTGTAGTTCAAAAATCTGTCCATCTCAGCCTTGAATATCTTCAATGACTCAGCCTCCACTGCTCTCTGGGTTAGATAATTCCAAAGATTCATGACCCTCTGAGAGAAGAAATTCCTCCTCATCGCCGTCTTAAATGGGCGATCCTTTATTCTGAAACTATGCCCCCTAGTTCTAGATTCCCCCACGAGGGTAAACATCCTCGCAGCATCTACCCTGTCAAGCCCCCTCAGAATCTTATATGTTTCAATAAGATCACCTCTCATTCTTCTAAACTCCAATGAGTATAGGCCCAGCCTGCTCAACCTTTCTTCATAAGACAACTCCTTCATCCCAGGAATCAACCTAGTGAACCTTCTCTGAACTGCCTCCAATGCAAGTATATCCCTCCTTAAATAAGGAGACCGAAACTGTACGCAGTACTCTAGCATGTGAGGCATTTTCCCTGTCATTAATGGGAGTGGAGCAGTATTTAAAGAGGAGTTCATGCTGCTGTTGTATAGGAGCTCTTATGGCAACTATTGAAGTGGTTCCAAATATAGCTGAGTGAATCCCATTTTTGGAAAGTTAATCTGCCCTACCAATGATTTGCATTCCTACTGAGTGGTTAGAAAAGTATGTAACTTAATGAAAATAATCTTTTAATATATATTGTGTAAATTAAATACAATATTTATTTTTGAGCTGGAAATCTAAAATAAAAACAGAAAAAGCTGGATATAGACATCACGTGAATCAGGATCTGTAAAGAGAAAAGACAGATTTTTGATGTTTTGGGTATGTAATCTTTCATAAGAACTTGTATTTTTAAGTATAATTTGGCATATCCTGAAAAGTAACAATTTCTACTATGTTACACTGATGTACACTTCTAATTAAAACAGCAGTTTTCTGATAGAGACAGCCGTTGGATATGTTCTTTGATCTTTGTACAAAAGTGCATTAAGGGTAAAATTAGGGAAGTTAGATCAAAATGACAATTGTCTTAGTTAAGCAAATCATATACAATATATGACAGGTATTGTAGTGGAGGAGTGTGGTAACGTAATGGCTATGGTACTGACCTGATAACCTAGTGATTGGGAGTTCAAGTCCCACTATAGCAAGTTGTGAATATATCATAAAATGAAAAAACTGTAGATGCTGGGAACTCTCAGCAGGTCAGTCGGCATCTGTGGAGAGAACAGGTAAATTATTGGGGGGAATTTTAAATTTTGGCAATAGTGTAAAACAGGCAATACTGAATCATTGTTAATATAAGGCTGAAGCATTTGCAACTATCTTCAGCCAGAATTGCCAAGTGGATGATCCATATCGGCCTACTCCCGAGGTCCCCACCATCACAGAAGCCAGTCTTCAGCCAATTCGATTCACTCCACGTGATATCAAGAAATGGCTGAGCGCACTGGATACAGCAAAGGCTATGGACCCCGACAACATCCCAGCTATCATGCTGAAGACTTGCGCTCCAGAACTAGCCGCGCCTCTAGCCAAGCTGTTCCAGTACAGCTACAACACTGGCATCTATCCGACAATGTGGAAAACTGCCCAGGTATGTCCTGTCCACAAAAAGCATGACAAATCCAATCCGCCAATTACCGCCCCATCAGTCTACTCTCAATCATCAGCAAAGTGATGGAAGTGTCATCGACAGTGCTATCAAGCGGCACTTACTCATCAATAACATGCTCACTGATGCCCAGTTTGGGTTCCGCCAAGACCACTCGGCTCCCGACCTCATTAGAGCCTTGGTCCAAACATGGACAAAGGAGCTGAATTCTAGAGGTGAGGTGAGAGTGACTGCCCTTGACATCAAGGCAGCATTTGACCTGAGTGTGGCATCAAGGAGCCCTAGTAAAACTGAAGTCAATGGGAATCAGGGGGAAAATGCTCCACTGACTGGTGTCGTACATAACACAAAGGAAGATGGTTGTGGTGATTGAAGGTCAATCATCACAGCCCCAGGACATCGCTCAGGAGTTCCTCAGGGCAATGTCCTAGGCCCAACCATCTTCAGCTGCTTCATCAATGACCTTCCCTCCAACATAAGGTCAGAAATGGGGATGTTCGCTGATGACTGCACAGTGTTCAGCGCCATTCACAACTCCTCAGAGAATGAAGCAGTCCATGCAACAAGACCTGGATGACGTTCAGGTTTGGGCTGATAAGTGGCAGGTAACATTCGCGCCACAGAATTGCCAGGCAATGACTATCTCCAACAAAGCGAGAGTCTAACCACCTCCCCTTGACATTCAACGGCATTACCATTGCCAAATCCCCCACCATCAGCATCCTGGGGGGTCACCATTGACCAGAGACTTAACTGGACCAGCCACATAAATACTGTGGCAACAAGAGCAGGTCAGAGGCTAGGTATTCTGCAGCGAGTGTCTTACCTCCTGACTCCCCAGAGCCTTTCCACAATCTACAAGGCACAAGTAAGGAGTGTGATGGAATACTCTCCACTTGCCTGGATGAGTGCAGCTCCAACAACACTCAAGAAGCTCAACACCATCCAGGACAAAGCAGGCCGTTTGATTGGCACCCCATCCACCACCTTAAACATTCACTCCCTCCACCACTGGCGTACCGTGGCTGCAGTGTGTACCATCTACAAGATGCACTGCAGCAACTCGCCAAGGCTTCTTCAGCAGCACCTCCCAAACCCGCAACCTCTTCCACCTGGAAGGACAAGGGCAGCAGGCGCATGGGAACACCACCACCTCCAAGTTCCCCTCCAAGTCACACACCATCCTGACTTAGAAGTATATCACCGATCCTTCATCATAACTGGGTCAAAATCATGTAACTCCCTCCCTAACAGCACTGTGGGAGTACCTTCACCACACGGACTGCAGTGGTTCAAGAAGGCGGCTCACCACCACCTTCTCAAGGGCAACTAGGTATGGGCAATAAATGCTGGCCTTGCCAGCAACGCCCAGATCCCATAAGCGAAAAAAATATATATATTTTGTGTATTCCTTTTTCTTTAGATTCAATTCCTCACCTCTTTATTTATCCATGGCATTTCATTCTTGGCCAGTTTATTATTATTTTTAGTGGAATCTGTTTCTCCTGAACTCCTATTGGTCTCTCCTTTATATATTTATCTCTGTTGTTCTACCTCTTTGTCAATATTTTTCACCAGTTTAACTCTCTTACTTCCATCCTCATTCCCTCATATTTGGCTTTTTTCCAATCTAATACTTTGGTCTTTGTATAATCTATATCTCTCAATTATTATCTTAAACATGATATTGTAATTACTACTCTTTCGGATGGATGTTAAACCGAGGCCCTGACTGCTCTCTCAGGTGGACCTAAAAGATCCCTTGGCACTATTGCAAAGAAGAGCAAAGGAGTTCTCCCCGATGTCCTGGCCAATTTTTTATCCCTCAACCAAAATCACTAAAACAGATTATCTGGTCATTATCTCATTACTGTTTGTCAGACCTTGCTACACGCAAATTGGCTGCCACGTTTCTTACATTACAACAGTGACTACACTTCAAAAGTACTTCATTGGCTGTAAAGTGCTTTGGGATGACCTGAGGGCCTGAAATGCGCTATAGAAATGCAAGTCTTACATGTTCTCCTAATGGCACACACCGTTATTTATGTGCAAATGCTACAGCAACTTCAGGCGAGGGCAGATGTGCAGTTAAACACGGAAATCCAGGAGTTTCTGTCCAAGATGCGCCGCTCCACTATTAGTTTCGTGAAACTGGCATCATGCTTTCTGGCTCACCATTGAAATACATTGAATGGCGCGAAGTTGCTGTATTTGCGCAGTAGATACAAACTAAGTTTGCCACAGAAAGTTAAGTTTTGTCCATTATAGTCTATGTACCCTTTTAACAATGTGACAAGTGGTAATTACTGCCAGTCAACCTCCCTGGCACTGAAAATTAACTATTACAAGTGTCGAGTCTCATTCCTTCAGGTTTTAATCATTGTTGGTGATTTTTAAATTGTAAAAATGTTTTTAAAAATTACTTTTCCTTTCTATCTCTTTGTTCTCTCTCTCTTAATCAAATCTTTATTTCTCTCTCTTTATTTTTCTTTCTGTATCTGATTTGGCATTGGATTCACCCACTCTAATTTACACTTCCTTCTCGGTCACGGAATCATAGAATCATAGAATGGTTACAGCACGGAAGAAGACCACTCGGTCCGTTGAGCCCATGCCGGCTCTCTGCAAGAGCACTTCAGCTAGTCCCACTCCCCCGCCCTTTCCCCATAGCCCTGCAAATTTTTTTTCTTCAGGCTACTTATCCAACTCCCTTTTGAAAGCCGTGATTGAGTCTGCCTCCTCCACCCTTTCAGGCAATGCATTCTAGATCCTAACCACTCGCTGAGTAAACAAGTTGTTCTTTATGTCGTCTTTGGTTCTTCTACCAATCACCTTAAATCTGTGTCCTCTGGTTCTTGACCCTTCAGCCAATGGGAACAGTTTCTCTCTATCTACTCTGTCCAGACCCCTCATGATTTTGAACACCTCTATCAAATTTCCTCTCAATCTTCTCTGCTCTAAGGAGAACAACCCCAGCTTCTCCAATGTATCCACGTAGCTAAAGTCCCTCATCCCTGGAATCATTCTCATAAATCTTTTCTGCACCCTCTCTAAGACCTTCGCATCCTTCCTAAAGTGCAGTGCCCAGAAGTGGACACAATACTCCAGTTGAGGCCAAACCAGTGTTTTATGCAGGTTCATCATAATTTCCAAGTTTTTGTACTCTATACCTCTATTCATGAAGCCCAGGATCCTGTAAGCTTTTTTAACTGCTTTCTCAACCTGCCCTGCCACCTTCAACGATTTGTGCACATATATCCCTAGGTCTCTCTGTTCATGCACCCCCTTTAGGATTGTACCCTTTAATTTATATTTCCTCTCTTCATTCTTCCTACCAAACTGTATCTTTTTGCACTTTTCTGCATTAAATTTCATCTGCCACGTGTCCGCCCATTCCACCAGCCTGTCTATGTCCTCTTGAAGTCTACCCCTATCCTCCTCACTGTTCACTATACTTCCAAGTTTTGTGTCATCTGCAAATTTTGAAATTGTGCCCTGTACACCAACATCCAAGTCATGAATATATATCAAGAAAAGCAGTGGTCCTAGAACCAACCCCTGGGGAACACCTTCCTCCAGTCCAAAAAGCAACCGTTCACCACTACTCTCTGTTTCCTGTCACTTAGCCAATTTTGTATCCATGCTGCCACTGTCCCTTTTATTCCATGGGCCTACTATGTGGCACTTTGTCGAACGCCTTTGGGAAATCCATGTACACCATGTCAACCACATTGCCCTCATCAACCCTCTCTGTTACTTCATCAAAAAACTCGATCAAGTTGGTTAAACACGATTTACCTTTAACAAATCCATACTGGCTTTCCTTAATTAATCCACACTTGTCCAAGTGACTGTTAATTTTGTCCCTGATTATTGTTTCTAAAAGCTTCCCCACTACCGAGGTTAAACTGACTGGCCTGTAGTTGCTGGGTTTGTCTTTACATCCTTTTTTGAACAAGGGTGTAACATTTGCAATTCTCCAGTCCTCTGGCACCACCCCTGTTTCTAAGGAGGATTGGAAGATTATGGCCAGTACCTCCGCAATTTCCTCCTTCACTTCCCTCAGTGTCCTAGGATGCATCCCATCTGGTCCTGGTGACTTACTACTTTAAGTACAGCCAGCCTTTCTAGTACCTCCTCTTTATCAAATTTTATCCCATCCAGTATCTTCTCTACCTCCTCCTTCACTATGTCCATGGCAGCATCTTCTTCCTTGGTGAAAACAGTTGCAAAGTACTCATTTATTACTTCAGCCATACCCTCTGCCTCCATGCGTAGGTCTACTTTTTGGTCCCTAATCAGCCCCACCCCTCCTTTTACTACCCGTTTACTATTTATATGCCTATAGAAGACTTTTAAATTCCCTTTTATGTTAGCTGCCATTCTATTCTCATATCCTCTCTTTGCCCCTCTTATTTTCTTTTTCACGTCTCCTCTGAACTTACTATATTTAGCCTGATTCTCAGATGTATTCTTGACCTGACATTTGTCATACGTGCTCTTTTTCTGCTTCATCTTCCTCTCTATCTCTTTCGTCATCCAGAGAGCTCTGACTTTAGTTGCCCTACCTTTCCCCCTAAGTCCTTGTGCTGTTGATTTCACAATCCTTCTATTTGATTGGTTAAGGAGGTACATTTTATCAGTTCGCACTTTCAGCAACTTGCCACGCAAAAATGTTTAAACCCTAAAAGGGCAAGTGCAAGGGCAATGCACTCCGACAGCAAATTATGGCCCAGTAACTGTCCATTGATCTCAAGCAAAAGTACCCTATTATCCTATTTTTAGGCAAGGAGGAATTTTGAGCCCATTACATGAAACAACACTATATTTTCAGTATATTCTTATAAAACAGAATTTTTATTATTTTATTTTTAAAAGAGAAAATATTGGGAATAATGATCATAACTGAACAAATTATTCAACCACACACCTGACAAATGATGTACACACGTGTTGCAGATCTTGAAGATATCTGTACGGTCCACTTCCTTGGCACTGTTGCACCTGATTCTGCTCCTAACTTTTCCAACACAGGAAGCACATCTCCTGCAATGGCTTCTCTCATGTCACATTTTCACATCAGGAGTCCTCAAGGGTGCATCCTTGGTGTATATGCTGCTCCTCAGCAATATCTTTCATAGGCATGGAGTCAGCTTTCATATATATGATGATGACATCTAGCCCTATCTTTCCACCACCTCCTTTAACCCGACAGCTACCACTAAGCTGCTTGTCTAACAACAAGTGGTGGATGACCCAGGACTATCGCCAACTTAATGTGAAGAAGACCAGTGCCTTGCTGTTCAACTCCTGCCAAAACTCTTTTCCTATTATTAATTGGCATCCATTCTCACCTTTGTGAAGACCTTTGGGACATTTTACTACATAAATGCAAGTTGTTAATTGCCTCCAATAACTAGCATCTCTGCAATATTTTAAAATCCCTCTGCAGATTGACTATTGTAAAGATTTCACTACATAAGGCCATCTTTAACAGTAAATTATCAAATTAATTTATACAGACAACCTATATATTGGAAGAGTCTGTATAAATGGGCCACAAATTGCGGTCGGCGGCGTATCTCCGGAGTACGCCGCCGATTTGTGAAAAGAATACCCACCTACCTGATGGCGGCCCACCTGCGAAGACGCAGCCTGTGTGGAGGCGTACCTGGGATCATGTGGGCCTGGTCCTCCAATCAGAAAACAGATTGTCATTCATTCATTTAAATTACTACAATACTCATTACGACAGCCTTTAAAATACTATCAGATTTAGCGTTTATCGTGGGAATCCCTTACTACTCATAATTCCCACTTGTAAACAAATACTGTGCACTGTGCAGAAAGATATGAATTTTTTTTTTTTAAAACCTGCAGCTTTAACGTACAGTAGTATTGCTTCTCATTAAAGCTTTTATCTCGGGTATCCCCTAACACTGTGGAAACAGGCCCTGCGCCTGTTTCCACCAGCCGTAAAATTTTAGTACATAATTGCTGGGCAGTTGTTGGGCAAATAGCCCAATTTTGCACTAGCAATTAGGTTTTCGCAGGCGGAGCGAATGGCCTGTAAACGCATATGTTGACAGACTGCAGGTTCAGGATTTAGCGAATGCACTTAAATCCCGAACTTGTGGTGGGTTTCAAAGGCGGCATGATGGCGTACTCTGAGAGTATGCTGTCATACCCACCGCAAAATTCGAGCCATTATATTGTTTGCTATATCCAAAGCAGATGTTCAATCAGTAACAATGTAATATCGTTTGAAAAAATTCTAATCAAAATTTGTGTGTAAAATTGAAATATACTGAATTTCAAATCATATTTGTTGATTAAATATATAAACCAAACTTGTTTTTCATGTACTAGTGCAGATGGGCTGCAAACAAAGTCCACTGCCATACAGCAACAGTGAACATCAGACACATTACCACACACATCTCCAAGAAATCACAACTCACCATCACTAAAAATACATAAATTCTCTCGACCAACTCTTCTCCAATTATTTCCACAGAACCCTCAGCTACTTAATTCTGAAATTTGGTTGGCTGAAAGCAAAGCAAAACCACTCAAATTATTCAGCCAGTCGTAAGGGGCCTTAGTGTGGCTTGGCCTGATCGCAATGAAAACCATCAAGTCGAATGACATGATGTAGCTTTATTACGACCTAAGTAAAGGGAAACGAAAAGCATGACAACGAATATTCCTGCTGGCAGCCTCCAGATGCAATTTTTGCACAATAAAATAACACACACGCCATCCTAGTAAACTAGCAAAAGTTAATCCACAGCTTCAAAAAAAGCTGAGACTCACAAACAAGCCTGAATATAAAGTAAATAGTAATAAATTGTTTCTACTGGTCAGTAAGATTGTAACAAATTTAAGATATTCACAAAAGAAATTAAAGGTGGGTGTTAGAGAAAAAAAAAATTACCCAGAGGATGGTTAGAATGTGGAATTCTCTGTCACAAATCATTGTTGCTACAGAGTCCATAAATTCTCTCTCTAACTGCTGACTGGCCTATCTTATTTTTCCAGCATACGCTGTTTTATTTCAGATTTCTAGTATTTTATGCAGACAGTTAGCATTTCAGACCCTGTGTACACACCTCCATATTTTTCCAGTAAAAATCAGCATGGATTTCAGCTTATGTTTTCCAAGGTTATCATTGAACCGCCATGGTTCAGATTTTCTGCACATGAGCTGTTGCATCACATGAGTGTTGCACTTGGTGGGACAGATTATTGTTGCTAGATGGAGAGGGAGATAACTGGGTGGGGGGTTTGACTGCACTCTACTCCAGAAGCTTTTACCAGTTGAACTGTTTATTTTTATCCCACTGCATGAATCACACCGTAGTGAATTATTGATTTTAGTCACGCCACAATTAGTATAATTATTCACACTAGAAGTATCATTTTTATTTGTTGCAATTAACATTTCTAATCATACTGAATTGAATTATTGATTTTAACCATATTGCACTTATCAGTTCAAACACCCGGCTTTACCTCATGACTTTAGGGGCAGTTAGAGCCAGTTGAATTTCCCTCCTGACTCTCCCTCTCCACCAGCATCAGAGTTTGATGTTTTAAGCTGCGGGTTTGAAACTCAAGTAATTAATGGTCTGCTAACATAATCACATTCTCAGAAATCACACATTTCAAAGTTGCGTGTTCCCACAATTTCTTTCATGGCTCATTAAGTTTGGAGAAAATCAGGCATTCTCCCAGCTTTCGTTAAAAAAGGAATTTCATTCTCAGTGTGTTTTGATGTGAGAAAATCCTATCCAGAAGCATTTTTAGAACTAACTTAATTTAAATAGTGCGTGGTCTTCAACAGTGCAGATTAACTCACTGCAGTTGCTGTGTAGACAAATAGCTCAGAATGCCTAGTCAGTGTAATTTCCTTGTCCTCCAAAGAAGAGCTACTTCAAAATTTTGGAAAAAGTGTCAAAAATTAGACCCTGAAAATAAATCTTGCACCCTCAACATTCATATTCCCTTTAGAAATGTCTGTATCTATCATTACTGGCCAGTTGTGTTTAAATTTTAAAAGAATAGGCATCAATTTTCTAACTACCTTTACATTTTTGTCTCCTCTTTCCCCAGCCCTCATACCCCATTTCTGGCCAATTGAGAAGTTCTTTAAGCTGTACTTACACCTGGAACTCTGGTGATACGTTTAAATCATTTGGCAAACTCAGAACTGTGAGGTTCATGTAAAGTTCTAACTCTCTGACTTGACAGTGCACCAGGAGAATGGTACATGCCTTCTTCATTGATGACCTTTACCCAGCAAATAATTGACTTCAAACCCACTTTTCACTGAAGTTCATTAAGTCATTTTTGACAGCTAGAAATGGTCAGACCACTGCTAAACACAGACAAAGGGCTGGATTTTGAATGACCCATGGAGTCGGGTTTGGAGGCGTGTGGGGGGTTAAATTTGCGGGGTCGGGGTTTCCGACCCTATCCCGACTCCATCCCGCCTCCACACAATTTTGACATAATCAGTTGCGGGGTTCCCGATTCCGTCCCGCCTCCAAGAGGCGGGAGAGGCCATTAAAGCCCTTAACAAGCTCTAAATTGGCTCTGTAATGCCATTTTGAAACGCTGTAGCTAGTTTAACCCTCTTCTGATGTGAAGCACGCCTGGTGTGAAACACTCCAGTGAAACCTGGCGGGAGCACAAGTGGATAGCTGACTATCGGCTGCAAGTCCACTATTGCAACGGAGATGTGATGAAGGTGGTAGTAGTTGTATTAGGTCTGAACATTGCCTTTGATGCTGCTGCATTGAATGTCTTCAGAGACTGCCTGGGAGGACTTACTTGGCAAAAAAATTCTCATTCTCTCTCTCTCTCTCTCTCTGCATCCAGGTCCACTCATATCAAAAGCCAGGCAAGTCCTCTCTCACCAACAGTCCTGAGACTAGGCAGTCAGTAATGATGACATCATCAGAGGCGGCTTTCAGACTGAAAACACTAATTAGTTCATGGGTTCCCACATGCTCCAACTCAATTGCCCAATTAAGTGAAAATTGCATCAGGCACCCACATTAATCTGGAGTCGGGGGGGAAACACGAAATGCGGATTACACGACCCCAACCCGACCCCAAGACAAAATCCAGCCCAATTAGTCTGTCATTGTTTCTCTACAAATTTCACAACCTTTAACACGCATTTAGTCCTTTGGTATAATTAGCAAGGGCAGGAGTTATGGGCCCGTGCTAGTTTAAATAAACTAGATGGGGATGCCAGAGAGATATTCGGAAAATGTAGCAACTCCACCCAGCTTACTCCAGGCTGCTTTGGATGGTTTACATTAATTGGTAAGAGCACCGTCAAAGTCTAAATCAGTGCTGTCCAAGATGTTGGCCACGGGCAAAATGCAACCCACAAAACCCCTGCCTGTTTTCTTCATCATTCTTCTTGTGCTCAAAGTCAACTTCAGCACCTTCAAGTTGTTTAAAGTTTGCGAGCTTTTGGTAGATTTGATCAATGGTGGAGTTGCCTGTTATCAGTTCTCCAGGCTCAGCAATTTTAAAGAGCTGCAATATTCTGTCCCACTCTCTGTGCTGCTTTACTATTTGTCTCACATACTATGTATCATCATCCAGAGCACACAATTCAATTGTCTCAAAATGACCATCAATCATCTGTGCAGTAGCCTGAAGGTCCTTAATATCTGCAGTAAAAGGAGTTTTGATGATGGCCGGTTCTGCCCAAAGAGCTCCGATTTCAACCAAGGTCAGTGAAATGCAAGCTGAGGATCTACAGTGGGGAGAGTTGCAAATCTTGTGGCACAAACTGAACTTGAAGCGCTTGAGAATCTCGGGTTTCCTTTTTTTAAATTTTTTGCATTAACCAATGTGTTATTCCCTTCTAAAGTGAATTTACACGTTTGGTTTTAAAGCAGCAAAAGATGACACAGAAGGACCCAATCGGGAAGAGCAACACAAGTAGGGAAAAGGAGGGAGGAGGGTGCGAGGGAAAGAAGGATGATGGCCTCATGTGGGCTTGCCTTTTTGTATAGGGAGCGTGTATTTTTGTATGGGAGTTTGCATTATTAAGTAATCATATGCAACCACTCACTGGTTTTGAAATGTGTTTCTGACCTAAGCTTCAAAAGGATGGACATCCCTAGCCTAAATAATATACTGAGATCTTCTTGCAATACAATCATACTTGCACTACTTATTAGATTATTATAAAATAGTGGTTAAATATGACATTTTACTATTAAGATTTTAAAACATTGATTAATGATATAAGGATTCTCCATTGAATCAGTATCTCCACGCGATGAGTAGCCGCAAACTCACTGCTGATTGGATCTTGCTGCACATTGCACTGAGATAAAAGAAACACTGTGCATGGCAGGAGTGACCAGCACAAAATCCTAGTGAACACAAAGGGGGCGATTTTGCCAGCCCTGGGGAGGCGGGTATGGAGGCGGGACTGCTGGGAAAATGGCAAAATTCCCAACCTGCCCCCAACCCGCCTCCATACCATCTTGCCAGGAGGCGGGTAGCCGTCCCGCGCTGGGTCCCATCTCCTTGGAGGCGGGAAGCGATTAAAGCCTATTAACTGCCTGTTAACAGGTAGTTAACAGGCAGAAAATAGGATTATCCCCTTTTTGCCCTCACAAGTGCAGGCTTCCCGAAGGCTCCGAAACCTGCCAGCTCAGCTCAGCGAGTACTGGGTCTGCGGGGGTCGGGGGGGGGGGGGGGTGCAAAAGTGTGGTGTGAAGGTAAGTGATGGGTGAAAGAGTGTAGAGGTGAGTATCTGAGGTAAGTGCAAAGTGTTAGTAAAAGTGTACTTACCTTTGTTTCTCCCTTCAGGCTTCAGTCAATGTGTATGCGGAGAGCCTTGGACCTCTGTGTTGCAGATGAGAGATGGCTGTTGCATTCTCAGATGCAACAACCATCTCATTTCTGTAAAAGAAAGAAATTTGATGAGGTCTTGAATTCAAGACCTCATCAAACTGCGGAGAATGTCACTGTTTGACAGCTTCACAGAGCTGTCAAACGATGACAATTCATCTGACAAAAATTTTTGACAGATGAGACGTCATACGTTGACGTTCTCTGCAACCGGCTTTCCCTTAATTGGCCTGCTAAGCCCGCTGGGCGGGCTTAACAAGGTTAATCAAGGGAAAATAGCGTGGGTTGGCCACAAATCGATGGAGGCGGGACATTGACCCGCCAAGCAGCAGTCCCGCCTCCAACGCGCCCCCATTAACAAAATCGTCCCCAATGTCTCACCTTCATACTGAGGACACCCCCCATCATGTCCTACCATATCCAGTCAAGAATGGTGGTGGACAATTAGGAAACTAATGGGAGGAGGAGGGTCCAAAAACATCCCTATTTTCAACTATGGCAGAGCCAACATGTGAGTGCAAGAGACAATGCTGAAGAGTTTTTAACCAAAAACATTGAGTGGACAATCCTATTGGTCTCTTCCCAAGGTTTCCTCCATCATAGATGTCAGTGTTTAGCCAATTAAATTTACTCTACATGACATTAAGAACCACCTGAGTGCACTGAACACTGCAAAGGTTGTGGGTCCTGACAGCATTCCAGCTGCAGAGCTGAAGACCTGTACACCAGAACTATCTGCTGCCCCCACCCCCCAGACAAGCTACTCTAGTGCAGTTATGATACTGGCATTTACCTGACAATATGGAAGATTGTCCAGGTATATCTGATCCAGAAAAAAAAAGGATAAATTAACCTGGCTAATTCCTGCCCTATCAGCCACCTCCCAATCATCTGTAAAGTGATGGAAGAAGTCATCCTGATCACTTAGCACCCACTCACCAATAATCTGCTCGCCAGCAACTAGTTCAGGCTCTGCCAGAATTGTATGTCTCGACCCAGCTCAAAAAGGTTGGACATCCCTGGCCTAAACAATATGCTGAGATCTTCCTGCAATTTGAGTGTACTTGCACTGCTTAATATATTTTTATGACATGATGGTTAAAACATGCATACTAAGAAAATTACACTCTCTCCTTCATCTTTTAAAACATGTCACTTCCCATGTGTGCACTGTATTAGAATTTACCTATAACCTGGTGTTGTGCGACTTCTCATTTTTATTAGAATTTAGATTGAGATATAATCTGTGAACATGATAGTGACTGCCACCTAAATTTGAAAGTAAAGTGTAATCTAGGTAGATCTGAATTGGAAATCTTGACAGTTTCGCAGCTCAAATTTTTCCAAAATCGACACTGATTTTCTTCCCAGTAGAGTGCAATGAATGGATCTGGGTTAACCTTCCCCAACCAGAACAATAACTGTACAAATAGTTCAGCGGTAAGTCCAAGAGTATGTGTTTTAAAGGTGAAGTACAGGGTGTAATCGGTGCTTGCTTGAAAAATTAACCCATAAAGAAAAAGACTTGCATCTATACGGTGGCTATCACATCTCAAAGTGCTTCACGTACAATCAATTACTTTGAAATGCCATGACAGTTGTTAATATCCACAGTATACATTTCCAGACATAGTGCAGAATTTCATGATTAATTGGCCCTGTCTAACACTGTACAGCTTAATCAATTAATGCATTATTTATTGATCTTTCTCTCGTGTCTCCTGCTGTCTTCTACTCCAGTTCAATTTCAACAGGAACAACATGGAAAGATTTTGAAGGGTCAGCCCGACCCTGACTTGTCCATCATTGGAAATTGTTTCATGGGATAGTGAGAATATACTCACCAATGATTATTTGAATATTCAAATAATTGTTGGCCACATGTAAATGGAAATCTAGTATTAATGCAGCAAACATTCATATTGCAGGTAGTTAGTATTCTTTCCACTGTACTATCTAGCCTTTAGTTTAATCACTTTGAATCTTTAAGATTTCACAGTTTCCAAAGAATTATACCATACATTTCATGTGAGTAATCATCCAATACTGTCTGTCTGTTCCAATAAAATATAAGGTAACAGTCTTTAAATTGTCAAATAGCATCATTTTGCTTTATTATTTGCAGAGGTATCTAATTTTTAAACTAAATTGTACTTTCTTTAAGCAGCTTGTGTTTTTAAGAGACTTATGGTAAGCAAATACAAGGGAGACATCCAAAGGATGCTCCCATGGAAAGTATGGTGAATATCCAAACATGCTTGAGATGGAGAGCCTCACCCATCAGGAGTGCACATCAGGAGATCAAATGGATGTTATTAACTCTAATGGATGGAAAATTGTGCCTGTGATTTCTTGATTATATATTTTTGGTGGATGATACCCACTGGCAATGAGTATTTGTAAAATGGGGCATTTAAAACTCACTTACTGTAGAATCCTTTCCCTCACCACATGGAGAAAACATCTTTATATATGATTACTGCAAGTTCTGGAAAAGAAACTCCAGTAAATAAATTACAGAAATCATGTTAATTTAGTTAAGATTTAAAGGAAAGGGCACTGATTATTTTTACAATATGTTTTAAGCAAGTTTACAACGGCTTCTTACTTTTTGTTTACTGAATTGTCCAATACACCAGAGAGACTGCACGTATTGTTTGACAAGAACTACAGGCAGTGCTAAAAGATAGCAGGGGTTTTATGGCACACTTTGTGTTTCTTGCTATAAGCTCCTGCTGTCTGGCAGATGGAGAATTTGGTACACCTGTTAACATATGAAACAAGTCATGTTAATAGGGATTGCTTTAGGGTGCAATTCTTTACAGGAGAATTTCTTAAATTGTCTCCTTATTGCATATCTATCCTGGTTTATATTATCAAAATTTTTCCATAAGTTATATTTATATCCCAACTTATGTCTTAGTAAAATGAAGAATGACGATCTGATCTGTTTCACTGCATATGAAGTGCAACACAATGGGGTCATCTGAAATCAGGGGTCAGAGGCAAACAAGGCTTTCAATCATTTAATACTGAACCTTGCATTGCCAGGGAATGGAGACTCATGCAGCTTAGCTGTAGGTATGCCTGTAGTGTAGAATGAGTGTGAATACCCCAGGTCCTGATAACTCATTGGATAAATGCCCTTTGTGGTGAGATAGAGACATTAGGAAGTAGAGTTTATTTCCTAAAATATAAACAGAAAATGCTGGAAATACTCAGCTGGTCAAGCAGCAGCGGTGGAGTGAGAAACAGAGTTAACGGGCTGGATTTTACTAACCTCGGCGGGTCCGTGGTGGGCGACATCAGTGGCGGGTCCCGACCCCGCTGCTGTCTCCATCTGAAATTAATTTACCGTGATTGGACTTGTTAAGCCCGCCCAGCGCGTTTCCCGGCCAATTAGAGGAAGCGGGTCTGGTGACGTCATTTGATGACGCTTCCTTAGCCGGTTAAAGGGACCATGGCCAACTTTCTTTGACATTAGTGCTGTCAGTGTTCTACAGCATTAAGGTGCTGCAAACACTGACAATCACTGCACAGAGGTGCAGGGCTGCACCCAGGTTCTCCCATGACTCCCTCCATATGCTTATGGAGGGAGTCACAGCATGCAGGGAGGTCCTCGT
Source organism: Squalus acanthias (assembly GCA_030390025.1). Lineage (NCBI taxonomy): Eukaryota > Metazoa > Chordata > Chondrichthyes > Squaliformes > Squalidae > Squalus > Squalus acanthias. Next base: position 43,257,274 of record CM059432.1, read on the forward strand.
CCCTTCCCATGGGCGGACGACTCCTCCCCAGGAGATCAACACAGCCTGGTTGCACATTGCACAGGAGGGCACAAGCAGGGATGTGGGCAGGAGGTCCTGGGTGCAGTGACACAAACCTTTCAATGATCTCAGTAGATCACAAAATGTTAGTACAAAGCCACACTCAACCTCATCCTGCTGTGCCTCTCATCACATCCCCATCACTCTGCCTTCTGTACCCTACTCCTGCACATTCTAGACACAAAAGGCATCAAGGCGTATCGGGAGAGAGCGGGAATATGGTATTGAGATAGAGGATCAGCCATGATCATATTGAATGGCGGAGCAGGCTCGAAGGGCTGAATGGCCTACTCCTGCTCCTATCCTTACTCACACCAACTTACCTTGCACCTCCACCCATCCTGCTCTATCTACATTATCACATCCCTATCTCACTAGCCACCCCTTATACTCACCCTCATCCGAGTGTAATCATACCAACTAACAACACACAAGGGTAGGCACTTGGGTGTTTTATGCAATGTTCATGCAAAGTTTCTGTTAATGTGGTGTCAAACATTGAAACCTTTATTTTCAACACTTTGCATTCTTGGACAGATTTGTGTGCACCTTTGGAAGTGGCTTAGTGAGTTGCAGTAAATGGTGAGACAAAATGGTAGCTCCACAATGGTCATGAGTGTGAAAGGAATGGCTTGGGCATTGTAGGGATGCTTTATGGTGTTGGTGTGGGGTGATGCCAACCTGACGCATCATGTGGCAGCCAGGGTGTACAGTGTCAAGTGAAGTAAATCTGGCCACTGTGAGGCCATCCCTGGCCTCCCAGGCAGCAATGTGATTGGGTGCTGATGCCCTGTGTCCTGTGCAGCTTCAGGTGATTGTGGAGAAGGTTGGTGTTGTTGTTGGTGCTACTGGTGTGCCTGGTGCTGCTTGTGTGCCTGGTGCTACTTGTGTGCCTGGTGATGCTGGTGTGTCTGGTGATGCTGGTTTTGGAACTGATCGTGGTGGGATTCTGAGGACTAAGGTGAGAGAGTTTCAAGGGCACCCATGCTGATGGAATAGATGGCAGGTGAAGTCGAGATGACAGAAGTGATCTGTCAATGGTGAGAGAGGTAATGAGGTCAGACTGGATGGAGACTTGTGTAAAGACTTGCAGCATTCTGAATCCATAGTGGAAATGCAGCTTAGAGAAGCTAGTGGTTAAGGGAACATTTCTCAATCAGCTGGGAGCTTTGACTTGACATTTGAAGCTGTCAACTCATCAGCTGATTCACTGACCTCCTGCCTCAGCTTCACAGACAAAGTCTAGGCACAGCAGGAAACCGGTGGGCGACCTGTCAAATCCAAAAAGCTGTGAAAAAACCACTGATAAGTGGCTGTAAACAAGCCACTAATGATTTTAATTGCCCCCCCGCCACTGCGTGTCGGGTTTGCTCAGCGCTGACAGACCTGACATTTGGTAAAGGCGCGTGGCAGCAGGTTCACAGCGGGTTCCCGACCCGCTGGGGAAAAGAAACACTTTCCCACCCGACCCACCACTGATCGCGCCCGCTGACCCCCACAAAATCCAGCCCAACGTTTCAGATAGAAGACCCTTCATCAGAATTATTTCCTAATTTGTATTGAGTTAAGTGATCTCAGTAAAGTAGACAACAATTGGCTTTAACATTTCCAGACTAGGGAGGGAGGAAGCTGGGTAGAGTTCCACTCCTGATAGTTATCCAGCAACTCCTGCAGGAAGTGCACATGTTTGGATATTGGGTGAAAGACAGCATCAGATAAGCCTCATGGTTGAGTGCTCCATCAGCATTCACTGTCCAGACTGTCATGGGGTTCGTAACAATTGGATAATATCATCAGAATATCTAACAAGAGTATCACTCTGGAGCTTCATCTATGAAATCCAATATTAGAGAAAACAAGCTAACTCCAGATTAGACACAGATTGTCACTAAAAATGCAACAGAGACCAACGTCTATTGAACAGTTTGTGTATCTCACATTGACAGGCGTGAACTAAAATACCATTACAAAATAATTCAGTGTAGCAGTTAAAATATTTAAAATAAAATGAATTCATGAGTTCTTTGATGAGGTAACAGAAAGGGTTGATGAGGGCAATGCAGTTGATGTAGTGTACATGGACTTCCAAAAGGCGTTTGATAAAGTGCCACATAATAGGCTTGCCCGCAAAGTTGAAGCCCATGGAATAAAAGGGACAGTGGCAGCATGGATATGAAATTGGCTAAGTGACAGGAAACAGAGAGTAGTGCTGAATGGTTGTTTTTCGGACTGGAGGGAGGTATACAGTGGTGTTCCCCAGGGGTCGGCACTAGGACCACTGCTTTTCTTGATATATATTAATGACTTGGACTTGGAAGTACAGGGCATAATTTCTGCTGTGCCTAACAAGGGTGTGCTGGCCACAGTTCCCAGCCTCTGAATGGCCCCATACACACTCCCAATGCTGGCAGTGGCAGCTGATTTGGGAGATGGGTTGGGTGAGGGCGGGAAGGGCAGGTGGAAGACATCTTATTTGGGTTGCTGCATACACGAAGCAGAAACCGGGTGGATCTGGGTTCCACCACAAATTCCTAGCACCCCACAGATAATTTGTTCAAGCTCCACCTCTTTTATCCAAGGAGTTTCAGGATTAATGTTCCATAAATTGTACTGGAGAAATGAAAAATGTAACTACATAGTATTGCATAGAATTTACATCACAGAAGCAGGCCTATTCATGTGTTTATGCTTCATACGAGCATCTTCCCAATATAATTATTTGAGTTCACCTCAACTACATGAAGGGCTGAATTAGAAATCCATATATTGAAGGCACAAATTGGCAGTGCATTTCTAGATATGGCCTGCGACATTTTCCCCTGTTCAGTTGGTAATCTCCCCTTCCCACAGGAGTTCATGTTGATAGTCGGTACTCAGCCAGGTCATACTGGCACTCTTTTCTCATGATGCGGAGATGCCGGTGTTGGACTGGGGTGGACAAAATTGAGAGGTCGCACAACACCAGGTTATAGTCCAACAGTTTTATTTGAAATCACAAGCTTTCGGAGCTATCGATTGCTCCTTCCTCAGGTGAAGTAAATTAGATACAGAATCGCCAAAGCATATATAGATAGAAAACAAAGCATGTGTACTTTACAATTGCAATCGGGATCTTGGGTTTATGTCACGATACATGACGTGATCCGGACTCGAGTCGTCGTTAGCTTGTTCACAGATGTGATTCCCAGTAAAAAAGTAAAAATTTTCCCAGTAAAAAAGTAAAAAAAATTTTAAGCTTTTCGTTTTACATACAGACGGCAGCTTTTGACACGTTAGAACCCCTGCGACTACACCTCATTGTCTCAGTTGTATCTTGCTATGTCTTTGATGTGGTACCTTCCTGGCTGACTTAATTAACTTTATCACACCTCGGCAGATAGTCAGGATGATTTAATTTAGTGGTCTGCAATTGTAAAGTACACATGCTTTGTTTTCTATCTATATATGCTTTGGCGATTCTGTATCTAATTTACTTCACCTGAGGAAGGAGCAATCGATAGCTCCGAAAGCTTGTGATTTCAAATAAAACTGTTGGACTATAACCTGGTGTTGTGCGACCTCTCAACTCTTTTCTCACCCAGTTCATGCTGACACTCTGCCTGCCCACTCTTTTTCAGCTAATGCTGGCACTCTCCTTCCTCCCCCACCCAAAGCAATGCTCCCAGCTTCTGCTCTCTTCTACCTGACCACATCACACCCCCTCCCATTGCCCCCACCCCGGCCCCACTCCATGCATGTAAGATCATTGCAAAATAATGGCTGCTCTTATACAATAGTTTATGGCAGCCTAAGGAAGGATGTAAGGAGCATATTTGCTTGCAATCAGGGACTATGATTTAATCACAGAATTACCTGTGGCCAAAATTTGGCTGGAATACTTCAGATATGCAAAAAGAAAAAAAGAAAGACTTGCATTTATATAGTGCCTTTCACGACCAGTGGACATCTCAAAGCGCTTTACAATCAATGAAGTACTTTTAGAAGTGTAGTCACTGTTTAATGTAGGAAACGCAGCCAATTTGCGCACAGCAAGCTCCCACAAACAGCAATGCAGTAATGACCAGATAATCTGTTTTTATTATGTTGATTTGAGGGATAAATATTTGCCAAGACACCGGGGATAACTCCCCTGCTCTTCTTCGAAATAGTGCCATGGGATCTTTTACGTCCACCCGAAAGAGCAGACAGGGCCTAGGTTTAACATCTCATCCGAAAGACGGCACCTCCAACAGTGCAGCATTCCCTCAGTACTGTACCAGAGTGTCAGCCTAGCTTTATGCGCTCAAGTCTCTGGAGTGGGACTCAAATCCACAACCTTCTGACTCAGAGGCAAGAGTACTACCCACTGAGCCATAGCTGACACTCAATTGTAACTTCCATGACCCATGACCATGCAGGGGTCATGGAAGTTGCAATTTATTCACCCACGCCATTTAATATTTTAAGAGGTACTAACAGAGATACAAAGGGAGTTATAGACCAGTATCCGAGGGAAGAGGAGATCAGGGTGATGCAACTTGGGGCTGGCCTTATTGGTCCAATGCAAACAGCTGAAGTTGCTGGCCAATTTGCACAACATCTGGTACTACCCACACCTGAAAGAACTCGGGGAGCTTGGATGATTTCAGATGGAGGGCTTGCTGGGTCAGCACCAAGCACTGCGGAGACAGGTGAGGCAGCGGCAAATGGTGCATCATATAGATTGTTTCATTGTCGAGGGAGGCCTTAAGAGTACAAATTGAAGCAGGTTGGAGGAGACACTTGGGCAATAATGCTCAAGGGCTCAGGGAAAGGCCTCTTACCTCACAGGCTGCATTTACAAAGGCACCACCATGTCCTGAGAGAGTCTGTTCAGTGTCACAGGGTGTTCAGGCTGAGATAGCTTCATGTGCTCCAGAGAGAGACATGGGAGGCCAGCTGGAACCAGAGCGAGCCATTCATTCAGTGCATCTATCTTATCTAGGTGGCAAATGGACACATGGAGGCAGCCGATGGAGGAAACCAGCTACCATCCTAAGACAAACTAGGGGAGTGCACTGTCATCCACCCCCATACATGGAACTTTGGTTGGCACTAGAGGTCAGATATATCAGACAGAGGGGTTGCATGTCCCTTGGACAGATTTCCCTGAATCTCATGGATTCCTGGAACCTGGTGGATTGGCACTCATCTAATGAGCAGTGTACGGTCTTCATAAGCAAGCAATGAGAGATCTGCCCTAGGGGGAGGGGGGGAGGGAGTTGGAAATCTATCTCATGTTTCAGGATTCTTTTAACCATATTGCTACAGAAAGCATTCAGAAAAAAAGAGATACTTTTAAGTATTGCGTTTTTAAAGTAAAGGGTACTCACCCAAATCAAAACAGGCACTGAGATGATAGGTGGTTAAAATGCTAATGATCTAAGCTTGGAGTTTGTTTCCCCATTGATTGTTAGCTTGTCTCAGCAAATGATAGCACTTCATACCCAAAGTGTTGGGAAGTCTCTTGTCCTTTCTGGCTGTGGAATACAAGGTAATTCAAAATCAGCGTCAGAGATACAAGCAATTAGTTATGGTTTTAAACAGAGGCAGTAAGGACAAGTTGTTTGCAGCTTCATGAGGAGAATGTAGAAGGGTAGTTAGAAGTTAATTTGCTCAAGTCAAGTACTAACATGAAGAAATGTAACTTATTCATCATTTTGGTATTATTATGCAAAGACAAGTTGTACTGATTGGATTACGTTATGTCCAAGTATAACTGCCGATCTATCTTTGAAAAGATTAAAGAAGCACATCAACAACAACAACAACTGTTGTAAAGAAGCACACATGCGAAAACCATGAATATCCAGTTCAGATCACTAAGAGATAGTATTGTTACACTCCTGGATTACGGTATTATATAGTTAATATTAGGTCATATGGGCACACTTCTTATGGGCATGACAATATTTAAGGCAAGGCCCTAAACTTATAAGCTTGCTATAAATGCTCATTGTTGTTGTATTCTAAGAATCTGGAAGTACAAAATTATATTGGGCTCACAAGTCTTGAGTTATATTTATTTAATTCTAACATCCGATGTTAGAAATGACACAAAAATGATTGGGCAGATGCATGGCAGATGCAGTATAATGTGGATAAATGCGAGGTTATCCACTTTGGTGGCAAAAACAGGAAGACAGATTATTATCTGAACGGCAATAGTTTGGGAAAAGGGGAAGTGCAACGAGACCTGGGTGTCCTTGTGCACCAGTCGCTGAAGGTAAGCATGCAGGTGCAGCAGGCGGTTAAGAAGGCAAATGGTATGTTGGCCTTCATAGCGAGAGGATTCGAGTACAGGAGCAAGGATGTCTTGCTGCAGTTGTACAGGGCCTTGGTGAGACCACACCTTGAGTATTGTGTGCAGTTTTGGTCGCCTTATCTGAGGAAGGATGTTCTTGCCATGGAGGGAATGCAGTGAAGATTCACCAGACTGATACCTGAGATGGCAGGAATGACGTATGAAGAGAGATTGGGTTGATTAGGCTTATATTCACTAGAGTTTAGAAGAATGAGAGTGGTGAACCTGTGGAATTCTCTACAAAGGCAGTTGAGGCCAATTCATTAAATATATTCAAGAAGGAGTTAGATATATTTCTTAAGGCTAAGGGGATCAAGGGATATGGGGAGAAAGCAGGGACAGGGTACTGAATTTGGATGATCAGCCATGATCGCATTGAATGGCGGAGCAGGCTCGAGGGGCTGAATGGCTGACTGCTGCTCCTATCTTCTATGTTTCTATGACTTCTCTGCCCAGACTTCCCTTGTCCTGGGTTTTCCTGCCCCAGACTTCTCTCCCTCTCCCATAACAGTAATCCCCTCCAGAACTCCCTGACGACTTACCTTAGGGCCTCCGAGGACACCGTCTCTGGTTTGGCCAGAAGTCTGATGCCCGATCATGCTTACTTATTTTAAGCTGAATAAAATCTTTTTAATAATGCTTGAGTGCCGCAAATTCTAAAGTATTATGAATTTTCAAGTAAAATTCAAATTGATTTATTTTAGGAGATTTTTTGTGTACACTGGGGCAAGGAATGTCAGCACTGAAGAATGCATATTTTACTTGTTGCACCCAGTGTAGGCATCAAACAGTCTTGATAATTATACAGTGTCAGGTATAACATGCAGAGTAAAGCTCTTTCCAATCTATCGTAACAATATGTTCTAATCCAATCTTAGTAGAGCACTCCTTAATGTACTAGTGTGATATTTGTGTTTCTCACACCAGACACTTTGTAGCTCATCTGAATGAGAGTGCATTAGAAAGTGAATGTGGATTCCAAGACCCATACTACGGGGAGTCAATGGTGTACCTGAGGTGGGATTCCCACAATAGTGACTGGGGGGTGAGGGGTGGGGAGAGGGAAGGGGGAATGGTGTGGGAACTGATAATACTGGCTGTGGGAATTTTCCATGGGAGCAGAAACCGACAGAACTTCTGTCCACCTCTGGAAACCTGTCATTATAAAAGGAGTGCAATTTCTGACTCTGGTAAGGCTGGCATTTATTGATCATCCCTAGTTGCCTTGAGAAAGTGGTGGTTGGACAAATGAGTAACTTGCCAGGACACTTCAGAGGGTAAGGAGTTTTTATTTTCAAATTTTCATTTAAAACTGATTTCAAACTTTCAAACTGCCATCTTGGGATTTGAACTCATGTTCTCTGGAATATTAGTCTAGACCTCTGAAATACTAGTCCAGCAATATAACCAGTACACTACTGTATCCCTGAGAAGCTTCAGACTCAATTCTTTAAACTTCCTGGACTGGAGGGCTGATTGGTGAAAAAAGATTGCTTTCTTATTGGTCTAAATCTGCTAATCAGCTAACAGTCTTTTCTAGTCCTCCAGGTGGGAAGTTTAAAGTGTTGCAGCTGATCAGTTTCTCTGTTCCCTGTTTTTTCTCCTGTTCAATGTAGAAAGCCAAATTTCAACTTGGAATAGTCTTAGCTCCCAGTGAAACTAACCATAGTTGAAATGGGGTTTGTACACTGAATATGAAGACTGGGCTAGATAAAAAGTGTCCATGGACCTCATTTGGTCTGTGGTTTAAATGTTAAACACATACATCCTATAGAGCCATTAATTTCCATGGGGGTTCTCGCAATCAACCATTATGGCCGCGATTTCACCTACCGAGACGAGTCTGGTGCGGCCGGGGCCGGCGGTGGGGTGCGACCCCACTGCTGGCTCTAGCCCACTCTGTGAAATGATCTTATGATGATTGGGCTTGTTAAGCCCGCCCAGCGCGTTTCCCAGCCAATTGAAGGAAGCGGATCTGATGATGTCACTTGATGACGCGTCATCAGCCGGTTTCTTTAAAGGGACCATGCGCAAATTGATTTTGACAGTTCTGCTGTCAGTGTTCTACAGCTTTGAGGTGCTGCAAACACTGACAATGACTGCACAGAGGTCCAGAGCTGCACCCAGACTCTCCCATGACTCCCTCCATATGCTTATGAAGGGAGTCACAGCACACAGGGAGGTTCTCTTCCCTTCCCATGGGAGGAAGAGACCTCCCCAGGAGATCAACACAGCCTGGTTGCACATTGCACAGGAGGGCACAAGCAGGGATGTCATCAGGAGGACCAGGCTGCAGTGGCGCAAACCTTTCAATGATCTCAGTAGATCACGAAACGTTACTGCCAAGCCACACTCAACCTCATTCTGCTGTGCCACATATTACATCCCTATCACTCTGCCTTCCCTACCCTACTCCTGCATATCCTTACTCACACCAACTTACCTTGCACCTCCACCCATCCCTCTCTATCTACATTATCACTTCTCCATCTCACTAGCCACCCCTCACACTCACCTTCATCCTAGTCTAATCATACCAACTAACAACACACAAGGGTGGGCACTTGGGTGTTTTATGCAATGTCCATGTGAAGTTTCTGTTAATGTGCTGTCAAATATTGAAATCTTTATTTTCAACACTTTGCGTTCTTGGACAGGTTTGTGTGCACCTTTGGAAGTGGCTTAGTGAGTTGCAGTGAATGGTGAGACATAATGGTACCCCCTGCAATGGCGATGAGTGTGAAAGGAATGGCTTGGGCATTGTAGGGATGCTTTATGGTGTTGGTGTTGGTGTGGTGTGGGGTGGTGTCAACCTGGCGCATCATGTGGCAGCCAGGGTGTACAGCATCAAGTGAAGTAAATCTGACGATGGTGAGGCCATCCCTGGCGTCCCGGGCAGTAATGTGATCGAGTGCTGATGCCCTGTGTCCTGTGCAGCACCAGCTGATTGAGGAGAAGGTGGGTGTTGTTGTTGGTGCTGCTGGTGTGCCTGGTGCTGCTGGTGTTGGGGCTGATCGTGGTGGGATTCTGAGTACCAAGGTGAGATTTCTCCAAGGGCACCAATGCTGATAGAATAGATGGCAGGTGAGGTTGAGATGACAGAAGCGACCTGTCAATGGTGAGAGAGGTTGTTCCAATGAGGTGACACTGGATAGAGAGTTTGCTCCAAACACTTGCTAGCTGCATAAAGCTTAATCTGTCTTCCAAATGCAGTAAGCAACAGCTTCTAACCTTGGAAAGTGAAGACCTATGAAATGGGAGCTTTTGTAGACTATTTGCAGCTGTCAAGTAAAGAAATCATCACATGCTGACACAACACCCGACCTCCTTACCTGACGTGATCCCCGAGCAGCGGGGAAGCCATTGGCGAACTCTAAAAATCTGTTCTGGTGTGCAGGATGTCAGTTCCAAATGACGCCGATGTAAAATATTTATCCAGGGCTATTAGTGATTCAGCATGGTCAGACATTGATTTAAAGGCCACAGTAAGTAAATTGATTCTGTATTTTAAAGTCATTTCGTAACCATTTCTCTTCATTTTCTTTTTCTCTTGACACTTTGGTTCACATAGCTTTTGTGCCAATTATTCCATTTTTATTTGCTCCTGCAACATCAATGGATTTCATAATGGGAATCTCCCTATCTTATGTGTGTACAAGAAGAAGAGGAGCAATGAGGGAATACCAGGCAATTCAAGAAGGATGAGAGATGATCTGTGCCCCATCCCTCCCCACCAGTACCTGCATCTGTAGGCAGTGGGGAACATGTCTTGCTTAAGAGCATGGTTAGTGCAGACCAAGGCTCCCATTTCCAAAGGGAGCTGGAACATCTCACCTAATGGCACCACTAAAATAGGTGAATGTGCAGGATAGGTGAGTCACTATACTTTCTGGAGGGTGAGCCAGCCAAAGCTAGAAATGATGTTTAAGGATCACTACACGAATGAAGCAAATGGGGATTGACAGGTATGCAGGTAGCAGAAATCTGCGTTGACTGCTATTTATTTGTCAGTTTTTTCTTTCACTATACTGGCCTGCAGGTAAAATTTAAAATGAGGAACCCAGTTCCCTAACAAAAGACAGAAGTGGAGAGGGCTTCAACGTGACACTAAATTTTAGAGTTGGACCTAAAATATTGGTTAATTTTTAAAAAAAATGATCTCTGTTTATTTTAAGTTCTGCTTGATTTCCTTTGGCAATGCTGCCTATGGTAGTGAAAAAGAAATAATCTACATTCAGACAGTGTTTGGCCTGTAGCCAATTTGACTTTGAGATTTAAGGGATGAAATTAGGTGCCTTTGCGCCTCCCATTAGTGCCCCCCGGGGTCGCTAACAGGGGTGCAAATGGCTTTGCGAACTGGACGCGGTGTTGACATCGACTCCCGCCATATTCGCCGGGAGTTTTGCGGCCGCACTACAACGTTGCACCCCAATCTCTTTCGCCAGGAGATCGTGACGCCATCACCATGCGCATCGCCCCGGTAGCGCCCAGGACCCGAAATTGACTTCTGTCCCCTGCAGCTGCGCCGGTCGAAAACACCGACAGCTGCAAGAGGCATGCATTGTGCGGCCAGCCGCTTTGGGGGCGATGATTAAAGGCGAGGTGGCCGAGGTAAGTAAAAAAAAACTTTCCTTTCTTGTTCCAGTTTTTTTCGCGGGTTCCTGCCCGCGATCGATCAGCTCGTGGATCGCAGCTGCCTTGGTGGTCCAGGTAGGTACTCTTTATATTGCAGAGCCTGCAGCGATGGCCCTTCCCTTTAAGGGAGGGAAGGAGCCTTTGAATGCAGCAGTGCTGCACAGCCCAGTGTCCGCCCTGCCTGCTGCCGATTGCGCTCCAAGAAGGAAGTGGAGCGCTTGATTTAACACTTCACTTCCTTTTTGGAGCGCAAACAGGCAAATTTTTCAAAAGTTTGAAATCGTTAGCGCTAACTTTTCAAACTTTTAAAAATTAGCACCCCAAATGTGGCGATAGTGAATTTCTCCCCCTTAGTGTTTAACAGACACATTTTTCAGTTCCATAGTTGACAAACCACTAGCACTGTGAATGCATGGTCCTTTAAATGCTCGCTTTTATCAGGACTTGTAAAACCATCCCACCAAACCTTGTGATATATCTTTTTTGTGCGTACGCAATGTAGTTCACGACAGAAGAGATATATCGCAAGACTTTGTAGGGCAGTTTGACAAGCTCAGAGCTGTGGTGCAGGCAAGGTGAATGTGGGAGGCAAGCAAATGGCCATTGCCTGTCATTTGAGCAGGCTTGTTAATACCAGTGTAAGATGATACAGTTTGAAACATGATCATATCATTCAATTACCAATTGTGTTTGCTGCTAAAAATGTTATAACTTTATTCGAAGTTTATGAAACAAACTAGAGAGCCACGTGAAAATCATATTATATCAGTTTGTACTGCAGTATTTATCACATCTGTTGCAACACTAACTTTCTCAGCATCTAACATGGCAACCCTCAAGTGCAAACAGCCCACCCAAAAGCTGTAATGATACCTCTTTAAATAACCTGCAATTATTTGGTGCAATTAATTGCCTGGATTAAAATCAGGCCGACCATGTGGAGTGCTTTTCCTCCCCAGAACCATACTTGTCAACTGTTCACTTTTTAAGCAGACAGCATAAACACCACTGTCTGTTGTTTTCCACCTGGGCTTGCAGCTGGAAATCCGTAGGAATTCGAAATTCCTGTGCTATTCAAGATCGCCCCATAATGCACCAAACAAGAGAGAAGTCAGGGCTTTTGAGTCCCAATCGGGGTAGGGGAAGTAGCCTCTGTGCTGTATTCAGCCAACTCCCAGCCTGTTTCACCTTGTTTATTGGGCAGACAAGTAAGTGCTAGCAGTTTCTGAAGTTGTCCTTTCTAGCCAGGTTGAAATGGGAGGAACTGTGGTGTCTATGGGCAGGCATCGATGGCTTACTAAACTGCAGGATCTTAACTGACACTAGCAGCTGGGTGAAGCAGAAAATGAAACAAAACGTCCAGAGTCGGTTCTAAACCTGCATCAAATTGCTACTGATATCAATCTGGTACATATTTTAAAAACGGAAGAATTAAAACTCCTAGTCCTGGGATTTGTTTTCACACTCATACCCAGTATCTTCTTAAGCGTAACAGCTCAGACAACATGAAGCCAATATCAACATTCTGCTCACCCCAGTATTTTAGCTGGTAACCATGAGGCTACCCATGTTGGAGTATCATTTTCATAGATAAACATCTCTTGAAGTCAGGACTTATATATAGTGGGCAAGGGGATGAATTTCGTGGGGGTTCTTCTGCTCATCTGCCGTAACTTCAACAGAAGAGCTGTAGAAACCCCGGAAAAACGGCGTAAACAGTGGTGATCAGGAATTCACCTCCTTAGTCCATAATGATGCAAAGACTGTTGATTTTGATCATTATGCACATGTTTTTAGGAAAAGTGGGTGCAAACAACTTCCTGGCAACAGCTGCCCTCGGTACCCACATCCCTATTAAAAAGACTAGCTTGAAAAGCTTTAGCACCTCAGTTGCCACTTTCAGTTGAAGTTGGTTCCAATAGGATCTATTCAATTTACATCCTTAAATCGGATGGACCCGATTGGAAAATCCAGGATGGTTCCTGGTTTAGACACCGCATGTCGCAGTAAGGAATCTTCAATCTGATTGATTGAGGAGACACGTCATTGCTTGCGCTGTTCACACAGGTCCTAGATCTCCTGTAGAAGGCGCTGCGCTGTTTTGGCTCTCTAATTACCACAAATCACAGTGTAAAAGCCCACAGAAAGTCTGTGGGCAAGTGTAAGTGCAATGAACAGCGAGCACCGTTCGTTCGCCGCTGATCGCAAAATCCAGGCCAATATAATAAACAGGCTGACTATAAATAACAATCCAGATCTTTGAAAATATAATACTAATACATTCTTGTCATTAAAAAGTAGCATTTGCTATGAGCAACTCCACAGGAGTTAATTTAGGAATATTAAACTATTTTTACTTTATCGACTCTTCATTATAGTTTCTTGTAAAACTGGACCACAGGGATTGATTTTAACCCTACAAAGGGTAACACGGTGGCATAGTGGTTAGCACTGTTACCTCACAGCGCCAGGGACCCGGGTTCGAATCCGGCCTCGGATGACTGTCTGTGTGGAGTTTGCACATTCCCCTGTGTCTGCGTGGGTTTGCTTCGGTTTCCTCCCACAGTCCAAAGATGTGCGGGTTAGGTTGATTTGGTTATGATAAATTGACCCTTAGTGTTAGGGGGATTGGATACGTGGGGTTACGGGGATGGGGTGGGATGTGTGTCGGTGCAGGCTCGATGGGCCGAAATGGCCTCTATCTGCACTGTGGGGATTCTGTGATTCTGTGATGCCCGGTTTCCACCGGGCAGATAGGTAGTTAAAAATTAGGGAATTACTTACCCGCATGTAACTCGACCCATTTCCCGACATTGCCAATTTTAACCTGTAGGGTGCTGCGGCCAGATGAGGTACCCGTAAAGCAGGTGAGTGTCTCATGAATTTATGCAATTCAGGGTCTTAATACATCAAAATGGCCCCGCTTGCATTCTAACTGAGGCCTTAGTGAGGAAGTTACCACGTCTTTCCCGGCGTCAGGCCGAAGCAGATCTGCAGAGAGAACAGGTACTTCAAAGTAAGTACAAAAATTTCCTTTGTGGGTCCAGAAGGAAGAGAAGAGGAAAGTCGCAGCCTCCACTGCCCCGGAATCCCCACCTCTCTCTAACGAGACCCTCCCAAAACCCTGAACCCGGGGCTTACCTGCTCGCTGGCGAGTCTTCCCTTTGTGCTGACCGGCAGCCTCCTGCTGCTCAAACATCCTCTCCCCTCCACCGGCCAGCTGCTACTTAACACCGATTTTGGGCGGGCAGCTGACTGGGGGCATGTAGATGAGGCTCGGGAGTTAAAATCCCACTGGGTTCAAACCTAGGTCAACAAATGCGCTTCCTACATGTGTACAGTACAGGGACATCTATACAAACAATCTTTAGTCTACAAAAAATGTTGCTAGCCCATCTATTGTGATCCTTCAATGGTTTGAAGGCTTCCTCATCTACGTCTTCAAATATATGAATAATTTCCTATCATTTGAATACTTGATTCATTTTTGTTTTGCTCAGAAAATGCTATTGCCTGCTTTTATTATCTTATAACATGGGCACCCGCTCACATTATTGCTCTATAGAGCCAGAGAAACCAGACTTCAACGTTTATAGATATAGAAGACAAACATAAAGTACACAACTTAATATAAGGACACTTTTTAAATTCTTTAAACTTCAGACTTCTCTAACGAATTAAAAATTTCAGCCTGTCACAAATGTATATGGTGAAAAGATGATTCATAGCCCTCAAACTCCTAAATGTGTACCTGTGCTGAAGACAAATATCTGGCATGAATACTTTCCACAGGTTTATTAATAACACAGCATTAAAAAATTGGTGAAAACATCTCGCCCATGTCCATCCAATGAGGATAGGATATTTGCTTTTCTTTCATCATGTTGCTTTGGCCATGCAGTTCATGGACTGAGTGTGCTGCAGACATTGGGCCAGTTGGGTAAGCGATACAGCAACAGTGTATCTCCTTAAATAATCAGATTGCAGAACGTTAATGAGCAGTGCAGCGTCTGAACCGGGAAGTGTCAGTTAGAATACTTAATTCAACGTCAAATCAGGTACAGAAAGCTAAATGAAGGGAGGGAAAGAAATATGGGATTAAGAGAGAGAGATAAAAGAGACAGAAAAAAAGTTTTTAAAATACCATTTTATAAAAAAGAAATATTTTTTTAAACCTCCAACAATAGTTAGTTAATTTTCAGTGCCAGAGAAGTTGTTTGGCGGTAATTAAAACTTATCATGCCACTAAAAATGTATTTACACTGGAATAAACAAGCCCTAGCTTATCTGGCGAGTTTAGTGGGTATCTATCACATAAGTACAGCAACTTCACACAGGTCCATGTATTTCAATGCCGAGTCTCTCAGCGAGATACCGGTATAGTGCAGCATCTGGAGGAGCAGGGCAACTCTAACAGCAACTTCCTGATTTCCGTATTTAACAGCGCATGTGCAGTCGCTGTCCGATTTACGCTTTAATAACGGTGAGCGCCGTTAGCCTCATCGTTATTTCTACAGCAAAATCCGGCCCATTGTCACCTATTATGCCACATGATATTTTATGTTGCATTATATAGACTGGTCTTGAAATTATCATGCACAAAATCAGCGTTTGTATGAAAGAGTCAGTTGCCACTTCCAGTGGGAAACAGCGGTGGAGCGGTGGAAGCAGGAAATTGTGCGTTCAGAGCCTATGGGCTGGATTTTGAATGACCCATGGAGTCGGGTTTGGAGGTGTGTGGGGGGTTAAATTTGCGGGGTCGGGGTTTCCGACCCCATCCCGACTCCATCCCGCCTCCACGCAATTTTGACATAATCAGTCGCGGGGTTCCTGACTCCGTCCCGCCTTCAAGAGGCGGGAGAGGCCATTAAAGCCCTTAACAAGCTCTAAATTGGCTCTGTAATGCCATTTTGAAATGTTGTAGCTAGTTTAACCCTCTTCTGACGTGAAGCACGCCTGGTGTGAAACACTCCAGTGAAACCTGGCGGGAACACAAGTGGATAGCTGACTATCGGCTGCAGGTCCACTATTACAACGGAGATGTGATGAAGGTAGTAGTAGTATTAGGTGTGAACGCTGCCTCTGATGCTGCTGCATTGAATGTCTTGAGAGACTGCCTGGGAGGACTTGCTTGGCAAAAAAATTCTCTCTATCTCTCTCTCTCTCTCTCTCTCTCTCCACCCCCACCCCCACCCCCCATTTTTGCATCCAGGTCCACCCACATCAAAAGCCAGGCAGGTCCTCTCTCACCAGTAGCCAGACAATCTCCGAGAGCAGGCAGGTAGCAATGATGACATCATCAGAGGCGGGTTTCAGACTGAAACCACTAATTAGTTCATGGGTTCCCACATGCTGCAACTCAATTGCCCAATTAAGTGAAAATTGCATCAGGCACCCACATTAATCTGGAGTCGGGGGGGGAAACACGAAATGCGGATTACACGACCCCAACCCGACCCCAAGACAAAATCCAGCCCAATGATTCTCCACACATGCTCCCTGCGAGGGAGTGCAGGATCAGCCCTGAAATTCCTTTGTGCACTATTTAAAATACAGCTAATTTAAAGACCATGATTTGTTTTTAGAGATTTTGTGGTTAATAATGCTGATCATTAAACTGGGCAGGATTTTACCACACAGGTTTGGATGCTTGTCTCATTCAGGCTTCTGGCTTCTTCACTAAGGTTATAATTCTTGTTTGGTGTTTAATATATGTAGGACTTAGCTACATTTGATAACAAAAAAAACAATTTTACCAATTGATCACAGTAATAGAGGCTTACGGAAAGCAATTTCATGAAAGGACTTCAAAATGATCATTATGAGGATGAAAAAAATGTATGTAATTCTATTTTAAGTCATTGATTGGATTGATGTAGTTGTGTTTGTATCAATTTTTATACTTAAAAAAAATTACATAATTTATTTTCATCTTTATGTTCAAATATGTCCTACTGTCCTACTGATGCATTGGCCGGAATTTTAATTTGGAGGCAGGTAGGGAGCGGGGTGGGGTGAGGGGGGGTGAGGCTGGAAAGCAGTCGGGAAACCTGGGAGAACGGGCTTCCCGCAGACCCTGCCAAATTTAATGGCAGGGCCTGATTAACATTTAGAATCACTGATACCCGCCCGCAGCCAGCCAGATAGAAGGCTGGAGGGGGATCGGGGGCCGGAGGGGGGAGGTCGGAAGGCTGGAGGGGGATCGGGTGCCAGAGGGAGGAGGTCAGAAGGCCAAAGGGGGTTTGGGGGCCGGAGGTCGGAAGGCTGCAGGGGAATCGGAGGCCGGAGGGGGGAGGTCAGATGGCTGGAGGGGAATCGGGGGCCGGAGGGGGGAGGTCAGAAGGCTGGAGGGGGATCAGGGGCCAGAGGGAGGAGGTCAGAAGGCTGAAGGGGGTTCGGGGGCCGGAGGTCGGAAGGCTGGAAGGGGGTCGGAGGCTGGAGGGGAGGTCAGGGGGCCGGAGGGGGTGTCTGGAGCCAGAGTCGGGATCGGCGGCCAGAGCCGCCAATCATAGGCTGGAGGAGGGATCGGAGATTGGAGACCTTGTGGGAGGAGGCCGGGGGGTCTTGCTACAGTTCATTAAGCTTCCCTTTTTCAATCTGAGATGGAGAGTGATATTATCAAATGACATTAGGGTGGATTTTGACAATTTCATTCTAGGTGCACAGCTTTAAATGGACAGGAAATCTCGTGGGGCCCACTAACCTCCCCACATAAATTCACTAGATTCACTAGAGTGTCAGCCATGGCTCAGTGGGTAGCAGCGCTCACCTCTGAATCAAGAAGGTTGTGGGTTCAAGTTCCACTCCAGAGACTTTGTGCACAAAAATCTAGGCTGACACTCCAGTGCAGTGCTGAGGGAGTGCTGCACTGTCGGAGGTGCCGTCTTTCAGATGAGATGTTAAACCAAGGCCCCATCTGCTCTCTCAGGTGGATTGTAAAAGATCCCATGGCACTATATCGAAGAAGAGCTGGGAAGTTATCTCCGGTGTCCTGGCCAATATTTATCCCTCAACCAACATCACTAAAAACAGATGATTTGGTCATTATCACATTGCTGTTTGTGGGGTGGGAGCTTGCTGTGTGCAAATTGGCTGCTGCATTTCTTACATTACAACAGTGACTACACTTCAAAAGTACTTCATTGGCTGTAAAGCGCTTTGAGGTGGTCGTGAAAGGCGCTATAGAAATGCAAGTTTTCCTAGATGCACTTCGATGTATGAAGCTCCACACTGGGAGAGCAAATTCAACAACTCTACCCTATTATGTCTACCAGCCTTACAGAGATTTGGTAATGACAGAATGAGGAAAGCTAACAGAGTTTGAGCAACTGTCGGTCAGGGCTGAGATTCAAGTTCGTACTGGGCTGCTTTGTGAATATTCATTTACTGACCAATTTTAGACCTTATTCTAACCAACATGCTCTTACTGATATACTTATAAGTTTTATGTTGTGCAAATGGAAAAAAGTAAATTTTTGTGTCTTAGTGAAGTTCAGTCCAGATGACTAAGTTCTAGTGTGTCTAGCTAGAAGGTATGTGCATAGTACTAAGAAATAGACCTTTTCTGGTAATTACGGCGTCTAGAATTAAGGGAGAAACATCTAAGACTAAATGTAAAAGATTTAGGAAAGAGTGTTGGAGAAACTTCTTTGTATGCAGGTATGAGGCTGTGGAATGCATTGCCAGAGCTGTGATTGAAGCAGAGACCATGTCAACATAAAAGAATAGATTAAATTGATGGTTCAAAGAAAGGGGAATAAAGCAATATGGGATTAGGACTTCAGCTTGTGTGGAGGATAATCACCAACACAGACTAGTTGGGTCGTACGGCCTGTTTCTATATTGTAATTTCTATGTAATTCCAGAAGTGTAATGTGCTAACTGCTGGCACTTTTCCTGGGTCAGTTCATTTCCATAATTATTCACAGCTACCTGTGTAAATTTGACCTTGTGCAGGAAGCCAGCCTAATTGGATACAGGAAAATTGCAGTGTTGGTGAAGTTTAAAGGGATGTAGTCACTTAAAGGTAAGTAGCCACATAGAGGAACAAAATCCTAACAACCTTCAGAAAAGTTCAAAATGCATTTCAACACATTGGCAACTTTTGGCAAGTCTGAAGGCTAAGAAGGAGAAATAAGTGTCAAGTAAAAATAAAGTGAAGGGAACCACAATGTGGAAGCACGATGCAGGGTCTGAGGACTTGTGGGACAACAGCACAGCACTGTAACCCTATCTCATGACTGGCAAAGTGCACATTATGTTGCATGTGATGGGTGTAAGAAGGATTGCTCTCTTTGACACTCAAGAATGAGAAGGACTGAAGTGATCTTAATAGCCACGAGTGATGCCATGCCTATGTTGGAAGGTTGGATGCAGATGTCCTTGCAGCAGATGGCCTGTGAAGGCAGCTGTCCTCAGTCATTGTCGGGTCCTTGTGCCAAAACCTGCAGTTATGCTTGATGGCATAATGGCAGGTGTAGCCATTGTCACTTAGATGCCTGCTGATCTCCCTGGTACACCTTCTTTCATCCTGCACCACTTCACCTGTGAAATACTATATTTGGGATGCATCCAAACCAATCTCCATCTTTAACTTAACCTTCACTTACTGCCACTTCACTCTGCAGCTTGTACCTAGATAACTTATGGCTCTTTGAATCTAGTGAAAATTGGTAGTGGAAAAACCCTTTTCATGTGCCCCTTTTTCCATTTGTGCCTAGTTTGTTGCAGTGTGTGTTTCACTTACAGTCTACTTTCTAGTGATTTAATGGGCAATATGGACTATTGCTTTTGCGACATTTAAAATCAAACTTACCATAAAAGGTAAATAAAAAATAGCCCACAAATATAACTCCAGAAATTCATATCATTACATTACAAAAATATTGGAAAAAATCTCTAGTAAAACAAGAGTACTGAAAAAGTTCTACAAACATTGTACCAATATTAAATCCAAAGCATGTTCCCTTTTAAGAGTTCTATTGCACCCATTTAAAATGGTCTTAGCAGAGAATGAGTGCAAAAGCCAAAAAATTGTATCAGCTATCATTTAAATACCATTGCATGATTTCTAGGACCTTAATGAGGCTGAAGCACTCTAGCATACAAAATTAAGTCAGGTGGAAAACATATCTAATGCCTCTTCCCCACATTTTTCAGTCACCCTGCACCTGCTCTGCACCTGCAGAACCAGGGCAGATGACCTGAAAATCTATTCTCCAGTATCTAACATCACTGGGCTACTTTCTAAAGCTGTTCTCTTTCCCCATGAAGCAGTTTTATGCCATTCAAATTTTTGTTGATAGTGTTTTAGCTGCCTTTTTTGTGCGTATTGTGTTAGCATCTCTATCTGAATTCTGTTTCATAGCCACAGCTCTTCCCGTTGTACATATTGCTTACTTAAAAATATTCTCTCACTGTTATGGCATGTATATTGCTATGTGTGCCACGTGGAAATTATTAAATTTTGGATGGTTAACTGCCAAATGTTGTCACTTCCTGAAAATGAAACATGTAATTTACTACTCTGCTTCTGACAGAAAGTTTTTAAAAAATTGATTTGGCTGAAAGGTTTGTTGTCGAGCTTCATAATGGAGTTTGGATCAGGTTCCTTGATTGCCCTTTCTTGTAAACAACCTACATGCAAGTTCATTAAATATTAAAGTGTGCTGGTGTCTATTAATGTTGTCGGACAGTTGAAATATGTCTGATAGATTTATTCTGCTATAAAGGAGCCATATCCCACTGTCTCCTGGGACACACTCCAGCTGTTTAGACTATAATTCCATCACTGGCAGAAATGGTTAGGGCAGACCTCTCTGAAATGTCTTCATTTCTGCTTTCCCTATAAATTGCAAATGAGGCCTTTTGTAATAATGTTAAAATATGCATGTGGAGGAATTAAGGTACCTTAGGGTCAGTGGCAAAGTCTCAAAAGGGGGTCACTGAAAGCTAGGAGCAGCTGGCAGATGCAGTCCAAAACTTACTTACCCAGAGATTGTTGATCTGATTTTTTTTTTATTTTAGAAGAACCACATTTTAATGGTTTATAGATGTCTGCATAAATCTTAGTCAAAAGAATGTGTTTGTAACGGGCTTTTTTGTACTGTAGTTTTGTTTGTTCTTGTTGCATTTGATCCTGTGTTCTGCCACGAAGCCTGCTGAGAGGATTATCATTTCTCTTTTGCTCTTTCAATGCACCCATCCTGATCTCACCAATTAAAAAAAAAATAAGATCAAACTGAAGATGTATATTATACAATTCAAACAGATTGTTTAGAATGGGTTCACATTCCTTATTAAAAATGCTGTACCACTCCCATTCATTGTAGCATCGAAGTAACGTAGGAACAGAATTCTATTTTTATTATTGTGGACCATATTCAACCTATTGTTATTTTTTATTGCTATGAACATATATACAGTAATTTGAGAAGATTAATTCTGAGGCTGAACACCACCCACAATTCATTCAGTCTGGGGGTCAGATGGGCAGCTGCAAAAACTGCTCTGCTAATTATAAGGATTCGGCATTCGTTAATAGAATCTTTCTCTGCAAACGGCAGATGTGTGTTCGCTCATGCAGATTATTAATTCCGGCTTTACCTCAGCTGCAGCTTCTGCTGTGCTGAGTGGAATCCACTGATAGAACTGTCAGTTATCAGCAGAGTGATGCTGCCAGAGAGTGAGAGAAACAGAGAGGGGGGAAAAAATCATTTAATCACAGGTGTACCTAAGCTAGAATCTACCTCTACTCTTTCCACTCACACCCAAACAATTAAACTTCAATTTTGGAATTCATTAATCTGTAGGCAACATTACAAGAACTAATTTATGCCTGTCAGAGGCAATGGACAGAAACTAATATGAAGGTAATTGCAATAAAGAAAATCCCAGTACCCTACTGATCATGTGCTTTTATTAACAAACATTTGATCTGGCATTTATCATTAAACACAATTAAAAATAACAATGGTCATCTACGACATTAAGCAGCCATATAGGGCATAACCTTAACTCTTATCTATGTAAATTTAATTAATGAAATGAAACTGCAACATTTTGTTATTTTTCCTTAGGATGTGGGTGATACTGGCAAAATGGTATTTATTGCCGATCCCTAGAGCATTAAGAGTGGGAATAGAGCCATGTGTAGGCCTGACCAGATAGGGGGCAGCAGAATATTGGTGGAACTAGTTGGGTATTTATGACAATCCAGTAGTTTTTATGGTCATTTTCTGGCAGCAGACCACAAATAACCAGACATATTGAGTTCAATTTCATAACTTGCCATATTGGGATTTGAGCTTACAATCGCTGGGTTGCTCGTCTAGTGTCATAACGACTAGGCTCCTATTTGCATTATGCAGCTTGCCTGGAAATAAATTGGCTGTGCAAATACATTGAGTTTATATTATTATGAAAGATACAATATAACCCCCATTAAGCCAAAACATTAACTTATAACAATATATCTACATGGACATCAGCATTGTAGCATGCTGTGGAAATATAAAATTAGGAAGCAAGTTGAAATCTCCATGAAAAATTGAAAATATTGTTCCTATGAAATGAATAGTAAAAGGAAAACAAATGCTGTCCTAAAATGTGCTTGTATGTACATTTTTCTTTAAATAGCAGGCCAATTTTCAAAATCTAGTACATGCAGAGAAAGATCCTGTTAATGACTGGGAAATTCTTATCCTGTAATTGAGTATAATAGCCCTTTAAGTTGCTCACTAGTGCTGTTATTATTTCTTTAATTTTTGTTAACTAATTATCCTTTTAAAATAACTCCTTTACAAATCCTGCCTCTTCAGTGACATCATAGTCAAAGCAATTCAGTTATTGAGTGACAGTTCCATAAGTATAGTCGGAATGGGTTCTCTCATGCTTGCATATAATATAACTTTTTATCATTGAGCATTTGCTTAGGATTTTTAATAAATTATATGGCAATTGTAAAGATTATAATGATGCTCTCAATAAAAATAATCTGCAAGTAACTTATATATAGAGTCAGGTATCAACAGTACAGTTTTATTTTAATTTCTCTTGACATTAACACTCTTCTAAAATAAATCTTTTGTAGCTGGCTGGGTTAGTTGATACTAAAAAGGAATTCAGTGAATTCTATTTGCTGAATAAATTCTAATTCACCAGAAACCAGGTATTTTTGTAGTAATGGAAGACAAATTGTAGCAAATCTATCTAAGAAGACAAGTTAATAGCCTTATACAAAATAGCAAGCAAGAATATCTTGAAAAGGTCAACTCTCTTGTCACGATATCTTTTCTCACATTAAAACCACAAAAATGAACTGACTATATTTTTCTAGTAACGCACCGTAACACTCACACTTCCTGTAAAGATGAGAAAAATGAACATATAAATACAGTTTATGAAAAGCTGGAAATTGTACTTTGTTGGGTGGGAAATAATTAAGTATGATATGTGTATAACCCAGTGTTGTGATTTTTCATTTTGTTCCAGAGAACAGAAGTGACTTACTTTTTTTTTTGAAGTAAAGTACATATGCAGTTTTTATACCAGGAATATTTAGTTGCTTGGTACAGCATAGGGTGTGAAGGGTCATCTACTTCCTAATAGGAAGGGAGGAACAATCAGAAAGAGGTGCTCTGGTCTGAGCTACTTTCACACAACTCCACCCTCTTATGCTGTTAATAAAGTGCCATTGGCAGAGGCCTGGGAATAAGGCACCTGTCCGTTTTCATAGTTGGGCAATGGGGGTTGGTGCATAGCATGGGAAGGCCAAAAATGAGAGAAAGGAGACAACAGTAAAGTCCATAAAAAGGCACAGTTCAGTATTTCTACTTTTTAACATCAAGAAAGTCCAAAAGGGGCCCCAAAAATCCTCCGGCCAAGATCCATGTAGTTACGCTAAGATTGTGCCTGCTGGTGCCCTCCAGTGCGGACGCTGCTGGAGGACGTGACTTCACTGGAAAAGCACCTCATTTGCATGGGGTCAGTAACGCCCACGCTACCACAAGTGAAACTCCACACTTTGTTGCCATCTGGAGGTGGGAGGGAAGCTAGTTTCTCCCCCACCCATCACCCCCTCCCACCCCGAGATATATTTCTTGAGCTCTCCTACTAAAAAAAAATTATCTTTAGTGGTGCAAGACACCTCCTTGGCCTGGACTGGGGCCCACTTGTTGCTTCCTGGAGACCAGTGCACCTGATCTGACTGATTGGGTGGGGAGAATCTCATGTACTGGCCTCTAAACATACACCAGGTCCCATTAGGATCAAATAAGCAGAAACTCCTAGCATAGGGAAGCTTTGCCCCTCTACACCAGTCGCCTTGTTTGAAGCAGACAGAGGCCCCTAAACAAGGCCACTAGAAATCCTATTCGAAGCCACGGGCAGCACGGTGGCATAGTGGTTAGCACTGGTGCCTCACAGCGCCAGAGACCCGGGTTCGAATCTGACCTCGGGTGACTGTCTGTGTGGAGTTTGCACATTCTCCCCGTGTCTGCGTGGGTTTCCTCCGGGTGCTCCGGTTTCCTCCCACAGTCCAAAAATGTGCGGGTTAGGTTGATTTGGCTATGATAAATTGACCCTAAGTGTTAGGGGGGGATTAAATATGTGGGGTTATGGGGATAGGATGGGATATGTTAGGGGGAATTAAATATGTGGGGTTACGGGGGTAGGGTGGGATATGTGTACTGTGGGGATTAAAGCAGGGACAGGGTACTGGATTTGGATGATCAGCCATGATCGTATTGAATGGTGGAGCAGGCTCGACGGGCCGAATGGCCTACTCCTGCTCCTGGATTCTATGTTTCTATGTTTCTAACACCTGGTGTATCCAAGTTCCAGTAGAGTTTCTGGCCTCCCGCTGGAGTTAATGTGAGAGTAAATTCGGCCCCAACACCTTAAAATAACGAATAGATCTCATTTTATATTTCTTCAGGCTTTGACGCATGAATTGAAGTCAAATAGTTTGTGCAATTCCCTTTACAAATTATAGAAATTTCTGCCATCTTTAGAAGATTACAAAAGGCAAAATTAAATTTACTTTTCTTCGTCCAGTTATTCATAAACTGGCTTTAAAGGTTACAGTTTTTTTTTCCAAACTTCTTGTCAATAGTAACATTTTAAACAATCAGAAGGCATGTATTATTCATGAAGATTAAACATCAGCTGAATTTGTTCTGAACATTCATTTTTAGCATTAGTGCAGATTTTTCAGCAGTCACAGTGTGTGATTATAATTGGTGCATAAAATAAATAACTGCTTGGGAAATTTTCCTTACATACAAAATACTTAATGCAACTTTTGTTTTCTGATTTTCAGCCTAGACTCGAATCAGACAGCCTTCATTAATGTTTCATTTTGAAGCAAAAGCACGCTTACCAGAGGACTAGTTACGGCTTGCAGTAATTTACCATTAAATTGATTATCTTTCCATCTTTTGTTTCTACAGTGAGAGTCTGCACTAGTAGCTCCTTTTGTTTACCCCACTAACTAGCTCCATGGGGTAGGATGTTTGAAATGTGGATCCTTTGCCAGGGATTTGTCAACACACATCCCTAAATGAGGGAAAACTGCTTGTTTTTTCCTACCTCCATCTGTCTGTTTATTCATGTTCTAAAAGCAAACTGAATTCTCATATGACTGAGTCAGTGAAAATCACTATTACCTTACTAACTACAACAGCAAGTTTGTGTTCAAAGCAGTAATTTTTTGCAGCGTATTAATATTGTGCTGTAAATACACCATGTAAAATGTATCTAAGACACTAATGACTGATGTTCATTGTTTTATTTGTATACAGTATGGCTAAGAAAAATATGCTGTATAGCCACACATTATAGAATGGAAACAAATGAGGTCCCTGCATGCACTTGATATTATATGAAATATGAAATTCAGTATGTGCAGCATCTCATTTTATTTTGAAAATGCAACGGGTTTGAGCAACTTCTAATTAGCAAAGACCTCAAGGTTCCTTCAGTTGCAGTTCTGAGACTGTCATTTTTATTAGCAGGTTTAAAATGTGGGTTTTTTTGTGTTATTTTCCTGTCACTATATATATTAACTATGTATATTTAATAATGTGGTAGTCTTTGAAAATTAGCCAAGCTTCCATTACACCACATCAAATTTAAATTCATAGAGGGTTTGGAAGTGGCAGGTTTTCATTATACGGCCATGTAGTAGCAAAAGCAATGATTATTGATTGGGAACCCGTTTCACAAATGGTGTACTTGACTGTTATTGGCTCACATCTCTCCCAGGGCTGGGGTGGCAGCTGTCAGCTGGTCCTTGTAGACACGCTCCTTTCCATCTGTACTGCTATATTAGCAGGGTCACAAGGGGTTTAACCCTCCCTGGATCTCAAGGGGACAATAACATACTAGTTGATTTGGCTGTGAAGTTATACGTATGATTAATAGATGGGATAACCGGTTCTTACTCTGTTAAAGCACTTTAGGAGCAATTATCCAGTTTGATCCAAGCAGATTATGAAACAGATAACCACACAACATTACAATTGCAGTAGCAGCCAAGAGTTTGGCAGAACCCACTGTCTAGTTTGTCCTATGGTTGAATGGAGTGTTTTGGTTGATTAGTGGGTGTGTTTTACAGGAACATTGATAATGAACCATATAATTTTATTTTCATCACAAATGAGTCTTATTTGTCACGTGCTGTATGGTTTGCTAATTGTCTCAAAATGTTGCATCACATAATGAGTGATTAGCTGTTGGCAGATTTTTTTATTGTTCACTAAAAATCTTGGCATGCTCAGCCTGTACTGAATAATTTAGTATGCAACAAAGTTGGCAGCTAGAGTGACAGAATGTGCACTGAAATAAGCAGCAACTGCTATCTAAATTCTTTGTGTAGCACCACTGCAGTGAAAAAAATAAGCATTGTTTTCAATTGTTGTTTACGATTTACTCAGACATCACCGATTAAACAAAATTATGTAATGTTTATTTTCTCCGTATTATCTGGAATGATTTATCCACAATTTTAATTTTATATTCATCATCAGCAGACATACTGCCTAAAATCTATTAGTCAACATTGCTTTGAAAATTTAGGTCAGGCAGTTACCCATTAAAGTGCTGTTGTTTCTAGGCTTGTAGTGATGTCTTCAAGTCTGATTAGTCTGCACACCTTTGAAGATAAAATGTTAGTTTCGAAGCTTTGTCATATCTGTTAATCAGTTGCAGATGACAAAAAGTGAAGGATCTGGAAACAGTAAAATGGCTCCTGAGGGTTCATTACAGTACGTGTTCAAACCTGCAATATGTAATGTTAACTGTTCGTTTTCCACAAGCTTGAGACTCACTCTTGTGGTTATGATGTAAGCTAAACCTTTTGATATGCTATTGGTTTGTAACTCATTGAAGACAGGTTTTCTTGCGTATGGCACTTGTGTTATACACATTCTTCTACAAATTACGAAGAGTAGATTGTAGGGCAGATTTTCCTCTTATAGCATTTGAGTGTAAAGAACCACATGGACAGAGCACAGAGAGGAAAATTGGTTGCGGAGGATCACACACCTGTAACGGAGCCCACTCGCCTTTTTGCCTATTTAAATTAACGGGTGGAAGTTCAGCCAGGCTCTGTTAAAAACATGGGATTCTCCCCACCCAATCTTCCTTCATGTGCTCCGTCTAGGCAATACTTTATAGAATCATAGAATGGTTACAGCACAGAAGGAGGCCATTCGGCCCGTCGAGCCCGTGCCGGCTCTCTGCGAGAGCACATCAGCTAGTCCCACTCCCCCGCCCTTTCCCTGTAGCCCTCCAAAAAAATTTCCTTCAGGTACTTATCCAAGCCCCAATTGAATCTGCCTCCATCACCCTTTCAGGCAGTGCATTCCAGATCCTAACCACTCGCTGCGTAAAAAAGGTTTTCTTCATGTCGCCTTTGGTTCTTCTACCAATCACCTTAAATCTGTGTCCGCTGGTTCTCGACCCTTCCACCAATGGGAACAGTTTCTCTTAATCTACTCTGTCCAGACCCCTCATGATTTTGAACACCTCTATCAAATCTCCTCTCAACCTTCTCTGCTCGAAGGAGAACAACCCCAACTTCTCCAGACTATCCACGTAACTGAAGTCCCTCATCCCTGGAACCATTCTTGTAAATCTTTTCTGCACCCTCTCTAAGGCCTTCACATCCTTCCTAAAGTGCAGTGCCCAGAATTGGACACAATACTCCAGTTGAGGCCGAACCAGTGTTTTATAAACTTGTGTTTTATAAAGATTTATCATAACTTCCTTGCTTTTGTACTCTATGCCTCTATTTATGAAGCCCAGCATCCTGTATGCTTTTTTATGCTTTTATGCTCAAGCCCTCTAACATAACAATCTGCCCTATAGTTTATTCCTCTTAATAAATTGTTGCTTACTTTGAATTATCTTTAATTAGAATTTTTTCAACTAAAAAAGTGCTCCTGTGCTGTTTTATTTAAATTGTTTAATTGAAACAATTGGATAATTCAGGTTTTTTTCGAGCAAAAATGACTTTGAATCCACAGGTGCAAATTGTATTGAACAGTTGATAACCTAATACATGAAAAACATAGTCAAAATGGCAAAAAGCTTTACGTTTGTTGTGTTTTCCATTAACTTTAAAATAGCATATAGCAATAGATCTTCAACTTGTTGTCCAGGTGTAAAACTGGTGGTGTGGATCAGTCGCCCGTTATAGAACCCGCCCAATTCTCATTTCCATTGATCTACCCCATAGGCTACCCCAAGACAGTAACATATCAAGAGATTGAAGTGATATAAACCATGAAAGCAAAGCTTGAGTGATTTATCAGTATCATCTAAATCTTAAAATGTATTACATTCAAGGCACCCACTCTAGCCCATGTAGTTCTATATATTATATACAGGAAGAGTTTGGGAGGAGAGCAATTATTCTCTGTTCAGCAAGTTTATTTTTTTGCCATCAATAGGTGTCATGGTGAACAGTGACAGATGGCTGGCATCTGTGGTCAAGTCATATGACTAGAACTGAAATTCTATTGTAGCACATGACTTAAACCCAATGATATCAGGTTCTATTCTGCTGCATGATATACTGTACAGCATACCCAGTATATATTATAATAGTATTTCATCTATGTTATGCATGTTTATATACTGAATGCACGTTAAAACAATGGTTGAAAAAAGACTTAAGATGGCAAAACACTACACTTGTTCAGATTTCATTATGTTTCATCGTTCACTTACCTAACTTTGTCTCATCATACACACAACTAAAATAATAAGGTTCAAAACAATATTTGTGGTAATTTCAATTTCATACAAAATTTGGAAGTTGGTCAGTGATGGAGGTTTTTCGACCTTATATGTAGTAAAAAGCAATACTCATTGATCAGAAACCATTTTCACAAATGGTGTACTAGACTGCTGTTGGGTTAAATCCCTTTATAGCCAGGTTATCAGTCGTCAGATTCTTCACTGAAGCGGTTTTATTCCTGACCTAATCCCAAGTAAAAGAAATCTAATTACCATTAAATTGAAATTTTCTTATATATACTCCAATCTGGGAAGATGATTAATTTAGTACAATCCTACCATGCCACCATTGGATGCAAAGACAAACTCAGCCAATATTCCATCTGAATTATGTCTTAACAAAGAGGTGGTGAAGTTCTGGGTGTTAGAAAGGTTTCTAACAATCGATTGACACCCAAAAATAATACAATTATGAGGTTTGAAATATTTGTCCAATAGGAACAGAGGTTACAAGTTTCTGACACCTGTGTTCACCATTGCAAATGGATTGGAAAAGCGGTTGCTAATTAAATTCATTATCTGGAGGATTGGGAGAATGTGACCCAACTAAAGTGGGCAACCATGCACTTCTCCATACATAAGGGGCCTGCGATCCTGTCACCTATAAATCCAGCTCACAGCTGGTGCTAATGGCATGATTGCTTTTGAGACTAGGCAAGGGGAAAGCAACATGGATTTTCTTCCTGTAGTGACTGTTTTCATCCTATCAGATGAGAAATCGAATGAATGGGATACTTAAACGTACAGGTGCATAAATCTCAGGAGACTAATGTGTTTGAGGGAGAAAGCCTACAGAGTCACAGTATCATACCTGGGACTGACAGAGGAGCATTGTCTACAGAGGTTGTGATTCTCCCGGGAGGCAATTACTGAACTATGTCAAATTATACCCCAAAAGACTTGAGAATCTGCTCCCTGACAAGAACTGCTCTGCTTATATTTGTGAAGGTCACAGCTGCAGTGATTTTTTTTGCTACTGCATCATTCCAGTCACCTACAGAGAATATTTTGAGCATTAATCATAAAACCATGTTCACTTGCATTCAAGAGAAGACTGGTACACTGTGGGTAGCAGGCAAATTCATTCTCACAGAGCCATGGAGCAACTAGTTACAGAGGTAGCAACAATTCAACACCAATGATATAAGAACTTAAGAAATAGGAGCAGGAGTAGGCCATACGGCCCCTCGAGCCTGCTCCACCATTCAATAAGATCATGGCTGATCTTCGCCCTCAACTCCACTTTCCCGCCCGATCTCCATATCCCTTGATTCCACATGAGTCAAAAAATCTATCTCGGCCTTGAATATACTCAACGACTCAGCATCCACAGCCCTGTGAGGTAAAGAATTCCAAAGATTCACCACCCTCTGAGTGAAGAAATTCCTCCTCATCTCATTCTTAAATAGCCGGCCCTTTATCCTGAGACTATGCCCCCTAGTTATAGATTCTCCAGCCAGGGGAAACAACCTTTTAGCATCTACCCTGTCAATCCCCCACAGAATCTTATATGTTTCAATGAGATCACCTCTCATTCTTCTAAACTCCAGACAGTATTGGCCCAATCTACTCAATCTCTCCTCATAGGGCAACCCTCTCTTACCAGGGATCAATCTGGTGAACCTTTGTTGCACCGCCTCTAAGACATGTATGTCCTTTCTCATATAAGAAGACAAAAACTGTGCACAATACTCCAGGTGTGGTCTCACCAAAGCCCTGTACAATTGTAGTAAGACTTCCTTACTCTTGTACTCCAACCCCCTTGCAATAAAGGCCAACATGCCATTTGCCTTCCTAATTGCTTGCTGTACCTGCATGCTAACTCTGTGTTTCCTGTACGAGGACACCTAAATTTCTCTGAACACCAACATTTAATAGTTTCTCACTATTTAAAAAATATTCTGTTTTTCGATTCTTCCTACCAAATTGAATAACCTCACATTTCACATTATTCTCCATTTGCCACCTTATTGCCCACTCACTTAACCTGTCTATATCCCTTTGCAGGCTCTTGAGTATATTGTTCTTGAGTATCATTAACTACAAAATGTGGAGATTAAGGCTCCCATTTTCAATCCCATGGCCTACATCATTTGCAAAAGGATCCCATTCCATTAAGGCACATTAATGGCATATGATGCAGAATGCAGACTCTTGCATGTCTGGGACCACTATTGCAATAATTCATCATCAATCGGTCACTTGTGACAACACAATGAAAGACAGCACAGTTAGTTGTTTAGAGATTTGGGGGAGAAATTCATTATAGCCCCATTTGGGGCAGTAACTTTTAAAAGTTGAAGAAATTAGCACCAGGCGCTAATGTTTTTCAACTTTAAAAAAATTTGGTTCTGCGCTCCAGGAAGGAAGTGGAGCACTAAATCAAGCACTCCACTTCCTTCCTGGAGCGCAACAGGCAGCAGGCGGGGCGGTAGGTGTGCGGCGCTGCACAATGGGCCATGCAGCGCTGCCGTGTTGGAAGACTCCTTCCCTGCCTTAAAGGGAAGGGCCATCACTGCAGGCTCTGCAAGGAAAAAACTTACCTGGTCCCCAACGGCAGCCGCGATCTGGCCCGATCAGCCCGATGCACTGCAGCAGAGTGCCGGGCTGATCGATCGCTGGCGAAGAGAAATGAAAAAAAAACTGAAAGACCACTTGAGAATTTTTTCCACTTACCTCGGCCATCTCGCCTTTAAGTATCGCCCCCGAAGCACCCAGCCTCCGGATGAACGCCTCCTGCAGCTGCTGGTGTTTTCGCCGGGTGATGCTGCAGGGGGCGGACCCGAAGTTCGGGTCTGGGGCGCTACCAGGGCGATGACGTCACGATCTCTGGGTGAAGGAGATCGGGGCGCAACGCCATACCGCCGCTGCAAACCTACCACTGAATATAGCGGGAGTCGATCTTCTCGCCGCGCCCGATTAGTAAGTGATTAGCGCCCCATTATCGCCCCCCGCAGGTGATAACAGGAGGCGCTAAGGTGCCCAATTTCTAGTTCTTGGACTACTACCCAATTCCGTGGCTCATGACCTGATTGCTGAACTCAAAAATGCCAACAGAACAGAGGTAGATCCAAGGACAGAAGACAATACATGACATAATCAAACAAACAGGGCTCTGGAGCACTGATTAGAGTTCGGAGGAGGCTTTATAATATGAGCCAGCTGACCAAGAAGAGGATGCAATTCAATATCAATGAGGAAAAATACTCGGGCCATGGTCGTGGATTTTTTTTTTACTTTTCCTAGGATGTGGCTAATGTTGGTAGGTCAGCATTTATTGCCTATCCCTAGTTGCCCTGAGAAGGTGGTAGGACTTTTCTTGAACCACTGCAGTCCTTGTTGTGATGATGCTTGCACAAGGTTGTTAGATATGGAATGATGAGAGACTCTACCTCCCAGTACCAGCATAAAGTGACATACTATATGCATGATAGATGAGGAATAATCTGATCAATATTCACTCACTGCCAAGGTGAGCAACTTCATACCATCATTGCCATCCATTCTTCCCTTCCCTCTCTCTTTTATTGCCATCCTTGCCCTGTTTCCTCAGTGCCACTGCTGCCTGGGTCCTCCTACTGGTAGTGGAAAGGATCAAGGCCATTGCAAATTGTAGATGTGGGCCTAGAAATTCGTGGCCACCACAAAAGCTGCCGGTGCCACCGCGGCCGGGGGTTAACGGTCGCCGAAAATGGTGGTGCTGGCAGGACCGAAAAATTGGCACTGAGGACTAATTATCATTAGCCCAGCACTTAACTCACTGTGGAACGCTGTCCTGGTGGCATTGGTCCCGGCAGGAGGCTCCGATGTGGCGTGGCCCAAGCATCAGTCTCTCAGAAAGCGAGGCTACGATTTCACAAAGCATTGTCGGATTCTTAAAAGGGCAATGCCTTGTGAAATGATAAAAAATAAAAATGATGTAAAAATATGCAGTTTTTGGCCCTTATAGCTCAACTGTCTTCTGAAAAAAAATTCAAAAGAATTCCCAAATGGGAGTCTTCAGCTCTTAAAGCTGAGTTGCCTTCCGCACCTAAAAAAATGGGAAAAGTGCTTCAGCACTAACACAAATGGCCAGGGAAGGGCCACCTAGGGTCTCGCACGCAGCACTCCAGCTTTGTGCAGGGGGTCAACACTGCAAGAAAGGCCCTCTACCCACAGGGGTCAGGAGACCCTCCAGAAAGAACGATGTGGGACCAGATCACTGAGGCCGTCACTGCTAGCAGTGTCATCCCTAGCTCCAGTGCCCAAAGAAGCTTCATGACCTCAGACCAGTGGTCAAGGTCAGTGAATGCATCTTCAAAAGCCGTCTCCTACCAACCGCACCACTAGCCTCACACACTGCTCAATGCACGACTCCCCCCCGCAATCACTCACCTACCAACAATCTACCAAACACGAGGCACATCTTTGGAGGAGACGGTGCAGGCCATTCTTGGCAGGGGCATGGCTGAGCCCTTGGCCAGCAGCAGGGTAGAAAGGATACAAGATCCTGGTATTCTCATACGTTATCCTCCTTCTTGCATGCACTTCTTGCTTTCCCGCCCTCCCCTCATCACAACTGCACCTTTGTGCCTTCCTTATTTCACACACCCAAGAAATGCAGCCTTCCCAGCCAATGGTTGATCAAGAAGAGGGAGAGGAGAGTGATGAAGAAGATGATGAAGAAGCAGAAACACCGTCACTCAGTAGGATAGGAAAGGCACACACTGGACAGTCACTAAGGGAATGCATAAGGGTGATTAGTTGATTTCTTGATGTCATATTGAATGGGTAGATGTATAAAGATGGATTGGAAATTTTGCTTTGTGGTGGCTTTTATTTCAGCATTGTGGCCAAGATGACGCTGTGATGGTCAGTAACAGAGGGAAGGTAAGGTGTAGGACAAATGTTGAAAGGAGAATTGGGGTTGTGGTCACTGGGACTGCAGGCGGATGATTCCATCCCGGATATCCCGGCAAGAAAGGGGCTGTCTGTGTCGCATCCTTCCTTCTGCTTCCTCCTCTTCTTCTTCTTCTGCGTTTTCCTCTTCTGCGTTTTCCTCTTCCCTCAGCGAGCGGATGCTGTAAATCTGAAATAAAAGCATAAAATGACGCCCACATCCTCGGAATAACTGAAAACAAGTAATTTCATGGGCATTATAAATTAAGCTGTAGCTACTTCCAACGTCCTTCAGATTTGTATTAGAGACAAAAAAAAACATGGTTATGAACGTAACTACTGCAGTAAACTTTCATGCCTCTGGATCCTTCCGATGGCATATGCCAAACCAACACATCGGCCAAGTGACAAAGGCCTTGCTTACAAGAAGCAACACATTTATCACTTTTCCTGTGGAAAGGAGGCACAGAACCTTTTCCAAGTGACATGAGTACAGAGAACTAACAACTAGACATTCCTAGTTCCTAGTAATTTGCCAAAATTTGCCAAGATTCCATAATCAGCCCTCATCTGTGTTTTGTGTTTGTGCAGCATCATATGTTGTTGCTTCAATGATGTCATCATTTTGTATGAATATGTTATGGAGGAGGCGAAAGAATGAGCATATCAGGGTAACTTGTAGAAGTTTATTTCAAATTATCAGGTAAATTTAAAGAAAAACTCCCTGATGTTATAATTAGGTTTTACATGTCATTAATTAAGCATGGATCTCAACCACACAATCAAATTCCTTCACGATGGCTGAAGGAAGAAGATAGAGCTAACGTTTTTGCTGTGGGCTTTTAGCCTCATTCTATCTATGTGTCCTTGAGACACAAAATTCTGTCATAGATGTAGATTAGAGATTTGACAATGTGGCTCAGGTGCAGTGATACCAGGATAACTAATCTTTGGACTAGATGTACGCCTCCCTTGCACTGATCTAACCACATGTCATAATGTCAGCTCATTAACATAATCTTACAGCATTATTGGGCCAAAGCACTTGGTAGATCACTTAGATTAGATGGTGAAGTCGTTTCTAAAGGCCTCCTAGGGGGGAAATGGATGGAGCAAGCCACCAAAGTGAACCAGCTCCTTTTATTAATATAAAGGTTCTGGAAAGACATGTATTCCTTTCTTGGATATGAGTACCAGAGCAGCTTGGATGAAGATGGCAGGAAGATTAAATGTTCTTTCACCTTTGCACTGAACCTGGGAACAGGTGAGAAAGAAAGTAAGCCCAATGTCTGGTCTCAAACAAAGACTTCACAATGCCTTGCTTCATCCATTCTTAAAGTGACGAGCACCAGCACAGATATATCCACTCTGGGCAGCCAGTTAGTGAGTTACGGGAGGATGCACTTGGTGAAGTACGCAGTATAACTGAGGACAAACAAATGCAGGTGGATTTGGAGATGCCATAATCTCTTTCGGAGAGGCATAGCTCACATTCTCCTTCAGCTGCTGTGCCCAAGAATTAGGACTTCACAGGACCTGCAGTTTGGTAGACAACATCAGCACTTCATGCAGTCATTTGAGATTGTGTGAAGCAGTCTGTAAGCTTTGGGGGCTTTGCTGAAGGAGTCTGCAAACTGCATAAATAATTAGCAGCCACTAACATAACCCAGATGCAGGCTGATCCCTACACTGCCTGATAATACCCTGTGCTGTTCAGGTAAGTGATCAAAAGGTGGACCAGTCAACATGGTCATGCATCGTTAGGCACCTTTGAAGTACCTTATTAGCTCCATTAATTGTGATAAAAGTAGCTGTGAAAAATAGATTTAATGACAGTTACAACACAAGAAAAGTATGCTTCACTCATCATGTTGTTTCTGTAATTGTGTATGAAGTGTAGGCTCATCAGTAACAATTTTTCTTTATTTATACTTACAATGTGTGTGATGCTGGCAAAGCCATATTTACTGTTTGAAATAGAGACCATGTCAACCTTTAAGAATAGGTTGCATGGATGGTTAAAGGGAATAAAGGGATATGGGAACAGGGTGGGCACATGGGAATAGGACTACGGCTCATGTGGAGGATGAACACAGGCACATTGAAGACCAGGTGTATGATGAAATTCAACTGACGAAACTACAGAATACCATGTATTACCCATCAATTGAGCCCTAGTAACAATGGGCACCTGGATGTCCCTGGTGTCCAGCATGTTAAGAACCTTGGGTAGATTTAAATGTTAAAATGCTAGTTTCTCTACAATAATCAATTTGCCAGGATTGTAGGCCCACTTGCACTGCGGTAAGGTACTGTAGCTATTTCCTTCCTCCCCCACATGAGGTGGGTATCCCAGTGACACCTTAGGTGGCCCTGACACCTGCCGAAATACTCATATACACCTGGTCTGGAAAATGGGCTAGAACCAGTGGCACAAGTTGTGAGTCCTGTCCTGGCATACTTACTGTGGCAGAGGGATACCACGGGAAATTTGGGGTCATGTTTCGATGCCATTTATGGCCAATTTAATTATTCTTTTCTTGGCACTTAGGTTATCATGAGCATTCGGGTCAATTGATTTTTTTTTTGTTCGCGTAACCATTACTAGCATCAATGAATTCCCTATCTGAAATGCAGTGAACAAGAAGAGAAGAGCCACTAAAGGGATGCAAGGCAGGTCCGGCTACACAAGAGGTGCTCTATGCTTACCAACCAGTAACCACACACCCACATCTGCACAGAAAGGCAACCAGCCCTTGATGCGGCAGATCATTCATGCGTGCAGAGGCTACAACTCTGCAGGCAGCCTGACTAAATATTATGTCAAGTGTCAGTTTGAGCTCTGTTGGTAGCTCCCTTACCTCTGAGTCAGAAAGTCTTGGGCTCAAGCCCCACTCCAAGTTTCAATCATGCAATCTAGCTTAACATGTCAGTGCAATACTGAGGTAGAGCTGCAGTGTCAGAGGTGCTGTCTTTCAGATGAGGCCCTGTCTATCAGTTTAGTTAGATGTAAAAGATCCCATGGTAGTATTTGATGACGAGCAGGGAAGTTCTCCTAGTTCCTCGAACTACTGCTCTCGCCGCATCCTGAGATCCACGCTCAACGCCATGCGTCGCCACATGAACACTCTCGACCTCTCTCTTCAGCAGCACCGACTCGCTCTATCTCTAAGCTGTCCTGGGCCGCAGTTCCATTTCATCCTTCACCTTATCCGGCGCTTCAACAAAAAACCTTTTTTCTTCCTTTCAGATGTCAAGGATCGCAAGCTTCAGCAACTGTTGGACACCAACGCCCCTCCGGAACCTTCTTCCCCTTCACTTCCTTCTGACCCCATCCTTTCTTCCAATCTCACCCCCTGCCGTGTTTTCACTATCCCCTCTGACCTTCCCCTCTCTGACCCCAAACAATCAGTCCTCAGCAAAGGCCTGAGCTTCATCTCCTTACGCCCCCACCTCAATGAATTTCGAGCTCGGCACGACACCGAGCTCTTTTCCCATCGCCTTCATCTCCGTGCCCACTTCTTTGGCCAGGAGTCTTCCCCCCGCACAGCTGACCCTTTCTCCCGCTTTCAGAATTCTCGTTCTACCTGGACCCCCTTCCTCTGGCCTCTTACCCTCTCTAGATCTTTTCATTGCTAACTGCCGGCGTGACATCGGCCGTCTCAATTTCTCTGCTCCCCTCACTCACTCCAACCTACCTCCCTCTGAACTTGCAGCACTCCGTTCTCTCCGATCCAACCCTAACATTGTCATTATACCTGCTGACAAGGGTGGTGCTGTTGTTGTTTGGCGAACCGACCTCTACCGTGCGGAGGCTGAAAGCCAACTCTCTGACATCTCCTCCTATCTCCCCCTGGACCATGACCCCACTACCAAACATCAAGCCATTGTTTCCAAGACTGTCACTGACCTCATCTCCTCTGGAGATCTTCCCTCCATAACTGTCAACCTCATAGTCCCCCAACCCTGCACAGCCTGCTTCTACCTCCTTCCCAAGATCCACAAACAGGGCTGCCCTGGTAGACCCATCGTTTCAGCCTGTTCTTGCCCCACGGAACTGATTTCTTCCTATCTCAACTATTTTTTCTCCTCTTGTCCAGTCTCTTCCCACCTACATTCGCGACTCTTCCGATGCCCTCCGTCACTTTAACAGTTTCCAGTTTCCTGGACCCAACCGTCTCCTTTTCACTATGGATGTCCATTCCCTCTACACCTCCATCCACCACCAGGACAGCCTGAGGGCGCTCCGCTTCTTCCTTGAACAGAGGCCCAACCAGTCCCTATCCACCACCACCCTCCTCCGCCTGGCTGAACTTGTTCTCACATTGAACAACTTCTCCTTTGACTCCACTCACTTCCTCCAAATTAAAGGTGTTGCTATGGGAGCCCGCATGGGCCCTAGCTATGCCTGCCTTTTCGTGGGATATGTGGAACATTTTTTGTTCCAGTCCTACTCAGGTTCCCTCCCTCACCTCTTTTTCCGGTACATTGATGACTGTATCGGTGC
Organism: Squalus acanthias; assembly: GCA_030390025.1. Classification (NCBI taxonomy): domain Eukaryota; kingdom Metazoa; phylum Chordata; class Chondrichthyes; order Squaliformes; family Squalidae; genus Squalus; species Squalus acanthias. The sequence goes on from CM059432.1 coordinate 43,295,979, forward strand.
CGTCTCCTGCTCTCGCCCTGAACTAGAAAATTTCATTCACTTTGCTTCCAATTTCCACCCTTCCCTCACCTTCACATGGTCCATCTCTGACTCTTCCCTTCCTTTCATTGACTTCTCTGTCTCCATTTCTGGCGATAGGCTATCGACAAATCCACTATAAGTCCAGTGACTCTCACAGCTACCTGGACTACACTTCCTCCCAACCCGCTTCCTCTAAGGACTCTATTCCATTCTCCCAGTTTCTCCGTCTCTGCTGCATCTGTTCTGACAATGGCGCCTTTCATACTAATGCTTCCAATATGTCTTCCTTTTTCCTCAACCGAGGATTCCCCTCTACCATAGTTGGCATGGCCCTCGACCGTGTCCGTTCCATTTCCCGCACTTCTACTCTCACCCCTTCTCCCTCCCAGAACCACGATAGGGTTCCCCTTGTCCTCACCTTTCACCCCACCAGCCTCCACATTCAACGGATCATCCTCCGCCATTTCCGCCACCTCCAGCGTGATCCCACCACCAAATGCATCTTCTCCTCCCCTCCCCTTTCAGCATTCCAAAGGGACCGCTCCCTCCGCGACACCCTGGTCCACTTCTCAATCACCCCCAACAGCCCCTCCCCTTCCCATGGCACCTTCCTGTGCAAGCACTGGAGATGTAACACCTGCCCTTATACCTCCTCCCTTCCCACTGTCCAGGACCCCAAACACCTCTTCCAGGTGAAACAGCGATTTACTTGGGGTACTTCTTGCAATTTAGTATACTGTATTCGCTGCTCACGATGCGGTCTCCTCTACATTGGGGAGACCAAATGCAGATTGGGTGACCGCTTTGCAGAACACCTCCGTTCAGTCCGTAAGCGTGACCCCGAGCTTCCGGTCATTTGTCATTTTAATTCTCCGCTCCACTCCCACTCTGACCTCTCTGTCCTCGGCCTCTTACACTGTTCCAATGAAGCTCAACGTAAGCTCGAGGAACAGCACCTCATCTTTTGATTAGGCACTTTACAGCCTTCTGGACTCAACATTGAGTTCAACAATTTCAGACTATAACCTCTGCCCCTATTTTTTCAGGTGGCAGCTGTTGATTATTCTGCCATCCCCATTTGCAACATTTAATCTCTCCTGCCTTCCACCCTATCACAGACCATCCCTTTTGTTCTTTCCTCCCCTCCCCTCCCTTTCCCTGCCTCTGCACCTGCTTAAAACCTGTTACTTCTCTAACTTTTTCCAGTTCCGACGAAGGGTCACAGACCTGAAATGTTAACTCTGTTTCTCTCTCCACGGATGCTGCCTGACCTGCTGAGTGTTTCCAGCATTCTCTGTTGTTATTTGAGTTCTCCTAGTGTCCTGACTAACATTCATTTTTCATTTGATGTTTGTATGAACCTTATTGAGCATAAATTTGCTGCTGCCTTTAAAGCAGTTTATTGGCTGTGAAGCACTCTGGAATGTCCTGAGGCTGTGAAGAGCACTTTGTAATTGCATGTTCTTTCTTTCTTTCTTTCTTTCTTTCTTTCTTTCTTTCTTTCTTTCTTTCTTTCTTTCTATCATAGAATCATGGACTCATGGAATCATAGAATAGTACAGCACAGGAGGAGGCCATTTGGCCCATCGAGTCTGCGCCGGCTCTTTCGAAGATCAATCCAGTTAGTCCCACTCCCCCGATCTTTCCCCATATCCCGGCAATTTTTTCTCCTTCAAGTATTTATCCAATTCCCTTTTGAAGGCTACTACTGAATCTGTATCCACCACCCTATCAGGCAGTGTATTCTAAATCCTAACCTTTCATTGTGTAAAAAAGTTTTTGCTCATGTCGCTTCTGGTTCTTTTGCCAATCAACTTAAATCTGTGCCCTCTGGTATCGACCCTTCAGTCACTGGAAACAGTTTCTCTTTATTTACTCTATCTAAACCCTTTCTCTCTTTCTTTCTTTCTTTTTGTCTTTCATTCTTTTCTTCTTTCCTTCTATCTATCGACACTGGATTGTTCTTTCGAAACATCACAATCACATCATGGTACTGCTTAAAAAAATAAACATGTCAGGCTGACCATCAGTCAGCAAAGCTTGATGGATGCACCCCTAGATGCTACTGACCATATTTGCAGGCATTGTCACACTTAATTGGCAGCGACTGTGGGGAAGTATCTATGTAGGGTTTGGGTCAGCAGAGAGACAGATTTTTTATTTAATTTGTTCTTCGGATGTGGTTGACACTGACAAGGCAGATGGAAGAGCTATGCTATCTGCTGTAAGGACACCTACTGCTAACATGCAGCACAGAGCTGGCACAGCCTGTGACACAACCAGCCAGCTGTGGCCTCAAGCCTGCACATGGGATGTTCTTTTCTTTCATTCTTGCCTGTAATTTCTTAATGCCCCGCCCTTTCTTCTTTGGCAAAGACTGCATGAAGGGCTAAGATAACTTTTCAGCTTATCTACAGGTTTTTTCCTTCATTGTGACACTCTTTAATTGTCCTCATCCCTTTAAATTCCACTTACATACAATGTTCAGCTCCCACCACCAGTAGCACACTCAGCCCTTATAAAATCCCAATCTGCACTTGGAAGTGTTTTTTGTACATCACCATTCAAGCAGGACCAGCATCAGTTCTTAATCTTTTAGACACAACTTACACCAGTCGAAGAAAATTGGCTACGGTTTATTGAAGGAAAAAGAATGAGTGAAGGTGTTATTTCAAAGGCATACCATATAAGGAGATAGGTACAGCATTTATGAATGAATGACCCAATAGCCTATAAAACCCTAAAGCATTAAACTGCTGAGCAAGCATTCCATACATCTATATCAGATTTGGAAAACCAGCTACTCTTTTCATTCCTTGTGGACTTGTACAGAAGTGCAAGTGGCAAAATAGAGCCATGTGAGCAGTTGTAGGATAGTCAGGAAAAGCAGCAGAAATGTCACTAGGTTTATGCAAAATGTGGTCTGCATGCCTTAACATGCATTAAAGTGATTTTGCCATTATTTTGTTTGTTGCGGCCAAGGTCTCAACCAATGGTACAGCGGAGGCAGGAGCTGGTGATGGCCATGTCATTTACTGAACCCCAGGGAAAACTGCATGCTTGATTTTACTGGGCTTGGAGTTGGGCACCTCACAGGTTAGAGGAGAGGTCTTCAAACATAAAGTGATATGTGATTGTGTGGCAATGATATCAGGTAAAAGCAAGGTAGGTCTAGTCATATCTCCAGGTGTGCAAGCCTCCTCCTGTCCCTTTAAAGTTTAGTTGCAGCTCTCTAAGGACTGCTCATAGGCAATTTCCCGCTCTCCCTCCTTTGGTGACCTCCCAGCTCCGCTTCCAGTATGGGGTGGGAGGTCACCATGAATAATCCATTAGGGATGATCCTGAAAAATCTGCAGGAACTTAATGAACATTGCACTTGCTTTGCTCTACTAGCACTAGTTTAGCACAACAGATATGCACTTCCATTCACGACTAAATCCAAATATTCCTGTCAAATCAAAACATAACAAAGTGGGGTCAAATTTAATTACCTCTGCCCATCTTGCAGCCTCCCACGATTTCAAGTTAAAATGGGGATGTGGCTCCGATTATGTCATTGGGTGGTATCAATAATTTACAACTAAAACCTTCAAATCACAAAAAGTCTACCTCTGAGCTTGAGAAAATGATAAAAAATGTTCGAGTGGATATCTGCTGTTGCACAGCCCATTCCAAGTATGCTATCACTGAATGTTAGAGGCATTTACTGGTAGAAATCCATGTAGATCGTTGTAGACTGACATCGCCAACAGAAAATCACTGAAGGAAATACTTCTTGGCCTCCTTCTTCATATTAATCCTTCTGTGGAAATAGTGTCAAATATTTAAGAACCATTAAATAGAAATGAAGAATGATCAAAAAATGTTTTTTTATTCGTTCATAGGATGTGGGCGTCGCTGTCAAGGCCAGCATTTATTGCCCGTCCCTAATTGCCCTTGAGAAGGTGGTGGTGAGCCGCCTTCTTGAACCGCTGCAGTCTGTGTGGTGAAGGTACTCCCACAGTGCTGTTAGGGAGGGAGTTCCAGGATTTTGACACAGCGATGATGAAGGAACGGCGATATACTTCCAAGTCAGGATGGTGTGTGACTTGGAGGGGAACTTGGAGGTGGTGGTGTTCCCATGCGCCTGCTGCCGTTGCCCTTCTAGGTGGAAGAGGTCGCGGGTTTAGGAGGTGCTGTCGAAGAAGCCTTGGTAAGTTGCTGCAGTACATCTTGTAGATGGTACACACTGCAGCCACAGTACGCCAGTGGTGGAGGGAGTGAATGTTTAAGGTGATGGATGGGGTGCCAATCAAGCGAGTGTTGTTGGAGCTGCACTCATCCAGGCAAGTGGTGAGTATTCCATCACACTCCTGACTTGTGCCTTGTAGATGGTGGAAAGACTTTGGGGAGTCAGGAGGTGAGAAACTCACAGCAGAATACCCAGCCTCTGACCTGCTCTTATTGCCACAGTATTTATGTGGCTGGTCCATTTAAGTTTCTGGTCAATGGTGACCCCCAGGATATCGATGGTGGGAGATTCGGCGATGGTAATGCCATTGAATGTCAAGGGGCGGTGGTTCGACTCTCGCTTGTTGGAGATAGTCATTGCCTGGCACTTGTGTGGCGCGAATGTTACCTGCCACTTATCAGCCTAAGCCTGAATGTCATCCAGGTCTTGCTGCATGTGGGCATGAACTGCTTCATTATCTGAGGAGTTGCGAATGGCACTTAACACTGTGCAGTCATCAGCGAACATCCCCATTTCTGACCTTATTTTGGAGGGAAGGTCATTGATGAAGCAGCTGAAGATGACTGGGACTAGGACGCTACCCTGAGGAACTCTTGCAGCGATGTCCTGGGGCTGTGATGATTGACCTCCAACCAGCACCACCATCTTCCTTTGTGCTAGGTATGACTGCAGCCAGTGGAGAGTTTTCCCTCCAATTCCCATTGACTTCAGATTTACTAGGGCTCCTTGATCCCACACTCGGTCAAATGCTGCATGATGTCAAGAGCAGTCATTCTCACCTCATCTCTGGCATTCAGCTCTTTTGTCCATGTTTGGACCAAGTCTTTAATGAGGTCGGGAGCTGAGTGGTCTAGGCGGAACCCAAACTGGGCATCAGTGAGCAGGTTATTGGTGAGTAAGTGCCGCTTGATAGCACTGTCGACGACACCTTCCATCACTTTGCTGATGATTGAGAGTAGACTGATGGGGCGTTAATTGGCCGGATTGGATTTGTCCTGCTTTTTGTGGACAGGACATACCTGGGCAGTTTTCCACATTGTCGGATAGATGCCAGAGTTATAGCTGTACTGGAACAGCTTGGCTAGAGGCGCAGCTAGTTCTGGATAGCCGGGATGTTGTCGGGGCCCACAGTCTTTGCTGTATCCAGTGTGCTCAGCCGTTTCTTGATATCACATGGAGTGAATCGAATTGGCTGAAGACTGGCTTCTGTGATGGTAGGGACCTCAGGAGGAGGCCGATATGGATCATCCACTCGGCACTTCTGGCTGAAGATGGTTGCAAACGCTTCAGCCTTGTCTTTTGCACTCGCGTGCTGGGCTCCACCATCATTGAGGATGGGGATATTCATGAAGCCTCCTCCTCCCATTAGTTGTTTAATGGTCCACCACCATTCACAGCTGGATGTAGCAGGACTGCAGAGATTTGATCTGATTCGTTGATTGTGGGATCGCTTAGCTTTGTCTATAGCATGCTACTTCTGCTTTTTAGCATGCATGTAGTCCTGTGTTGCAGCTTCCCCAGGTTGGCACCTCACTTTTAGGTATGCCTGGTGCTGCTCCTGGCATGCTCTTCTACACTCCTTATTGAACCAGGGTTGGTCCCCTGGCTTGATGGTAATGGTAGAGTGAGGGATATGCCGGGCTATGAGGTTACAGATTGTGGTGGAATACAATTCTGCTGCTGCTGATGGCCCACAGCGCCTCATGGATACCCAATTTTGAGCTGCTAGATCTGTTCTGAATCTATGCCATTTAGCATGGTGGTAGTGCCACAATGAACGGTATCCTCAGTATGAAGACGGGTCTTCGTCTCCACAAAGACTGTGCGGTGGTCAGTGCTGTCATGGACAGATGCATCTGCGATAGGTAGATTGGTGAGGACGAGGTCAAGTAGGTTTTTCTCTCGTGTTGGTTTTGACACCACCTGCTGCAGGCCCAATCTTGCAGCTATATCCTTCAGGACTCGGCCAGCTCGGTCAGTAATGGTGCTACCGAGCCACTCTTGGTGATGGACATTGAAATCCCTCACCCAGAGTACATTCTGTGCCCTTGCTACCCTCAGTGCTTCTTCCAAGTGGTGTTCAAAATGGAGGAGTACTGATTCATCAGCTGAGGGAGGGCAGTAGGTGGTAATCAGCAGGAGGTTTCCTTGCCCATGCTTGATTGGAAGCCATAAAACTTCCTGGGGTCCAGAGTCAATGTTGAGGACTCCCAGGGCCACTCCCTCCCGACTGTGTACCACTGTACCGCCACCTGTATCCACCAGGGATGGTGATGGAGGAATCTGGGACATTGGCTGAAAGGTATGATTCTGTGAGTATATCTATGGAAGGCTGTTGCTTGACTAGTCTGTGGGACAGCTCTCCCAATTTTGACACAAGTCCACAGATGTTAGTGAGGAGAACTTTGCAGGGTCAACTGGGCTGGGTGTGCCATTGTTGTGTCCGAAGTCAATGCCGGGTGGTCCATCCAGTTTCATTCTTATTATTGTTGTTTTCTGTAGCGGTTTGTTCCAACTGAGTGACTTGCTAGGCCATTTCAGAGGGCAGTTAAAAGTCAACCACATTGCTGTGGGTCTGGAGTCACATATATGCCAGACCAGGTAAGGACGGCAGATTTCCTTAGTGAACCAGATGGGTTTTTACAACAATCCAATAGTTTCATGGTCACCATTACTGATACTAGCTTTTTATTCCAGATTTATTTAATTAACTGAATTTAAATTGCCCAGCTGCCGTGGTGGGATTTAAACTCAGGTCCCTGGATCATTAGACCAGGCCTCTGGATTACTTGTCCAGTAACATAACCACTATGCTACTGTTCCCGGTCCTGCTATTGGCTGTCCTGAGAGAGGACAGCAGGTGTCTCTCCTATGGAGCCAAGGCCACTCTCCTTGGACTGCACCTCAACACTCCTACGGCCTGGCAGGTGGGCAGTCTGGCACAGCTGGCTATGTGGCACTAATAAGGGCACGGGCTGACTGGGTGGCAGGGAAACAGGCATGCATGCAGGACTGATGGGATGTTCTGAAAGCCCCTATCAACACTGGCCCCCAGAGACAAGATGGCAGCTGTCTCAGTTTCCACAAGTGAGATGACATGGAAGCTGTAATAGCTATCAGCAGAGGCTCCATCCAGGTGGGTGCCACCTTTGTGTTCATGGAACTAACCACTTGTTCCATGTTGGACAGAATGGTCTGCATGCTTAGCCCAAAGCCCTGACACAAGTTGGAGCTGGACTCCAAGCCCATTGACAGGCTGCCCAGTGTATCTACTTTCCTGGTGTATGCCCATTAGCCTGCTTTGGTAGCCTGGACACTCAAAGTCTGCATCTGAGTCCTCTGTAGCAGCGCTAGTATGTGATCTCGCCCTCCGATGATGTTCTATCCCCCTGCCCTAAGCCCTGCACACTTGTGGCCAGTGACTCACCATGTGAAGACCCTCCTGTAACCTACCCTCTAAAGTCTGCCTGGTGCCAGTGTCTGAGCTGGCGCTTTTACGGTCAGATCGAGTGATGCTGTATTTTCAGGAAGGCTGGCCATCTCTTCCTGAAGTGGCAGCAGGGTTTCCACATCTTCAGCACCTGAAATAAAAGAGAGGGACAAGGATCAGCCATTACTTTGAAGGGAGAGCAGAGAAATAAGTAGCTTGTGAAAGCAGGTGCAGTTTGTCATGCAGAGTGGGTCGGGTGAGATAGAAGCAAGAAGGGAAAAAGAGAATATGAAGAAACCTTGTGCTATGTCTCCTCCAGCATTGCCACTCGTACCTGCCATGACTCTCTCCTTGCCTGTGATGGCCAGCACATTTTATCTCATATGGCGAGAGGATGTGCAGACGGGCATGGCCTCCTCTGGTCGCGGCCTTCTGCTGCATGTTATGCATGCAGAGTAGGAAGTGCAGAATGTGTGAATAGGAGGAGAAACAGGTGGAGTAAATCATGGTGCAGTGATTGTGGAAGAGTGAAGGTAAGCAGGGGAGGGGAGTATTGTGAGTCTTGATGCTGGAGACCATGGAGGTGTGAGTAGAGAGTAAGAGGTAAGTATTCTAACCTTGACAATTCTGATGTGATTGAACTTATTCCTACATTGCAGCCATATCTTGGGGGCTAAGCTCCTGGCTGTGACTTTCTCTGTAACCTCTTCCCACTGGCAGCAGAGCTGTTGCCTGGAGGGCTTTCTGCCCTCCCGGGGGAGCAAGAGCTCCTTCCTTCTGGCCATCACCTGCACCAGGGCCTCCAATGCAGCATCAGAGAACCTGGGGGATTGATCTGCAGGTCTTGCAACCATTTGTTTGTTCAGGAGTGATCCTTCCTGTTTGCCACCAGAGTACACCTCCCCTTTAAGAGGTGCTGCCTGCCTTTAAGTGGCATCAGTGAAGCCCAATTTCCCCACCCCCCCCAACCCCAAACAGGCGCACAGCCAATGAATAGTGCGGGTAGTGCTGGCTGCACGCCTGAGTCATTATAATGAGCTGTCAGCACCACATGAACTGGCACATGCAGCGCATGCCCTGCCCTCTGCGCATCCATTTTCGGGCACGATCGAATTTCTAGGTCAACACTTCCAACACTGCAGCATCCCTCAGTACTGCACTGAAGTATCAGCCTAGATTATGCGCTGAAGTTCTGGAATGGGCTTGAACCCACAGCCTTCTGATTCAGAGGCAAGCATGCTACTGAGTCAAGCTGATCTTGTGGAGCCAAAGCTGGCTGCATATTGGGAGTTTTGACTTCAGTACCTCTACAGCAGTCCTGTTCAGGAGAGATACGACAACTGTACTTGTAAGTGCAGTCTCCAATGCAGACACCACTGGTGTTACCGTATGTTCAATAATAAACTGCAGTGCACATTCCCAATTCTCCACTGCAGAACTTGTGTGAGAAGATGGCACTGCAGATCTGTCTATTGTATTCTTCCAAACCACCTAGATGTATTTCCAATGTTGTGTGCAAGAATGCAAGTGACTTGTCAATATGGTCTTCTCTCCGCTCTCCTTTTGAAAGCATTAAGGTCTGTAACCCTATACAACTCAGCAGGAGCATACAGCCTGCTGGGATTCTGCCCTATACTCGACAGTGTCTTATCCACCAGCACCACTGCTGCTCCTTATCACTGATCAGTGCTTCATCTTCTGCGTCCTCATCAGTATCTACATTTCCTGCAGTGACTTTAACTGCTCTGGTGCCTACTTCAAATAAGGGGAATTACTGTGCTCAATTATGTGATGCTCTCTAGGTGCAGCTGGTGGTTCACTAGGTTTTCCCCTCCTATATGAAGAGAGAGCAGATGGTATATTATGAATAGATAAACTCATTTTGGGTACTGCATTGTAATTGCATACATTATTATGCACTTGTGCACAATCAATATGTATGAATATAGTTGTGTAACAAATGGTGCAAGTCATTGACTATCTGATTAACATGGCACTTACCATTAGTTCTCTTCTCTCCTCCAACCTCCACAAACCCAATGGCGCCCAAACACTTTCTCCACCATTGCTTCCTCATGTGGTGTGAGCACCTTCAGATCTGGAGGTTCATCACCTGTTCCACTCTGTGGCCTTTTATTGAAGGCAAGCTTTTCCTTTAAACATAAGGGCAGTGGGGATTGAAACATAGGGGGTGCATTTCCGCAGAGATTTGGTCGCAAAGCTGCAGAATCCCCAGGAAAACAGCATAAATTATGTTTACCCTCATAGTAACCATAGAAATTCCTTCCTGCGGCCCATTCACTTTCCAATCTCGGCATGTACAATGTATTTCATCTAACCCTGCTGTTTTCAATTCTAACACCATGCATTCTTTCTAACATTTATCTGTGCCAGTACAGCATTTTTCAGAAATATATTTTCTAAGTACAACTTTCCCTCATGCATATATGTCTTCTGCTCCTGTACAGTAATGTTAAAGCCTTACCGTAGTCCTTCATTTTAAATGGCACAACTTCTTTTGGAGTTCCTGTCAAGTTCTCTGAATTGCAGAGACAGCGCTGAGGCTGTCATGCTTATCGTGCTCAAGCATGCTGAGAGGTGTCCTCCACCACCCAAAATGTGCCTGTATCCCTAACAGCAATTGCACACTCGACAGTGGATTTTCAGAATTGTCCAGATTTGTCTGGGTAAAATGTTTCATTAGCTGCTGCAGAAGGTTCACCTTGGCTGGCGGATACTTTTTCATTGCCTTTAACAAACTCACATTTCTCATAGTCAACAGTCCCCATGCTCCTCCTGTTTTCATTGACATTTCATTAAAATGGTCAAAAAAAAAGCCCAAATTTTGAAACTTTATTTTCTGACCAGAACAATGCTGGCCTCCATAGTTATACCTGGCAAAAAAAGCCGAATTCTTTTGTTCATGAAAAAAAATGCTGGGACATGGGTTTTCATTTACATTTACTGTTATGTTAAGTTTAATATATTCCATTGATAAATGTTTGCAGCTAAAAGATTACGCTAGTTTAAAACAAATTTGTGGTAAAAAAAAATGGGGGGAAAAAGTCGGTTGATTTGCGCCTCCCATTAGTGCCTTAAAAGGGCACTAATGGGGCGCAAAGCAACTAGTGCCCATACGCGGCGATGTTTGCGCCGCTCACGAAATTGACTAGACATTTTGCGGCGGCGCTAAACACTACCGCCACGATCTCCTGCGCCCGCAGATCGTGACGTGAGTCGAGTGTGCAATGCCCCGGTAGCGCCCCAGACCGGATATTGAGTGGTGCCCCCTGTCTTACCGCCTGCCGCTAGCAACGACAGGTTGAGGGGAGCGTTTTGCAGTCGGGAAGGGACTGGGGGAGCGCTATTTAAAGGTGACCGCTTCCTGCCTTTTTTTGTCGGCAAAATTTTTGCTCCACGCATTCAGAGTGAGAGAGAGAGACTGCAGGAGATATTCAAAGCTGTGTTGAGGAGGTTTGGGTACTGAGCAGCACTTTGCAGGTTCTTTTTGATTTGATCTTCCTTGCATCGATTTAGAAGAGACTCTGGGGGTTGCACTCTGAGCTCTTTCCCTGGGCCTCTCCATTGTTCTTTCCAACAGATTTGATGTACAGGTCTCTCCAGGCCGAGATTCAAGGCTGCAATGAGCAGGGTGTGGATGGAGAACAAGATCGACCCTCCCCTTTAAGAACTGGCCGGCGCCAGTGTGTCTGTGTTCCATTGCTGACTGACATCACATGAGCTTCGCCGGCGCTCTGAGGTAGCGCCTCGCTCCTCGACGTTAGCGCCTTAAGAGAGGTGTGTAGCGCCTGATTTAGCGCTCCAATCACCTCCGAGGGCGATAGAAGCCAAGTTTGCAGTCAGAGGTGATAATTAGTGCAAGGTGCAAAACTTTGCGCCCGGCCGATAATTGCGCCCCAAACGGGGCGATACTGAATTTCTCCCCCATGCTCTTTTAGGAGAGGTCTTATCTAATTTTGCTCCAATGTTCATATTCTGAACTCCCCCACCTCCCCCAAACTACCCTACCCCCCACCCCCCTAAAACAAAATCCTGTTAGACAATTATGGGTTCCTTAAGTTTGGAGAGAGGCAAAAATAAAAGGTTGCATTTACAGAAAAGATGTCACATTGTAGTGACTTCAGAATGTTTTGTTGATTAATATGATTGCTGCATTGAATTGCAACGGATGATTCATTCATTTTAAAAAGGGAACCAGCATGTTAGCCCTGACCAGATGTTCTCTGCACTTTGTTAAATTAGTCTGGGAAAAAATGGTACTGGTACTGTTAGTAGCAAATATCTCTTCCAACCAAACACTAGGGTGTCTTGTCAGTTTCTGTACAAGGGCCACTGGAGCATGAGAAGCTTTTAATAGAGTACCCAGGTCTTCATCATAAATCAATCATTGGATAAGAGACTCTTTTAAAGAATTAGCTGGAATTGTTCAGTTTGATGAATTTCATATTGCAAAGAAGGTTTAATGACAGGTTCATGAAAGGTCACTGTTCCTCTTTCTAGCCCAGAGGCATATTTCACTGTACATGCAGCTTCAGTGGTCCCAGTTAGTTGTACAAAGAGTGTGAGTGGACACAGGATTAAGAACTGTTACTGTAGGTATTGATTAGACTTAGGCTCTGGGGATCTACCTTGGAGGTCTCAAAGAAATCACAGCTCCGTGTCAGCTTGGCTGGACTGCCATCACATCATGACATAGTTGTACCTTTGTGAAGCTTTTTATTCCCCACTGATGTCAGTGTGGTCAGCATCCAGTCACATGCAGATCTTACAGCTGACACTCAGGGGACGCAAAGTAAAGTATGGAGACAGCTGGTGTCCTAGGCTGCTGTCTTTCTAGCATTCCTCTTTCTGCCTCCTTCTTGTGACCTTTGGCAGAGTTAAGTGCCTGCTGTATTTGGCTGGCATATGCCTTTGCCTGAACATATGACGGGTGCAAATGAATTACATTGTTGCTTGCTGCATGATCTTCTTCGTACAGTATGTGTGCAAAACAACACCAATTTCCAACTGCAGCGTGAGGGTCACTGTTCACAGCACTCAATACTATTGGTAAGTCACCTTTAATCACAACATTTCACATTGTAGTGAAAAAATAATTTAAAGGATTTGGTATTTGCTTGATATTTTTGAAACCTATTTTTGGTAAGCAAGTGTTCATTTTACAGAAGATATAACTGTCACATGTCAGCAGGAAAAAAAATTCCAAGTCAATAGACACTCTTCTGTAAAACAGTCTTTGAGAATTATACAAAACGGAGATTGTGGAAATCGATAATTTACAGAACAGTAATATGGTATCTGATACTGAGAGTTAAAACAAAGCATATTATATCAGAGGTTGTGGTACATCAGAATATTATAATGAAAGGGCCACTATATTTGTCAGAGCACAGCGCATTCTTCTAGGTAACAGATATGTATTAAAATTCACGATAAAATGTACAATTATTTTCATAAAGTATCAAGTTTTGTTATAGGGCTGGTCCTACTTTTGCTTTTATTTTCCACAAATGGCACCAATTTTTCTTTTAGCTGATGAATTTTGTCCCATGTGGATCCTGCTCAGTGTTACTAATTGACTATTTGACACTGTCTAATACTCAATGCTTAAGGGGTGGGGAGACAAGTGGTATTTTCAACATAGAGTTTTCAAAGAATAAGAGATGTTAAACCTCTCTGTGTTTGCCATTTTTTTTTTAAAATGACTGTTTTTGTCACGAGGGACCCAAAAAGTGAGCAGTTGTGAAATTATTGAATAATCCTCATTCCAAATAAATGTTCTTATTTGAAACGTAATGTCTCACAGAGAAAGCTGGCACATGTCTCTTTTGTGAAAAATCACAACACAGCACCATGTTTGCCTATTTCTGTGTTTACGTCCAAATGAAATTTTCAGTTCTAAATAATGGCAGAGGAGCTGTACAGGATATTCTTTGGGTAACAGCTTTCTACCAACTGATTTAGATGATGTAGAGAGACATTTAAACTTTATTGTGCTCATTAATTCCATTTTGCACACTTCACATTGCTGGCTGTGTATAATTAAATCTGTATGATTGGCCTTTTATTCATCATACCCTCCATCAGTTTAATTATAGTGGATACTGTTCTGTCATATAACAGCTACAATGAAACACAATTTATCTGTCATATTCAGGGTATTCTTTAAAGGGGCCTGCTAGCTCCTTCAGGTATCTGTCACTCAGATTTACTATACTGTGTGGTAATACAGGCCATAATGCTTCATTTGTCAACTTCATTGTTCTGCTCAGTTGGATGTGGCTTGTGAATATGACCAGGACGGATCATCTTAACCCCTGGCTCTGACACAGACTGATTTATTGGATCCAACAACATTCATTCATATGTTGCTGATAACAGAGCATCTGGTTAGAATTCTGGACATTTAAACAATACAGAGTAGGAAGTACTGTTGTCAATATTAGCAGGCAATGCTAAGGTGTTCATATGGCATTCATCTACTATAATAATGGAGCTGTTAACCCATTTGTTAACACCTCTGTTAAAATAGCAGACAGAGGATTCTCATATCAATTCATTAGCGTTCATTGGCCAATACCATCAACAGTAATTTCGAGCATGCTCTCTTTCTCCCTCCCTCTCTCTCTAGATTAGCTTTGCATTAGTTTAGCTTAGTGGTTTTGAAATTGACAATTGTTTAAACCACAATACTTAATTCCGCCTTCTGTTACTTAGCACAAGCTTGAATCTTCTTGTCAATCAGTGATGCTTGTTATTAAGTTTTGTCTGTCTTCATCTTTTTATGCTCTTACCTACACACATAAATGTTGAAAGAAAAAATGGTTCTGCTTGTCAAATTTTCAGTTCTAGCATTCAACACTAAAGCTTCATTTTTCATAGTTTCACAAGTGTTCATTTATTGGGTCCCCCATAAAAAATGCTAACTATAGGTGTCAGCCTAGACTTAGTGGTAGCAATCTTGCCTTTGAGTCAGAAAGGCATAGATTCAAGTCCTATTCCAGAGACTTGAGCACATAACCTACACTGGCACTACAGTGCAGTACTGAGGGAGTGCTGTGCTGTTGGAGGTGCCATTTTTCAGATGAGACATGAAACCAAGACCCAGTCTGCCTTCTCAGGTGGACGTAAAAGATCCCAAGCATCATTTGAAGAAGAGCAGGGGAGTTCTCCTGGTGACCTGGCCAATATTAATCACTCAACCAACAATTAAAACCGATTAGCTGGTCATTTTTCTCATTGTTGTTTATGGCACCTTGCTGTGCACAAAATGGTTGCCATATTTTCCTACATTACAACACTAACTATACTTCAAAAAGTACTTCATTGTCTGTAAAGCACTTTAGGACGTCATGAGATCTTTCTATTGGCATTTCCAAAAGCAATGTCCCAGATAACAACTACTGTATTTATCTTATCTAAACTTATGACCTCTCATTATAAAATTATATGTCAATAAATCTATGATTTCCTTTACAAATTACTGCTTGAAAGTGGCAGCATTGCTTGGTTGTAATTACTGAATGAATTTATAACAGCAACGTTCTCTTCATTTTCCTTCAGTTCTATATCTTGTGTTGACGTTAATTGTATTAACATTTTCTTTTTGTGCCTTAGCAAACAAATGTTTCAAGTATGGCCGTTAGATGTATGGTACTCTGGTATTTTCATTCATCATACACGTTGATAACATTAAAAGTCCATCACGGATTTAGGATGTTGGTGCAGAAATGGTACTTCCCAGTGACTTGCATACAAATGAGCAGTTTTACTGTGATTGTCTGCGAACCCTTTATATTTGCATTCTGAAGATCTTGTTCTAAGATGGTGGCTTATATTTAATACTGAAGTCGATCCTTCAAAGAAAAACACCCATCTATTAATTTAACATTTTCAGCTTGTCTGATGCTAAACGATGACTGTTAATTTCTGTTTGATGTAATTATTCTGTAAATGACAATAATTCTTATTTTTTACACATTTAAACAACGCAATGTAGAATACAAGAAGACTCCATGAAATAGACTTTGTTTGCGGCTGCCATTTTGAAAATATCCTATTTCAAAATGATAGATGTAAAATTGAATTCAGCTTATTATTTTTGTACTAAAGCATTTTAGTATTTGGTTTGAAATATTTTAGTCCCTTGTTTTTTGTTCTGCATTTAAACAAGTTGTTTTAAAATCTGATTTAAAAAAAATATATAACTTGGGTGAAACCTTCCAAAAATTCTTGGCCTTGAATTTCAATGAAGTGACTTATACCTTTGTTGTACCTTTAAAAAAAATGTGTTCGCTACTGACCTGCAAAGTGAGTTACATGCAGGTTTTCGAGGTCTGCTCATTTGCAATCCTATTGGTGCAGTCATTGGTGTAAAACTGGCACAAGACACCCTCAAAGCCTCCTTGAAAAAGTGCAACATCCCCACCGACACCTGGGAATCCCTGGCCCAAGACCGCACAAAGTGGAGGAGAAGCATCCGGGAAGGCGCCGAACACCTCGAGTCTCTTTGCCGGGAGCAAGCGGAAGCCAAGCGCAAACAGCGGAAGGAGCGCACGTCAACCCTAGCACCCCACCGACCCGCTCCTTCAACCATCGCCTGCCCCACCTGTGACAGAGACTGTCGGTCCCGCATTGGACTCATCAGTCACCTGAGAACTCATTTTTAGTGTGGAAGCAAGTCATCCTCGGTTCCGAGGGACTGCCTAAGAAGAAGAAAACTGTCATAAAATGGGTATAAGCTGCTTACCTACCTGGAAACTTCAGTGCAGCCTTTGAAAAGACAGTTCGGCCTGTACCCTTCAGTAGCAGACTGGGGAAAACAGGTAAGAAAGGAGCAGTGTTTGGCTCTCGCTTCACCCTCAAATAACGTCAATATATTGCCCATCGCTAATTGCCCTTGAGCAGGTGGTGGTGAGCCACCTTCTTGAACCGCTGCAGTCCGTGTGATGAAGGTACTTCCACACTGCTGTTAGGGAGGGAGTTCCAGGATTTTGACTGTCTAGAAGGACAAGGGTAGCAGGCGCATGGGAACACCATCACCTTCAGGTTCCCCACCAAGTCACACACCATCCTGACTTGGAAATATATCGTCATTCCTTCATCGTCGCTGGGTCAAAATCCTGGAATTCCCTTCCCCACAGCACTGTGGGAGTACCTTCACCACATGGACTGCAGCAGGTTTGGGAGGTGCTGTCGAAGATCAATAACCTTTTATCAGAACTGTCGAGCCTGCCAGGAGTTCGATCTACATTATGGAATTGATGCCCGAGTGTTAAAATCTCTCCAGGCCTGAGACGGCACCGGCTGTAAGTTTACTGCTTGCCCCATTGCACAGATCATGCCTCCCGATAAAATCACCCCCTAGTGTCAGAATTTTGTTAAGTAGCCCTCTTCCTGTCACACGACCTAGAGCTGCATGAAGAAAGTCTGGCACGGTGGGAGTTAGCAACAGAAACAGAAGATATAAACCCCTGTAAAACAATAGTCAGAGAGCTGTGAAAATTATAAATACAATTAAAATGAATGAAAAGAAGACGCTTCTCGGAGTTAAGATAACAGTAAAACTTTCCAAATTTGTTTTGTGACTTATGAAATGATCTGACCCCTTGGGTTACAGACTTGTAATGCAATCCACACCATCGTTTTGTGTTTACTTAAAATATTATTGGATCTGCAAAATTGCTAATTTAGAACCCAGATAAAAAACTGTATTGAAAGAATTGCTATATCAGCACGATACATGCTGTAAAACAGATTAGCTTCTTGATAAAATCTTCTTGCTAAACAGTCAATTGTAAAGTTGCTTTACACTAAAAAACTTAAATTATCCAATAATTTAAATAAAGTAATATAATTCATGCAGCAAAGTGGGAATTCAGTGCTAAAAAAATTGGTCATCTGAATTAATTGGCTTCGAATTAAGAGGAGTAGATTATATTCGAGCATTAAAATAGCCCCATGAAAATTTTGATTGCGAGTTTTCATATGGTGTGCTATCTCTTTCAATCTGCAGCTGCGTTTCCCAATTTGCCAGCATTCATTTTGACAGGTAGCGTTTGTAAACTGCTGGGCCTCTGCCTTTCCCTGGCCACTTGATGTGGAGGAAATTATCAACTAATACAGTAACCAGATGATCTTACAGTCAAAAAGCTGCATTGCCTTAGAACTCTCACTTGCAACAATTTACAATAGGTGATATGATTACATTTTTGAGGGATTTAATATGGAAATCTATAAAAGATTTGTGTCAAAAGGTCAAATTCTAACTTAATCAGGAGGGTATTATTGATCCATCAAGAAGTCAATGTTTGCATCCAATGTCACTTCTGAATATTTTTATTGGACTCACTTTGAAAGCTTGAAAAAAATGTTTCCTGATAAATGGAATGACCAAGACCTAGTCATTAAGCATTCTAACAGTGTATTCAAATCAAATCATTTTAGGAGTGTGCCGGTGAGACAAGTTAGGCCCTGGACCAGTTGGTAATTTCCTCCACACTCAGATTGCTGGAAAGGCAGGTTGATGAGCCTGGGCAACGTGGTTACAAATTTGAAGAGCCGACATTGTATTTCATTTGACCAGGGACCCAGGGCTTAAGTGAAAAATAATTGTACATTTACGTCCTGCTGGTGTCTCAAGTCCCTGGTCCTATGAAATATACTACTGAAAATTTCTAGTGTTATGGTACATGGCCTCCCACAAATGCTTTATTCATGGGTACCTAGTTTTCTAACTTTGCTGTTCTTTTTTCTTTAATTTGGGAGCATCCCAGGGCTCTGACTTCTCTCCTACTGTGTTCCTTCACTTATCATCCAACACTATCTAATCTTTTGATTATGATTCCACTCTACATTCAATGACTTTGTTAAGGATTACATGCCCTCAGTGCTCAGAATCTCCAGAACTCTCGCAGTGCAATGTCTCAATCACTACATCTTAATATCCAAAATGCCCTTCATTCGGCCAATGAAAATCTTGTTTATTTCAATTCTTCAAAGATAGTGGCCTGGAGTATCCACTCGGTTGTGCTGGTTTTTTAGGCGCAATTCGCCTGAAATCGGCGAAACTAGTACAAAAGATCGCGGACTTTTAAGCACAAATTATGTCCAGCGCTAATTGAGTTACTGCGATCTTTTGCACGAGTTTAAAAAACATCGTGCTAGAAGCAGGCCCTGCCCACAAAACTGGCCACGCCCCCTTTTGAATTAATCACCAGTGCGAGTTACTTCGCTAATTATGCTTGATTGCGGGCCTTTGAGGAGGCTTTAAAAATTAAGCTTTCTTTAGGCGCAAGGACACTAATAGGCATGTTTTAAAAGCTTTTGAATATATATATATTTTAATTTACTAAGAAACTGAGTACTGTACATCAATATAACTAGCAAATGGTTCTGTATAGATTTTTAAAGTCATTTTCAGTTAGTTAAAATTGGGTTACTCACAGGTGGTGGACTAGACACGCTGATTAAAATGCTTATTTTTTGTGATAAACCTATTTTGAGTTGTATTAATCAGACTGCACCAAGTTACCACTCTTAACTATATCAAGGAATATTTTTTGAAGCAAAATTTTTTTCAAAACTTATGTTCTAGAACGCTGCCCGATTGCGCTGGTTCATGGTTTATTTTGCATTCGGGAGTATGCAAATGAGTTTGTGCGGAAACCCAAGGGGAAAAAACACACTTCCGAAAACTAGCGCAATTTTGTGCGCAATTTGCGCCCGGATCGCCGATTGCGCTCAAAGGGGAAACTCTACCCCAGCTTCTTCAAGTCTTGTAAATGTAATCAATAGCTAACAACTTTTACCTTTGATGACTTTATCCTTAGTCTTTCCTAATCTATCAACATTCTTGGCCTCACTACCGCCTCGTCCTTCAAATGGAACACCCACATCTCCACCATTACTAAAGCTGCTAAAATGAAGCTTGGTTTCTTCTTTTGTGCCAAACACTTCTTTTCCCCTCAACAACTTTTAACTCTCTATAATACCCAAGTCTGTCCAAGACTTGAATACTCAGTGCCAAAATTTCTCATTTGCAATGTCAGTGGGGAAAGCTCCCTGTTGGCATCATGGATTTATAAAGTAAATATACTGGGGCCAATAATGCACTCCATGCTCAGAGTGCACAGATGAGCTGATCTTGCCAGTTAGCATGAGCTCAGTTTATTAGCATAATTTCCTGGCACTTTGGGCATGTCAGTCATGATATGCCAGCGTCGCAATCTCAGGCACCAGTAACCAGTAAAGGGCTGCTGGCTGTCCATTGTGCGCTGGGCAATTTTCTAGATTGGGGCAGGGACACTGGGCATGGGGTACCTTGGGCCTGGTATTCCTGGGGAGGGAATAATGTGGCCTCCTCTTCAGTGCCCGTTCCAAATAAACACTGTGCAGCTGAACATATTATGGGGCAGCTGCTTAATTTGAATCAGAGTCAGTGGCCTAATGAGCCTTGCAGAGGCTTCCAGCCACCTTTGCACTCACTGCCCACATCGGGCTGCACTAGGCAACTAAGGCGCATTGTAGGCCTCAGGCCTTTCATGCTTGATAATACAGAGAGCAGGTGCCCACTGTGTTTCAATGAATTGGGTGCCCGCTGCTATTATAATCACTGCCCAATATGATGACTAAAATATCAGAATTTGACATAATGACTACAGTGGTTCATATCTGTTAATAGTTTAAGTGAACACTATGGACCCAAATTTTAGATCTTCAAAGCTAAGAAATGGAGTACTTTTTGTTCCATTTGAACATTCCAACAAAATGAATTCCATGCAAGAATATTTTTGCTGAATGAAATGTGTTTTTGCACATACAACAAATCTGCTCTCAATTCCATTTCCATTTGTTGAATTGTTTATTTTAGAGAAGTCCTGGGGTGCAGTCAGGGCAAATTGGTATGTTGGGTGGATTAGCCTGCCACTGTTACTCCACAGGTCCTGAATCTCAATTGTACTCACTTCTGTATAATGCTTTGAGAGGTTTGCTGATAGCACTTCTCCTCTAAGGAGTGTACAAGGACCTTAAGAACTCAGTCAATCAGAAAACCAGACCCTTAATAGAAAATTCAATTGGCTGCTCCATTCAAAAACTCCATAAGAACCTGTTTTGAAGCAAAATCTATGGTATTTCAAAAGACAAACTATAGATCGTTTAAGATGTTTTTCTATGATTTTACAGACTGGGTAATTTTATGGACATGTCTTAATATACGATGATTCATATTTAGACAAACTAACAATCAGTTTAAAGTTGTTCAGATCAACAGTTTAAGTAAAACGGTGTCTGTGTTAATCTGAGCACAGATACCACTCTTACTATCTGCAATCTGGATAAGAAGATACAATATTTACATAATCTGGAAACTGTGGAAACAATACTATTTCCATAGTTACTGCATCATTGCCAGCATATGAGCTATTCAGACCAGGACCTGAAGATGCACATAAACTTATCTTTTGTGTGGGAAACAGCCACCTGCCACCTGCAGTGTGAGCTTCCACAGAATAAAAAACATCACCAGCAGCATTGATCTGTAAGAGCAGCACAATAAACCTGTGTAGTAGAGAAAAATAAAAACAAGCCACAGGACACCTCTGGAATGGAGTCCAAATATAATGTAACCATCAGAACTTTGTTGAATCTTCAGATCATTTGCTCCAATACTGAATTGGCCCACTGTTTCAGAAGTGCTTGACTAGTGGTAACTTTATGTACTTGTTCATAAACATTATGGTCACGATATTTACGGGGAGGTAGGGAGGGAGCGGGCGCGACTGGTTTGCGTTCGGGAAACCCGGAAGAACGGGTTTACCTCCGATCCTGCCGAATTTGACGTGACCTGATTAACATTTTTTGTCTCAGTTTCCTGGCCGCAGAGAGCCAGATTGAAAGGCCGGCTGGCTGTCGAGTGGGTTGGCCTTCGGCACCAGGCCACAGCCAGGGAGCGGAGAGGAGGGAGGGCGAATCGGAAAGGCCGGGGTTGGGGGAGACCGGGGGCCGGAGGTGGGGGAAATCGGTGGCTGGAGGGAGGTGAGATCAGAGGCCGAAGGGTGGACATCGAAAAGGCCGGCGGGGGGGGGGGCTGGAGATCGGAAAAGCTGGGCTGGGTGGGGAAATTCGAACGGTCGCCAGGGTCAGGAGGGGGAGATCGGAAGGGTCAGGGGGAAGATCAGAGGATGCAGCTGGGGAGCGCACAGGAGGAAGGGAGGGATCAGAAAGACCTGGAGGGGGAGGGGAGATCGGTAAGGCCGGGTCGGTGGGAGATCATGGTTCGGAGGGACATTGCGGCTCGGAGTAGGGGACTGATTATGGGGGTGTGGGGATCGGCCTATCGCGGGTGGGGGTGAAGCAGGTTAGCTTGGTGGACCAGGAGGAAGCCCCCTGCTCCTCCTAGCCCACAAGCAGTGCTGTAAAGGCACGTATCTCTTCCATGCAGCATACCTTACCTCCTTTTAGCTGCCGGGATTCGCGAGGCCTGAGAAATTCGGCCAGCCAACGTAAAATTTAAAATGGAGGTAATGTGTGAGGCATATTAAAATATTCAAATGAGCAACCCACCTCCTTGGTTGCCCGCCTCCCCATCCCGCCTCTGTTAAAACCAGAAGTTGGCAGGTTCGAGGCGGGTTGGGGTCAGGTTTGAGATTTTTAATATTTTAACATCCCACCCGACCCAAACTCACCCATTTTTGGGGGTTAAAATTACCCACTATGAGACAGTTCTACAAAGTGTCAGAAGGATTATTAATACATATGTTTATAAAATCATAGAATCATACAGCACAGAAGGAGGCCATTCGGCCTATCGTGGCTGTGCCGGCTCTTTGAAAGAGCTCTCCAATTAGTCCCACAATCCTGCTCTTTCCCCATAGTGCTGCAAATTTTTCCTTTAAATATATATACATATATCCTTTACTTCGTATTAAGCTTAGCTCAGTTGGTACAAGTGTCAGCTTCATGCCACTCTTACTTCTGAGCCAGGAGGTGGTGGGTTCAAGCTGCGGCTCATTGGATAGTACACTCACCTCTGAGTCAGAAGGTTGTGGGTTCAAGTCCCACTCCAGGGACTTGAGCACAAAAATCTAGGCTGACACTCCAGTGCAGTATTGAGCGAGTGCTGCATTGTCGGAGGTGCCATCTTTCAGATGAGACGTTAAACCGAGGCCCCGTCTGCTCTCTCAGATGGACGTAAAAGATCTCAAGGCACCATTTCAAAGAAGAGCAGGGGAGTTATCCCCGGTGTCCTGGCCAATATTTATCCGTCAATCAACATAACAAAAACAGATTATCTGGTCATTATCACATTGCTGTTTGTGGGAGCTTGCTGTGCGCAAGTTGGCTGCCACGTTTCCCACATTACAACAGTGACTACACTCCAAAAGTACTTCATTGTCTGTAAAGCACTTTGAGACATCTGGTGGTCATGAAAGGCGCTATATAAATGTAAGTCTTTCTTTCTTTCTTTATCACTATAGACTGGACCACACAATCTTGCTTGACACTTCAATGTGGTACAGAAGGAGTGCTGCACTGTTAGAGGCACTGTCTTTCAGATGAAATGTTAAACTAAAACCCCACACTTCCTGTTCAAGTGGATATAAAAGATTATTTTGCACTATGTGTAGAAGAGCCAACATTCCACCCTCAATCAACATAAAAAAATAAATTAGCTGGTCATTTATCTGATTTGCTGTTTGTAGGACTTTGCAGTGTGCAAGTTGACTGTTATAGTTGTCTACATATCAATTCTGACTACTTTTCAATTGGTTGGGAAGCACTTTGGAACATCCTGAGGATGTGATAAAGTTCTTTTTGGGCAAAATCACACGGGTGTAAGAATGTCTTTTTGAGGTAGGATTAAGGTATATTCTTCGAACAGAGCAGAGAAAACTTTCTTCATGTGACTCAACATTGAGTTCAACAATTGCAGACTATAACCCCTGCCCCTATTTTTCACATGGCAGCTGTTGATGATTCTGCCATTCCCATTTGCAACATTTAATCTCTCCTGCCTTCCATCCTAGCACAGACCGTCCCTTTTGTTCTGTCCTCCCCTCCCCCGCTTTCCCTGCCTCTGCACCTGCTTAAAACCTGTTATATCTCAAACTTTTTTCAGTTCTGACGAAGGGTCACAGACCTGAAACGTTAACTCTGTTTCTCTCTCTACGGATGCTGCCTGGCCTGCTGAGTGTTTCCAGCATTTTCTGTTGTTATTTCTTCATGTGATACCTGATATGATTGTCTTGCTGTTGGTACTGGGTTTGCCCTTGATGGACTGACAGAACAGACATCCTTCATCTTGATGAGCAAATAAAAATCTCCATAAAGTATAAATTTAAAAGGAGCCAGGCTAATCTTAAGTAGATGTGCTATTTTCAAACAGCATCAAAGTAAACTACCCATTAGAATAGACTAATGCCTACTACTATTAGCTCTATTTCCTTTTTTCTGGGTAGAGGACCATAAAGATAATCAATTTAAAATTTGCTAAACGGAAAGTACTCAATAATCGTAAATCTTACTCCTGACCATTTTATTGTGTGTCTATTATAACCAAGTAACCTATTGACTTTTTATTCAAATTTTGTTTTATAACACTCCTGTGAAGCGCGTTGGGACATTTTACTGTGTTAAAGGTGCTATATAAATACAAGTTGTTGTTATTGTTATTATCTACTGTATTGTACAAATGGACATGGAATCTTCCTAAGCACAGATGTGAGATTTTCCTCACCAACCCCACCCCACCCTTTTTTGACTGACGATACTGACGGTGGGAAAGTAAGCTGTGAGGAGGACGCAAAGATTTGGACAGGTTAAGTGAGTGGGCAAGAACATGGCAGATGGAGTATAATGTGGAGAAATGTGAGGTTATCCACTTTGGTAGGAAAAATAGAAAAGCAGAGTATGTTTTAAATGGTGAAAGACTAGGATATGTTGGTGTTCAGAGGGACCTGGGTGTCCTTGTACACGAATCACTGAAAGTTAACATGCAGGTACAGCAAGCAATTAGGAAAGCAAATGGTATGTTAGCCATTATTACAAAGGGGTTTGAGTATAAGAGTAAAGAAGTCTTCCTACAATTATATAGGGCCTTGGTGAGACCACACCTGGAGTACTGTGTAAAGTCTCTTTACCTAAGGAAGGATATACTTGCCATAGAGGGAGTGCAACAAAGGTTCACCAGACTGATTCCTGGGATGGGGGCATTGTCCAATGAGGAGAGATTGAGTAGACTAGGCCCATATTCCATAGAGTTTAGGAGAATGAGAGGTGATCTCATTGAAATATATACAATTCTTAAAGGTCTTGACAGGGTGGATGTTTCCCCTGGCTGCAGAGTCTAGAACTAGAGCACACCCCCACTAGACTAGGAGAGCACAATTTTTGAATACATAGCTGTGAGTTTGCAAGGATCTGGGCTTATCAGACACATTATGCAAATCACATACATGCAAAAACAATTCTGAGTTTATAAAAAAAGAAAATCTCACCCAGCTGTCAGCAGCTTGCTTTTCAGTTGCCAACACCTGAAGCCCACAGTGCAGCATGAAAGGGTGCAAACTCTTTTGTCATGTTACTGCCAATATAGTCTTGCACATATGCAGAAAAGGTAAAACGTGGTAAAATGCCCCACTAAACATGCTCAACACTTTTTCATCTGAAAAGGGGAAAGCTTTTAGAATCTAAATTATTTGAATTGAGCCAAAGTGTTTTTTTCTTCAAAATACACCTGACTCAAGCCAATTGAGATTGCAGGAAGTATCGATTTTTTTTCTGGAGCTCATTACTATTAATCAGGAAAGTGTGTTCAGTGGTAATTGTACTGTTAGGTTTTGTTCATATACTATGGTAGACTTGAAGTTTGGGAGATTGGGCTCATGACTGGCATATGATGTATAAGTTGGATCAGTGCAGTGGGCAGGACAACTGCTCAACATTCATACACCCTTCAGGGAAAAGCATTAAAGAAGGTGGAGGTAGAAAGAGATTTGGACATTCTAGTGCATACATCTCTAAAGGTACATGAGCAATGCCGAGAAGCAATAGCTAAAGTAAATAGGGTGTTGGGGTGTATCCAAAGGACAATTGAGTACAAGACGAGGCATACTATTTTGTCCTTGTACAAGACCTTGGTCAGGCCACACTTGGAATACTGTGTCCAGTTTTGGTCTCCTCACATGGTCGGTGATATTGAGGCTTTGGTAAGGATACAGAGGAGGGCCACTACACTAATTCCCAGTTTAAAGCATTTTAGTTATCAAGATAGGCTAAAAGAGTTGGGACTCTACACTTTAGAGAAGCGTAGACTTAGGGGGGATCTGATTGAGAGTTACAAGATAATGAACATAACAACATAAGAACATAAGACGTAGGAGCAGGAGTAGGTTATTTGGCCCCTAGAGCCTGCTCTGCCATTCAATGAGATCATGGCTGATCTGATCTTGGCCTCAACTCCACTTCCCTGCCCGCTCCACATAACCCTTGATTCACCTTTCAAAAATCTGTCTATCTCCACCTTAAAAATATTCAATGACCCAGCCTCCACAGCTCTCTGGGGAAGAGAATTCCAAAGATTCACGACCCTCTGAGAGAAGAAATTCCTTCTCATTTCCGATTTAAATGGGTGCCCCCTTATTCTGAAATTATGCCCCCTAGTTCTAGATTCCCCCCACGAGAGGAAGCATCTTCTCTGCATCTACCCTGTCAAGCCCCTTCAGAATCTTATATGTTTCAATAAGATCCCCTCTCATTCTTCTAAACTCCAATGAGTATAGGCCCAACCTGCTCAACCTTTCTTCATAAGACAACCCCTTCACCTCCGGAATCAACCTCGTGAATCTTCTCTGAACTGTCTCCAATGCAAGTATATCCTGCCTTAAATAAGGAGACCAAAACTGTACGCAGTACTCCAGGTATGGTCTCACCAACGCCCTGTACAGTTGTAACAGGACTTCCCTACTTTTATACTCCATTTCCTTTGCAATAAAGGCCAACACTCCATTTGCCTTCCTAATTACTTGCTGTACCTGCATACGAGCTTTTTGTGATTCATGTACAAGGACCCCCAGATCCCTCTGTACCTCAGCATTTTGTAATCTCTCCCCATTTAAATAATAATTTGCTTTTTATTTTTCCTACCAAAGTGGATAACCTTGCATTTTCCACATTAAACTCCATCTGCCAGATTTTTGCCAACTCACTTAGCCTATCTATATCCCTTTGGCGATTCTTTGCGTCCTCCACACAATTTGCTTTCCCACCTATCTTTGTATCATCAGCAAATTTGGCTACATTACATTCGGTCCCTTCATCCAAGTCATTAATATAGATTGTAAATCGTTGAGGCCCCAGCACTGATCCTTGCGGCATCCCACTAGTTACAGTTTGCCAAACAGAAAATTACACATTTATCCCGACTCTCTGTTTTCTGTTAGTTGGCCTATCCTCTATCCATGCTAATATATTACCCCCAACCCCCTGAGCTCTTATCTTGTGTAATAACCTTTTATGTGGCACCTTATCGAATGCCTTCTGGAAATCCAAATACACGACATCTTCTGGTTCCCCTTTATCCACCCTGCTCGTTACATCCTCAAAGAACTCCAGCAAATTTGTCAAACATGATTTCCCTGCTTGACTATATTATGATTTTCTAAATGTCCTGCTACTACCTCATTAATGATGGACTCCAGCATTTTCCCAATGATAGATGTTAGGCTAACTGGTCGATAGTTGCCTGCTTTATGTCTCCCTCCTTTCTTAAATATGAGCGTTACGTTTGCGGTTTTCCAGTCCACTGGGACCTCTCCAGAATCCAGAGAATTTTGGTAGATTACAACCACTATCTCTGCAGCCACCTTTTTTAAGACTCTAGGATGCAGGCCATCGGATCCAGGGGACTTGTCCACCTTTAGTCCCATTAGTTTGCCTAGTACTTTCTCTCTAGTGATCGTGATTGTTTTAAGTTCCCCCCCCCCACCCCAATATCCCCTTGATTATCCATTATTGGGATGCTTTTAGTGTCTTCTACCGTGAAGACCGATACAAAATATTTGTTCAAAGTCTCCACCATTTCCCAGTTTCCTGTTATTAATTCCCCAGACTCATCCCTAGGGGACCAACATTTACTTTAGCTACTCTCTTCCTTTTTATATACCTGTAGAAGCTCTTACTGTCTGTTTTTATATTTCTTGCTAGCTTACACTCATAAGCTATCTTCTCTCTCTTTATCATTTTTTTAGTCTTCCTTTGCTGGTTTTTAAAAATGTCCCAATCCTCTGGCCTTCCACTATTCTTCGCAACATTGTATGCTTTTGTTTTCAATTTGATACCATCCTTTACTTCCTTAGTTAGCCACGGATGGTTCATTCTTCTCTTAGAGTCTTTCTTTCTCACTGGAATATATCTTTGCTGAGAGTTATGAAATAGGGAATAGATTGTGTTCCAGCTGACAGTTTGTTCCAATTAAATAGGTTTGGGAGGACCAAGGGATCACAAATTTAAGTTGTATAAGGCCAGATCTAGGTTAGATGTCAGGAGGTGGTTCTTTTCCCATTGAATAGTGGACCTCTGGAACAGGCTGCCATCTCATGCGGTGGATGCTGATTCGCTGAATTCCTTTAAGCGAGAGCTGGACTTGTTTCTGGCTCGGAGATTATTTCTTACAGAAGGTTCGTACTGCAGGGAATTCAGGGCCAGTGTGATCTCCTGAATAGTTTCGATCGCCTAGAAGGGTTGCAGAGGAATTTCCCAGATTTTTCCCCCCCAAATTGGCCTGGGTTTTTTATCTGGTTTTTCATCTCTCCCAGGCGATCAGATGGTTTCGGGTGGGGTATATATTGTGATACACAAGGTATCGCAACTGCGTGGGGCAGGCTGGATGGAGCAGGGGGTCTTTACCTGTCTGTCATTGTTCGTATGTTCATTTGTTTTCTCTCCATTGTAGCAGAAATTATAAATCTGCAGTGTTGTGACTGAAATATGTCCCTGCAAATGCAGGCCTGAATTTGATGAAAGTACCATAGGGATGCCAATTTTGGTTTCTTTGTGATTTGGTTTTCATTTCATTACGGATAAAAATTGCGCATCTGTGAATAGACAATTGCACCACCATCTTTAAGTCTCCTGGACTGGCAGGGAGCATGGACGCATCCCTCATTCCCTGCCCCTTCCCTCAATCATAATGCTGGTTAAGCTGGTACATATTCACCTTTACACCAGTAGTGAATGGTTGCAGGGAGTGATCAACTCAGCAATCTGGCTTTGAAAAGAAGCATAATCTGTCACTAGACAGCTAGGATTAGATGCCCTGCCCACTGGACCACCAAGGATTGGATGCAATCACCTTAGACTAAGGGCCATATGGCCCACTCCTGCTCCTAATTCTTATAGAATCATAGAAATTTACAGCATGGAAGGAGGCCATTTCAGACCATCGTGTCCACACCGGCCGACAAAGAGCGACCCAGCCTAATCCCACTTTCCAGCTCTCGGTCCATAGCCCTGTAGGTTACAGCACTTCAAGTGTACATCCAAACACTTTTTAAATGTGGTGAGGGTTTCTGCCTCTCCCACCCTTTCAGGCAGTGAGTTCCAGACCCCAACCACCCTTTGGGTGAAGAAATTTCCCCTCAAATCCCCTCTAAACCTCCTACCAATTACTTTAAATCTATGCCCCCTGGTTGTTGACCCCTCTGCTAAGGGAAATAGGTCCTTTCTATCCACTCTATCTAGGCTCCTCATAATTTTATACACCTCAATAAGGTCTCCCCTCAGCCTCCTCTGTTCCAAAGAAAACAAACCCAGCCTATCCAATCTTATGTTCTTATGTTCTTATGTACCTTTTTCACAAAGCTTCTAACACAGAACATAGAAACACACTCTGGTTGCTGCCCTCTTGCAGTTACAATATCCTACTATTTCAGAACAGTAATCTTGATGATTCTGTGAAGTGCTAAATGAAAGTTACTGTGCCCAAACTGTCAAGTTAAAAAGCCAGCACTTTTGTAAAGGGAACTTTGATTTATTCCTTTCTTGTGCCTCGTACAAACTTGAAAGTGGTTTGCTTCGAATAGAGTGATTCAATATATTTTCTATTTTTATTTTTCGTTTTAGACTTTTAAGATAGATTATAGTGTTGGCAAAGATACAATAATATCCATTTGTATCACTGTGCCAGTTTTGGCCCAGTGGTAGCACTCTGGGAGTAGATTTTCAACTTGCCACCTTGGCATAATACTGATGTTGTGGATCAGTTGCTTGTTATAGAAACTGCCCAATTTTCATTTCCTTTGATTTCACAATCAGGCGTTATCTACAACGGGTGGCCGAGCCACAATGCCAGTTTTATGGTTGGGCAGCAAGTTGTAAACCTAACCCACCCACCCCCCCAACCCCCCCCAACCCTCGCCGTCTTTAAGTCAGAAGGTTGTGGGTTCAAGTCCCACTCCAGAGACTTGAGCACATAATCCAGGCTAACACTTCAGTGCAGTACTGAGGGAGTGCTGCTTTGTCAGAGGTGCTGCCTTTTGGTTGAGATGCCTACTCAGATCCCATGGCACTACTCAAAGATGAGCAAAGAGTTTTCCTGGTGTCCTGACCAACATTTATCCCTCAATTAAGATCACATAAAACAAATTATCTGGTCATTTATCTTCCTGCTATTTGTGGGACCTTGCTGTGTGCAAATTGGCTTGCCTACATTACAACAATGATTACACTATAAAAGTGCTTTGTTGTCTGTGAAGTGCTTTGGATGTCTTAAGCACATGGAAGGCATCATACAAATGCAAATACTTTCTTTTTGCAGTACTTCTTAAATTATCTGCATGGTTATTGCTATACGCTATGCTCTCTTGAGCCCTCTTTTCTTCAACTTGGTGAAGGGATAATATTGGGCTGAATTTTAATGTGGAAGCGCATGTGGGTTTGAGAGCGGGGGGGGGTGGGGGGGGTGGGTGTTAAAACCGGGGAAATTGACAGCGCATTGGGAAGCCGGCTCCAACCTGCCAACTTCCGCATTTAACTGCAGCGCGTTAGGTTGCGTACGAGAAACCCCCTCGGGAAAGTCGGGTTGTCAATTTCAATATATTAATCGGTCAATTACAGCGATATTAACTTTTGCAATTTAACTGTGGGTCCAAGGGTTTCCCGGGTTTCCTGAACTCACCAGCGAAAGCAAGGCGAGAACACAGCGGCAATTGAGGGAGGCTGAAGACATGACATGGAAATTTGGCAATAAGTACTAAGACCTCACAGCTGATTTCTTGCCTGCTTCTGTGAAAGGCTTTATTCACAGTACTTGTGCTCAGAAGTTACTTATACAACTTTGGAGGTTACTTTTACAACTTTGGAGGTGTCATCTACACTTTGGAGGTTTGTACATCTGATCTGCACTTTGGAGCTCTGATCTTTCAGATCAGCATGGGTGCCCGCTTATGCTGTGCTACTTTAGACCTCAGATGACCAGCACCAGCAGCAGCAGCAGCAGGAACAGCACCAGCACCAGCAGGAACAGGAGCAACACCAGCAGGAGCAGCACCAGCAGAAGCAGCTAGAGCAGCAACAGCCTGCTGCTCACAGACCTGTAGCTCCACAGGAGAGAGGGGATCAGCAGAGAGGTGCAGCTCGCAGGAGGCCATACCTGGCACACAGGGTCTACAGGCAAAGGATGAGCTTCGTGGACATGACTGAACAGCAGTGGCTTAGGAGGCTCAGGCTATCGTGTCAGGTCGTGGCAGACATTTGTAGCCTGCTGGAAGAACACCTGTTGCCAACTGGACCTGGTGGCCACGCTTTACCAATGACTGTCAAAGTCGCCACCCCCCTCAACTGCTTCGCCTCTGGATCCTTCCAGGGCTCTGCTGGAGACATTTGTAGGATCTCGGCAGCCCACAAATGCATAAGACTGGTGACTGGTGGCTTGTTTGCCAGTGCCGGCAATCATGTACTCCTTACCTGCGATAACACGAGTAAGAATGAGCAGGCGCTCGGCTTTGCAGCTCTGGCTGGCTTCCCACAGGTGCAGGGCATCATCGACTACACGCATGTGGCAATTAAGGCATCCCCAGATCACCCAGGAGTATTTATCAACTGCATGGGCTTCCACTCCATCAATGTGCAGTTGGTGTGCAACCATAAAATGGTCTTTATGCAGGTGTGCGCAAGATTCCTGGGCAGCTGCCATGATGCTTTCATCCTGTGGCAGTCCACCCTCCTTGATCTCTTCGCACCTCGCAGCAGACTTACTGGCTGGCTGCTCAGAGACAAGGGATACCCATTTAAAACGCGGCTGATGACACCCGTGAGGAACCCAATCAATGAGACCCAGGAGCGATACAATGAAAGCCATATTACAAACAGATGTGTCATTAAGCAAGCCATCAGCATGCTGAAGGTGCACTTCAGGTACCTGGACAGATCTGGAGGAGCCCTTTAATATGCACCAGCCAGGGTCTCCAGAATGGTTATGGTGTGCTGCGCTCTGCACAACATTGCACAGCAGCAAAGTTTGGATCTGCAGGAGGAGCGGCGCCCATTGCTGCCTGGGATGCCCTGATTATTGCGAGGTTCACTTCGATTCCACCAGCGCACCCATCTGACAACCACGTGCAAAAGCCACTTTTGGACTCCCCCCTCCCACCCCGCCTGCCCAATGCCATAAGCACAAAGCAGTCCTACAAACAATTAAGTATCCCTTTCACAGCACCCCATTGCGCGGCATCATTTCATGTCTTACCATTCATCACAAGTGAAAAGGCCACTTGCCAGCCAGCAACCAAAGATGGGCAAGAAGGGAAAGTGGTGTAAAGAAATAATATTTAAGTGGCTTAAAAATAAAACAGAAACTTACCAATCTAAAATTGTGTAACACACATGTGCATACATTTGTGCAACTACAAATCTTTACTCTTCCTCTTCTGAGCACTTCTACGTGGTGCCACCCCTATGGCTTCAGCAGAGGCAGGCTGCTCAGATCCCTGCTCTGACTGCTGAGATGCTCTTGGCCGATGTTCTCTGGGTTTTGGAACCTGTGAGGGCCCCGGCAAAGACGGGACCACTTCCTGCAGGACGCTTGAAGGCCCTGTGGGAGATTACAGACATGAATTAGATCTGTCAAGATAAGAATGTTTTAAGTGATCATTATGCACATAATCATATTTCACTTGCTGCTGGCATCAAGTCAATATGAGTGAGTCGCCCGTTTTAAACGGAGATGAAGTGGAATTTCTTCTCTCAGAGGGTCGTGAATCTTTGTAATGCTCTACCCCAGAGAGCTGTGGAGGCTGCGTCATTGAATATATTCAAGGCGGAGATAGACAGATTTTTCAAAAACAGGGGAGACGAGGGTTATGGGGAGCGAACAGGAAAGTGGAGTTGAGGCCAAGATCAGATCAGCCATGATCTTATTGAATGGTGGAGCAGGCTTGAGGGGCCGAGCAAGTGGGTTGGGGTGATATGCACATCAGGATGTAGGTGTGCCACAGCACTCACCTTTCCTGCCCTGCTTAGGTCATTAAACCACTTTGGACATTGAATCCAGGAGCATGGCACCATGCCCTCATGGGCAACCTCCAGCTGCGCTTTCTTTGTTTCACCGGTCGGCTTCTTCCTCCCGTCAGTAAGGAAGTGTATCTCCCTGCGGGCCCTTACAGCCCCCAGCAGCACTTCCGGAGGTGGGGGTGAGGGGGCGGGGGGGAAGCGACACTAAAACAAGGTGCAGCCTTTGAACGTCTGGACTCCATTCTGCCAATTCCTTCTATTGTGCTCGAAACTCCAAAATCCATCAACTTGCATGTTTGGAGTATCCCTTTAAATACTGGAGTTGAAATCATCTCACGCGGGTCGGTATCACGCCTGCTCACGCTAATTGGAAAACCCGGAAATGATATGGTAATGCAGTAGCTGGGATAAAAAGTCTCTGACAGACGCATTCCCATGCGCTACCAGACCCCTCTCCCCCCACTCCCAGCGTGTCGCAAACTTAAAATCCAGCCCATTGATTGCCCTGCACACCACCATATCTTTTTCAACATTTATTTCACCTTTTATTAAAACATTTTTTTACCTATTTTTGTAACAATCATCCATTAGAGGAGATTGGCAGTTGACCTGTTCCTCGGCCTTTAGCAACTGATTAGATCTCCCTCCCTGTGGTGAAGTAAAGGAAGCAAGAAAGAAAGAAACTTGCATTTATATAGCACCACTCACAACTTCAGGTTGTCCCAAAGTGCTTTGCAGCCAACAAAGTACTTTTGAAGTGTAGTCACTGTTGTAATGTAAGAAATGTGGCTGCCAGCTTGAACATAGCAAGATCCCACAAACAGCAATGAATTAAAGGGCCAACTAATCTGGGGTTTTTTTGAGGGATAAATGTTGGCCAGGACACCACGAGAATTCATCTACACGTTTTTGAATAGTGCCATGGGATCTTTTATATCCACCTAAGAGGGTAGATGGGGCCTCAGCCTATTGTCTCAACCGAAGGACAGCACCTCTGACCGTGCGGTACTCTCTCAGTACTGCGCTCAAGTGCCAGCCTACTTTATGTGCTCTGGAGTAGGGCTTGAACCCACAACCTTCTAACTCAGAGTGCTACCACTGAGCCAAGGCTGGCATCAAGTAGCTGGTGTACCTTTGCTATCACCTAGGATGGAAACTTAACACTTGGGGAATCTCAGATGTCGACGTACATCTACAAACAATGATACAGTGCTTTAAAGCAGTACCTTAAAAAAAGTCTTTCGCACTTCTGGAATTTCCCACAACTCGGGTTGCTGAACTAAAAGTAAATAAATTAAAAGAGACTTGATATGTAGATATTGAATAGGAATTTGGTCCCTGAATGAAGAATTTTTAATAATTCAGAAGCATCAAACATGAATGAGTTCATAAGTGAAATAAATTCCATAGTCAATGGCTAAACATTGAGCATTCTGCGACTATAAGTTTTAAACTGTTTTCATTGTTTGGAAGTGGGTTTAAACCAGCTGAGTGCACATTTAGTTACCAATTGTGATGATTGTGATATATTGATAATCACACTGTATTCTTATGCATACATGCAGTATAAGCAAACATAATTTCAGGAAGAGACATTTTTCTGAAGATATGGTGGAGGTGACACTAAAGGAAGAATATCAGAACCCAGCCTAGACACTGATATTGATTGATGCATATTGTATCTGATCTGTGAATGCTTGAGTGCTTAGTATCATCACTGAATACAAAGTGGAAATGTTACATTCTCTCCAGTGCTGTTAGCAATTATTTTATTGCACCCATAAATCCTTCAAAAAATCAAGCTGGATTCACGCCAGTCCATTGTGGAACATGATGCTACTGTTTTCATTCATGCTATTGGCAGATTTGAAAGGAGCTGTGAACTCTATTATAATTCTAGCTTCGAGGTATTTTATTCTGCTTTTAAAAAGGAGACTTAGAAGTAGAGATTTTTTCTTTTCTTTTGTATCTCCGATTCCTATAGGTAGGTTTAAAAGTTATTTATTAACCTAGGTACCCTCACCTATCCATTCCTACCAGTCTTCAGAATCATTCATAGATTGAAGGCCAATGAACAGATGTGGAAATAAGCCTGTCACCTTTGCCCTCCAGCAAGCATTGTTAGGGAAACTAGCTTGGAGATGGCCAAGAACATGCAGGTATGGCTCCCCTTGCCAAGGTAATTCCCAGATGGTAATAGTTGGCATGGCACACTGTGGTTCTTCTTCTCATTTTCCTACTTCTGTTATCAAAATATTTATATGGTGGGTGTATAGGGCACAATTTCAAAATTTGCGGATGACACAAAACTTGGAAGTATAGTGAACAGTGAGGAGGATAGTGATAGACTTCAAGAGGACATAGACAGGCTGGCGGAATGGGCAGACACGTGACAGATGAAATTTAATGCAGAAAAGTGGAAAGTGATACATTTTGGTAGAAAGAATGAGGAGAGGAAATATAAACTGAAGGGTACAATTCTAAATGGGGTGCATGAACAGAGAGACCTGGGGCTATATGTGCACAAATCGTTGAAGGAGGCAGGGCAGGTTGAGAAAACGGTTAAAAAAGCCTACGGGATCCTGGGCTTCATGAATAGAGGTATAGAGTACAAAAGCGTGGAAATTATGATGAATCTGTGTAAAACACTGGTTCGGCCTCAACTGGAGCATTGTGTCCAATTCTGGGCACCGCACCTTAGAGAGGGTGCAGAAAAGATTTACGAGAATGATTCCACGGATGAGGGACTTCAGTTACGTGAATAGACTGGAGAAGCTTGGGTTGTTCTCCTTAGAGCAGAGAAGATTGAGAGGAGATTTGATAGAGGTGTTCAAAATCATGAGGGGTCTAGACAGAGCAGATAGAGAGAAACTGTTCCCATTGGCAGAAGGGTCGAGAACCAGAGAACACAGATTTAAGGTGATTGGTAGAAGAACCAAAAGCGACATGAGGAGAAACTTTTTTACGCAGCGAGTGGTTAAGAGCTGGAATGCACTGCTTGAAAGGGTGGTGGAGTCAGACTCAATTGTGGCTTTCAAAAGGGAATGGGATAAGTACCTGAAGGAAAAAAATTTGCAGGGCTACGGGGAAAGGCGGGGGAGTGTGACTATCTGAAGTGCTCTTGCAGAGAGCCAGCACGGGCTCGACGGACAGAATGGCTTCCTTCTATGCTGTAACCATGCTATGATTTATGATTCTATGATATTGAGAGTTTTGCTTTTCATTTTTTTTTAATGTTACTAGTGGAACAGCATTGCCTATCTAGGATAACTACTTTAAGCATATTGGCCATATATGTGGTTTGCCTACAAGAGCCCTGTCCACACACTGCTAGTGATTGTTATATTTCAAAAACAACTGGCATCTCATTTTCAAATTCAATGTCAAGTCAATTATTGAGGCTTTCTTGCATTGCTCCATATGATCTGCAGGTAAATTATACTTTACAGTTGTCAACAGTTTTTGTTATTGAACACACATAAGCATACACTAAAGGTGGGAGCACTTGGTAGTGTTCCACAGCACACAAAGGACAAAGTTATACTAATGTGTTCAATATAATAATTGTGGATAGGCTTGTAATGTACTGAGCCACTCAAGTCCCCATTCATACAACAGAGATAATTCATGTTGGATCTACTGATACAAATTAAATTTAGTCTTTGTCAATGCTTTTGTGGCATTTGTCTCTGAAGCAGTATGTGCTTTGGGCAATATCAATCTACTATCCGTGCATATGCTGTTTTTTTACAAGGAGCAAAAAACCAGCAGGAATTCAAAGCAGCCTGCTTTTATGAGTCTGATTCATTGTACTTTGATTCATAGTCCATTTAAAGCTGGCAGCATGAGGTGTACATTTTTGTTCTGCAATAGAGCAAAGTAAACAAATTAGCATAATTTGCAGGGTGCATTTTAATTTGGAACATCTGTGAATTTGGTACAAAACCCTATTAGTAGCTATCATGTAAACAGAGCTAAAGAGGTACAAACCAAGCATATTCCCACAAGGAAGAAATATAGGGGATCCAAAGCTAGAGCTCCCTGGATGACAAAGAAAATAGAAGTTAAAATAAAACAGCAAAAAGAGGTTTATGATAAATGTCAGGCATAGAACACAGTCGAAAACCAGGCACAATACAGAGAGTGCAGGGGGAAATTGTAAAAGGATATAAGAAGGGCATAGAGAGAGTATGATAAAAGGATAGCGAGTAACGTAAAAAGGAACCCCAAAATCTTTTATAAACATAAAAAGCAAAAGGATAGTTAAAGCAATGGTGGGGCCGATTAGGCACAAGAAAGGAAATCTTCTTGTGGAGGCAGAGGGCATTATTGAGGTACTGAATGGTTACTTTGCATCTGTCTTCACAAAAGAAGAGGATAAAGTTAATGTCGCAGTAGAGGAGGAGGGAGTAGAGATATTGGGCCAAAAATTCGGCCCTTCCCGGGTGAGTACGCACTGTGTACTCACCCATAAGGCGTCCTGAAGTGCCGGTTTCCTGCATGCACTGCGCATGCGCGGGAAACCGGAACTTCCGGTCTGGTGAAGGGGGCGGTTCCTAGGTGAACCGCGTGCGCGGTAGAGGCTGCACGCACGCAGCAAACTTAGGGTTTTTTTCAGGTTTCTATGGAAGGGTAAGTATTGAAGAACCTGCACATTTAAAAAGGAGGCGCAGGAGCTGTTTTCAACAAAGTAAGTGGTTAATTAAGTACAGTATAATTTAAAAAAAATTTCAACAGGTTTATCTTTTTTAGATACTTTAAAGAAAGGTAAGTTTATTTTTAGCACTGTTAAAAAGTATTTTAATTTTTTCAAAAATTAAAATTTTTGTTTAAAGTAGTTAATTTATTTAAGTATAGTTATTTTATAAATGTGATGGGTTTTTTTTAAATTTATTTTAAGTTTAGCTGTTTTTTTGGGGCCGATTTCAATTCATAGATTTGACAGGTCTTCCTGTCAAATCTATGAATGAAAGATGGTCTGCTGCCATTGGCTCGCCATGGCCCACATGATCCCAGGGGACGCATCGCACTAACTGCGCCCCTGGGACACGCAAGCACTGCATGCTGGCACTTGGAGCAGGCCCAGGAGCTGAAGTTCCCGTGGGCCCAAAACACAACGGCAGGCGTGGTAGGTAAGTGCGCGCGGGATCCTTACCCCCGCAGCAAGCCGGAGAGGCGAATTTCAGGGCCATTGAATAGGATAAAAATAGATTGAAAGGAGGTGCTAAATAAGTTGGCATCACTCAAAGTTAACAAGTCACCTGGTCCAAATGGGATGCATCGTAGGTTGCTGAGGGAAGCAAAGGTGGAGAGAGAAGAAGCTTTGATCACAACCTTTCAATCCTCCTTGGATATGGGAGTGGTGCCAGAGGACTGGAAGAAAGTAAGTGTTACACCCCTGTTCAAAAAAGCAGAGAGGGATAAACCTGGTAACTACAGGCCAGTCGGTCTAATGTCAATGGTGGGAAAACCACTAGAGACCATTGTCAAGGACAAAATGAATTCTCACTTGGAGACGCATAGGTTAATAAGGGACAGCCAGCACAGATTTGTTAAAGACAAATCGTATCTGACTAACCTGATTGAGTTATTTGATGAAGTGACAAAGAGGGTTGATGAAGGTAGTGCAGTAGATGTTGTATATATGGACTTTCAAAAGGCATTTGATAAAGAACCACACAACAAACTTATTCGGAAAATAGAAGCACATGGGATTAAAGGGACGGTGGTAACTTGGGTACATAATTGGCTAAAGAATAGGAGGCAGAGTGTGGTGGTGGACGGATGTTTTTCTGACTGGAGAGAAGTATGCAGTAGCAGACTTCAGGAGGACTTAGACAGACTGGTGAAATGGGCAGACAGATGGCAGATGTAATTTAATGTGGATAAGTGTGAAGTGATGCACTTGGGGAGGAACATCATGGAGAGGCAGTATAATCTAAATATTACTATTTTGAGGGGGGTGTAAGTGCAGAGGGACCATGGGGTACATATTCACAAATCTTTGAAAGGTGGCAGGGTATGTTGATAAGGCGGTTAAGAAAGCGTATGGGATATTTGGCTTTGTAAATAGGGACATTGAATACAAAAACAAGGAAGTCATGCTAAACCTTTATAAATCACTGGTTGGGCCTCAGCTGGAGTATTGTGTACAATTCTGGGCACTACACTTTAGGAAGGATGTCAAGGCCCTGGAGAGGGTACAGAGGCAGTTTACCAGGATGATACCAGGGATGAGGGAATTGAGTTACGTGGAGAGATTTGAGAAACTGGGATTGTTCACCTTAGAGCAGAGAAGGCTAAGGGGAGAGCCTAATCGAGGTATTCAAAATTATGAGGGGTTTTAATAGAGCAAATAGGAAGAAACTGTTTCATCTGGCAAGTTAGTCGGTAACCAGCAATCATAGATTTAAAATAATTGGCAAAAGAACTAGAGGGAAATTAGGAGAAATTTTTTTACACAGAAGGTTGTTGAGATCCGGAATGCACTACCTGAAAGGGTGGTGGAGCAGATTCCATAGGAACTTTCAAAAGGCAATTGGACACGTATTTGAAGATAACTAATTTCCAGGGCTATGGGGAAAAAGCTGGGGTGTGGGACTAATTTGGACAGCTCTTCAAAGAGCCGGCACAGGCACGACAGGGCGAATGGCCTACTTGTGTTCTGTAAGATTCTATGGGGGAAAAATTCAGTTGGTTGCGCCTCCCGTTAGCGCCTTAAGAGGGCGCTAATGGGGCGCAAAGCAGCTAGCGCCCAGGGCGCAGCGATGTTTGCGCCGCTCGCGAACTTAACTAGACATTTTGCGGCGGCGCTAAACTTTATCGCCGCGATCTCCTGCGCCGGCAGATCATGACGTCACTCGAGTGCGCAACGCCCCGGTATCGCCCCAGAGCGGATATTGAGTGGCGCCTTACTGCCTGACGCTAGCAACGACAGGTTGAGGGGAGCGTTCTGCAGTCATGAAGGGAAAGGGGGAGCGCTATTTAAAGGTGTCCGCTTCCTGCCTTTTATTGTTGGTGCCATTTTTGAACTACGCATTCTGAGAGAGAGAGGGAGAGACTTCTGGAGAGATTCAACGTTGTGTGAAGGAGTTTTGGGTACTGAGCAGCACTTTGCAGGTTCATTTTGATTTGCCATTCCTTGTATCGATTTAGCAGAGACTGTGGGGGCTGCACTCTGAGCTCTTTGCCTGGCACTCTCCATTGTTCTTTCCAGCACATTTGATGTGCAGGTCTCTCCAGGCCGAGATTCAAGGCTGCAATGAGCAGGATGTGGATGGAAAGCAAGATTAACCATCCCCTTTATGAACTGGCTGGTGCCATTGTGTGTGTGTTCCATTGCTGACTGACATTACATGAGCTTCGCCAGCGCTCTGAGGTAGCGCCTCGCTCCTCGGCCTTTGCGCCTTAAGACAGGTGTGAAGCACCTGATTTAGCGCTGCAATCACCTCCAGGGGCGATAAAAGTCAAGTTTGCAGTCGGTGGCGATAATTAGCGCGAGGCGCTAATCTTTGCGCCCGGCCGATATTTGCGCCCCAAACGGGGCGCGACTGAATTTTTCCCCCTATGAGTTGTCACACCTTTTTGAA
Source organism: Squalus acanthias (assembly GCA_030390025.1). Classification (NCBI taxonomy): domain Eukaryota; kingdom Metazoa; phylum Chordata; class Chondrichthyes; order Squaliformes; family Squalidae; genus Squalus; species Squalus acanthias. The sequence continues at coordinate 43,336,780 of CM059432.1, forward strand.
GCTCAGAGGGCTGGCACAACACTTTGGCACCAAAATAAGTAGAAATCAAGATTCCATTATTTTTGTTTATTTGCAGCATATTGTGTATTGGAAATGTTCTACAGTGGGCCTTGGGAAGCAAAAAATGTACCATATTTACGTGGCGTTATGAGTTTACACATAGAGTGAGTTCCAGATCTCAGGCAGCCCATTTTTTGGGGTACCAAGATGCCATACATGGTGCTTCTATTCACAGGTAATGTCTGTTTGTGAGCGGTTCATACAGTTGTTAAAATTGTAAATGTGAGACTTGGGTTTGAGAATTCAATCTCTAATTTTTCTTTAACTTTTTTTGGAAAAAGCTATAAAAAGCTTACAAATTGTTACAGAATGAGAGGATACCCTTCTACACCAACTCAGAAAGCTTTTGATGCACTCTGACAAATTCTGCAAACTTCAGATGTGTTTGGAAACTCTCTTCAACTGTCTGGGGAAGAAGTATCCAGTTGAAGCCCAGACTTTTGAGACAGGTTGATGCCTTGAAGTAAATATTTTAAGGGTGGCAGCAGAAGATACAAAAGGCAATTCAGTGTGTACATTTAATCAAGTTATTGTGAAATATATAAATTTAGAATTTTTTATTATGTTTAAAATATTATTTTGGCCATTTACAAATTTCAGTTAGAAATGATGGATGATTTTCTTTTACAAAAAGCATTTGTGATTTGATTGGTGCACTTTAAAAAAAAAGTTGCTGTTGGGGATTCTCCTGACTGGTTATTCAGGACTTCTTGTTTTCATAAGGGCTTAGAAATTTCTCATTGACAGTTTTCTAGGTGCTTACCTTATTCTTATTCACTGAGCAGAATATTGGGTCCTGCGAGGACAAGTACTGGTCCCACCGCAACACTCTCCTTCAGTGATTCTGGATCAGGACAGGCAGAGTTTAATCCACCTCCCACCAAAGACCATTTTTGTGCCTTGTTAGTGAAGCGAGTTAAGTTCACTGTCCATCCTACTCAGATGAAAATTGGAGCTGCACATTCCTGCTGAGTTAATTTCCCTGATTCCGCATGCTCTCCCTTTTCTAACCTCCCCTCCTTTCCTCTCCTACTCCCCTACTAACCCCTTCCCCTTCCCTCCTCTCCCTTTTCCTCCTTCTCTTTCCCCTCCCCTCCCCTTGTTCTCCTCTTACCAATCAAGCAAACTCTTCTGCCCAGAATGGTGTCGAGCTTCTTAAGCATTGTTGCAGCCAAGTGTTGAATATTTCATGACACTCCTGACTGGTAAATGGTTGAGAGGCTTTGAGGAGACAGGCGGTGAGTCACACATTGCAGAGTACTCAGCATCTGTCCTGCTCTTGTAGCCACTGTGCTGATATGAATGGTCCAGTTGAGCTTCTGGTAAATGGTGCCTCCCAGGATGTAGATAGTAGGGGAGTTGATAATGGTGCTGCCATTGAAGCTCATGAGGAGATGGCTTTCTCTTCTTCGAGATGGTCAGTACCCGCACTTACGTTGCACGAACGTTATCTGCCACTTTTCAGCCCAAAGACATCTACATCATTAGCATCACAAATACTATGAACAATGTTTTAAAATTTATTTAGGCCAGAATTTTATGATTATTAAAAACAGCAAAGGAGTCATCAAATGTGCTATCAAGCAGCACGTACTCACAAATAACCTTCTCACCGATACTCAGTTGACATCAAGGCAGCATTTAACTGAGTGTGGTACCAAGGAGCCTGAGTAGAACTGCAGTCAATGGGGATCAGGGGGAAATCTCTCCAGTGGCTAGGGTCATACCTGAACAAATGAAGGTGATTGAGATTGTTGGCGGCCATTCATCTCACGGAGATAGCTGCAGGAGTTCCTCGGGGCAGCATTTTAGGCCCAACTATCTTCAGTTGCTTTTAGAACAGGTCAGAGGCTGGGTATTTTGCACTGATTGGTTCACCTGCTGACTCACCAAAGCCTTTCCACCGCCTACAAGGCACAAGTCAGGAGTGTGATGGAATACCCTCCACTTATCTGGTTGGGTGCAGCTACAACAACACACAAGAAGCTTGACACCATCCAGGATATAGCAGTCTGCTGGATCGGTGCCCAATCCATAAGCCTAAACATCCATTATCTCCACCATCGGTGTGCTGTGGCTGCAATGTGCACTATCTACAAGATGCACTGCAGCAATTCACCAAGCCTTCTTCGGCAGCACGACCCATGTCTGCAACCTCTACCACCTAGAAGCCTATGTAACCTATGTAACCTGAGCTTTTCCCCTGTGTCCATTCGGGTGCGCACTTAGGCTGCCACTCCAGACCCGAGTCGTTCAATACTTTTCCACTTTTTCTACCCTTTTTCCTTTTCTCTTTATCCCTCCCTGACCGCTCTCTCCTGTTGTCATGCTTCCTTTCATCTCTCCTCTCTCAGATACTCTGCCCTCCCAAATCCCTACCCCAATTCTTCATTACTCTTCGACCTTCCTACTCTCCTGCTGCCGTCCTAGGCTTGACTCCCTCTTAGATAAGCCTACAGCTTCCCTCTGTGCCTCTCTTGGCATCTTACGAAGAGCCCATCGGGGCACTCATCACTGTCTCCTTATGAGCAGCAACCCCAACTGTCCCATCCTACTCTCTCACTTACCTTCCCACCCAGCGCCCACTGGGGGCCAATCTTGCCAATCTCCTCCTCGTCCAACTCACCCCTCCCAGCGCTGACCCTATGGACGCTGGCAGTGGGTCAGCCATCACGGACCCTCTCCGCATCTACCTCCAGAATGTCTGTTCACTTGCCAACAAGGCCCTGACCATCCATGAGGCATACAATGTTGCGAAGATTAGTGGTAGGCCAGAGGATTGGGAAAATTTTAGAAACCAGCAAAGGATGACTAAAAAAATAATAAAGAGGGAGAAGATAGATTATGAAAGTAAACTAGCAAAAAATATAAAAACAGACAGTAAGAGCTTCTACAGGTATATAAAAGCGAAGAGAGTAACTAAAGTAAATGTTGGTCCCTTAGAGGATGGGACTGGGGAATTAATAATGGGAAACAGGGAAATGGCAGGGACTTTGAACAAATATTTTGTATCGGTCTTCACGGTAGAAGACACTAAAAGCATCCCAATAATAATTGATAATCAAGGGGCTATAAGGAGGGACAAACTTAAAACAATGACTATCACTAGAGAAAAAGTACTAGGCAAACTAATGGGACTAAAGGCTGACAAGTCCCCTGGACCTGATGGCCTACATCCTAGGGTCTTAAAAGAAGTGGCTGCAGAGATAGTAGATGCGTTGGTTGTAATCTACCAAAATTCCCTGGATTCTGGAGAGGTCCCAGTGGATTGGAAAACCGCAAATGTAACGCCCCTATTCAAGAAAGGAGGGAAGCAAAAACCAGAAAACTATAGGCTAATTAGCCTACCATCTATTATTGGGAAAATGCTGGAATCTATTATTAAGGAAGTAATAGCAGGACATTTAGAAAATTATAATACAATCAAGTCAACATGGTTTTATGAAAGGGAAATCGTGTTTGACAAATTTACTAGAGTTCTTTGAGGATGTAACGAGTAGGGTGGATAAAGGGGAACCAGTAGATGTAGTGTATTTGAATTTCCAGAAGGCATTCGATAAGGTGCCACATAAAAGGTTACTGCACAAGATAAGAGCTCACGGGGTTGGGGGTAATATATTAGCATGGATAGAGGATTGGCTAACTAACAGAAAACAAAGAATCGGGATAAATGGGTCATTTTCCGGTTGGCAAACTGTAACTAGTGGGGTGCCACAGGGATCAGTGCTGGGGCCTCAACTATTTACAATCTATATTAATGACTTGGATGAAGGGACCGTGTGTATTGTAGCCAAATTTGCTGATGAAACAAAGATAGGTGGGAAAGCAAGTTGTGAGGAGGACACAAAGGGCTGGATTTTGTCTTGGGGTCGGGTTGGGGTCGTGTCATCCGCATTTCGTGTTTCCCCCCCGACTCCAGATTAATGTGGATGAATGATGCAATTTTCACTTAATTGGGCAATTGAGTTCCAGCATGTGGGAACCCATGAACTAATTAGTGGTTTCAGTCTGAAAGTCGCCTCTGATGATGTCATCATTGCTGCTGCCTGGTCTCAGAGACTGACTGGATGTTGGTGAGAGAGGACCTGCCTGGCCTTTGCTGTGAGTGGGCCTGGATGCAAAATGGAGAGAGAGAGAGAGAGAAAGATTTTTTTCCATCCAAGTCCTCTCATAGCAAAGGCCATACAGTCTCTGAAGACATTCAATGCAGCAGCATCAGAGGCAACTTTCAGACCTAATACTACCTTCATCACATCTCCATTGTAATAGTGGACCTGCAGCTGATAGTCAGCTATCCACTTGTGCTCCCGCCAGGTTTCACTGGAGTGTTTCACATCAGGCGTACTTCACGTCAGAAAAGGGTTAAACTAGCTAAAACGCTTCAAAATGGCATTACAGAGCCAATTTAGGGCTTGTTAAGGGCTTTAATGGCCTCTCCCGCCTCTTGGAGGCGGGACGGAGTCGGGAACGCCGCGACTGATTTTGTCAAAATTGCGTGGAGGCGGGATGGAGTCGGGATGGGGTCGGGATCCCCGACCCTGCAAATTTAACCCCCCACACGCCTCCAAACCCGACTCCATGGGTCATTCAAAATCCAGCCCAAAGAGTCTGCAAAGGGATATAGATAAGTTAAGTGAGTGGGCAAAAATTTGGCAGATGGAGTATAACGTGGGAAATTATGAGGTTATCCACTTTGGTAGGAAAAATAAAAAAGCAAATTATTATTTAAATGGAGAGAGACTACATAATGCTGCGGTACAGAGGGATCTGGGGGTCCTTGTACATGAAACACAAAAAGTTAGCATGCAGGTACAGCAAGTAATTAGGAAGGCAAATAGAATGTTGGCCTTTATTGCAAAGGGAATGGAGTATAAAAGCAGGGAAGTCCTGTTACAACTGTACAGGGTGCTGGTGAAACCACACCTGGAATACTGCATGCAATTTTGGTCTCCTTATTTAAGGAGGGATATACTTGCATTGGAGGCAGTTCAGAAAAGATTCACTAGGTTAATTCCTGAGATGAAGGGGTTGTCTTATGAAGAAAGGTTGAGCAGGTTGGGCCTATACTCATTGGAGTTTAGAAGAATGAGAGGTGATCGTATTGAAACATATAAGATTCTGAGGGGGCTTGACAGGGTAGATGCAGAGAGGATGTTTCCCCTCGTGGGGGAATCTAGAACTAGGGGGCACAGTTTCAGAATAAGGGGTCGCCCATTTAAAACGGAGATGAGGAGGAATTTCTTCTCTCAGAGGGTCGTGAATCTTTGGAATTCTCTACCCCAGAGAGCTGTGGAGGCGGAGTCATTGAATATATTCAAGGTGGAGATAGACATATATTTGAGCTACAGGGGAGTCAAGGGTTATGGGGAGCGGGCGGGAAAGTGGCGTTGAGGCCAAGATCAGATCAGCCATGATCTTATTGAATGGCGCGGCAGGCTCGAGGGGCCGAATGGCCTACTCCTGCTCCTATTTCTTATGTTCTTATGAGCTTATCGTGGATGATTGCATCGACATCATGGCCCTGACAGAAACTTGGTTGGGAGATGATGACATCTTACCCTTAAATGAAGCCTCCCCACCTGGCTATACTTTCCACCACTTGCCCTGCTCAGACTGCCGTGGTGGTGGTGTGGCTCTCATCACCAAATGATGCCTTCGTCTGTCCACCTACTCCTCCGATACTTTCTCCTCATTTGAGCATCTCACCTTATTCCAGCCCTCTCACCTCTCATTTAAAATTATTGTTCTCTACCGCCCACCCAAGTACCATAGAAATGTTATTACCGAGATATCATCGCTGCTTTCCTCCCTCATTCTCGGTGATTTCAACCTCCATCTCAATTCATCATGCTCTCTCTCCTCTGAGTTCACTAGCCTCCTATCCTCCCTTAATCTCTCCCTCCATGTAAACTCCCCAACCCATATTCACGGCCATCCCTTCGACCTTGCCATCCATCGTGGCCTTGCTACTCCCAGCGTGTCAATAGCAGACAAGGCCATCTCTGACCACTTCCTCGTATCGCTCGCCACCCACACACCCCTTCCGCCCATCGCACAATCCTACTTCCTTCTGTATCAGCCCCTGGAAAAAACTCTCTCCCAACTCTCGTACAACTGCACTTATGAAATCCCAACTGCCTTTGGCCCTCCATTCACCATGACATTTCTGCAGCTACCGATCTGTCAACCACACCCTCACCACCACCTTTGATGCTCTAGTCCCTATTAAAATAATTACTCGCTCTCACCCTGGTCGTTCCCCCTGGTACGGCCCTCATCTTCACTCCCTTAAGTCCAAGGGATGCAGACTTGAATGGATATGGTGGACAACTGGTTTAGCCATTCACCGCCAGATCTAGCTGGACCACATAAAGCATTATCGGGTCCTGCTCTCGTCTGCCAAAATTGCTCACTGTTCCAGAATCATTCTGGAATGCAAAGATAAACCCCGGCTCCTATTCTCTACTGCTAACCGTCTTCTTAAACCCATCTCCCCTGTCTCCTCCACCCTCACCTCCGACAACAAGTGTGAGGAGCTCATGAACTTCTTTGTCTCTAAGATTGAGACCATCCGTTCAGCTGCCTCTGCCACTTCCCTTCCTTCCCCTAGCCCACCGGGCCAAACTAACTCTAAGTTTCACCCCTGCCCTAGCCCTGAGCTCACATCTTTCTCCAGTTTCTCTCCGATCTCCACTCATGACCTCTCCATGCTCATCTTGTCCATGAGACCCACTTCCTGCTTCCTCGACCCTATTCCCACCAAACTGCTGACCACCCAACTTCCTTTTCTGGCTCCCATGTTAGCTGACACTGTTAACGGTTCTCTCTCCTCAGGTACTGTCCCCTCTCCCTCAAATCTGCCATCATCACCCCTCTCCTCAAAAAAAACCCTTGACCCCTCTGTCCTTGCAAACTACCACCCGATCTCCAACCTCCCTTTCTTCTCCAAAGTCATTGAACGTGTTGTCGCCTCCCAAATCCGTGCTCACCTTTCCCGCTAAGCCATGTTTGAATCCCTCCAATCAGGTTCCCGCCCTTGCCACAGTACCGAAACGGCTCTCATCAAAGTCACAAATGTCATCCTTTGTGACCGTGACAAAGGTAAACTATCCCTCCTCATCCTTCTTGACCACTCCATCCTGCTCCAACACCTCTCCACCGTCGTCCAGCTGGGTGGGACAGCACTCGCCTGGTTCCATTCTTATCTATCTAATTGTAGCCAGAGAATCACCTGCAATGGCTTCTCTTCTCGCTCCCGCATCGTTACCTCTGGTGTCCCCCAAGGATCTATCCTTGGCCCCCCTCCTATTTCTCATCTACACGCTGCCCCTTGGCGACATCATCCGAAAACACAGCATCAGTTTCCACATGTACGCTGATGACACCCAGCTCTACCTCATCACCACTTCTCTCGACCCCTCCACGGTCTCTAAATTGTCAGGCTGCTTGTCCGACATCCAGTTCTGGATGAGCAGAAACTTTCTCCAATTAAGTATTGGGAAGACCGAAGCCGTTGTTTTCGGTCCCTGCCACAAACTCCGTTTCCTAGCCACTGACTCCATCCCTCCCCCTAACATCTGTCTGAGGCTGAACCACACTGTTTGCAACCTTGGTGTCATATTTGACCCTGAAATGAGCTTCTGACCACATATCCGCGGCATAACTAAGACTGCCTATTTCCACCTCCATATCATCGCCCGTCTCCGCCCTTGCCTCAGCTCATCCGCTGCTGAAACCCTCATCCATGCCTTTGTTACCTCTAGACTTGACTATTCCAACGCACGCCTGGCCGGCCTCCCCACATTCTACACTATGTAAACTTGAGGTCATCCAAAACTCGGCTGCCCATGTCCTAACTCGCACCAAGTCCCATTCACCCTCACCCCTGTGCTCGCTGACCTACATTGGCTCTCGGTTAAGCATCGCCTCTTTCAAAATTCTCATCCTTGTTTTCAAATCCCTCCAGGGCCTCACCCCTCCCTATCTCTGTAATCTCTTCCAGCCCCACAATCCCTCTGAGATATCTGCACTCCTCTAATTCTGCCCTCCTGAGCATCCCTGATTATAATCGCTCAACCATTGGTGGCTGTGCCTTCTGTTGTCTAGGCCCTAAGCTCTGGAATTCCCTGCCTAAACATCTCCACCTCTCTATATCTTTCCTCCTTTAAGACGCCCCTTAAAACTCTTTGAACAAGCTTTTGGTCACCTGCCCTAATTTCTCTTTATGTGGCTCGGTGTCAAATTTTTTGTCTTATAATACTCCTGCGAAATGCCTTGGGACGTTTTACTATGTTAAAGGCGCTATATAAATACAAGTTGTTGTTGTTGTTGTAGAAGGACAAGGGCAGTGGGTGCATGGGAATGCCACCACCTCCAAGTTTCCCTCTATGTCACACACCATCCTGACTTGGACAAATATCTCTATTCTTTCATTGTTGATGGGCAAGATCCTGGAACTGCCTCTCAACAGTATTGTGGGAGCACCTTCACCACATGGACTGCATTGTTTCAATAAGAAGGTCCACCGTCACCTTCTCAGGGGAAACTAGGAATGAGGAATAAATTCTGGACTTGCCAGTAGTGCCCACATCCTGAGAATTAATAAATAAAAGACATTAAGGGGTAGAAATTGGACCTCGCCGTGCTCATTTTACAGCTGTAAAACATGTGCAACGAGGCTCAAATTCGTCCAGTGTCCTGGGAAATGCCTGAGAAATGTCCAACCCAAAATTGGATCAAGCTATTTTTCAGCCATCTGGGGTTGTAGTCTAAAATAGGCGTTATGTCCCTTAAACCTGTAAATGAGGGGCCTAATGCCTGTTTTAGATTCCCTCACAGAAGGTGGACAGCGATGAATAGAGCAGGAGTCGGACTTGTTCCACTCAGGATTCTTTAGCCTCTGTGGCCCAAGCTGCAGCAGCCACAAATGAAAGGTAAGTTTTTTAAAACAAAATGAAAACAGAAACCTTCCTGTGGAGTCAGGAAGAGCAGGAATTCTCCCCCGACTCCACATTTGCCCGTCCCAACCCTCCTCCCTTTGGGCAGATGCTTCGAGACAAACGGCCTGACATGCGCACTGCTCAAATCCAGTAAAGGCATGACAGGCGCCATCAGCTCGTCGTAAAATGTTAATGAGGCCCGAGGCCCAATTCGGGCCCAGATGGATTTTTACCCCTAAATCTTCAGGGAAAAAAACTCAGCATAATTTAGTTTATTTAAATGTTATTCAAAATAATGTAAAATCCATATTACTTAAGCGATCTAAAGGCATATTAGTTAAAGTAATATTTTGGGAAATTTTGTTGGTTCGTCTTGTTTTGTCTATTTGCATTTTCCTGTGTTTCCTAGCAAAATTAAGCATGCATTTTAAATTATTTGAAGTAATATGACGTGTTTAGTCATTTATTTGACTGTATAATTTCATAAATTTACTTTTGATTTTAATTATCTGTATTCAATTATACGAGAGCCGTACGTTCATCAGGATCAAGGTTGTCCTTTCCTTGGTATTCACGTGATGTGGTGAGTGTGTTCTAATCCCTGCAACACATGGTAATTTTTTCATTCTCTCTGCTTCCACCTGTTCCATGGTCCAGTGGAGGACTGCAAATCCTATCAGGGGACTGCAGCATCGCCGAGCCTGTTTTTTGGCTCAAGTCCATCACATGTGCAGTCAGGCTGTGAGTGTGGAGCCAGCTGCTTACAAACGATCGTGTTATCAGATGACGGATGGCTTCATATCAGGTGTTTAAACTGACGAGCCGACCCATCTGGTAAATGATTCTGGAAGTCTGGCCTGCTTGATGAATGGATAAAGTGACAATGCCAATCAGCACAACCCCTATAGTCTCCACTACGTGCTCTATACCTATAAACAAGTACATCTTCAGTATCCTTTTTATTAATCTTGCTGTCATATAACATAAACTATTTCAGAAGAATAACTTGATGTGACATATGATACTGACAGAGATCAATTTAATAAGCTTAAAGTTCCACATATTCTAAATGTCTACCCACCAGCAGCAAGCACCAGGAGATAAAGTGATAAAGACAGTTAAAAAAGAGTCAGATGATTTATTTTTCCATAAAGAGATTGGCTTTTGCATAATAAAGTGAGTTAAATTCTCATCCAATATGTGTCCCTCTTAAAAGTTACTATAGATGTATGTATAGAATTCTATTCTGCAGCTGATTGGAAGGGTGAGAAATTATCGGTTTCTGAAGATCAGATTATTAAGTGTAAAGATGAAGAAATCTATATATTTTATGTCAATTTCACTGCATCCTTTACCTATTCTTAATTAGTTTCAAACCTAGAATGGTTACAGCCACTTCTATTAAGTGAAGATCTGCTTTTAAAGAACTTTACTTTCCAATCTATTGTCGACAGTAGAATTCAGCTGATGTGATTGAAATGTCTATTGTCAGCAGAGGAAAAGTAGACAAAGGCTTTTTATATATAGTATTCTGAAAATAAAGAGAAAATTCAGTTCACTATAAAGCACATATTAAACATGCAGATCCCTATCCACAGTGGGCAACAGATTCATACAGTCTCTGTGGCATTTCCTTTCATTTGTTTGCATCAATTTTAACTGGGATGGCTGAGGGTGAATGGCACATTAATTCCCGCTGGCATCATGTGCCCATTCATCCCACATAAACTAGCATTTTGATCGAAGTGTTAAAGTGCATTAGAAGTACTATTAAAATGGAATTTAATTTTTTATCCAGCAATACTCAAATCCACTTCATGTCACCAAATAAAATGCATGTTTAACATTGTGCAGTGAGTTCCTATTTAGATTAGCACTGGTACCAGAACATAAAGCAATAATAACATTTTACCTAGTGTGTTTGATGAGTGAAATCAAATTAGTGAAAAAAAATCACGTCAATGTAGTTCATTAAGTTGAACAGTTAATATAATCAGATATCTATTTCTAATAATAGGAACAGGAGTAGACCATTCAGCTCCTCAAACTTGTTCCGCCATTCAATTAGATCATGGTTGCTCTCTGCTCAACTCCATTTATCCTCCTTTTCTCCATATCCTTTGATACCCTTACCCAACAAATCGATCTCAGTCTTGAAAATTTCAATTGACCCAGCATCTGCAGCTTTTTGAGAGAGGATTCCAGAATTCCACTACTCTTTGTGTGAAAAAGTGTTTCTTTATTTCACTCCTAAATGGGCTTGTTCTAACTTTAAGATTATGCCGACTTGTTCTGGATTTCCACACCACAGGAAATAGTCTCTGGCCTAGAAATTCATTGGCGTCGTGCTCATTTCGCAGACATAAAATGGGCACCTAAGCGTCCAATATGGCAGGTGGTGCACCCATGCCGGTCTCGCATTGGATGTGCACCACCTGCCATATTGGATCAGGCACTTCCGTAGGTGTCCAGGGCACACACCAGAAGTATTCAAAACGGTGATTAAAATAATTAAATAAGGGCCCTATGCATGTTGTAGGACCCTTTTGTGAAATGTGGTTGCCTCAGCGCATGACTTACCATGTGATAAACTCATTCAGCAAATCGTGGCGCTAATAGGCAGCAAGGACCCTTCAACAGTGCTATTTAAAGGCCTCAGCCATTACATACAGGTTCGTTGCTATTTTATCCTTTTAGGCTGCTGGTTAACTTTTGGGCATTTTTTTAGTTTTATTTTATCACTTCTACAACTGATTTCTGACTTCTGAGAAGCGGTTTCTGCTGGTTTCTGCTGCACTGTTTTTGGCTGCTTTCAAAACAGTTTTGCTGCAATCATGGGTGGTCTAGTAGGGCTGCCTTTAGGGCTGGAGAATGAGGGGGAGCAGCCAAGAAGACAGGAGAGAGCAGGAGCAGCTGGAACAAGAGGGAGGAGGAGGAGAGCTCTGCGCAGGAGGCCACACCCACAGCAGGTCTTCAGGGAGCACTTCTTCTACCTGAACTTCACTGAGGAGCAATGTCTCAGGTGCCTTTGCTTCATAAAGGAGCTATCGCCAAATTATGTCACTTGCTGCAGCCACAACTCTGCTGAGTTCATTGAACTTCTTTCGGCATTGCAACAACAACTTACATTTATATGAAGTGCCTTTAATGTAGTAAAATGTCCCAAGGCGCTTCACAGGAGCGTTATTAGACAAAATCTGACATTGAACCACATCAGGAGATATTAAGACAGGTTACCAAAAGCTTGGTCTAGGAGGTATGTTTTAAGGAGCGACTTAAAGGAGGAGAGAGAGCTAGAGATTCAGAAGGTTTTAGGAGGGAATTCGAGAGCTTAGAGCCTACACATCTGAAGACACGGCCACCAATGGAGGGGGCGAAGAAAATCAGGGATGGACAATAGGCCAGAATTGGAGGAATGCAGAGATCTCGGCGGGATGTAGGGCTGGTGGAGGTTACAGTGATAGGGAGGGGTGAGGCCATGGAGGGATTTGAACACAAGGATGAGAATTTTAAATTTGAGATGTTGCTGGACCGGGAGCCAATGTAGCTCAGCGAGCACGAGCATAAGGTGTGAACGAGACTTGGTGTGAGTTAGGATACGGGCTGCAGAGTTTTGGATGAGCTCAAGGTTACGGAGGGTGGAAGATGGGAGGCCGGCCAGAAGACCATTGGAATAGTCAAGCCTGGAGGTAACATAAGCATGGATGAGGGTGTCAGTAGCGGATGGATTGAGGCAGGGACGGAGGGGGCCATGTCATTAAAGCTAAGCTCCTGGCATTGACCTCCTCAATGATTTCTTCCCACTGGCGGTGGAGATGTTTTCTGGAGGGCTCTCTGCCTTCTGGGGCGAACAGGATTTTCCTCCTCCTGTCCATTGCCTGGACCAGGGCCTCCAATGCAGCATCGGAGAACTGGGTTCCCTGTCTGGACATCTTCTAGCCATTTTTCAAGTTTCCTTGTTGTCTGTAGCCAGAGTGCATCTCCCCTTTAAGAGATGTGGCTGCCTTTAAGTGGTGTCAGTGAAGCCAGGTTTCTGCGTTCCCCCAGGCATGCAGTTAATGAATAGTGTGGGTGGTACTGGATGCACGCCTGAATCATTTTAATGAGGTCCAAGCACCAATTTCCCTAAACCTCTCCGCCTCTCTACCTCTTTCCTCCTTTAAGACGCTCCTTAAAACCTTCCTCTTTGACCAAGCATTTGCTCACCTGCCCTAATTTATCCTTATGTGGATCAGTGTCAAATTTTTTGTCTTAAAATACTCCTGTGCAGCGCCTTGGGACGTTTTACTACGTTAAAGGCGCTATATAAATACAAGTTGTTGTTGTTGTAGTAGTCTCTGGGATCATGTGAACAGGTTCTTTCAGCGCGCACCATCCCCTGTGTGCTCATTTTCAGGCGCAATCAAATTTCACAGCCTCTTTATCTACCCTATGAAATCCTTCTATTAATTTAAAGACCTTGATTAGATCACCCCTTGACCTTCTAAACATAGAGGGAATCAAGGGATATGGGGATCGGGCGAGAAAGTGGAGTTGAGTTCGAAGATCAGCCATGATCTTATTGAATGGCGGAGCAGGCTTCAGGGGCTGTATGGCCTATTCCTGCTCCTATTTCTTATGTTCTTAAACAAAGTTTATGCAGCCTGTCCTAATAATTTAGCCCTTTAAGCCCTTGTATCATTCTGGTGAATCAGCGCTAGGCCCCCTCCAAGGTCAATATATCCTTCCTGCTGGTTTACAGATCTAACATAACAAATTAGGCGTTGACCAAATTGTGCCAACTTGTACTTTATCCATCACTAGTTGTAAGAATTTACAGTAAATAAACCTGTCTCACACCGTCACAGTTGACCATACGTTAATATCATTATGGTGTTGGAGATCTGTATTATCAGTTTTAGAGCCTCAACATCCATCCTCCTCTAGCAAATTAAAAGTGCTTTAAAAAACAGATCCTGCTATCTTATAGAAAGGGAATGTTGGCAAAACTTGTAACTCGTTGGGACAGTACCATAACTTTGGTGAAAATAACGACTGATAATAAACCAATTTTAAAATTGTTTGTGAATTTATACAATTTAGATGTGGGTTAACAGTATCAGGGAATGAATTTTTTTCCCTGAGCAGTAGAGATGAGAATTGATATTTTCTTGAGATTCTATTTTGGTTTTATGAGGCCTGAAAATGTGTATATATATATATATATATATATATATATATTGACGTAATAAAGACTCACTACGCACTTGAACATAAAGCAAGGCTTTAATCAACTTGTAACAAAACATGGAGGTCTAGTTAGCAGTCACTAGCTTCCTGTTTCCAGATTGTCTCTGCCCAAGGTGGGCCCATGCCTGAGTATTTATACTCCCTGGACGGCGCCCCAGCTGGCCGCCCAGTAGCACTTCCTGAGTTGTTACTTGCGATTTATGACATTCTTCCTCCCTAAAAGGTTTGGAAGTCCAGTCTTCCTTTAACGGACTAGGCGGACCAGAAATAGCCGTAGACGTTTAGCTCTCTGCTTGTGACTGGAAGGCACGTCTCCCCGGACCGTGTCCTGGTCCCTGGGTCGCTTGGCCCGTACCGGTAAGTCAGTAGAGTCCGCGTCATCTTGATCATCCTGTGGAGGACTGGGAATATTATGACTCCGGGTGCGGGTCCCCACAGGTGCTGAGCTGGCCTCATCCCAGGTCGTGGCTGGAGATTGTCCGGCGTCCTGGTTTCGGGTGGCCATCCTACGGGGAGCGTCCAGCTCCCTGAGTTGATCCGGTAGCGTTGCCGGCAGATCCCCCGATGTCCCAGGCGGGGCGTCATTTTCATAGGGGTGCGGAGTGTTGATATCATTGTCGGGGATCCTTCATCATTCGGGCCCGTGTGACCGGTTGGGCAGGGAGCCAGATCTCGGAGCGAGACGGTGGTCTCCCGGCCATCAGGGTACCGTACGTGCGCATACGTGGGGTTTACCTCCGTTAACTCCACCTCGTCAACGAGAGGGTCGTTTTTGGCAGACCGGACGAACCTCCGGAGTAGCACCGGGCCTGGAGCCACCAACCATGACGGTAGAGACGTCCCATGTGTAGAGTGACGCCGGAATTTGAAGAATCGCTCATGAGGCGTGACATTAGTAGATGTGGAGAGAAGAGACCTGATAGAGTGTAACGCGTCGGGGAGCACCGTTTCCCACTGCTGGTCCGGCAGGTTGCGTAACCTTAGTGCCAGACAGACAGCGTTCCAGATGATGGCATTGTATCGTTCAACCTGTCCGTTACCGATTGGGTGATATGGTGTCGTCCTACTTGAGGCGATTCCCCGTTGGGAGAGATAACTTTTAAGTTCACTCGACATAAAGGAGGGACCCCGATCAGTGTGGATAAAATTGGCCGTCCCGCAAAGGGAAAAGACCTGATCGAGGCATTTAATTACCGTAGAGGTAAGCATATTAGGGCAGGGGAAGGCGAAGGGAAAGCGTGAATACTCGTCCACCATCGTAGGTAGGTGTTCCTTGTCGACGAAGGCAATGGCCCTTTAAAGTCTATGCTGAGCCTCTGCATAGGCTGCATTGCATGTATGAGTAAGCCATCTGATGGGCGAAAGAATTGTGGTTTCAATTCTGCACAAATCCTACAGGAGGAGCATGTTTTCTTTACGTCCTCGGTTGAAAATGGTAGATTTTTGGAGCGCACAAAGTGCAACATGCGGGTCACACCAGGATGGCATAAGTCCATATGCAAATCCGCCAGAGTCGACGTTGACATTGAGGAGCAAAATGCCCGTGTGAAGGTATCTGGGGCCACGTTCTGTTTGCCGGGTCGGTAACAGATAGTATATCCAAAGGCAGCCAGCTCCATCCTCCAGAGTTGAATTTTATTATTTTTGATTTTCGTGCGCCTCCGGTTATCCAACATGAAGGCCACAGAGCGCTGGTCAGTTATAAGCGTAAAATGACGCCGAGCAAGAAAATGACCCCATTGGCGTACAGCCTCGATGATGGCCGTAGCCTCCTTCTCGACAGGGGGGTAATGGAGCTCGCTACCCTGCAAGGTTCTGGATAGGAATGCCACGGGTCGGCCACCTTGATTCAAGGTAGCGGAGATCGCCACCTCCGATGCATCGCATTCGACCACAAAAGGAAGATTTTCGTAAATGGAGCGAAGCGTGGCTTTCTCCAGCTGTCGTTTGAGGAGGTTGAAGGCAGAAATAGCCGTAGCTTCCAATGGAAAAGACTTCGCATGGAGCAGGGGCTGTATTTTATCGGAGAAGTGTGGTATCCATTTTGCGTAATAAGCAAACATGCCAAGTGCCCGACGAAGAGAGCCGAGGTTCGTCGGGGGAGGGAGCTCCTGAAGTGGACGAAGTCGTTCTGGGTCCGGTTTAATAACACCGTTGCCCACCCAGTAGCCAAGAATGTTCACCGATGGCACCGACTTCACCGATTTGGATTCGTTTAACGTTAAGTGGCGACGGCGGAGTACGTCAAAAAATCGCTGAAGATTGACGTCATGCTCCTTTTGATCATGGCCGGCAATAGTGATATTGTCTAAATACGGAAAGGTATCCGTCAAGTTCTCTTGCCGGACTAGGCCATCCATGGCCCGTTGGAAGACGGCCACCCCATTGGTGACCCCGAATGGAAGGCGGCGAAACTGGAAAAGCCGACCATTGGCCTCAAAGGCCGTATACTTCTTGTCGGAGTCTTGCAGTGGCACTTGATGGTACGCGCTTTTTAAATCGAAGGTCGAGAATACCTTGTATTTGGCAAGGTTGTTGACCATGTCATCTATGCGTGGCAGCGGGTAGGCATCCAGATCGGTATATAGATTAATAGTCTGCGAATAATCGATACACAGACGTTTTTTATGTTGTTTTAAGGGATTCCTCACGATGACGACCTGAGCCCGCCAGGGAGATGAACATGGCTCGATAATACCGTCGACTAAAAGGCGAGAGATTTCCGCCTCAATAAACGCTCGATCGTCTTGGCTAAAGCGCCGCGATTTGGTGGCTATGGGTTTACAGCGGGGGGGAAGATTGGCAAACAGGGAGGGTTCACCGAGTAAGGCCGCCGAGAGTGCACAAAACGGCACCTTAGAAATGGTAAGCTCCGGCCTTGACCCTCCAAACTCAAAAGTGATCTTCTTGTGCTGCTTCTGGAAGTCCTGTCCCAGAAGCACATCGCTGCATAAGTTTGCGAGTACTCCGAGCCGGGTGGAGAGATACGTGCGGCCGTTGAGGATGAGGTTGACCAGACAGAAGCCAGAAGAATTGGTGGTCAGAGTCGTCAGAGCCATTGCAATCTCCCTGTCCGAGGGATAAATGTGCAGTTTTAACCTGTTGACAGCCCGCTTACTAATGAAGCTGTCAGAGCTGCAGGAGTCGATTAGCGCGCTTAGAGTGTGCCCACTTACTGAAACCTTCGTGTCTGCATGGGACAAACTTTGGGGAAAAACAGCCATGATGGGAGGAGGGGCAATTTTCCCTTCGGCAACTGTAGCCTTAACAGTAGTTCTTGGGGGAGGAGCAGCTCCATAGATAGCAGCTGTGAAGCTAACAGGAGCTCTCGACCGGTATACTTTAGAGGAGCGGCCTTTCTTGTTAGCAAAGGCCCGTGACTGGCATACCTTGGAAAAGTGTCCTTTCTTGCTGCAATGATTGCAGGTTACATTACGAGCCGGGCAAAATTTTCTGTGATGGCACGCCCCTCCACAAAAGAAACACTTTCTTCCTGATTGCCAGGATGCTGCTAGGGCGGGGTCGTCATCAGCGAAGGCCTCTAGGGTAGGGTCGTCGTCCGTTAGAGTAGAGTCAACAACAGTGGGGGCATCCGCCCAAGACCTACCGAAAGACTCATTAAAGGAGATAGCCGCCGCCCGTGCACGTGGTGGGAGATAAGTGTCTGCATTTTTCTTGGCCAAGTCCAAGGAACACGCCTGGTCATAAGCAGCCCGTAAATTGAGGGTTTTATTTTCCAGCAGGCGCTGACGTATAAAAGGGGACGCGATTCCATTGATAAAGAAATCGCGGATTAGTTCCTCTTGATACTGTTCAGCTGTAACTGCTTTAAGGTTACAATCCTTGCTGAGCCTGCGAAGTTTCTGGAGAAATTCATCGAGTGATTCCCCAGGCTGCTGCCGAGTTGTGGCCAGTAGGTGTCGAGCAAATATTTCATTTGGGGACTTGACATATAGCTGCTGTAAGATTTCGATAGCAGTGTCATAGACTATACAGTCCTCAATATAATCATACACATGAGGAGACACGTAGTTGATAAGCATTCGTAACTTATTAGGGACATCCGCCCCACATTCTTCAAGAAAGTTGCTAAAGGTACGAAACCAATGCTTCCATACCTTCGCTGCCGCAGGTGCATTCGGGTCCAGGTCGAGACGAGCGGGTCTAAGGAGTTTTTCCATGATGTATCAGTTTCTTGCCCTAGTTCCCTTCTGTGGTTCGAGTTGCAGCTGGTTGTTCCGAATCACCCAAAGCGTGGAGACGATATCAAGTTGATTAAATTGACGTAATAAAGACTCACTACGCACTTGAACATAAAGCAAGGCTTTAATCAACTTGTAACAAAACATGGAGGTCTAGTTAGCAGTCACTAGCTTCCTGTTTCCAGATTGTCTCTGCCCAAGGTGGGCCCATGCCTGAGTATTTATACTCCCTGGACGGCGCCCCAGCTGGCCGCCCAGTAGTACTTCCTGAGTTCTTACTTGCGATTTATGACATATATATATATATATACACACACGTTTGATTGTGACCCTGGTAATCAAGGCTGATTTACCAACTTCCCGGATTATTAAGGGCATGGACACTACCCTTTACAACCCCACCCCCACTCCCACCAGGGACTGGAGATTTACTCACCACCACACTATTAAGAATCAGCTACATATTTCATATTAGTGCAGCAAGGAACTCAGACCACATTCCTCCCCCAGTTAGTCCTCCAGGGCTTGGATTCCCACACATTAATCACCAGTATGAAGTGGCACTCACAAGAGCTCGGGAGCAAGAAATCACAGGCACACAGCCCGTGACTTTGTGACCATTTTTTTAACAGTGGAAGATTGCAGGCTGAGCAGCTATGATGTGCTGTCTATGCCCACTGTGGACATGGTAAAATGAAATTGGCCTCAATGATAGCAAGGGGTCCATTTTTCTCTTTAGTAAGAAATAGATAACACCATTTTCTGTCAATTTTAAAGGGCACAGAAAACGTTAGCTTGGTCGTGATTTCCCTGCAGTTTGTATCATGAAGCACAAATTTAACGGTGGCGATGACAGAAAACCGGCCAATTATGATCCACCTGGAATACTGTTCCTTTCACAGATTTCAATCAACTAACTAATCACTTAACCAGTATACATGATGACTAGTCAAACCATTTATAAAACCGGGACAGAGAAATGATAGTTCATGGTACAATCAATAAAAGAATTGATCTTCTTATTGGCAGAGGTGAGATAACTATCAAACTGCAGAGACAAAGAATGGAGAAAAATATAGCAGACCAGGTGTGTTCAGGGAGAAATGGAAGGAAGTCCAGAAGATGCTCCTCAACATCAAAAATGATCATCAAGGTAAGGGTAAAATATTCATGTAAAATATTATCAAAGGCCATATATGGAAATGATGAATGTATATGGACTATATGTTGAGTAGTTTTTAATTTGTCAATTTGTCCTCTCTTAATAGGGTCAGATGGACATCTACATGGTTTATAAATTTAAAGGGCTAATTTTGATTGACACTGAAAAATGTCAAAATTTTAAAAAGCCACTTCACTCTACCTTAATCTATTCTGCTTTTATTGTTGAAGGCAAAAGTGGCAAATGATCAGAGGGCAAGAGCTTTTAAGAGAAACAATTAACAGCATATAAGAACAGACTTATTCGGTTAATAAGGGAGGCTTTCAATGGCTTTGGGTCTGATGAGATTGGAAAAGCATACAGACATATATTCTGTGCGTTGTTCCAAAACCTACATCACTGTGTCCATATACACTGATTTTTCCACATAGTTCATATAATAACAATCCAATACCCAAATGGATGTGCGTTTTTGTACTCATAATGTCCCATCTGTTCCTTTCACAGAGCAAGGAGAATCAACTAGTTTCTAGTGCCAAGGAAGTCAACAACAACTATTACCATTCACACTTACATGCAGCATCAGCACAGATACAGACACCTGCAACCTTTAAAGAAAAAAAAGAAAGACTTGCATTTATATAGCGCCTTTCATGACCATCGGACGTCTCAAAGCACTTTACAGTCAATGAAGTACTTTTGAAGTGGAGTCACTGTTGTAATGTGGGAAACGCGGCAGTCAATTTGTGCACAGCAAGATCCCACAAACAGCAATGCGATAATGACCAGATAATCTGATTTTGTTATGTTGGTTGAGGGATAAATATTGACCAGGACACCGGGGATAAATCCCCTACTCTTCTTCGAAATAGTGCCATGGGATCTTTTACGTCCACCTGAGAGAGCAGACGGGGCCTCGGTTTAACATCTCATCCGAAAGACGTCACCTCCGACAATGCAGCACTCCCTCAGCACTGCACTGGAGTGTCAGCCTAGCTTTATGTGCTCAAGTCCCTGGAGTGGGACTTGAACCCACAACCTGCTGACTCAGAGGCGAGTGTGCTACTTAGAACTAATGTGGAAAAAGAAGCATTAGGTGAAGTGGATGGCACTGGAGATGAAGGAGCGGAAGAGGTGCAGACTGATGCGAACCAAGTGTAGGGCAGTGGCCTGGTGCCCCTCTTGAGTTCTATTGATATATGGACCTTACTGGGCTTGCTTGCCAACAGAGGATATTATAACGCGTGGATACTGTTAAGCAGTCTCTATACAATCCATATCCACAGCACTGGAAGATGATCTGAATAGGTTGCTTCAAGTAGGCATTGACAACTTCAGTTTGCTTAGTTAATACATACAGGCAGCCATGAGGGAAGGTTTCAGAGAGATCACAGCTGCCCACTGTTCTACATTAAGTGGGATTATGGAGCTTCAGCTGTGCAGAAGCAAGGAGCAACCCTATGTCAGTGGCAGTTCTCATAGCCCTGCATAAGTAACTGCATGTAATGTATTGACAAGCAATGATTCCAGGGTGATTTGAACACATGAGTCTTCTGGCATTGATGAAGAAACATCAGACGAAATCGCAGTCACAAATAAGTGAGCCTTATGTATCCCATGCAGCTAGCCATTTGGCTGAAGGGCCATTCACCACTGCTACTTCCTTAGCTAGGGGGGTATTTAGGAGTAAAGTATTTGAAGAATAGAAACAAAGAAGTTCAAGTACCAGAAATACATCAGAAAAACAAATGTTGAATACTAAAGCAGCACAAGACAAGCGGTGACCAACAACAAAAAAATTACTTTCAGTATATCTTTCAGTCTCATGTTCTATTTTGGTGCAGTAAAGAACATTGTTCAGAAGTAAAACAAACTGAAAATTAACCAGAAAAAGCAACTACTGGCTCTGTTATAAAAAATATGGGGCTGACATTCCACTCCCATGTGCTGAGTGCAGAGGGAGCAGAGAACTGGGGTTGGATTTCTACTTCCCTCAGGTTTCCAGATGGGCATGCTCTGAAGGTACATGGAGAATTGCAATGCTCTGTGGTGCAAGTCTTATCAGTGCATTCATTTGGGAGAGTGTTAGGAGTGTGTCATTGCTTCCCAGGAATTCTGCTGTACCTTTAAATGCTGGAGCAAAGCACAAGCTTGCAGGTGTAGAGGCACCGAAAGTAGTTTTGAAACTGCCCGTCCTAACTTTTAGTGAAGATTAGTCTTGGCTTTTGGCCCATTTTGGTTTTGTTGCACCATTGCTTGTTTCTTTCGATTGGATCAATTTGTTCCCTTTTGTTTAATTTCAACATAATTGCTGCACTCCTTGCATTCAAAATACTTTGCCGGACATAGAATGCATGTTAACAGACTCCTGCCTTATTTTAGCACAATGAAAATGTCCAATTTCAAACTTTTCTACCAACAGGATGTGCAGCTGCTCAGGAAATCCTACTCTACCCCTCCTCCCAACGTGTGTGCTCAACGCAGCACATAAATCATGTTGGGAGTGCACGAGAACTATGTAAATGAGGATATATAGGAAAAACCAAAGTGCACCGGCAGTATGAAATGCACTGGCACCCCAATGCCCCCCAAACAAATGATAACTGTAGTGCTAACAGCCCTTTGTAAGCTGCTGGTATACCCCACCAAGCTCAGCAATCTCTGACCCCACCATGAGCAATACTTAAATCAAATTATTGTAAGAGGTTTGAGGACAGGCACATGCAATGCCTCTGACATCAGCAATTCCAGCACTGATCCCAGTGCTGCGCTGCTGGGACTGAATTATCAGTTCCAATAGCTGGAATTTTTACATTGAAGAGAATGCTGGTTTGCAAGTGGGTGGGCAGTTAAAAGCGCTGAAATTGACAGCGTGTTGGGAAGCCGCCTTCAAGCCGTCAACTTCCGCCTTTAACTCCGACGCGTTTCTCAGCACGCCGGAGATCCGCTCAGGAGAGGAAGGCGACCTAATTAAAGAGAGATTGTTAACAGGCTATTAACAGGTTTTTTTCACCTGATGTTGCAGCTTTTACTGGCTGTGCACGGGATTCACGGGCTTCCTGAACCTTACCTGTGAAAGCAAGGCGAGAGCTCAGCGGCCATTGTGCAAGTTGAACAATTGACAGTTGAACTTCTTCGCCTCAGGCTCCTTCCAGGGATCTGCAGCAGACATTTGCAGGATCTCGCAGTCAGCCACACACAAATGCATCTGACGAGGACTCTCCACTGCTGCCCGTCTCCACCATCTGCTTTTGCTCACTTGTGATCTTGAGACACCAGGTGACAACCCTACCCTCTCTCTCACTGGACCCACCAACATGTGCGTATCTGACTGGCACTGGGTGTGCATAGGTTGTGTGATGGTGCAACTTTTTTAAAATTCATTCATGGGACGTGGATGTTGCCAGCAAGGCCAGCATTTATTGCCCATCCCTAATTGCCCTCGAGAAGGTGGTGGTGAACCACCTTTTTGAATGCAACTGAGTGGCTTGCTAAGGCCATTTCAGAGGCCAGTTAAGAGTCAACCACATTGCTGTGGGTCTGGAGTCACATATAGGCCAGAATGGGTAATGACAGCAGATTTCCTTCCCTAAAGGACATTAGTGTCCCTCAGAGACCGCGGCTTCCTCTGAGGAGTTGTCTTCCTCATCTGGCTGGACAGTGAGGGGTCGTTGGGGGGGGGGGGGGGCGGGGAGGCACTTGATGGACCTGTGGGAGAGTAAAGACATGAATTAGAACTGTTATGATAAGAATGTTTAACGTTACCATTATGCAGAAGATCATATTACACTGACTGCTGACATCATGTCATCATGAGTGACTGTTGTATGCCATGTGGCTGTATGATATTTAATTCTGTCACCAGGTAGCTGGGAGGTCCCCCTCTCTCCAACTCCCACTGCCAGCACCTCCGCAAATCCACTTATGCCCAGCTCCTCCTCCTCTGCTACAGCTAATGGCGTGATAATTGGAGGGCCACCTCTGGTTCTCTGCCTCTCCCTGTTGTTCCGTGCTGTGCTCTCCTGCAAGGAAACAAGAGACCTTTGAATGAAAGTCATGGAATGAGTGTAAGAGATGGTTGGGCTACATCTGTAGAGGGTGACTATGAGGGAGTGGCATGACATTGCCAAATGGCCTCCTTCTGTGGTGTTAATTATTATGATTCTATGATTGCATTAGGCTGAGGGTGAGTGTCGGTGGTGGATACTCAGATCAGGATGTGAGTAGGTGCATAGACAGTGAGGGGTGGGTTCACATGCAAGGTAGGTTAGTGTGAGAAGTGATGTGCAGGAGTAGGCTTGGGAAGGCAGAGTAATGGGGTTGGGATGTAGTTGAATGTGGCATTGTACTCACCTTTCCTGACCTCATGAGGGCAGTAAATCTCTTCCTGCACTGGATCCAGGACCTGGTGACCACACTCCTGCTGCTCACTTCTTCCGTGATCTCCAGCCATGTCTCTTTGTCTCTGCCGTCGGCCTCTTCCTCCCATCACCAGGGAAGAGGACCTCCCTGCAGACTCTTACTCCCTGGAGCAGGATTTCCAGGGAGGCATCACTAAATCTGGGAGCAGCTTTTTGGCTCTGTGCCTGCATTTTTGCTTAACAATCTTTATAAAACTTTATATTCCAACAACGAGCTTAGTCTCACAACAATCCACTGTGTCCCCCATCAACCTCTGCAGCACCTCCACCAACCTTCAACTGTCATCTGTGCAATGCTCCTTTAAATAGCTGAGCTGAAGTCGAGTCATCCGTGACGTCATCAGACCCGCCCCAGTTAATTGGCCAGGAAAGCCGCATAATTGATTCAATTGCAGTGGCTTAATTAAAAAGCCACTGCACAATGCGCTAATAGAACGTCCGGGATACTGACCCGTTGCACAAACCCCGCACCCAACCCGACGGAAAGGTAAAAATTCAGCCCAATGTTTCAGAGTGAAAGCATTATAGAGTAAGTTTTGTGAGGTTTATTGAAATTAGTCATCAGAAAATCGGAAGCACCACGAATCGAGCGAGCAG
Organism: Squalus acanthias; assembly: GCA_030390025.1. NCBI lineage: Eukaryota > Metazoa > Chordata > Chondrichthyes > Squaliformes > Squalidae > Squalus > Squalus acanthias. Next base: position 43,361,390 of record CM059432.1, read on the forward strand.
ATCTCCATTCCCAAATTCTCTGATCTGTGCTTCCATTGAGTGAGACTCCAAGCCTGGAGTGGAGACTCACAAAATTCTCCAATTTGGTATAAAAGTTGTCTACAATTGTTCATTTTGGGTTTATTCATGAAAACCTTATTTCAGATTCCTTACGCTGGGAATTTCCTTGGCTATTCTGACGCTCCGCTGCTGTAAATGAGGTTTCAGCTGAAGTTATGGCAGCCGAGTGGAAGAACCCCTGAGGAAATTCCTACCATTAATGTTTATCCTTTTAAGAAAGTAAATAAATAAAATCAAATGAAGACAAAATTGTTAGTTATATAAAATTCGATTTTTCTTTTATAGGATGTTTTGCACAATTTTGGCAACTGGTGAGTATCTGCCATCTGTAAGTACATCTGTAAGTCATCACAGGTTTCAGTCTGCTATATTAAGCATAATACTGGAGCACTGTGATACCACATGCCCACCTTATATGCACTTTAGCAGGGCTGCTATTCCTGGTAACATGAACAGGAAAATGATATGTGACCCCTACCAGAAAATAATGTGCACTATTAGAAGCTACCGGGGAATAAAATCATGACTTGCATTTATATAGCGCCTTTCACGACCTCAGGACATCCCAAAGCACTGTACAGCCAATTAAGTACTTTTGAAGTGTAAGAAACGCGGCAGCCAATTTGCGCACAGCAAGGTCCCACAAACAGCAATGTGATAATGACCAGATAATTTGGTTTAGTAATGTTGGTTGAAGGATAAATATTGGCCAGGACACCAGGGAGAATCCCCCCTGCTCTTATTCAAAACAGTGCCATGGGATGTTTTACATCTACCTGAGAGGGAAGATGAGGTCTCCGTTTAACGTCTCATCCGAAAGACGGCACCTCCGACAGCGCAGCACTCCCTCAATACTGCACTGGAGTGTCAGCCTAGGTTTTGTGCTCAAGTCTCAGAAGTGAGACTTGAGCCCACAACCTTCTGACTCAGAGAGCCACAGCTAACACGGCTAGTATCAGGTAGAGGTCAGCTCATTTATAGTCTGGAGTATGCAGTGCCTATGGAGCTGTGTTGTCCCTTGTGGACCCAAGAGAGGTCCCTGTGGCATTAAAGATGAAGGCACTGATGATTTTCAAATTAACACCCAGATAAAAATATACTCCCAGAAATGGTATCAGTAAAAGTGACCATGAAGCTGTCAGATTGTCATTAAATACCAATTGGTTCACAAATGTCCTTTAGGGAAGAAAGCCTGTTGTCCTTACCAGTTCTGGTCTATATGTGACTCCAATCCCACACCAAAGTGGTTGGCTTTTAACTGTCCTCTGAAGTGGCCAGGCAAGTCACCCAGTTGTATCAAACTACTACAACTGCAGTGATTCAAGAAGAATATGGCCCACCACCACCTTCTCAGGAAAACAAGGGATGGCCAACAAGGGATGGCCAGCCTTGCCCACATCCTGAGAATACATTTTTTTAAATCTGCAAATAAACAGGAAACCAATCTACAGATGCCAACTACTCACCAGTTATATTCTTAACTCAGTTTGACCCCTACTGGTCAGATATAGTAGGGGTGATTCCATGGTTGGGTGTTCCCCGCATGGAGCGCTGCCAGGAAATTGCAGACCCGCAGTGCCTGATTTTCCATCCATTTATTTCCTTACCAGCCCATCCTAGTGTCATCACAAATCAATCAGAACTCTTACATGACAATGTGCCTGGCTTCTTCCCCACCCTAAATGAAGCTTCCCCAGTACACTAGTTTGACATTTCCATTTGTCATGCTGTCATACATTATATCAATTTAAAGGACCATTTTGTCCTGTGATCCCATGTCTGTTGGGAACTCGATTGAGACCGCCCAAACTCATTTTCCTTAGACCTTTAACAGCTATGGAGGAAGAAAACATCATTCCATCTGGTTGGGTTGGATTCCATCCCAGGTTCCAAAGGTGAAAACACAGTGTTCTAATCTACTGTACAGCCCAATCCCCAATATCATATCAAGCTTACCACATGGAAGGGCAGAGCTTTAACAACACTGTGCTGTAAAATGGCATATAGATACACCATTACTATTCCAAATGTAAAAACAAATTATCATAAATGTATGACCCTACAGGCTGTAGTTGTTTTGACAATTACATTTATCTCAGGAGAGATAAGGCCTAATTGCATTATCATAGAATCATGGCTGATTGTCAATTTTTTTCCATTTAGCTTTTCCCCCTTAGTTTGTTAAAGCGAAGGTGCCATACGCTATTTGAATTCAATAATACCCTGATGGATGATACATTTTCCCAACAGACTAGCCACCAGTATAAATACTGAATTAGGAATGATAGACCATCAATCATATCTGCTTCAAACAGTTCTGTGTCTCAGGATCATTTGTTATACATTAAATCAGTTTGAAAAGATATCAGCACTCCAGTAATTTAAAAGTGGACTGTCTTTGACTCAGTAATATGTAACTCTATTACTGCAGAAAATAATATTTAAAAGCTCTAAATTACACTTAATAAACTCTTGAATGAATGATTCCTTTTCTACTTTACCTTTTCTAAAAATAAGTTATCACATTAAGCTCCATGCATTACTAATGAGCTACTTGTGTCATTTATAACATAGGATCTTTGTTATCTATTTGTTTTATGCATATGCAGTGCATATTAGTATTATGAACAGTGTTATCTCCTTAACCCTTAATAGTACCCTTGGACCTACTCTTGGTAATTTCATAACTGGCATACCACCATACATTCTTACTTCACAGGAAAACACTTAACTATTTAACTATTTTAATAGCCTTCGGCAATAACTCACTGTACATTTTTAAAAATTATCTATGGTTTGTGTTGTTCCATTTATTCCACAATTTACTGAAATGTATAAGGATTGATGAATTTAGTTTCCTGGAATTTCCACAGGGGTTCTTCGGTAGGAGATTGTGGAACCCATGGAGAAATTATGTAAACGGTTAAAAGTGGCTGTTTACGCCAATTTTTTGGGGGCTTTACCAATCTCCCACTGAAGTTACAGTAGGAGATTGGGAGAACCCTGTGGAAATTTAAGGGCAATGTTCCTATTCTCTGCTCATGTAGGATGTAGATAGCAGATACATTTTAAGAAGGTGAGAACAGGTTTGGGGTTATAAGAATGGGGGTGGACTTAGATGGTCAAATACTTCACAGGACATGTTGGTGTTTCCTTTGGGCTGGAGGAGAGTGAGACAAATGCTGTCTGTGAAAGGCAGCAGGCTAGAGTTGACTAATGGAGATGTGATGCTGAATAAATATTCTGGAGTCTTGCTTGACTGCCTTTGGGGATCAGGGACTATTTATGCAGAACTTCCCTCAGGAGATTAAATGGAAGGGGGTAACATCCATGATAATGTAGCTAGTACCTAATCTATGGACGGAGCAGGCTTGGTGCACTGAATGTCCTTTTCCTGTTACATGCCTTCTTACATTCTTATCTCCTGGATGTGGCAGAGGCCAAAAACAAAACTATTTACTCAGGGGATATGGTTTCACTTTAATCGCACATTCTAGATAGAATGTGTCTTGAAGGAATCCAAACTAAATTATGGCATGCCACATATCTTCAGTCAATAGAAATAAAAATCGTGAGAGATGTAAAACAGGCTGCCAACTCACTATTACTCATTTTACATATTGCACAAAGTCAAAATTGCCCCCAGTGACTATTACCATCAGTACAAATCAAAAAGTCAAAGTATGAATGCTGATATTAACAGTAATGGGGGAATTCGGCACTGAAATTTTAATCCATCTGGAAAAGAAACAACATTTGAAAATAACACAAAAATATTCAAAAATGATCAAGCAAGAATTTTATCCATAAAAAATCAAACTGATTATTTAATGCTTTGCAGTGTATCACTGATAATAGTGGGCTTAGATTAATATCTGAACACTCTGCCCACAGCATTGTGTGCTTGATATGAAACCTCAGTTGCCATATGTGATATCTTGAGACACAGCATGTATATACAACAGCACAACATGGCTTCCAGTAAGAACTGTACTGCACATGGCTTTATTATTATATACATCAGTAGTCCACCAGGTGGCTCTATTACACTTCTCCCTCCTTATTGAAGAAGTTAATCATAACAAATAATCATTGTACATGACTTGCATGGTATACACAACTCTTGGTATACATTTCTCAAATGGAACCCATTTTATGTTTACAAATTCTACTATAGAATTCTGTAACACAAACAAAAGATATGAACTTATTTTCCATATTTACAGATTGAACTTAACCACTGGTTATCTGTTTCAAAGAGGATACCTTCTTTCTTGAACAGAACTTTCGGATCTTGTTGTAGGAGTTTGATTCATTCTAGGCTGAGCCTGCGGAGAATTTTTCTCCAAGGGCTGACCTTGATCTACATTTGGACTCTTTACACTTTCAGACTGTTTGTCTGCCTGACTCAGGCTCAGACTTAAATTCTAACTTTGTCTTGGACTTGTTTCTGGTACATCTGATGTAGAATTTGTTACTGGTACTCTACTTGTAACAAGATTATCTGACTCATCAGAATAAATTGAATCATCCCAACTTTCAACTCCTTCTACATCTGTAGGTAAGATATGATCAATGTGAACAAACCTAACCTTTCCATGATCAAACATCTTGACCAAATATGTGCGAGGGCCACGTATCTTCACTACTCTTCCTGGGAACCACTTTAACCATTTATGGTGATGGTTCTTCACTCTAATCTTCTGGTTCAACTTCACACTTCTCTCTCTAACTCTACCTTTATCATGACTCTCTTTCTGCCTTGATTGTTTCTCTTCTACGGATTGTGCCAAGTTTGGCTTTAACAACGAGAACCTGGTTCATGGCTGTCGTTTGAGAAACAACTCTGTTGGTTTTCTACCAGTAGTGGTATGAGAAGTATTCCAATAGGTAATCAGAAAATTTGCCAGTTTGTGGTCCAATGACAACTGACGTTTCTTTGGATTTGGATCCAACATTTGCTTGATGAGGGCACGTTTGACAATTTGTACTGTGCGCTCTGCTGCACCATTTGAAGCAGGGTGGTACGGTGGAACTTTGGTATGTTTCACACCATTTCTGCTCATGAACTGTGTGAACTCTTCTGAACAAAATTGCGGCCCATTATCAGACACAATTTCTTCTGGGAGGCCGTATGAAGAAAACTCTTCACAAATTATCTAGTGTTTTGCTTGTTGTTATTATCCGCATCGGAAACACCTCTACCCACTTCGAGTGACTATCCATCACTATGAACAATTGCTGACCTTCTAGCTCAGCAAAATCTACATGTAACCTCTGCCACACTCTAGGAGGCCATTTCCATGGCTGTAATGGTACTGATGGTGGTTTCTTGCTCACCGATTGACATGTTGTACACTGACTGACTATGTACTCTATCTCTTTATCTAAACCTGGCCACCGTAAGTAACTGCATGCAAAACTCTTGGTCAAGCACATTCCCAGATGCTGGTCATGAAGATCTCCTAACAATTTAGACCTGAACCTATTTGGGATAACCACTCTTGCTGCCCACATGATACAATCTTTATCCACTGACAATTCATTCCTACGAACGAAGTATGGATGTATATCTTCCTCTGATACCTGGTTTGGCCTCCATTTGCAATGTAATCATATACCTTTGACATAATTGGGTCACGTTTGGTTGCCCTACTAATCTCTTCAGCTGTGACTGGCAGCTCATCCATGTGTGAAATAGAACACTTCTTCCTTATTGGGTGTAACTTGTGATGGGGATGGCAATGTGGACATAGCATCTGCATTACTGTGATCAGCTGATCGTCTGTACTCAATGTCATACATATACACAGACAAAACCTAAGCCCACCTCTGCATTCGGGCTGCAGCTAAGGTTGGAACTGGGGACTTTGGATGGAGGATTGCTATCAGGGGCTTATGGTCAGTAACTATGGTAAATTTACGACCAAACAAGTATTTGTGAAACTTCTTGACCCCAAAAATCAATGACAAAGATTCCCTTTCAATCTGCACATAATTCCGCTCACTGGCCCTGAGAGTATGTAAAGCAAAAGCAACTAGTCTCTCCTCCCCAATATCTAGTACATGAGAGATCACTGCCCCAACTCCATAAGGAGAGGTGTCACACGCTAACTTGATCTCCTTAGATACATCATAGTGAACCAACATGGTACTCTCTACTAACTGACTTTTACGCTCTTTGAATGCTGTGTTGCATTCTTTTGACCACTTCCAAGGGACCTGTTTTCTCAACAGCTCATTCAGTGGATGTAACAATGTAGCCAAGTTTAGAAGGAACTTTCCATAATAATTCAAAAGACCCAAAAATGATCGAAGTTCAGAGACATTCTTGGGAGTGGGTGCACTTCTGATTGCATCCAGCTTTCCCTTGGTTGGATGTCTACTCTGTGGCCTAAGTACTCCACTGAGTTTTGAAACAACTCACACTTGTGAGCTGTCACTCATACTCCGTGCTTCTCTAGCTGTTTGAGCACTTCATTCAACACCTCATCATGGATTTGCCTGTTTGGTGCTGAAATGAGTATGTCATCCAAATAACACACTACCCTTCAATCCCTAGCAAAATTTGTTTCATCACCCCCTGGAATATGTCGGGGGCAGAAGACACTCCAAATGGTAGCCTATTGAACTGATATAGGCGTCGGTGAGTATTTATAGTCAAGCATGACTTGAACTCTTCATCTAACTCAAGTTGTAGGTAGACATTTGTTAGATCTAACTTCGAAAAGATCTGGCCATCTGTCAGCGTTGTGAACAAATCTTCCACATTTGGCAACGTATTGGGTAGATTACACTCTAGAACCTGGTTTACGGTTACCTTATAATCACCACACAACCATACCTTACCATCTGACTTAGGTACAACAACAATGGGTGTAGCTCAATTACTCAGATCTACCTTAGAGATAATGTTGTCAGTTTCTAGTCTTTTGAGTTCTTGCTCAACTTTCTCCTTGAGTGCGTATGGTACAGGACGTGGCTTGCAGTAAACTGGTCTTGCGTCCTTCTGCGCTCTGACACTCTCATTGAAGTCTTGGATCGGACTGCCCGTTTCGCTGAACACCTTCGGATACTGCTTGATGACATCATTTTTCGATGCAAAGTTCGCTTCCACACGAAAAATCTAATTCCAATCCAGCTTCAGTGATCCCAACCAATTTCTACCTATCAAGGCAGGCTTGTCTCCTGCCACTAATATGAGAGGCAAGCTCTGACACTGATCCTTGTATTTCACTGACATGGTGACACTTCCTACTACAGGGATTTGCTCTCCTGAGTAGCCTTGCAGCTTTACCTTCGATTTCTCTAGTCGATAATCATGCAACTTGTCGCGATATAGTGATTCCGGTATTTTGTCACGGATGCACCAGTGTCGATTTCCATGAGTATCCTGGTTCCTGCGACATCTACTTGGATGACGATACCTCGTGAATCGCTGTTAGATACCTTCGTGCTCCTGATGACGTGAATCTCCAGAAACTCCTCGTCCTGCTGCTTCTCTTCGACGGTATGTAGTGTCTGGTGATATCTACTTCTAGCATTGCCAGTCGGTTTACTCTTCTGTCGGCACGCCTTCACAAGATGCCCAGTTTTCTTGCAGTAGAAACACTCTGCCTTCATATATGGACAGCTTTGTGCAATGTGTTGTCCCAGGCACCAATAGCACAATTTCAATGCACTGTTATCTTGGCCAGTTGCTGAGGCCTTGGGACCCAACTGCCTTTTACTTTTAGCCTGCAGCCGATTCACCTCAGTTGTCTGATGACTGGAAATGGCGCGGAACTCTCGAGAGTATCAGTCCGCCATATCCATTGACATAGCTGTCTGACAAGCTAAGTCAAAAGTCAAGTTAGGGGTTGTCAACAATTTACTTCTGATACGTTCATTTTTCAACCCACAAACAAAGTGGTCACGCAAAGCTCGGTCCTGAAAGTTTCCAAAATGACAGTGAATGGATAGCTTTTTTAAAGCTACAATGATACTGATACCCTCATCATTTAATTGATCACGTGTTCCAAAACGATAACTTTCAGCAATTTCCAGGGGCTCAGGACGGTAGTGCTGTTTTAACTTGGTTAGAATCTCCTTCAGTGGCGTGTCCTTCAGCTTGGAAGGAACAAGCAAATTTTTTAGAGTTTCATACACCTGCTTCAGTCAAAAAAAAGCCCGTTTCATTTCTAAAACCGCCCGGTTATGGTTTACATCATCGGGGACTTCGACAATACTATTCACAGTGAAAAACATTTCTAGCCGCTTCACGTACGCTCCGAAAGTCTCTCGGTTGCGATGGAACTCACCCAAGCGCCCTATTATTCCCATAGGCGCGGCCATCTGGAATCTGGCAATGTCGACAGTTCAGCCACGTGTGCTCGAAATTTACCTCGGATTTTTAAATTTTTCTGCAAAACAAAGAACCTCTAACAGTCCCTCCGTCGATTGGCAGGATTATCCTCCAACAAAAATTTCAGCTAGGGAATCCACAATCATATCCTCATCACCAATTCTGTGATATCTTGAGACAAGGCATATATAAACAATAGCTCAACATGGCTTCCGGTAAGAACTGTACTGCATATGGCTTTATTATTATATACATCAATAGTCCACCAAGTGGCTCTATTACACCAGAGTCAGAAACACAGGAGCAATCCATCAAGCATTTACTTATACTTACGGTTGAATGTAATTTCAAAAAAGGTTCCTCAATATTTCTGTAAAGCATATCAATTGCATACCAAATGATGTAGTTGCTTCAGCATATTTCAAAAGTGCATTTGTACTGTGGTTTCTCTATTGCAACCTGATTATAGGGCATAGACTGAAAGGTTACTGAAGCATTCTGTCACTGAGTAGAACATTTTTTCAAACCCATTAGGCTGCAATCTGGCTTGAAGTAGCTTTAAAGACTTGTTTCCAATAGCAGTTCTGAAAGGAGTGCAACATTTTAATTTGAGGTTGCTAATACTGTACTGGAATTCTACTACTGATAAATGGTATTGCTCTATATATGTGTCTGTAAGAGTTGTTTTTTAATCAATTAAAATAAAATGGGGAGCTCCCCTCATAGCTTGATGAGTTAATGCTTCACATAATGTGGTTCTGATCCATGCCAACCAGTATGGTTCCAGGGTTAGTATTTGATCTATGCTGTGGTACACCACAGTTTGCCTCAGTGCCCCCAGATGAGAAAGGTGAAAAATCAGCCTGCGTTCCCACTCCTGTCCAGTGAACCATGCTAAATAAAGCACAAGTGTAAACATTGAGTGAGGATTCGGTTTGGTTCTGATGCCTTCTGTGGTTGAATATCCTGACACTCACCCTGCTGGCTTCACACTTGCCCCATAGCTGTTAAAATAAGCACTTAAGAATTTGATTCATAGCGCTTCACTGCACCACTTTCAGGGTTTGGATGCTTCCCTTGTGTATCCGCGACCAGAACTGTATGCAGTTCAAAATATGGTCTAAACAAAGCACAAAATGGCCTCAGCATGACGGTCTCAGAGTTAAACTTGATTGATTTACAATGGCCCAGAAATTAAACAGTGAGTGTTCGCGCGGGGTAAGGCTTCCCCGCGATATCTCACTCTGCGCCTACCTTTTTCCTCCGGGCCCACACGAACTTTAGTTTCAAGGCCAGTCCCACATGCAGCTGTGCAGTGCTTGCGTGACCCAGAGACGCAATTAGTTTGTGCGAGCTCTGGGATCACGTGATTCAGTTAGAGCCAATGGCAGCACACCATCTTTCATTCATAGTTTTCACAGCAAGAGCTGTCAAAGCTATGAATCCTACACACCCCCAAAAGAACAGCTAAACCTCAATTAAATTTAAAAAAGCCATCACATTAATAAAATAAGTATAGTTAAATAAATTAACCACTTTAAACAAAAAATTAAATTTTTCAAAATTTTTTTAAATCTTTTTAAAAGTTATAAAAATAAACTTACCTTTCTTTAAAGTCTCTAAAAAAGATAAACCTGTTGAAAAAAATGTAAAATAATACTTAATTAACTACTTACCTTGTTAAAAGAGGGTCTTACGCCTCCTTTCTTCATGTATAAAATCTTCCATGCTTACCTGCGCGTTCAAAGCTGCAAAAATAACTAAGTGCACTGCGTGCGCGCAGCCTGTAGCGCGCACGCGGTTCACTTAGGAACCGCCCCCTTTTGAATTCACGAAGTGCCGGTTTCCCGCGCATGCGCAGTGCATGCAGGAAACCGGCAATTGGAGACCTAAAACGCGAGAGTACACAGTACTCTCGCGTATTAGGTCTAATTTTCGGGCCATTATAGCTCAGCATTCTGTTTGCTTTGTTAATTGCTGCTCTGCAATGATTGGACATGCTCAGAATCTACTACCACTCCCAGATATATTTCAGCCTCTCCCTCAGTTAGTTTGACACCATTCATTAAGCAAGCATGTCTCCCATTTTTTTTTCCAATGTGTAAGACTTTGGACTTAGTTGCATTGAATTTCATTTGCCACTGTTCTGCAGACCTAATTCTTCATCAAACTCTACTGCCCCTAAAGTTTATTTTGTGAATTCTGTGAATTTAAATGATTTACATTAGGGGGAATTTTAACTGGGAGCCGGATACGAGTGGAGTGAGTGCCAAATACACATGACATTGGAAGCGTAAGGCCCGAGCAAATTTAACTCCCAGGCCTCATCTGCATGTCGTTGATCAACTGCTCGCCCAAAACGGTGATGAAGCGGGAGCTACATCTCGGGTGGCAGGAGGACACTGGTTAGCATCAAAGGAAGGCTCGCCGGCAAGAAGGTAAGTCGCAGGGTGGAGGGTTTGAGAGCACATCTGCTGCTCTTGGCCCCACAAGGAAAGTAAAAAAAAAACGTATTTTCAATGGCCTCTTCTGGTCGCAGATCCTCTTCCCGCGGTCTTCACCTGGCGGGAAAGCTGCAGCAACTTGTCCACTCAAGCCAGAGTTAACATTTCAGTCGGGCCCGATGATGTGATCGAATCCGGATCTACTTATTTAAAAGAGGACCCCGCTGGCTTCAGGAAGGTTCCTTTGCCACCTGCTCAGAAGAATAGCTTACAATGGAAGATGGGAGGTTCCCGGCGGAATGTCAGTCGGTAAGTCATCCAGTCAAATTTAACTGCCTACCCTCCCAGTTTCTGCCAGATGAGAATGGTTAAAATCACCCCCATTGTATTTCTGAATCCAGGTCATTTATGCAGATTAACTACATTAGGGGTCCCAGCACCCATTCGTGCTGCACGCCATTCAGTACGTCTCCACAGTCAGACATCACTCCCCTAACCAGTACCTGTTGTTTCCACTCTTTCAACTAATTACATATCCACCTCCAAGTTTCACTTAGAATACTTAGGGGGAAAAAGCGCCCCGTTTGGGGCGCAAATATCGTCCGGGTGCAAAAATTAGCGCCTGGCGCTAATTATCGCCACTGACTGGAAACTTCACTTTTAACGCCCCAGGAGGTGAGTGGAGCGCTAAATCAGGCGCTGCACACCTGTCTTAAGGCACAAAGGCCGAGCAGTGAGGCGCTAACTCAGCGCGCGAGCGCAGCGCAGGTGCTGCCAGTTAGCGAGGGAACACAGACACACTGGCGCCAGCCAGTTCTTAAAGGGGGGGGGGGCATCTTGCTCCCCAGCCACACCCTGCTCATTGCAGCATTGAATCTCGGCCTGGAGAGACCTGTGAATCCATTTTGCTGCCAAGGATGGAGAGGGTGAGAGAACGAGCTCAGCGCTTCACCGAGCGGGCCTTGGATGCTCTGGTTGGTGCGGTGGAGCGCAGAAGATCTATACTCTTCCCTGAGAGTGGCAGGAGGCCTTTGCCACGCGAGTACAGAAGAGTGTGGAGGGAGGTGGCTCAGAGCGTCTCCTCCAGGAGCATGGTGCCCAGGACCCATGTTCAATGCCGCAAAAAGTTCAACGACCTCACTCGGGTCGTCAGGGTGAGTGGCTTTTTCTCAATACCTCTCCATCCCTCCATCTCAACCTCACTCTATGGCCAGAGGGTCTTAAAACCCCAATGCACAACACTCATCCAACACCTATGGCCCTTTCATGAAACACACACACACATTCCACACTTTGCATACAGTAAGGGCTATTCACCTATGGGAGGCACATCAGGCAAGACCATGGCTGTATACAGTAAGGGCTATTCACCTATGGGAGGCACATCAGGCAAGACCATGGCTGTATATTTACTCAGATGCTGTCCTTTTTCTTGCAGACCAAGCTGGCGCATAATAGGAGACAGCAGCAATGGACAGGTGGAGGGCGGCCTCAGCTGCAACCCCTCAGCGATCTTGAGGAGCGCGTCCACAGGATTGTGGCAAGCCGGGTGATCGGTCCCGTCGCCACTGGAGACGCCGACCCCGTTCTGGACAGCAATGGTAAGGTCATCACCTTTTTGTCCTCTGTCCTTCCACTTGTCCCTCACAACACCAGCCTTTGACACTTTCAATCCAACTTACTAACTCGCTGCACTTATTCCTCCCTTACTGCCACCCTGTCCTCATGCTAAAGCCACTCTTGTACCTCCCTGCTTTCAGATGGTGATTCACCAGCTGAGGAGACGGGCCCTGAAGCTGCCAGTGGGAGTGAAGCTGCAGCCGAGGAGGAAGAGGAAGCCGGAGCATCAGTGCCACCCTCTCCCGAGGAAGCCCATACCCACACTGGGAACACGCCTTCCCTGGATGGGAGCAGGGGGGAAGGGTCTGATGAGGGTGAAGCTCCAGGACCCAGCGGGCTGCAGCAACGCCATGGGGGTAGGGAAGAACGGGGGCCTTCTCCCCAGAGGGAGAGTATGCCAGCGACTCCTACTGCAATGGACGCAGAGGAGGAGCGGCTGATCACAGAAATGAACACCCAGGCGGTGGGCATGCACACTGAGCTCATGGGTGCAGTGGGAAGGGTGCCCGAATGCATTGAGTCACTGGCAAGGAGTGTGGAGCACTTCGCTGTAGCACGGGCGGATGCCACACTAACGCTTAGTGCTGCAATTCAGTCACTGACTGCCGTGATCTCATCTCTGACTGCTCTCATGCAGACTCAGATTGAGGCCACGCGAGCACTGACTGCTGCCATCCTCGATGGTTCGTTCATATTTCCCCGGGGCTCTCACCGCGCCGCAGCAGGCCAGCAATCTGTGCTCCAGCAGATTGCTCCGGATGCTGAAGTGCTGCCCCGTGGGAGTGCCAGTGTGTCGGTCGAGCAGGGAGTTGCTGTCCTCTCTCACGGTGACAGCATTCCTGCTGCCAACACTGTCACTTCTCCACTGCACTTGCCACCGCCTGTAGGAGAGACTGCTGCCGCCCATGCAGAGTTGGTGCAGTCTGCAGCCGGGCCCTCCAGGCCCAGAACTGGTCGAGGCCGTCATTCAGGGGCATCTGCAGTGTCAGGGTCTGACAATCAGCAGCCTTCCACCAGCCTTGCTGCAGCCACTGAGGTCCCATTACGGAGGAGCAGTAGGGTTAGAAGGGGGGAAGTGCGCAAGGGAAGGAGATCACCCTCGAAGGGCAAAAAGTAGGAGGTGTGACAAAATGCTGGTCATTTTTTTATTAAAGGCCAAGGTTCGTGGTCCAACTTTTGTCTAGTGTTTTGGACATTATCTCCAGGTTGTGAGAACCAGTTATGTTAATGACTGTTTTTTTGTGTTTATTTCTATGAGTTTGTCATGAGGAAATGACACACACAGAGTTTGTAAAATAAATAAGTTTTTGTATTCAAAATATACATGTTTGGTGTTTGGAATCATTGGTGCCTTGGCCGGCTTAGGGGTTGCGTGCTGGGTTCATTGATGTTGTTAGCAATGACAGAAGCCATTTCCACAGCAGGGGCCCTAGAAGCGGCTTGCTATCAGCCGATGACGGACGGCCCTTGCAGTTTCACCATTGTGGGCCGCCCTCCCGCCTTGGTGCTGCTGATGATCATCCTCCTCATCCTCTTCCTCCTCTTCCTCCTCCTCCTCTGGTGGTGCTCCAAGGCCTGGTGGCATTGGCTGGGTCCTGACGATTGCCATGTTATGCAACATGCAGCACACAACTACGAAGTTGGATACTCGCCCAGGCGAGTACTGCAGGGCTCCTCCAGAATGGTCGAGACAGCGGAACCGTTGCTTCAGCACGCCGATTGTGCGCTCAATGATGTTCCTGTTAGCTTGATGGCTCTCGTTGTACCGCAGCTCAGCAGGGGTGTTGGGCGTACGGAGCGGTGTCATCAGCCAGGTGCTCAATGGATACCCCTTGTCCCCAAGAAGCCAACCAACTGGCTGATGCGGTGCCTCGAAAAGTTCTGCCACAGTAGTCTGGCGCAGGATGAAAGCATCGTGGCAGCTGCCAGGATAGTGGGCATTGACAGCGAGTATCAGCTGTCTGTGGTCACAGACCAACTGAACATTCAAGGAATGGAACCCCTTTCTGTTCCGGAAATCCTCGGCATTCTCATGTGGAGTACGCAAAGCCACATGCGTGCAGTCAATGTCGCCCTGCACCATGGGGAAGCCCGCTATCCTCGCAAAGCCCAGAGCGCGGTCACACTGCTTGTCTAGGGTCATGGGGAAAGAGATGAACTCTCGTCTCCTTTTAAAGAGGGCATTTGTGACCTGCCGGATGCAGCAATGCACCGCGAACTGGGAGATATTGGCGAGGTCCCCAGCAGCAGCTTGAAATGAGCCAGTAGCATAGAAGTTGAGAGCCACTGTGACCTTCACTGCCACCGACAGAGACGTCCTGGACCTCAGTTGAGGCTGCAGATCTGGCTGCAGCAGGTGGCAGAGCTCAGTGACCACCTCCTTGCTGAATCGCAGCCTTCGCAAACACAGCTCCTCAGACATATGAATGTAGGAGAGCTGTTCACGATATACCCTGGGAGGGTAAGCTCTCCTGTACAGACGCCTGTTGGCCCTCCTCCGTCTGGCCATCATTGCCACTCTCTCTCTGCGTCTCTGTGTCCTCCGATTCAGCTGGAGCAGGACGACGCCCCCATTCAGTGCAGCCCCCATAGTCTCTTTGCAAGCAAAGTTATGAAGGACAGCAACCAAAGTACCAGCGAAGTTAGGATCAGTAGGCAAAACTACCTCACAAAGCGTTGACTCAATGCAGAAGTCTCTCTTTCTCTCTCTCCGAATCTCTCTCTCTCTCTCAGAACGAGTGGTGCAAAAATGTCAACCACAGAAAAAGACAGGAAGAGGCCCCCTTTAAATAGCGCCCCCCCCAGCCCCACAGCGATTGATAGCGTTCCAGTCTTCCGGTCGTTGGATGCGCCAGGCGGTAAGGCAGGGGGCGCCACTCAATTTCTGCTCCGGGGCGCTACAAGGGCGTTGCACCATGGAATGACGTCACAATCTGCGCGCGCAGGTGGTCGCGGCGGTAAAGTTTAGCGCCGCCGCACAATGTCTAGTTAAGTTCCCGAGCGGCGCAAACATCGCTGCGCCCGGGCGCTAGCGGCTTTGCGCCCCATTAGCGCCCTCTTAAGGCGCTAACGGGAGGCGCAACCAACTGAATTTTTCCCCCTTACTGTCTTCAGCTTGTGCATTAGCTTTTCATGTGGCTCTTCATTGAAAGTCTTCTGAAAGTCTATCACTGCACCTGTTAACATCTACTTGGGGTGTAACTTCTTTGACAAAAAGTCAAAAGTTCGTAAGGCAGTATTTTCTCCTTCTGAAACTTTGTTGGCTGCCAGTTACTAGATTGTAATCATATAGATACTCCTCGATATTATTCCTAATGAATGATTTCATTATTTTGTCCATTACAGAAGCAAGACTAATAGATCTGTTGTTGCCCAGGTCAGTTTTAGCATTTTGCTTATAAATAAGTACCAAATTATCAGGCAAGTTACAGCAGACTGCTCTTGTACATCTCCTAGCAGCCTGCTTTAGAGTTGTAATGACATAGGCTTTGGAGCAAGTTGTTTGGTTACTCTCTCTTCTGGGGAATGGGACAACCTGGGAAGGGACAGAAACAATTGAAAAATGGGGACCTTAAGAAAAACATAGTGGCAATATGTTGTAACTACTTCTGTGCATGGTTAACGAGAACACTTCCTGTTTCAGCTGAATGACGGAGTTGTCAAAAAAGTCTTTACAATGCTACTTGACACTGCTTTATACTTCCTTTTTTCAAATCATCATTTGAGCTTGCAAACTTTAACTATATTTATAGGAGTCTAATGCTTCATTTATTTATTCCTGAACAAGGTGCTGCATTTAGAATAACTGAGTTGCTATATTTTTTATTTTTTAGAATATATACATATATATATTTGCTAAGATGCTGAATTACTATTGTGCTGAATTACCATGAGAAATGATTGGGACACAGCAGGAAATATTAAGAAAATTTTAAATCATGATAATTAATCTTTGTTATAAATTTGTGTGGCCCAAATAGAGACTGCTATAGTCCTCAAAGGAAACAAATCACCTCTAGGTGAAGAGATGAAGATCAAATAACATGATATAGCTTAATAAGTTCATTTGACACTTATAGTGGCACCAATATTACTTGCATGTCAGTCAGAGAAAAAATGCTATCAAATCCAGTTACCCGATTCACAAGATTTACCCCAAGTGCAAGACCTCTAGTTAATAATGTAATTGCCTGCATTAAGATTTATTCACCAAACCTGTTAATATAAAGATGATCACCAATGGGTGCAGTAGTGCAATTTCAATTAAATAATAGAGATTAATCGGCTTCTGTAATATTCATCAGGTTGACTAAAGGCAGCTAGCTACTAACAGCAGACCTGATTTAATCTCTCTGTAATAGGCACAGTGCTTTGTTACAGTAGCTATTATCATATTATTTATTAAATGTCTGCCTGCGTCAATCTCTCAGAAAAGCGATTTGTGAGATGCCATATGGTAGTACTTATTATTACAACAAAATCGAAAAAGCAGACACACACAAATCAACTATATGACATGGTGATTTTTTTCAGAATGTTGTCAGTAATTACCAATTGGCAAAGCGATAGCAGAGCTTCATAACCGGAAAATTGAGGACTCTTATTCAGATGTGAATCAAACGTAAAGTACATCAAAAATGTAGGCTGCAATGCTTACTTCATTAGACACCCATGTATCAAAAACAATTTCCACTAACCAACAATAATATGTTTCATTTAACTTGTCTGCTAGAAGCTAAAAGAATTAACTGAAAGCAAACATTTGCAGTGGCAACAACACACTGCAGATTAATGAAACATGCAGTAGCTTCTTTTCCATTGTTTTAATTGTTAGGTTACTGGTTACCCCCACCCACCGAAGAGTAACTGCTCATTAAGGGAGGAATCATTTCCCCTTATGGTGTTCTGGAATGTATATGCTTAAGTGAAGAGTCTCGCTTTCTGTATTAGTGATATGTTCATTTGCCATGCAAAAGTGGAAGTGATATTCCAGCCGAAAGGTATATTTTTACAGTACTTCATGACCAGAACGTGCAGCTTCAATGGACAAACTGGTTACTGTTCCAGACAGATTGACAAGTCATCATAGAGTCATAACGGCACAGAAGGAGGCCATTCGGCCCATCGAGTCCGTGCCGGACCCGTTACAGTTTGGCTGCACCAGGAATATTTTAGAGCCTTCTTCAGTTTTTACTTGATTCCAAAAAAATATTGAATTAGGAAATGCTTTGAAATCACATATGATTACTTAGTTGTGCTTTATAATACTCAAAAATGTAACATTCTATTTGACCACAAGACCTAAAGCTGCGGAAGACATTCAGTACTGAAAAGTTAACAAGCTGCCTTTACACAGTATTGCTAGTTTTTGGGGCCAAAACCCGATGGGCCTGTGATCCCGGCAATATGCCAGGAATCGGCCTTCACCGCTGACCCTGACAGATCCTCCAAGATCAGGAGCAGTTTTTTTTTTATTCATTCATGGGATGTGGGTGTCGCTGGCAAGGCCAGCATTTATTGCCCGTCCCTAATTGCCCTCGAGAAGGTGGTGGTGAGCCGCCTTCTTGAACCGCTGCAGTCCGTGTGGTGAAGTCCGTCACTCTGGTCGTTTACGCGGCGCTTTCTTCGTGCACGCGCACGTAACGCTCTCGCCACTCTCCCGTGTTTTCCTGTTTGGTGAGGCGCTTGCCTCTCTTGCAGTGCACGACCAATAGGTACACTACAATTATTACCTGGCATACAACTAAAATGTGGGAGGCTATTCTAATCCAGGAAGGCACTTCAATATTGGTGAACTGATCCCACCACGGTGGGATTACTATGTCTAGGATCTCTGACCCTATCTCGACAGTCTTTTGCTCAAGGGTATAAAAATGTTTCTGCGAAACCGCTACGGCTTTCAAAAGCTTGGTGAGGTGTTCAGGGAGAGGGGGAATGATGTATCCGAAATGCGCGACAAATCGCTGCAAGTCGGTGAAATTCTCTTTTACTGTAAGATGAACAGTGGATGGTTCAGGGATTGGGACAATTCGCTGCTGTGCCACTTGAACTTCAGCCCTGGGTTTAAAACAGAAACTGCTGTCACTCACCGGACACCGGCTACGGTTTCCATGCTGGTAGTGTTGCGCTGCAGTGGTAACGCAATATGTTCCACCCCCTATGTATGCCACCTGCGGAGGCACATGATCTTGTGCCATTGCCTCCATGGTGCAATTCATGGGCTTGGCGCCAGCCATTCTGAACCCGCACTGTGGTGATAAAAAGGCATTCAAGTGCTGGGGACACAGGTTTATGTGTGCTCCCCTGTCACGACAACCAGAGAGATCTGTACCTGTCATCGTTTGCTCCCAGCGGATGACGTAAGGTGGGACCGCTGCGTAGCGAATGTGGGATCCCCCCTGAATGACACCAATGTTCTCTACCCGATACACCGGGGCGGGCTTTGCTGTGTCGCCCAAAACCGGTATACGTAAGACTATACCCATAATGGTATGGTTTGACCGTCCGCAGTCCACGGGGACTGGGTATGCTTCTGAGGCTAGCCTGAGCTGGCACGGGCTTAATGCGTTCTGAAAAGGGTGGAGCGCCTGCAGGTGTTTGTTACTTATCTAGGACGGGACCAAACCTTGTTTTAAATCCTCCAAATTACTGCGGCCCTCGCCCAGTAACCACGCCCCGTATAGTACGCACACCTCGTTCTGCGCAGCTTGATCGGATGCATTCCGATCTTCCCTAATCAGGGCATTTACCGTACGCGCATGTTTCTCCAGCTCAGCTATGATTTCTTTTAAGTGGATCGTCATGGCCTGGTCTTCATGTAACCCAGACCCTACCACCTTATTTTCGTCTGTAAGGATATTCTTCAATTGGGTTTTTAAACCATTAATCTGGGTCTGCAACTCCACGTTATCTAGAGCGTTGACCACAGATGTCCCTGTATTGAAAGCGGTGAACATGTCGTTCACAACACCCCTTCTTTGTCTCCCCACCTGGCCCAAAACTTCGTGTGGTGTGGTGTACAAGCTTGTCTTGTCAATCTCTGCAAAATCAAACTCGTAGAATTGTCTAAACATGTTGGTCAACAGGACTTGATATAACTGTTCCGTCTCTTTGGGGCACCACTCTGGCAACCGCACCTCGGTGAGATTTAAAATCACCGAGGCCACCGCGTAATGTACCCCCTGAAATAGTATCTGGTCTGTGGGGACCAGTACCAAACCATTCCCGGGTCCCTTACTGGT
This sequence comes from Squalus acanthias, assembly GCA_030390025.1. Lineage (NCBI taxonomy): Eukaryota > Metazoa > Chordata > Chondrichthyes > Squaliformes > Squalidae > Squalus > Squalus acanthias. The sequence goes on from CM059432.1 coordinate 43,381,099, forward strand.
TTTAGGGCACCCTTCTTCCTGAGCCAAAACTACCGGAATCGTGGGCGGGGCCTTGCGTGGGCGCGTAATGAGTTCAGTGGTGTTTACCGGGATCGGAGAGTATGGGGCTCCGCACCCCCTGGTGCTTACATCCCACCTCATCCCCTGCCCGTTATCCTGCCACTGATTCACGAAAAATATGGATATGCCTTTGGGGCAAACGTGCTTTGACCCCCACATACATACATAGATTCCCTCATCCGGTTCCCACCATTTGTCCCAACAGACTCTCAATTGTCCGTTAGTCCCCGTAATTGTCCGATGGGTATTATTACCCAATCGCTCCCATTCAACCGAAGAATTCCTCATATTTCTGCTCAGCTTTCGTAGCCACCACCATCGGCTCAATGGGACATTCCCATTACAAGTCAAACAAATCCGTTTGCCGACGGTGATGCTGACTCTGGGTGCGATGATCCTCACTTTGGGGCACATCAAAGAAGTCTCTTTATAGGCAAATCCCGATGTACTGGAATATTCAGTTGAATTCGTTCCCAGCCATCCTGGCCACCTTCCTTTGTGGAAATAAGTGGCGATCTCCTCAGCCTCTCGCCTCCCGGTCCCATCCACCGCGATGGGGGCTGTGTCCCCGGAGCATCCAAACACCACGACATCCTTGGTGCGGCCTCGATAGGCCAATCCACATCCAAATGCCGCGAGCACTACCAGAATCCGTTCCATCCTTCCTTGGTTCCTGTGATCAGATAGAATGAGGTAGCCAGCCTCCCAAGAGTCTCTGGCTTTTGTGAAGGATGAGCGGGTCCCCTGACCTCGCCTCACGTAAAAAGACATGTGCACTGGATAGACCTTTCAACTAAACCTAATCTAAACTCCCATCATTTATCTTTTACTTATCAAATTAAACTATCAAACTTACAAACTTACAAACTATAAAACTTATCACTTATCTTATAAACTGTACAGCGCCACCCGTTCCCAGGGCGGCCTACCTAAATTCTGTGAAGGCGGCCACGAGTTTTTCCCAACGGTGGGAGGGCACCGACCCCTTCCTTTGATCTGCCGCAGCCTGTCTCTGCTGCGCTGTGACTGGGCTCTCCCTGGGCTGCCTTAGCCTTCAACCTACGCTTTGGGACACTCTGGGGACTTGACCATATCTTCCTGGGCTGGGGTGTCCGACTTGACCTACGGGGAGCTACCGGGGGCAAGAACTCCAGAACCGACGGACCGGGTTTCGAGACTTCCACCGTCGCGACCTGTGGTCCCACCACAGCCGCTGGCTCCGCCTCCCCTAGCTCCGCCTCCCTGAACTCGGGATCTGCAGTCTCTGGCACCGCCCTACTTGGCCCAGTAGGCGGCCCTTCACTCGCAGTCCCTACCTCCCCCGAGGGCAAGACTCCCAAGGCGGACGGACTGGGTTCTGAGACTTCCATCGCCACGTCCTGTGGTCCCGCCACAGCCGCTGGCTCCGCCTCCCCTAGCTCCGCCCCCCTGAGTTCGGGACCTGCAGCTTCTGCTTCCACCTTGTGTGGACCTCCGCACGCAGTCCCTATCTTCCCTTTACTTGAATCGGGGGCGAACCCTTCGTCCTCCGATCCCAGCTCCTCTTCGCTCGGGTCACTATCTTGGTCAAGCTCCTTGAACTCTTCCTCATCTGACTCCCAACCCCAATAAAGGATCCTACATTTTGCTAGGATGTCCTCTCCCCTGATGCAAGCTGCTTTGCCAGCCTGCGTGCCCTGCGGTCCTACCCGGGGCTGCGAGTCCCCACTCGCAGGTTTGGCCCCTGTGGTTGGCCCTTGTGCACCCGGCTTATACAGCTTGCACTGGTTAAAATCCTCATACTTCCTGCTTCTGGCTACCCTGCAGGCTGCTTTTATCTCTCTAAGCTGCCCTTCTAGCCCATCTATTTTCCCCATTAAGCGGGCGTTCTCCTCCCGTAAGGCCTGCTCTCTAAGCTGCCCTTCTAGCCCGTCTACTTTCCCCATTAAGCGGGCGTTCTCCTCCCGCAGGGCCTGCTCTTTTAACCTGGCCTCCTTACAGGAGACCCCCTCCTGTGCATGTCTTTTAAAAGGACACAGGTAGGCAGGCTGCGTGGGCTCTAGTCATTGGGTACTGTTGGACGGGGCTGCGGCATCTGTGGGGCCGGTAGCGACTGCTACCCTTCCTTGCGAAATCATGAGGGTCCGCATGGCTCCCAGCATTGATTCTATCGCATCGGGATGGATATGCACACCAGCTCCCTTATCGGGGGCAGGCGCCTGGGCTCGGGCTGCGGGATTTTTATCCCTGGACTCTTTCCAAGGGTTCCTGCAGTTCTTGCGCCAGTGCCCTGTCTTTCCGCACCCGAAACAAGCATTACTGGCTTGTGGGACGCGATTTCCCTCCTGATGCCACTCCTTTTGAGCCGGGGCGGTGGGCCGTGCCTCATGCACCTTTCCCTTAAGGGGACGCGCCCCCGTGCTCCTTGTGTTACGGTATCCTACCGTGAGTCGATTTAAGACCGACTCCTCTGTTGTGGCGGGGTTAGTGGGATCAAACCACGCTTTTGCCTGCTCCCTGAAGGCTGGCAAACTGTTGGCTACTACACACCTGAGCCAATGAGTTAAACCAACGCCGTCCAAATAGGCGCGCTCTGGCGCCCCTGGGCAGCTACGCTGGTATACTGGCCACAGCCTGTCGGCGAAAACCTTCAGGAGTTCTCCCTCCATCTGCACTGTCTGTCCCAATCTAACGAACGGACCTTCATTGTCCGCCCCCAACACTTCCAGGACCTCGTCCCTTAATTCCCCATAGGTATGATCTCCCCTTTTGCTCGCGTCTGAGAGACACTGTAGGACCGAGCTGTCTAATGAGAACAGCAGCATTTTTGCCTTTTCCCCATCGTCGCAGCCGTTAATGGCTGCGGTCTGCTCTACCTCCCTGAAATGTACGGAAGGGTCGTCTGACTCGGACAGCTTCCGTATGTGACTGATCATAGCCCTCAGCTGGTGTGCATTATGCGGCAACACAAGCTGGCTGAGGAGATACCCCGCTTCCCCACCTTCTCCGTTCGGGCCCCTCTTGATACCCGTGACCGGACACAACGGTCCCGGCTTCACTACTACTTCAGGGGATTGTACTACCTCGGGGACCTCTTCCTCTACTTCTACCACTTCCTCCCTTACCCAGGTTGCCGAATAGCTGGGTGGCGCGGAGGGCACAGTGGCAAATACCTCCTCTGCTTTGTTTGGTAGGGATTTTTTGAATTCCCCACCCACCAGCGGCTGGTGTGCTGACGGGCTGATAAGGCACACCATGCCGTGCGCTTTATTCAGGGCCTCTTTAAGGTTCCCTATCTCTCTCTGGCAGACGCTGTGGTCGGCCCCCTCATGTTTATCTTCAAGGGCCATCTTATATGCCGCCCTAACTCCCTTCAAGCTTTCTTCTTGGGCTTTTATTTGAGCAGCTAGGCGGGCACATCGTTCCCTGATTCTGCCCTCATTTAATTTTGCCTCAGTGAACTGGCACTCGAGGTAATCTATTTTAGCCTCATGGTGGTTGGCTACTATCTGGCGTTCCTGATGCAACGCATTTAAAGACGCGATGAGCTGCTGCCCCCCCGCAACCTTTTCCTCCATCTCCACCACCAAACCCGTGATCTGAGCTGCCTGCGCTACGATGACCTGGTCCGAAAGCTGGACTTGCCTTTTATAACACATCAGCCAGACCGCTTTCTCTACCGATTTTCTGTGCTCTTTACTGCCTGTCCACCTGATGGCTGCGTCTAGCGGACGCTTATCCACCAGCAGGTCACTTATCCATCTCTTAGTCAAATTAACCTTACCAAACACATAATCGGCTATTCTCTCTTCCATAACATTTCGCCCATTCATACCAGGGTCTAACACATTACTTTCTCGCTGCCAGTGTCCCTTCGTGGTCGCCATTATCTGTAAGGGGGTTTCGCCTGGCTCTGTGCTTAGCCTGGGTGCTAGTGCGAGGTTAGGCCTTGTTGCCCGTTCTGGTCTCCAGCCAGCCTGGTAGCACTAGACACCTGTGAGTGGTTCGACCCACTCGCCCTTACGGTTCTGACACTGGACTTAGGTGCGAGAGCAGTAAATGCAGAGAAAAACTCAGGTAGACCCGGTTGAATAGTACGAAATGGAAAATCTTTATTGCATATTATTCAAGATTACGAAATACATGTCATAAGCACAGATTAATGACAGTACAAACTTACATACATTTATGCAACTAGGTTTAGGGAAACGAGGAACGCACGACACATCGTAAAAGGGGACACACATTATAATTATCCTTAAAACAAAAACCCTCCCCTATCAATACCTGTCCTAATCTAGATCTGTAGGATCAAGAACCATGCTCACTACTCGTGATAACTCGGAGAATTCTAAAACGATGCTCGGATGTTTTCACCACAGCACCTGACTATTCACGTGTTGATCAGGGGTCTCTGTACCCCACTTGTTTACTCGCTTTGCTCCGGCTAGCAGGCTGGACCGTCTGCTGTCATGAAGATCTGTGTTGACCTCGGAACTCTGATAAAACTCAAAGAAGAGTCTTCCTGTGCCCGACACCGGTTGGCAGTAGAATTCGTGTGGTAACCTGTAAATGTTCTTTATAGTTCGGGCGCGGTCGGGGTTTACTGATCGCGGCGACACGTGTAGTCGTCTTGGGTCCGGCTGTAGAACTCAAAGAAAAGTCTTTCTGGACCGACACCAGTTAGCCGGTAGAATTCAAAGAAGAGTCTTTATATTTACGGGCGCGGTCGGGGTTTACTGACCGCGGCGGCACGTGTAGTCGTCTTGTTCTTCTTGTCTTGTTTCGTTTCATTGGGCCTTCGGGTCCCTACACCGTTTACCGACCCTCAGGATGGTGCACCCGCATACCGGCCTTTGCAGCCCAGCTCTTCACAGATCTTCGCGGCAAGCCACGAGGTTGACTCCCGGAAGATCAGCGGACCAAGAGCTCGGTGGGCCGCAAACGAGAGCCAGGGGTCGAATCAAGAGAAAGATGGACGTTTGTTTACTACAGTTATAGTACTGTAATTCTTTATCTCCCGCCCAATCTTAATGTTCATCTTTTGTCATGTTTTTGGCGCTCAAACTCCTTGTATGGGGTGGTACTTGTCGTTAATGGGTTTCGGTGATACCTGTAACTGTCTAAGTACCCGTTAATATTTCTCCCATTATGGAACCGGTTAGGAGTCTCCCTGGAGGGGTTTTGGGGCCCTCCGAATTCTTGCTGTGAGTACCCGCGAACGGCTCTCTCATCATAGAGCCGTGGGGAATTTGCGTATCAATGTCTTTGGATGGGCCCTTAATTGCCCAGTACAATAGCCCTCGTTTGTGCATGGAAAACCGATTCCAGCACTTATATTCTCTTAGGTGTACAAAATGCAAAACGATCGCGTCTTGTCTTATTTCATTATGCTGAGTACTGTCCGATCTTGCTGAAATGTTTATTGAAATGCCATCTTGTCTGCCTACTGAAAAGTCTAGAAACTTCTGCCACGAGGCGCGGCGGCCATTTTACAGGCTGCTTGTGTCCGTTTTTGAACCTGACAGCATTTTGCTGAAATAAAGCTGTTTTTACGAAACTGTATGGGCTAAAAATTCGGCTGCTTGCGCCTCCCGTTAGCGCCTTAAGAGGGCGCTAATGGGGCGCAAAGCAGCTAACGCCCAGGCGCAGCGCCGCCCACGCCTCCCGCAAAATTCAGCGGGAGGTTAGCGGTGGCACCAGCCGGTAGCGCCCTGTGGCGCTGCGCCGCCGGCGATGACGTCATCGCCGTGCGCAGCACCCCGCTCGCGCTCCAGCCGCGATCTTTAGTCGCGCCCCCTGATTTACCGCCAGACGCTATGTGCGATGGGTTCAGGGGGGCGTACGTGCGGCCAGGGCGGCGATATTTAAAGGGGAGGTGGCAGGCGGCCATTTTTGTTGCTGGCCGCCTGCCAGCACCTGCCCCCGTTGCTGTCCCCGGCCCCCGTGAAGCCCCCCCACCGTGAAGTGCCAGCTGCACTCCAAGAGCCCGGCACTTCTCTTGAGTGCCGGGCTCTTTTGCCAGCACTCCCGATCCCTGGGGGCCCAGCTGGGCCCCGGTTCGCGATGCGCAGGGCCCCTCCCCTTTAAGAAGGGGAGGAAGGCCTGCAATACCGCGGCGCGACGTGCTGCAGCGCCTGGCGCTGCGGCACGTAGCGCCAGGATATTCCCTCGCAGCGCCCCAAGAGGGATGCGGGGTGCTTCCAGTAGCGCCCCGCTTCCCTCTTGGGGCGCAACCACTGAAGTTCCGGCGCGGGGGCGCTAATTTTTTCGGGGCGCTAAACGTAGCGCCCCGGCGAGGTTAGCGCCCCAAATGGGGCAATACTCAATTTTTAGCCCTATGTCTCTATCTCGTTATTTCGAAATCGTGATAATTTGCGAATTCTACACTGCAGCCACGGTACGCCGGTGGTGGAGGGAGTGAATGTTTAAGGTGGTGGATGGGGTGTCAATCAAGCGGGCTGCTTTGTCTTGGATTGAAGGGATAATTACAAGTCCTTGCCCTTCTTGGGCTACCCCAGATCAGGCGTATTCCCCAGACGTTCCCCTTCAACTAGAGTTAGAGATAGCCGAATCCTCTCAGACGCTTAATTGGGTCTAAAGGTTCAGACTATCTCTCCCTAAAGGAAAGGAACAGCCTAAAGATGTTACCATCCTTCGGATAGCACTTTTTACAAGTTTAACTAGACTGTAATCTTCCGGATATTATGAGGGTCCGGAAAACCCCCCAGAATTCTGCAACTCCTCTCAAAGGCGTGTACAGAAATTGAGTTTGCGAGATTGATACAGAAATACTCTTGGAGACAATTTAAAAAATATATAGATTTATTAAAGAACCGACATTTAGTTAACAGCTGGTATTGCATTCGCAACTTTAACTGTTCAAAATACAAATAGCTTACATTTCTTATCAGAGATCCTTATTCTCAAATCTTAACTTTGTTACATTTCCACACTTCTACTTATTTCTTAATCCAGAATATCCACCAAAATCAAATACCTTGATTACCCGAGACTCAGAGTTGTAGGCCTACAGAGTGGTTCTGAAGGCAAGAATCGCTCTGCCCCTTCCCAGCGACTTCTGACTCTCTATCTGAAAAGCTCTATTTTTATACCTTTTTTAGTGGTATGTTCTTTGAAGTTTTCTGCTGATGTAAGCTAATTATCTCCAGCCATTCTTTATTGAATTCTTTTCTATTCTTACTGTCATTTCAGCTGCCAACTTTTAGAATTCTGTCTCTACCTTTAGGTGTTTCAAAAACTTATCATTTTTATGGTTATTATTGATTTATCTATTTGATGCTATTCTTAGGAAGTCTTTCTATTGAATTCTTAACTCCCTTTAGCTGCTTGTTAGCAGATGTCGTGTCTCCTAACTATTCCATTTTCAATACAAACACAATGTAATTGCTTGGTGTCATCTATTGATATTATATCTTCAAAGTGTTTTTTAGGTATCTTTTACAACTTGTAAATTAAAAACGCTTCATCTAGGGTGTTCTTTGCATTTCTTAGCTATTTCAATTGGTTGCATATTTAATTGTGTTTCCTGTCTTATTTGATGTTACTTTTACAAAGGCACATGGTTTTTTTAATGTTCTGTGCACCTGTTCGACGTGTTAGATTTTAACACTTTACTTGGGCATTGCTATTGTTTTGGTACCAAACCACAGACTCCTTGGAACCAACTCTTTGCTTCTCCAATAGGGCCTTTGTCTTTGTATTTACAAACCAATTCCCATTTCAAAGCTTGTTTGGTGCTTACAGCTTTTGTTATCAACTGTTCTTATCTCAAAAGCCTGTATTGTGTTTGCAGCCTGTGTCCCTGAGTCTTTCCAGACTTTTAAACCCAGTATGTAATGTATTAATAATATCAGAAATCTGTTCATAGGATGGTGTATTTTTCTGAAATATGGCTATTCCATTACACCTGAAGATGTTACCATCCTTCGGATAGCACTTTTAACAAGTTTAACTAGACTGTAACCTTCCGGATATTATGAGGGTCCGGAAAACCCCCCCAGAATTCTGCAACTCCTCACAAAAGAGTGTACAGAAATTGAGTTCGTGAGGTTGATACAGAAATACTCTGTGAGATCATTTTAAAAATATATAGAGTTATTAAAGAACCGACATGTAGTTAACAGCTTTTGATTTCAATCGCAACTTTAACAGTCCAAACTACAAATAGCTTACATTTCTTATCAGAGATCCTTACTCTCAAATCTTAACTTCGTTACATTTCCCCACTTCTACTTATTTCTTAATCCAGAATATCCACCAAAATCAAATACCTTGATTACCCGAGACTCAAAGAGTTGTAGGCCTACAGAGTGGTTCTGAAGGCAAGAATCGCTCTGACCCTTCCAGCGACTTCTGACTTTCTATCTGAAAAGCTCTATTTTTATACCTTTTTTAAGTGGTTTATCCTTTGAAGTTTTCTGCTGATGTAAGCTAAATATCTCTAGCCATACCGTTGTTGACTTCTTTCTATTCTTACTGTTAATTCAGCTGTTAGCTTTCAGAATTCTGTCTCTGTATAGGTGTTTCAAAAATCTTATCATATAAAATAGTTAGTACAGATTTATCTCTTTGATGCAATTCTTTCGAAGGTCTTCAATTCAATTCTTAATATTGGCTTAACTGCTTGTATTTCAGACTTCTCGTCTCCTTGTGTTCCAAGTTTAACACATAAACAATGTGATTGCTTGGTACATCTATTGATATAATATTTTCAAAGTGTTCTGTAGGTAACTTTTACAATATGTAAATCAAAACACTTCATCTAGGGTGTTCTTTGCATTTCTTAGCTATTTCAATTGGTTGTATATATATTCTTGTTTCCTGTTTCATTTGATGTTACTTTTACAAAGGCACATGGTTTGTTAATGTTCTGTTTTTCTGTTCGACATGTTAGCTTTTAACACTTTACTTGGGCATTGCTATTGTGTTGGTTCCAAACTACAGACACCTTGGAACCAACTCTTTGCTTCTTCAATAGGCCATTGTGTCAGTGTCAATAACCAATCTTTATCTCAAAAGCCTGTATGGTGTTTACAGCTTTGTGACTCATCTTATCACAGAAGCCTGTATTTACAGCTTGTGTCGTTGAGGCTTTTAGATTTTTAACCCTAGTTTGTCATGTTTTAATAAAATCAGAATTTTGTTCATAGGATGGTGTATTTTTCTGAATAGGTTTGGCTCATTCCTTTACAAGATGTTGTTCACATGTAACGATCAGGAGCAGTTCTCTATTTTGTTTGCCTCTGGCAGATGCCAACGCTACTAGAAACACATCTTAGACATCTGCCGGCTTCTGGAGGCCACAAAATGTGACTTACTGTGTCCATTTTGGGGATGGGTAGTGTTAGTGCCATTCTCAGCGAGTGCAAAGTTAGGTCTCCTTCATAAGGGAACCTCATTTAATTTTTTTAACTTCCCTGGGAGCTTCTTTCAGGGATCCAGGCCAAGCACCTGACCTAGGCCATCAGTTGGGACCCATTGACACCAGTTAGCAGCTTGGTATTCCTGATCTTGTTAGGCGTACCAGTCAACAATCTGACTGAGCAGCCGGGAATGTGGGAACTCCGAAATTTAGTCCCCTTCCTTGCATCTGCCCCTCTTATGCAGCTGCCCTTGTAAGAAGCAGGTGGAGACTCCGCTTTTGTCAGTGCCAGGCAGGGATTCTATCACAAGGCCAAGTCCCAACGTATCCAGGTCCCAACCGAACTCGTGGTCCTTCTGCCACACTTCTGCCAGAGCCACGGTGCACTGGAAGGGGCTGCGGAGCCTTGGCCCTTTTATTTCTAGAAACCAAAACTACAAACAGATTACAAGTTGAAATAAGAAAAATTACAAGCATTTAACAAAATATGGTCCAGGTATAAACATTATTTAAATCTAAAATTTACAAAAATTATTTTTTTACAAAAAAGAACAATCACACAATGCTTTCACATTGATATAGTAATAAGATACAGAAGGGAAGTCTCATCTTCAGGTCAGAGTTCCAGTGAACTTCCACCCGCCTTTCTATATCTGCCCTGTCCCAACCCATTTTCCAATGTTGGGCTCATTACATATACGTGGCGAGCTTCCAGCAGGAATCCTGCTGTCAAGAGAGAGGATGCCAGTGTGTGTAAGGAAACTCCGGCGGTACTGCAGTGAGACGCCGCTGCAGCACTAGAAGAGGTGTCAAGGGACCTTATAAGGGCAGAAGCACGCTGAAGATTGAAATAAAGGCCAAGATGAAGATCTTCGACATGTAAGTGTCTTTGTCTAATTGGAGGGAGAGGAGACCACTACAGGGCCCACTCCCTCTATTGGGGAGAACACAGAGCCTTTTTTTTTATTCATTCGTGGGATGTGGGCGCCATTGGCAAGACCAGCATTTATTGTCCATTTATTGTGTGGCACGAATGTTACTTGCCACTTATCAAGCCAAGCCTGAATGTCGTCCAGGTCTTGTTGCATGCGGGCATGGACTGCTTAATTATCTGAGGAGTTGCAAATGGAAGTGAACACTGTGCAATCATCTGCGAACATCCCCACTCCTGACCCTATGATGGAGGGAAGGTCATTGATGGAGCCGCTGAAGATGGTTGGGCCTAGGACTCTGCCCTGAGGAACTCTTGCAGCAATGTCTTGGGGCTGTGATGATTGGCCTCTAATAACCACAACCATCTTCCTTACCTCTGTTACCTCGTCAAATAATTATATGCGGCTTGTCAAGCACACATGTCCCTTGTGATATCTGTGTTGGCTATTTTCTCTTTATCTAGATACATGGTATTTTCATCCTTAAAGACTGCTCCAATTCTGGTCTTAAAATTTTTCCTATAACAGATTTTAACTGATTTAACCTGCAATTATGTGGATTATCTTGTACTCGCTTTTTAAAAATGGCTACTGCATTGGCCATTCTCCAGACCTCTGGCACACCTCCATACTCAACAGAGCCCTGAATTATAATTTCTAAAGCCGCGACAATTTCCTCCTTCAGGATCCTAGGATGTATCCTGTTGGGCCCTGGAGCCTTTTCTTCCTTTAGTGTACTAACCTATCTAAAATTTTCCTTTTATCCATCATAATGTTGCTCATCTCATTTTCAACCACCTCAGTATTCACCTCCTCTCTCATATCCTTCTGTTTAATAAAGTTGATGCATGTTGATGTCCTGACTGAAAAGATTAGGAACTGTAACATATACACTGAAAAATTGTTGAATAATAATACAATAGTTGCTTATTTGGAAAATATTCATTACATCTTAAAAGTGATAGATTGCTCATGCTAGAATTCTAATATTAGCAATTCTATTACCTACAATGACAATTAAATTATACTACTCCTGTAATGGATGCTGCATTATTTTTGAGCAATCAAACTATTTTCCCTCCATTTTTCCCCTGTTTTCTCCCCACTCAGAGAAGGTTAAGGGGAGATCTGATAGAAGTGTTCAAACTCATGAAGGGTTTTGATAGAGTAAATAAGGAGAAGCTGTTTTCAGTGGCAGAAGTGTCGGTATCCAGAGAACACAGATTTAAGGTAATTGACAAAAGAACCAGAGGCAACAGGAGGAAAATAAAATTTACACAGCGAGTTGCTATGATCCTGAAAGGGTGGTGGAAGCAAATCCAATAGTCATTTTCAAAAGGGAATTGGATAAATACTTGAAGGGGAAAGATTTTCAGGGCTATGGGGAAAGAGCAGGGTAGTGGGACTAATTGGATAGCTCTTTCAAAGAGCCGGCACAGGCACAATGGGCCAAATGGCCTCCTTCTGTGCTGTATCATTCTATGAAGACTGAAGACACTGATTCATTCTGCAGTACAGTTCCATCACTGTCAGCAGCCCCCCAGTATTTTACACAAGTGGCAATTCTTCAAGTGTGAATCTAGACGGTAAAGCTATGACAATGGGGTGGGGGGGGGCGGTAGTTGAGGGTGAAGGTGGGGGTGTGTGGAGCTGACAGATGATTTTTATGGGAGGCCCATTTCCCGTTACACCACAGCCAACCTACTTAACAAAATAATCTAGACAATAATTACAGAAACAAACCATTCAAATTTATATCTGGTGAAACCCTCGTCCATGCCTTTGTTACCTCTAGACTTGACTATTCTAATGTTCTCCTGGTCGGCCTCCCATCTTCCACCCTACAAAAACTTGAGGTCATCCAAAACTCTGCTGCCATATCCTAACTCGCACCAAGTCCCGTTCACCCATCGCCCCTGTGCTCTCTGACCTACATTGAGTCCCAGACCGGCAACGTCTCAATTTTAAAATTCTCATCCTTGTTTTCAAATCCTTTCACGGCCTCGCCCCTCCCTATCTCTGTAACCTCCTCCAGCCCTACAACCCTCCGAGATCTCTGCACTCCTTCAATTCTGGTCTCTTGCGCATCACTGATTTTAATCGCTCCACCAGGAAGATGGTTGTGGTGGTTGGAGGTCAATCATCACAGCCCCAGGACATCGCTGCAAGAGTTCCTCAGGGCAGTGTCCTAGCCCCAACCATCTTCAGCTGTTTCCCTCCAACATAAGGTCAGAAATGGGGATGTTCACTGATGACTGCAGTGTTCAGTGCCATTCGCAACTCCTCAGATAATGAAGCAATCCATGCCCGCATGCAACAAGACCTGGACGACATTCAGGCTTGGGCTGATAAGTGGCAAGTAACATTCACGCCACACAACTGCCAAGCAATGACTATCTCCAACAAGCAAGAGTCTAACCACCGCACCTTGACATTCAACAGCATTACCATTACCGAATCCCCCACCATCAACATCTTGGGGGTCACCATTGACCAGAAACTTAACTGAACGAGCCACATAAATACTGTGGCAACAAGAGCAGGTCACAGGCTAGGTATTCTGCAGCGAGTGTCTCATCTCCTGACTCCCCAAAGTCTTTCCACCATCTACAAGGCACAAGCCAAGAGTGTGATGGAATACTCTCCACTTGCCTGGATGAGTGCAGCTCCAACAACACTCAAGAAGCTCAACACCATCCAGGACAAAGCAGCCCACTTGATTGGCACCCAATCCACCACCTTAAACATCCACTCCCTCCACCACCGGCATGCCGTGGCTGCAGTGTGTACCATCTACAAGATGCACTGCAGCAACTCACCAAGGCTTCTTCGGCATCACCTTCCAAACCCACAATCTCTACCTCCTAGAAGGACAAGGGCAGCAGGCGCATGGGAACACCACCACCTCCAAGTTCCCCTCCAAGTCACACACCATCCTGACTTGGATGTATATCGCCGTTGCTTCATCGTCGCTGGTTCAAAATCCTGTAACTTCCTCCCTAACAGCACTGTGGGAGTACCTTCACCGCATGGACTGCAGCGGTTCAAGGCAGCTCACCACCACCTTCTCAAGGACAATTAGGGATGAGCAATAAATGCTGGCCTTGCCAGCGACGCCCACATCCCATGAACGAATAAAAAAAACATTGGCGGCCATGCCTTCAGCTGCCAAGGTCCTAAGCTTTGGAATTCCCTCTCTAAACCTCTCTTCCTTTCAGACACCCCTTCGAACCTATCTCTTTGACCAAGCTTTTGGTCACCTGCCCTAATTTCTCCTTATGTGGCTCAGTGTCAAACTTTGTTTAATAACACTCTTGTGAAGCACCGTGGGATGTTTTACTATGTTAAAGGCGCTATATAAATACAAGTTGTTGTTGTATCCACAGCTAACAACATTTAAATGAACCTTTAATTGCTTTTACAGAAACTAAGTGTAAAGCAAACCATTTGCAACTGAATCAACCAAAAGAGTGTTTTGTAACTTTTACATGTTAAACAGATTGACTAATAATAATATGCCCTGGCTCAGTGGAATGATGGTACAGTTCCTCAGTACACACCCAGGATCTGTAGTTGTTCAATGTCACTTAAAATTTCCTGTTTTACATGCTAATTTTATTTATATCTTCACATTTGTTTGGTTGGCTTGAGTATGTCAGGAGGAGTTAAAATTTAGAATGGGAATTCCATATTTTGGATCCATGAATCTGTACCTCAATTCCAGATTACATTGCAAATGTTCCACTTTTCAGTTTTTAGTTTTCTGAGCCATTATAACTATGCTAAAAATAAACAAACCAAAAGCTCCAAAGTTGCACTTATCTCAACTAGTCACATTTATCCTCCAAATCAAAATAAAGCTGAATGGAATAGATTTGGAAACACCCAAGAAGATCCAAGTTAGGCCACATTCAGATCAAATTAGAATTGGAAAGGAATCTTCAACTCATCCCCACTGTTTATCTGTAATATTGATTCAACTAACTTCCAAATAAAATATTTCAAATAGTGTAAATATGCATCAATGTATCCTGCTTGTAAATGCCATGTTGGGAATATGGGACGATTCCTCTCTGCGTTCTCACCCAAAAGCGTTCACTCCCTCCACCATCGGCGCACCATGGCTGCAGGGTACTGCATCTACAAGATGCACTGCAGCAATTCGCCAAGGCTTCTTCGAAAGCACCTCTCAAACCCACAACCTCTACCACCTAGAAGGACAATGGCAGCAGGCGCATGGGTACACCACCACCTCCAAGTTCCCCTCAAGTCACACACCATCCTGACTAGGGAGTATATCGCCATTCCTTCATGGTCTCTGGGTCAACACCCTGGAACTCACTGTCTAACAGCACTGTGGGAGTACCTTCACCACACAGACTGCAGCGGTTCAAGAAGTCGGCTCACCACCACCTTCTCAAGGGCAATTAGGGATGGACAATAAATGCTGGCCTTGCCTGGGCTCCAAGCTCTGCGCAGACCCCATGCAATGTTGGAGGCGGAATCCTCCACGCTCCTTGACATTGCCACGGGACTCTTTGGCAGACTTGCCATTGCACCTACCAATTCGATATGCATGCCCAATACCCACCTTCTGAAGGCTGCCCCATTGAGGTCCTAATCTGAGTCCTGTGTAGCAGAACTCGCACGCGAACTCGCCCTCTGGGGAGCTGGCCCCCGAGCTACCCTTTCCCCCTGGCCTTGCTGCAGCCCACAGCTTCACCCTGTACAGATCCCACTACTACACTAGCCTCTAAAGTACACGCAGTGCCAGTTCCTGAGCTGGTGTCTGTGAGTGACAGATGCAGTGACGCCGTGTCTTCTTCTTCTTCTCCCCCCTCGCTCTCGTGCATCACCTCGGGGACAGGCTGGTCTGGTGCTTGTTGTTGATTATCTGAAAGCAGAAAGGCACAAGAGTCGGGTTATGGTGAGGGGAGGGAGGGGGGAAGCAAGATATCCATGCATACAGCACCAGCAGCTTGAAAGTGAGAAGAGATTGTGGGCTGAGGGGGAATTGGGATGTGAGAAGAAGGATTAGGTATGAGCATACTGTTGTTGTGCCCAAGGAGTTTAACCTCACTGGTTGCCACGGACTCTATGATCTGCCACTTAATGATGTCCAGCACGCTCTCCTCCAGCTGGCTGAGGTTGTGGATGTCAGCCTGCCCCCCACCTGTCTGCTGTTGCTCCCTCCAGTTAGGCGCGACCTTGGCCTGCAAGAGAGAGAGAAGTGTGTGAGTGGGTGTGGTGCAATGTGTTTGGGTGATGTGCCTGCCATAGTTGAATAGCTGTCGGTGTGTGCAAGGTGTGAGATGTGGGTGTGAGTGTTGCAGCAGTGGTAAGGTTGTGAGGGTGAAGTGAAGCTCTGATTGTGATGTCTGAGTGGTGATAGGTAGAGATTGTTGGTAGGTGAATGCTGGGGGTGTGGTGCACTGAGTAGTGTGTGAGGCTTGTGGTGCAGATGGTGGGTGCCCAACCCGCCTCCATGCCATCTTCCCAGGAGGCGGGTAGCTGTTCCGCACCGGGTCCCGTCTCCTTGGCGGCGGGAAGGGATTAAAGCCTATTAACTGCCTGTTAACAGGTAGTTAACAGGCAGAAAATAGGATTATCCCCTTTTTGCCCTCACAAGTGCGGACTTCCCGAAGGCTCCGAAATCCGCCAGGTCAGCGAGGCGAGTAGGGGGTCTGCGGGGGTCGGGGGGGGGGGGCAAAGGTGTGCTGTGAAGGTAAGTGATGGGTGCAAGTGTGGAGAGGTGAGTATCTGAGGTAAGTGCAAAGTGTTAGTAAAAGTGTACTTACTTTTGTTTCTTCCTGCAGGCTTCAATCAGTGGGTATCCGGAGAGTCTCGCACCTCCGCGTTGGAGATGAGAGATGGCCGTTGCATTCTCCAATGCAACAACCATCTCATTTCTGCAAAAGAAAGATGTTTGATGAGGTCTTGAAATCAAGACCTCATCAAACTATAGAGAATGTCAGTGTTTGACAGCTTCACAGAGCTGTCAAACGATGACAATTCATCTGTCAAAAATTTTTGACAGATGAAACGTCATACGTTGACGTTATCTGCAACCGGCTTTCCCTTAATTGGCCTGCTAAGCCCGCTGGGCGGGCTTAACAAGGTCAATCAAGGGAAAATAGTGTGGGTTGGCCAGAAGTTGTTGGAGGCAGGACTGAAACCCAAGTGGGAGTCCCGCCTTCAAAAGCTCCCAATTGGCAAAATCACCCCCTTAGCTCCTAGCTCCTGATACTCTCCAAACAGGACCTCTTGCCTACTCTTTCCTATGTTGTTGGTACCAACATGGCCCACAATGACTGGATCCTCCCCCTCCCTCTCTAATATTCTTTCACGCCGGTTCGTGATGTCTCTCATCCTAGAATCAGGTAGGCAACATACCATAGGGGATTTTTAATCATGCTTACAAAGGATGCTATCTGTCCCCCTAATTATTGAATCCCCCAAAACTACCACATTATGCTTCCCCCTCCTCCTCCTCATCCCCCCAAGGTGCCTTGGTCAGCATTCTGGCTGTCCTTCCGACAATCTTTATCCTTCATCTCACAGATAGCAAGTACCTTGTGCCTGTTGGATAGGATCAGTTTCTGCGGATACTCGTTCTCTAATCTAAAGGGATATGGGAACAACAACAACTTACATTTATATAGCACCTTTAACGCAGTAAAACAGCTCAAGGTGCTTCACAGGAGCGTTATCAAACAAAACAGGGTAAATAAATGTAATTGGAACTATTTGCTCACTTGTAGCGCAGACGATGCCACAGACTGGTTGGGCCGAATGGCCTGTTTTCATATTGTAACTTCTATGTATGTGTGTGTAACTACACCAAGCTCACTGGCATGAAAACATTACCTCCACAATATATATTACAACATAAAACAGATAGACGCGTGTGATTACAAAGCTTCTATTATCTTTTTATTTAAATAGCAAACCCACCACTTCACCATGATGAGTATTTTGGATCTAACTGAGTTAAGCAGAATGTAACGCCACGTTCTCGCCCATTTGCGTCTGACAGTGGGACAGTCACCCACATGATAGATTCATTCTTGTGTCTGTCACTCAAGCTCTATCAGCTGGCTTCGAGGTGTGCGTGAATAATTAAAAAGCTACCTCTGGAAGGATGATGGTATGGCATACCAGCATTTAAAAATAAATAAGATTTTTTAAAAGGATACCATTCCTTTAGTATATAGCAAGGCCTAAAATCTGTGGCCAGTAGATCTGGAAATTAAGCCCTGGTATCTCCAGGTTTATGTCAAGGATTCTGGGATGCTTGTCGGGCTATTTTCAAGTGTTTTTACTTCAGCTGCAGAGGGTGGTTGAAAGAGGGATTGTGGCAAATTGGATTTTGCCTAAATTGAATTAACTGGATTTTTAGACTATTTCTCTAGCATTTTTCCCAACAATAAACTAGCAGCCTGAAACCAGGCTGGTTATAATGGTAATTTAAAGTGCTAATTAGTTATTCAAAGGGAGGATCATTATGTACAATCTCCAACATTTTGGGCTATTGTAAGAAGATGGCTCATTCTGACACCTGATGGTCCAGGTGTCATTCCATTCCATTCGCATAGCAGGAGGGCTTAGCTAAGTGAGACATGTGGGAACCTTCTGCTCCCATATCAAAAGAGTCGGTTGTCACAGACTTAAGCTGAATTCCCAAAGGACTCTCTCTCAAGACTCAGAATGCTCTGTGTTTTCTCTCTCTCATACTCAGAATGTCCTGTGTTTTCACAGCAGCAGCTGTATTTTAAAAGTCTGAACCAGTTTAACTTTGGAATCTTAGTTACGGAACGTGAACCCATGTTTAGAGAGTTTATAAGTTGCGTCTTTATTATTTTTCATGAGTGAGGAGCATAGGAAAATGTATTGTTCCTACTGTTCGAAAGTGTGTTCCATTCATTCATAAGCCAGCCATTATTCTGAAGCTGTGTTTTGTTTCGATAGAGTGCTTTTCAGTCCACTTTTCATGAAAAGAATAACATTTACCTGGTGGCACATGCAATATTTCAATAACCAGTATATGGAGTAAGCGTTCTCGGTTACAATTCCTGGGTCATGCTATTGTGTATCTAGGTAGTGGACAGACTCTGGGTCATAGAGAATGCAAGGTCTGCTCACAGAAGCGACTGGTGACGCTGAACTGGAGTGAATAGCTTGCGCACAAGGCCAAAAATTGTGACAGAAATGGAGGAATAATTACAGCAGCTGTGTTTTGTTTTATTTATACCCATCATTTGAAAACTACACTTGTTCACATAAAGATTTATTTACCGCAAATGTATATATAAATCTTTACACAAACAATATTCACGAATTTTGAATATAAACAAAGAAAGGGTAGATGCTGTAATCATTGCTGCCGTGGGTAAGGAAAACAGTCTATTTATTTTTCAAGAACCAATCAAAAAACAATTGCTTCATTGCCTTAGAGCAGAATTCTTACAAACTTTTTCCCAAATTCTTTCACTAGAAGTACTCCTCTCCCGCTTACATATCTCAACACTCCATCTTGCAAACAGTTTAACCTTTGACTCACCACGACAAAACCACAGGAAATCTGCTGATATATACTGTTTGCCTAGCGTGCATTTTCTTGGTCACAAATTGGGTTTTATAGTTACCTATCTGCAAATAAATTTCTGTGTCATTCTTAAACCTCATGATGCGGAGATGCCAGCGTTGGACTGGGGTGGACAAAAATGAGAAGTCGCACAACACCAGGTAGTCCAACAGATTTATTTAAAATTACAAGCTTTTGGAGATATCCTGCCCCTTCTTCAGGTAAAGTTACACTGAGTGAATCTACAAAAGTTCACAATATAAACACAGATACTACAGAGATACAGGGCTGGATTTTGTCTTGGGGTCGGGTTGGGGTCGTGTAATCCGCATTTCGTGTTTCCCCCCCGACTCCAGACTAATGTGGGTGCCTGATGCAATTTTCACTTAATTGGGCAATTGAGTTGGAGCATGTGGGAACCCATGAACTAATTAGTGTTTTCAGTCTGAAAGTCGCCTCTGATGATGTCATCATTACTGACTGCCAAGTCTCAGAGACTGTTGGTGAGAGAGGACTTGCCTGGCTTTTGATGTGAGTGGACCTGGATAGAGAGAGAGAGAGAGACAGAGACAGAGACAGAGACAGAGACAGAGACAGAGAGAGAGAGAGAGAGAGAGAGAGAGCATTCGAGACACACGACAACGCAAAATCATCGAGCAGAAACTGATAGCCAAGTTCCGCACTCATGAGGACGGCCTCAATAGGGATATCGGGTTCATGTCACGCTACAGAACGTGACTTGACATCGTTGTCTGTCTTTCCAGTTTTTTAAAAAACAAACACAAAAAAACAAACCCAAAATACAAACCCCAAAAATACGGAGAGAGAGGAAGGGGCATGGAGAGAGATCGGCTACAGACAGCAGGATTTGACACGTTGGACCCCCTGGGACACATCTCATTGTCTTGGCTGTGCTCTTGGTGTGTCTTTGATGTAAGGAAAGATTGTATCTCTGTAGTATCTGTGTTTATATTGTGAACTTTTGTAGATTCACTCAGTGTAACTTTACCTGAAGAAGGGGCAGGATAGCTCCGAAAGCTTGTAATTTTAAATAAATCTGTTGGACAATAACCTGGTGTTGTGCGGCTTCTCATTCTTAAACCTGATAGGCACAAATTTCACATTCTTAAAAGATTAACTAACTCAAAACTGTCAGGTAGGGAATGTATCCATGAGCAGGTAGGAAGCAGGAATGAAAACCACCAATCATGAAGTTCAACAAATTATGGCGGTGAAATTCGACGTCAGTGGTAACACAAAATGGGCGATAGTGAATCGACAGACAATTTTACACCCTATCTGATTTTTTTATCACCCCTGACTATAATACTAGGCCAGAGCCTGCTGTATTATGAGAAGAGAGGGTGGGCTGCATTCTTCAGCTGAGGTAAACAGGTCACAAGGTGTAAGGCTCCCTTAGCTGCAAAGAGATGGTGGGTGTGTTTTCTTCTGTTCCTGTTGGAATAGGAAAAAAACATTAAATGCCTCCTGAGGCAAATATCTGCAACATCTACGAAGGCAATGGGCCCTAAACAGTGCCAGAAATAATCTCTTTTAAACTGCTCACTGAAAAGAGAAAGAGGAAATTCGAAATGGAGAAGCCTGATGAACAAGGCCTCCACTATAATAAGGAGCAATTGCATAACTTCAAAAGGATTTGTTTTCCTATTTATCTGATGACAAAGATAAAAGTATGTTTATTATTTTAAAATAAACAGCTGTATGAAAATGTATTTCGTGGTATAATACTCTCCTTATAAACAAGCATATCATCCAAATTACAGTGAGTAACACCACAGGAGATACACTACATTTGTAATAATTGTGAATTTCAAATATTTTAACACAACTAATAATCCTTTATACATTTAACATGGTGAAGGAAAATTGTCAATTGGTATACATGTGTCTGTATACCATATCAAGAACAAAAATTGCATTTTTCAACCCGAGCCATTCAATACTTTTCCACTTTTTCCCCCTCTTTTCCTTTTCTCTCTATCCCTCCCTGACTGGTCTCTCCTGTCATCATGCCTCCTTTCATCTCTCCTCTCTTGGATACTCTGCCCTCCCAAATCCCTCCCCCAACCCTTCATTACTCTTCGACCTTCCTACTCTCCTGCCACCGTCCCAGGCTTGACTCCCTCTTAGCTAAGCCTATAGCTTCCCTCTGTGCCTCTCTTGAAATTCTACGAAGGGCCCATCGAGCCACTCGTCACTGCCTCCTTACGAGTAGCAACCCAAACTGTCCCATCCTATACTCTCGACGACCTTCCCGCCCAGCGCGCCCACTGGGGGCAAATCTTGCCAATCTCCTCCCCATCCAACTCATCCCCCCCAGCACTGACCCTGTGGATGCTGGCAGTGGGTCAGCCATCACCGACCCTCTCCGCATCTCCCTCCAGAATGGCCGTTCACTTGCGAACAAGGCCCTTGCCATCCAGGAGCTTATTGTGGATGATTGCATCGACATCATGGCCCTCACGGAAACTTGGCTGAAGGGTGATGACACCTTATCCTTAAATGAAGCCTCCCTGCCTGGCTATACTTTCCACCACTTGCCCCGTTCAGACCGCTGTGGTGGCGGTGTGGCTCTCATCACCAAATCACACCTTGGTCTTTCCCCCTATTCCTCTGGCACTTTCTCCTCCTTTGAGCATCTTACCTTGTTCCACCCCTCTCACCTCATTTAAAAATCTCGTTCTCTACCGCCCACCCAAGTAACATAGAAATTTTATTACCGAGATATCTTCACTGCTTTCCTCCCTCAGCCTCTGCACTGAGCGACTTCTCATCCTCGGTGATTTCAACCTCCATCTCAATTCATCATGCTCTCTCTCCTCTGAGTTCACTAGCCTCCTATCCTCCCTTAATCTCTCCCTCCATGTAAAGTCGCCAACCCATATTCACGGCCACCTCCTCGACCTTGCCATCTCTCGTGGCCTCACTAATCCGATCGTGTCAATCGCAGATAAGGCCATCTCTGACCACTTCCTCGTATCGCTCTCCAACCACATCCCCCTTCCACCTCCCCCCACCCCCCCCCCACCCCCACCTCCCTGCAACACTACTTCCTTTTGCGTCCGGCCCTGGAAAAAACTCTCTCCCAACTCTCTTACAATGGCACTTATGAAATCCCAACTGTCCAGCCTTTGGCCCTCCATCCACCATGACATTTCTGCAGCTACCGATCAGCTCAACCACCGCCACCTTTAATTCTGTTTAGGTTCCAGCTGGTTAATTTTCTTTTGTGGATTCATTATTTTGTACATTATTTGACATTGCTCCCAAAATCTCCTCACCACCATCCTCTCTGCTGGTGTTCTCTTCACTGCTGGTCCTACCAGTCCACCATGTTGTTGTTTACCATCCATGCGAGCAAATAATCCAACTCATATTTACCCTCACCACCACCTTTGATGCCCTAGTCCCTATTTAAACAGTTACTCTCTCTCACCCTGGCTGTTCCCCCTGGTACGGCCCTCATCTTCACTCTCTTAAGTCCAAGGGATGCAGACTTGAATGGATATGGTGGACAACTGGTTTAGCCATTCACCGCCAGATCTGGCTGGACCACATAAAGCATTATCGGGTCCTGCTCTCATCTGCCAAAATTGCTCACTATTCTAGAATCTTTCTGGAATGCAAAGCTAAACTTTGCTCCTATACTCTACTGCTAACCGTCTTCTTAAACTCCTCTCCCCTTTTCTCCTCCACCCTCACCTCCGACAACAAGTGTGAGGAGCTCATGGACTTCTTTGTCTCTAAGATTGAGACCATCCATTCAGCTGCCTCTGCCACTTCCCTTCCTTCCCCTAGCCCACTGGGCCAAACTTCCTCTAAGGTTCCCCCCTGCCCTAGCCCTGAACTCACATCTTTCTCCAGTTTCTCTCCGATCTTCCCTCACGACCTCTCCATGCGCATCTTGTCCATGAGACCCACTTCCTGCTCCCTCGACCCTATTCCCACCAAATTGCTGACCACCCAACTTCCTTTTCTAGCTCCCATGTTAGCTGACACTGTTAACGGTTCTCTCTCCTCAGGTACTGTCCCCCTCTCCCTCAAATCTGCCGTCATCACCCCTCTCATCAAACAAACCAGCCCTTGACCCCTCCATCCTTGCAAATTACCGCCCCATCTCCAACCTCCCTTTCTCTCCAAAGTCCTTGAACGTGTTGTCACCTCCAAAATCCGTGCCCATCTTTCCCGCAATTCCACATTTGAATCCCTCCAATCAGATTACCGCCCTTGCCACAGTACTGAAATGGCTCTCATCAAAGTCACAAATAACATCCTTTGTGACTGTGACAAAGGTAAACTATCACTCCTTGTCCTTCTTGACTTGTCTGCAGCCTTTGACACGGTTGACCACTCCATCCTTCTCCAATGACTCTCCACCGTCATCCAGCTGGGTGGGACTGCACTCGCCTGGTTCCATTCTTATCTATCTAATTGTAGCCAGAGAATCACCTGCAACAGCTTCCCTTCCCACTCCCGCATCGTTACCTCTGGTGTCTCCCTCCTACTTCTCATCTACATGTTGCCCCTTGGCGACATCATCCGAAAACACAGCATCAGTTTCCACATGTACGATGATGACACCCAGCTCTACCTCACCACCACTTCTCTCGACCCCTCCACAGTCTCTAAATTGTCACACTGCTTGTCTGACATCCAGTTCTGGATGAGCAGAATCCTTCTCCAATTAAATATTGGGAAGACCAAAGCCATTGTTTTCGGTCCCCGCCACAAACTCCGTTCCCTAACCACTGACTCCATCCCTCTCCCTAACATCTTTCTGAGGCTTAACCACACTGTTCGCAACCTTGGTGTCATATTTGACCCTGAAATGAGCTTCCGACCACATATCCGCAGCATAACTAAGACTGCCTAATTCCACCTCTGTTACATCGCCCATCTCCGCCCTTGCCTCAGCTCATCCGCTGCTGAAACCCTCATCCATGCCTTTGTTACCTCTAAACTTGACTATTCCAATGCACTCCTAGCCGGCCTCCCACATTCTACCGTACGTAAACTTGAGGTCATTCAAAACTCAGCAGCCCGTGTTCTAACTCACACCAAGTCCCGTTCACCCATCACCCCTGTGCTCGCTGACCTACATTGGCTCCCAGTTAAGCAATGCCTCGATTTCAAAATTCTCATCCTTATTTTCAAATCCCTCCATGGCCTTGCCCCTCCCTATCTCTGTAATCTCCTTCGGCCCCACAACCCCGAGATATCTGCGCTCCTCTAATTCTGGCCTCTTGAGCATCCCTGATTATAATTGCTCAACCTTTAGTGGCCGTGCCTTCTGTTGCTTCGGCCCTAAGCTCTGGAATTCCCTGCCTAAACCTCTCCGCCTCTCTACCTCTCTTTCCTCCTTTAAGACGCTCCTTAAAACCTACCTCTTTGACCAAGCTTTTGGTCACCTGCCCTAATTTCTCCTTCTGTGGCTCGGTGTCAAATTTTTTGTCTTATAACACTCCTGTGAAGCACCTTGGGACATTTTACTATGTTAAAGGCGCTATATAAATACAACTTGTTGTTGTTGTTGTACTTACCTTCACTGAATTCCTGTGACTTGTGGACTATATTAAATGTGCTGCATATTCTTGGCATGCGTGCATTTTACTCCCAAGCTGTGGTTCCTAGTTTACCCACAGTACATGACTGCGATCCATACCTATACTCACATAACTCTTCAATTATTTTTGATCAGTAATGTCTCAATGACACAATTGGCACTATTTTAACAAATGGCACTATTTTAACAAATGGCATTATTTTACTATTCTCCCAGCATTTCATTCTCCAAATACATAAAGTTCTATACATGAAATAGTGCATTCTAATGAACTGATAATAAATCCTGTAAAATATAGCAAATAGGTTTTACTGTAAGTGCTTGAGAGGAACTAATGGGTTTATTAAATATTAATGTGCTCCAACTTTTGAGTAGAATCAAAAGAAATTCTTAAATAATTACGTAGTACATATAAATGCAAAATTACGTAACTTGGACAATTTTGGTTACAAAGCTAAACGACAACTTATATTTATATAGCACCTTTAACGTTAATAAAACGTCCCAAGGCGCTTCACAGGAGTGTTATCAAAAAAAAATGGATACTGAGACATATAGGGAGCTGTTAGGGAAGATGACCAAAAGCTTGGTCAAGGAGATAGGTTTTAAGGAGAGTCGTAACGGAGGAAAGAGAAATGGAGAGGTGGAGAGATTTAGGGAGGGAATTCCAGAGCTTAGGACCTAGGCAGCTGATCTAACGAAGACTGCCAATAGTGGAGCAATTAAAATAAGGGATGTTCAAAAGTCCAGAATAGGCAGAGCCCAGAGGTCTAGGGGGAATTATAGGGCTGGATGAGATTATAGAGATAAAGCAGGGCAAAGCCATGGAGGGATTTAAAGACAAGGATGAGAATTTTTAAATTGAGGCGCTGCTTAATTGGGAGCCAATGGAGGTCAGCAATCACAGAGGAGATAGGTGAGCAGGACTTGGTGCGAGTTAGGATATGGGTGGCAGAGTTTTGGATGACCTCAAGTTTAAGGAGTGTAGAAAGTGGGAAGCCGGCCAGGAGTGCGTTGGAATAGTCAAGTCTGAAGGTGATAAAGGCATGGATGAGGATTTCAGGAGCAGGTACACTGAGGTAAGGGCGGAAATGGGCGATATTACGAAGGTGGAAATGGGCGGTCTTAGTGATAGAATGGATATGAGGTAGGAAGCTCAATTTGTGATCAAATATGACACCAAGGTTGCGAACAGACTTGTTTAGACCCCTTAATTACTCAAAACATTACAATGAGGTCAATAGATTTGTTGAGAAGAGGATGTTTATTTCTGTTTAGGTTCCAGCTGGTTAATTTTCTTTTGTGGATTCATTATTTTGTACATTATTTGACATTGCTCCCAAAATCTCCTCACCACCAGTCCTCTCTGCTGGTGTTCTCTTCACTGCTGGTCCTACCAGTCCACCATGTTGTTGTTTACCATCCATGCGAGCAAACAGTCTGACTCATATTTACCCACCCTGTTCCCATAACTCTTTATTCCACCTTCCTTCAACCATTGACCGATATTAGCATATTCTTAATAGTTGACATGGTCTCTGATTCAACTCCGTACATTCCACAGCTTCTGTGTACAAACGTTTCTCCTGCTCTGTATCTCTTATATTTAATCTTATATTTATGTCCCCTCAGCTTAGACCCCTTAATCACTAGAAACAGCCAGTTTCTATTTACTCTGTCCCATACCTTTAAATACCTCTATCCAATCACCTCTTAATCTCCTCTTTTATAATGAAAACAGCCCCAATTTTTCATGTTGTTCTTCGTATTTGTATATCCTCATCTAGTGAAACTGCGCTGTACTCTCTATTGCCCCAACATTGAATTCCATCTGCCACTTTTTTGCCCATTCCATCGTCTACTCCCTTGCCTCTTCCTTTAGTCCTCAGAATTATTTACTACGTCTCCTATTTTAGTATTGTCTGCAAATTTTGACACAACTTGCTCTAGCTCTATGTCCTAATCATTAGTGTGCACAGTGAACAGAAACAATCCCAAAACACAACCCTGTGGGACATTGCTATCCACTTCCAACCATTCTGAGAAATTACCCTGAACCCCTACTCCCATTCCCTTTGGACCAGTTTTTAATCCAATTTGCTACCCTCCCCCTAATTCCATACCCTATAATCTTCTCCAATAGTCTCCTGTGCGGTACCGTCTCAAAGGCTTTCTGAAAATGCATGCACACCACATCCACTGCATTCCTCCCATCCACTATATCTGTTACCTCAGAGAACTCTTATCAGCTATGTCAAGCACAATCTTTCTTTCTGAAATCGTGTTGCCTGTTTCTATTTATTTTCTCTTTATCTAGATATTTAGTAATTAAATTTTGAATTAAAAATTCAAAAATTTTCCTGCACACATTTTAGGAAATCAATTCCCTTTTCTTCATTTACCCCCTCACTGTCCTAATCAGTGAGTGGCTAATTGGCTAATTATTGTTGGAGATTTATCAAAAATCAAAATAAAACTTTTTAAAACTTTTTCTCTGTCTCTTTTATCTCCTCTCTCTCTTAATCCCACCTTTCTTTCCCTTTCTTTATTTTGCCTTCTGTATATGATTTGGCATTGAATTAACTATTCTAACTTACACTTCCTGGTTTAGCCTCTGCTGCCTAGAAATTCATCTCAGGCAGTGGCACAAGACCGAAGGATCGGCCACTCGTTTTGCTTCACTGCCCAAGATGAATTTCTAGGCCTGCATGTCTCAGTCAGGATTCTTCAGTCTGATTGGTTGAGGAGACACACTGTTGCTTGCCCAGTTCACACAGGTCCCAGATCCCCTGTAGAGGGCACCACACTGTTTTGACTCTCCAATAACTGCAAGTTGCAGTGCAAAAGCCCACAGAAATTCGGTAGGCAAATGTAAGTGTAAAGAACAATGAACGCTGTTCATTCGCCGCTGACCACAAAATACAGCCGAAATGTTTATTTTCCAGTCCAGCCAGTTTGCAGCCAAATTTCTGTTAATGCCATTAAATCTATGGCCTCGGAATTCATTTAGGCCGTTTTTCAGGTACCAAATTGATGCAGGGAATGATCTCTGCACCCAAAAATAGAGGCTCAAGGATCGCAGGAAATTGGTCCTTGGGACTCATGTAAATAATTGTGGTGAACTGCCGGCACCTGTTGCACCTCCACAGGCAGCTCGCCTGACTGAATAAATGAATTTCGGGCTGCCTGCCTCACTTGCTGGAGAGGGTAATTTGCTCTAGCCTGGCCTTCTGCATTTTCCCTTACCTGTGGATAGTCACCATTTCTTCCTTTACCATTGCTAGCTCCCTATCTCGCAACAACTGCAACATTTATATAGTGCCTTTAATGTTATGAAACTTCCCAAGGTGCTTCCCAGGAGCGTAATCAGATAAGAACTGACACTGAGCCAAAGAAGGAGATATTAGGACAGGTGACTAAAAGCTTGGTCAAAGAAGTAGATTTAAAGAAGCGTCTTAAAGGAAGAGAAAGAGGTGGAGAGGCAGGGATGTTTTGGGAGGGAATTCCAGAGCTTAGGGCCTAAATGACTGAAGACACGGCCGCCAATGGTGGGGCAAAGGAAGTGGAGGCTGAACAAGAGGCTGGAGTTGGAGGTTCGCAGAGTTCGCAAAGGAGCTGTATGACTGAAGAAGGTTGCAGAGATAGGGAGTCAAGGCGTTGGTGGACTTGGATCCAACATAGGTCAGCTAGCACAAGGATGATGAGTGAATGCCAGTTAGGATATGGGCAGTAGAGTTTTGGATGAGCTCAAATTATGGAAGTTGTAAGATGGGAGGCCAGCCAGGAGAGCATTGGAATAGTCGAGGAGCCCTTGCTCCAGAAACCTCTCTCCCTTCCTGATGTGTAAGATTGTCTGGCTGCAGAGATAGTGGATGCATTGGTTGCAATATACCAAAATTCCCTGGACTCTGGAGTGGTCCCAGCGGATTGGAAAACCGCAAATGTAACACCCCTATTTAAGAAAGGAGGGAGACAGAAAGCAGGAAACTAGAGACCAGTTAGCCTAACATCTGTCGTTGGGAAAATGCTGGAGTCCTTCATTAAGGAAGCAGTAGCAGGGCATTTGGAAAATCATAATGCAGTCAAGCAGAGTCAGCATGGTTTTATGAAAGGGAAATCATGTTTAACAAATTTGCTGGTGTTCTTTGAGGATGTAATGAGCGGGGTGGACAAAGGTGAACCAGTGGATGTGGTGTATTTGGATTTCCAGAAGGCATTCGATAAGGTGCCACATAAAAGGTTACTGCATAAGATAAGAGCTCACGGAATTGGGGGTAATATATTAGCATGGATAGAGAATTGGCTAACTGACAGAAAGCAGAGAGTCGGGATAAATGGGTCATTTTCCAGTTGGCAAACAGTAACTAGTGGGGTGCCACAGGGATCGGTGCTGGGGCCTCAACTATTTACAATCTACATTAATGACTTGGATGAAGGGACCAAGTGTAATGTAGCCAAGTTTGCAGATGATACAAAGATGGGTGGGAAAGCAAGTTTTGCAGAGGACTCAAAGAACCTGCAAAGGGATATAGACAGGCTAAGTGAGTGGGCAAATATTTGGCAGATGGAGTATAATGTGGGAAAGTGTGAGGTTATACACGTTGGTAGGAAAAATAAAAAAGCAAATTATTATTTAAATAGAGAGATTACAAAATGCTACAGTTCAGAGGGACCTGGGGGTCCTTGTGCATGAAACACAAAAAGTTAGCATGCAGGTACAGCAAGTAATCAAAAAGGCAAATGGAATGTTGGCCTTTATTTCAAAGGGGTTGGAGTATAAAAGTAGGGAAGTCCTGCTACAACTGTACAGGGTATTGGTGAGACCACACCTTGAGTACTGCATACAGTTTTGGTCTCCTTATTTAAGGAAGGATATACTTGCATTGGAGGCAGTTCAGAGACGATTCACTAGGTTAATTCCAGAGATGAGGGGGTTGACTTATGAGGCAAGGTTGAGCAGGTTGGGCCTATACTCATTGGAATTTAGAAGAATGAGAGGTGATCTTATTGAAACATATAAGATACTGAGGGGGCATGACAAGGTAGATGCAGAGAGGATGTTTCCCCTCGTGGGGAAATTTAGAACGCGGGGGCACAGTTTTAGAATAAAGGGTCGCCCTTTTAGAACTGAGATGAGGAGGAATTTCTTCTCTCAGAGGGTCGTAAATCTGTGGAATTCTCTGCCCCAGAGAGCTGTGGAGGCTGGGTCATTAAATACATTTAAGGTGGAGATAGACAGATTTTTGCAAGATAAGGGAGTGAAGGGTTATGGGGAGCGGGCAGAGAAGTGGCTTTGAGCCCAAAGTCAGCCATGATCTTATTGAATGGTGGAGCAGGCTCGAGGGGCCAAGTGGCCTATTCCTGCTCCTATTTCTTATGTTCTTATGTCTTCAACTCCGTCTCAATTTCTGATATCTTGAGCTCAGGGAATCTCAGTTGGAGATACGTCCCACAGATATGTTTGTCTGAATTAACACCTGCCACTCCAAAGCCCCATATCCTACAGGAACCGAACCGAATATCTCTGCCCCTGCCTGTGCTGCTATTTAAATATTAGTTGTTATAGTTAAGTTTGTAATCTTATCTACTTAAATTTCAATTAAACTACTCTGCTTCTTCTTTTCCCTCTGCTCTGAATTCCCATTCTAGCCATATCCCCATTATGGAAATCCTGTTTTCACTGTTCCCATCTCACTCCATTACTAGCTTACTCTGAGATATGCTCTCCACTGCCGGTTCTCTCTTCCATTAGTGCTTTCCATCGCTGGTAATGATCTTCACTAGTTCTCCCCTCTAGGCCTGCTGATCGCTGCAGGTCTTCTCATCTTCAGGTCCCCTCCTTACTGTCTGATCCCTCCTCCATTAGTACTATCAATCCATTAATGTTCTCCTTCCTGACCATTCTCTCCCACTGCTTGGCCTTTCCTCCTCTACTGATTTCCGTCACTGGTCTTCTCCTCACCACCCTTTATTTCCATTTCTTCACTGCTGATCCTTTTCTTGCTGCTGGCCCTCTCCTTCCATTGATGCTCTCCTCACCATCTTTGTTCTCTCCTACTGGTTCTCTTCTCCATTGGTCCTTACCTACTGCTTATGCTTTCCCCAACTGGTACATTCTGCCATTGGTGATCTCTGCAAGTCCTATGCTCAATTTCAATACAGATAGCATTGAAATCCAACTTAGGCTTCAGTATAAAAGATAAGATGGCTTCAAATTACGTAACAGATTTAACTGACAACATTTTGAATCATGGAGTTAAAGCCTTTAACTCACTCTGACCGGCTGTATTACAGTTTGGACTGTATTAGTCTATGGGGTTCAATTTACTTGGTGCATTAGAGTTACCATACACACTAATTGTGCGTTAAGGGATGATAATTTTGTGATTTTGAGTTAATTGAATTGGCGTTAACATTTGTCTACACTCCTAAAATTTCTCCTGGGAATAAATATTTCTAACGTACGTTAACACTCAGACTGCGTTAATGCTTTTTTTTTGCTTGCTAACTGCTTGTTAAGCAGCAATTAACATGGAATGTGCAAATTTGCTTACTATTTACTTAATTCCTACATTGCATTAATTTCTCCTATTTATAACTGGCAAAAAGTATTGGAGGGAGCTGGCAGAGTTCCAGTAGAGTAGAGAAGGAGATATTGCCTAAATCAAGAATCTTTTTATGAACCTGCAGTATGGATATAGCATCAGATCTAACATTACTGGATACTTTTGAGGAGGAGCAGCAGAAAAAGCAGAGCACCACAAGACAGGAGGTCCCAGACCATAAGAGACAGATTTACAGTATTCGTGACTACCCAATGCAGTGTGAGTGCCATCAACGTGTCATCTATCTGGATCTCAAAGAAGCTGCTCCTTGTACTGTCCTTCCTGACCCATAATCAGTGACTCACCCTGCACGACCTCGTCAGACTCGCCAGTACTGTCTGAAGGGAGTCTTCTTCTTCTTAGGCAGTCCCTCGGAACCGAGGATGACTTGCTTCCACATTAAAAATGAGTTTGCAGGTGACTGATGAGTCCAATGCGGGACCTACTGTCTCTATCACAGGAACTCCATCCCGCAGCATGCTACCCGCCACCATCTCAGCACAACCCCAGCCCGGCATGAGGTTGAAAAGGCCATCCGACAACTGAAGAACAACAAGGCCTCAGGAGCAGATGGAATCCCCGCCGAGGCACTAAAGCATGGCGGAGAAGCACTACTGGCATGAATTCATGAACTCATTTCTCTTATCTGGAAGGAGGAGAGCATGCCAGGGGATCTCAGAGACGCCGTAATTGTGACCATCTTCAAGAAAGGTGACAAGTCCGATTGCGGTAATTACAGAGGAGTTTCCCTGCTGTCTGCCACAGGGAACGTCATCGCAAGAATCCTCCTCAATCGCCTTCTCCCAGTGGCCGAAGAGCTCCTCCCAGAGTCGCAATGCGGATTCCGCCCACTAAGGGCACAATGGACATGATCTTCACCACACGTCAATTACAAGAGAAATGCAGGGAACAGCACCAACCGCTGTACATGGCCTTCTTTGATCTCACAAAGGCCTTCGACACTGTCAACCGTGAGGGATTATGCAGTGTCCTCCTCAAATTCGGCTGCCCTCAAAAGTTTGTCACCATCATCCGCCTGAAGGGAGTATGTCTGTGCTGACACCTGTTTCAGGTTGCGTTGTGCGTGCAGTACCTGCTTCCACCTCCTGGGCTTGTGGGTTTTTGATAAAAGAAATACCACAAGGTGAGCACATGGGCTTTAGTCATAATGAATAGAAACATTCAATATGAATGTATTTAGGATTTCTTTACAAGAGCAATTCGTATCCCATTGTTGTTACAATTACAGTATATTCTACATTTCCTGGCATTATATAATCACATCTTTGACATTGAAAATCAGTGCAACAGTGAATATCATAGAATCAGAATGATACAGCATAATATATGTGATTATTATCCACAGGTCACAAATGTTGTTATCTCAAATTTCAGTGTCTTGGTCTATTGACATCCATAATGGCCTTCTTGTAGTGAGTAAAAGATTTAACCATTGCATGCCAATGCCCATCCCAGCTGAATGTAACCTTCATCTCCAAAGCACAGTATGCTTGAGAGACAGTTTTGCAGAGAGAAGCAAAGGCCACACAGCAATATATAAATTGCCAGGTCTAATAGAATGAAATGTACCTTACTACTGACAATGGAAAATCAGATTGAGTACTTTTATGTAGTTAGTTTTACCTGCATATAAGGATAACTTGTCAACAATCTTTCTCCAATGCTAGTAAGCAGGTCTACCTTTTCTAGTCCATCGTAAACGTTCTAAAATATCCACATTACCTCTCTTGTTGTGGTTCACTTTCAGCAGTATATTGGTTAAATTTGTGTGAAACTATCCAGGTAAATATCACTGACATCTGCAATTTCCTTCAATAGACATTTCTATTAATGTAAGCTAATGATCATTTATATCCATATTTAGCAATGTAAAATAATTGATAGTCATATCCTTGGATATCAATGTGACCTAATTGACAGTGGTCCTCTTTGTTTATCTTGGCTCTTTTCTTCAAATCAAACACATTTGTCCACACGTTCCTCCAAGTGAGTTGTGGAGACCAGTTTAAATTCCTGGGTTATTGTCCCCATGCCTGCCAGACCCTCTGCTTGGTGGTGGATTGCCTTTATTACAAATAGAGGCCATCTCATTATTTCCTCATGCAATCCACAGTAATCTCATCACCTTTCAATGCCTTATTCCCTCATTCAGTGTGCCAATTTGCACACTCCACAACTGGATTAATTCACTGAGCATGATCTGTAGTGCTTATGTGCCTATTAAGGGAAGTAATGGGTGATTCAGCACCACTATTTTTATGATTGACTGCTCAGTTGTGCACTAATTGAGTAAATCTGTGTGTCCCTGTGAGTGCACTAACAAAAACTAGTGATGCACAATCGGCAGGAGACCAATCGAGCCCCTGCGAAATTTCAGATCCATTGTATTTTTGTTTGTCTAGGTTTAATTTGGTATCTGTCCCCTTAAGTCTACTCACAATACATGAGAAGTTTAAAGCCAACTGCAATATGCAACAAACCATGTCCCAGGTGAATTTGATGTAAAAGATGCAAAAAGGTTCAAACTGGTTTTTGAAATGTAGGTTTAAT
Source organism: Squalus acanthias (assembly GCA_030390025.1). NCBI lineage: Eukaryota > Metazoa > Chordata > Chondrichthyes > Squaliformes > Squalidae > Squalus > Squalus acanthias. The sequence continues at coordinate 43,414,799 of CM059432.1, forward strand.
TTAGTCAAATGTACGCCAGCCAATTATTTTTGAATCCAAGTATCAGTTATGAAAATCGAACGAGCAAATCCCAAGTAGTGAAAGGGTATATAAGTGGCTGGATCTGGTCATTAAGCTGAATTAGAAGATTGGCTAACTGTAACCTTCACAGAAAAATATTAGGTAGACTGGTTAACTCCCATAGTAAGAAAATATTACAAGAAAGAGAAGAACTGCATATCTATTGTATATTAAATTTGATACAGGGGCACACATTTCATTGAAAACTCATTGGCCCGATTTTCCGTTCCCCATGACGGCGTACGCACAGGGTACACCGTTATAATCCTTGTAAAAGGCCCCGCAAGTTCTGGGTTTCCCCATGCGCTGCGCCTGCGCGAAAACCCGGAACTTGCGATCTGTCAAGGTTCGCCTTGACAGATCTACCGCACCGACCCAAAAATCACTTTCGCTGACGCAGAGTTGAGCTATTTGCCCAACTACAGCCTAGCAAATGCCCACGAAACCCTTATGCCTGGTAAAAGAGGGATAGGTCCTGCATTCACCAGCGTAAGGGTTAATATAAATGTTAAATTTAAAATTTTAAAATTAAAAATCATACAGGTTACGGCACTTCAAGTGCATAGCCAAGTACTTTTTAAATGCAATAAGGGTTTCTGCCTCTGCCACCCTTTCGGGCAGTGAGTTCCAGATCGTAAATGTGTTTATTATAAATGCATTTACAATTTCACTCCACCTAATGCCACAGAGGAAAACTTCTCCTTATATTGGCAAATCCTCCATGGCTATAATAGTCCCTATTAATGTTTAACAGGTTTTTGCTTTTTGAAATATTTTTTATTCTAAATAAAATATTCAATGAGTAACTAGAATATCATGTTTATCTGTTTCATAAAAGACCAGTATAATTAATGCAATTTATGCAACATTTCCCATTTATATAACAAAACTGTATTCTGTAACCATTCATTAAATATTCTCAATTTTGAAAATGTTTAAATGAGTGATTATTTAGTACTTGCAGCAAATATGTTACATCAGAATGTGTTAGGTGGTAGATTTTAAAACAATAGTCTACTGTTTTATACCTGGAGGTATGATATAATAAAATGCATCCTATATCCACAGCAAGTTATTGCAATGTGATGGCAAACAAACTGTCCAGAAGTGGCAGGTGTATATTAATCAAAAAGCAAATGTTAAATTATACACTTTCAACATTCCCTACTTGTTATACGAGCAGTAAAGAAAAGCACCAACTTTCTGTTTATATGTCACTCTGAGGGGGGAGGGTGAACAGCCAGAAGTCATTGTCCATATCGGTACCAACGACATAGGCAGAAAGAGGGATGAGGTCCTGCAGGCAGAGTTTAGGGAGCTAGGAGAGAGATTAAAAAGCAGGACCTCAAAGGTAGTAATCTCCGGATTACTCCTGGTGCCATGTGCTAGTGAGTACAGGAATAGGAGGATAGAACAGATGAACGTGTGGCTGGAGAGATGGTGCAGGAGGGAGGGCTTTAGATTCCTGAGGCATTGGGACTGTTTCTGGGGAAGGTGGGACCTGTACCAGCTGGACGGGTTACACCTCAACAGAGCTGGGACCAATATTCTCATGGGGAGGTTTGCTAGTGCTGTTGGGGAGGGTTTAAACTAGCTTGGCAGGGGGGTGGGCACCAGCATATAGGAGTAGAAAAGAGGACTAAGGTGCATAAAAGAGTGAGTGTGTTGGATAGTACTAGAGGCTGAAGTAGTACCATATTAGATAGGAGCAGACTAAGAAAGACTACGAAAAATTCAAAAATGTGTTTAGAATGCATGTACATAAAGTGTGGTGAATAAGGCTTGTGAGCTACAAGCACAATTAGTCGTGTGGCAATATGATGTGGCAATAACGGAAACATGGCTTAAAAACGGTGAGGACTGGGCACTTAATATTCAAGGGTACAAGATGTTCAGAAAAAATAGGGAAGGAAAAAAGGGAGGTGGGGTGGCAGTGCTGATTAAGGAAGACATTGTAGTGTTGGAAAGGGAGGATGTTCTTGAGGGGACAAGGATAGAATCCATTTGGTTAGAGTTGAGGAGCAAAAAGGGTATGATCACTATTGGGGGTATTCTATAGGCCTCCAAATAGTGAGAGGGAGGTAGAGGAGCAAATCTGCAGGGAAATCGCAGGGATATGCAAGAGCTATAGAGTGGTGATATTGGGGGACTTTAATTACCCAAATATCGATTGGAATAATGCTAGGGTAAAGGAAATGGAGGGGGAGGAATTTCTGAAATGTGTTCAGGAGAATTTCCTTGACCAGTATGTTCATGGTCCAACTAGGAAGGAGGCATTGCTGGATCTGCTGCTGAGGAATGAGGTGGGAAAGGTCGACCAAGTGTCTGTGGGAGTGAGTACACTTGGGTACGAGTGATCATCGTATCATAAGATTTAGATTAGCAATGGAGAGGAGCAAGGAACACTCTAGAGTGGAACTTCTAAACTGGAATACGGCTAACTTCAATGGGATGCAAAAGGATCTAGCCAGGGTAAAATGGAACCAAAGACTGACAGGAAAAACTGTAACAGAACAATGGGTGATCTTTAAGGAGGAGATGTTCCAAGTGCAGGCTAGGTACATTCCAACAAGAGGGAAGCTTAAGGGAACCAAAGCAAGGACTCCTTGGATGATGAGGGAGATAGAGAAGATGATGAAACAAAAAAAGAGGGTGTATGATGCATGTCAGGTGAATTCTTCAAGGGAGAACCAGATCAAATACAATAAGTTGAGAGGGGAAGTGAAGATGAAAATAAGATTGGCAAAGAGAGAATATGAGAGTAGAATGGTGGTTAACATAAAAGGGAACCCAAAAATCTTCTACCGGCATGTAAACAGTAAGCGGGTAGTAAGAGGTGGGGTGGGGCCTATTAGGGACAAAGAAGGTGATATATGCTTAGAGGCGCAGGGCAAGGCTAGAATATTCAATGAGTACTTTGTATCAGTGTTTACGAAGGAGGTGGATGCTGACAAAATATTGGTAGAACTGGAAAAGGTAGAAGCAATGGAAGGGGTGAAAATTGATGGACAGGATGTACTGGAGAGGCTGGGTATGCTTAGAGTGGAGAAGTCACCTGGTCCAGATGGCTTGCATCCCAGGTTGCTGAGGGAATTGGGAGGGGAGATAGCGGAAGGGCTTGCCATAATTTTCCAATCTTCCCTAGATGCGGGGGAGGTGCCTGAGGATTGGAAAGTGGCAAATGTGACACCATTGTTCAAGAAAGGGTGTAAGGACAATCCTAGTAACTATAGTTTAATATCAGTGGTGGGTAAAGTTTTAGAAACAATAATCAAGGAAAAAATTAACAGGCACTTGGGGAGGTTTAAGCTAATTAAGGAGAGCCAACATGGATTTGTAAAAGGCAGAACATGTTTGACTAATCTAATTGAATTTTTTGATGGAGTAACAGGGAGGATTGATGAAGGGAATGCAATGAATGTTGTCTACATGGATTTTAGGAAGGCATTTGACAAAGTACCACATAGAAGACTGGTTAACAAAATTGAGGCTCATGGAACAGGTGGGTAAGTGACAGCTTGGATAAGGAATTGGCTTAAGGACAGAAAACAGCGAGTTGTGGTAAATGGCTATTTTTCAGACTGGAGGATGGTAGACAGTGGTGTTCCCCAAGGGTCAGTGCTGGGACCACTGCTTTTTTTTGATATATATAAATGACCTGGATATTGGAATACAGAATAGAATTTCTAAATTTGCCGATGACACCAAACTTGCGGGGGGGCGGCGGGGGGGGGGGGGGGGGTGGCAAACAGTGATGATCATACCAATCAACTGCAACAGGACATAGAAAGGCTAGCAGAATGGGCAGACAAGTGGCGGATGGAATTTACTACAGAGAAGTCTGAGGTGATGCATTTTGGCAGAAGGAACAGCGAGAGGCAATACACACTTAATGGCACAGTTTTAAAGAGTGTGCAGGGACAGAGGGACCTGGGAGTTAATGTGCATAGGTCCCTGAAGGTGGCAGGACATATTGAGAGAGTGGTTAGCAAAGCATATGGGATCTTGGGCTTCATAAATAGAGGTCATGATGTGGAGATGCCGGCGTTGGACTGGGGTGGACAAAAATGAGAAGTCGCACAACACCAGGTTATAGTCCAACAGATTTATTTAATTTATTTAATTAAATAAATCTGTTGGACTATAACCTGGTGTTGTGCGACTTCTCATTTTCATAAATAGAGGTATTGAGTACAAAAGTAGAGAAGTTATGTTGATCCTTTATAAAGCGCTGGTTAGACCACAACTGGAGTATTGCATCCAGTTCTGGTCATGACACTTTAGGAAGGGTGAGAGGAGATATACCAGAATGATTCCGGGGATGGGGGAATCTTAGCTATAAGGTTGGAGAAGCTGGATTTGTTTTCATTAGAGCAAAGGAGGTTGAGGGGTGATTTGATAGAGGTGTACAAGATTATGACGGGTTTGGATAGGCTAGACGGGGAAAGGCTGTTCCCACTACTTGATGGTACAAGGACTAGGGGACACAGATTTAAGGTTTTGGGCAAGAGATACAGGGGGGATGTGAGGAAAAACTTTTTTACGCAGCGAGTGGTGAGGACCTGGAACTCGCTGCCGACAGAAGTGGTGGAAGCGGAGACACTCAATTTTTTCAAGGGGAGACTGGATAGGCACTTGAGGGAAATAAACTTGCAGGGCTATGAGGATAGAGCGGGGGAATGGGACTGACTGGATTGCTCTACAGAGAGCCAGCACAAACTCGATGGGCCAAATGGCCTCCTTCTGTGCCGTTATGACTCTATGACTCTATTTTTTGAAATACTGTTATTACAACTGTAGACAATTAATTAGAATTCACACTGCTTCATATGTATTAAACAATTTTTCCTGAGTATTATGGGATAGAAATTTGTCTTGGGCGGCAGTGCAAAACGAGCGGTATCACTTTGGCCGCCCGTTAAATGCCCTGCTCGATATTCAGTTCTTTGAAATCAATGGAACTGAATACCGGGCAGGGAGTATAATGGCAGCCTATATGATACCGTCCATTTTGCACTAACCCCCAAGACAAATTTCTACCCCTATGTCTTTTTGTGTGTCAGCTGTGGCTCAGTTGGTAGCACCCTTGCCCTTGAGTCAGGAAGGTTGTGGGTTCAAGTCCTACTCCAGAGACTTGAGCACAAAAATCTAGGCTGACGCTCCAGCGCAGTACCGAGGGAGTGCTGCACTGTCGGAGATGCTGTCTTTCGGATGAGACGTTAAACCGAGGCCCCATCTTCCCTCTCAGGTGGACGGAAAAAATCCCATAGCACTATATCGAAGAGGAGCAGGGGAGTTATCCCTGGTGTCCTGGTCAATATTTATCCCTCAAATCAACATCACTAAAAAACAGATTATCTGGTCATTATCACATTGCTGTTTGTGGGAGCTTGCTGTGCGCAAATTGGCAGCTGTGATTACAACAGTGACTACACTCCAAAAGTACTTCATTGGCTGTAAAGCACTTTGGGACGTCCGGTGGTCGTGAACAGGCGCTATATAAATGCAAGTCTTTTTTTGTTTATTGAATATCACTTATAAATGCACAGTACGATTTAAAATTGCTATTTTATTTGGGAGGTACCACCGATGTGCATCAGGAGCAGGGGACATCACACTTTTAAAGTATCTGCATAACACAAAGAGTGTTGTCCCTTTTGGGCTTTAAGGCAGATAAAGTCAGTGGCAGGCTGCAGTTCAGCCGGGGGGGGTTGCCCCTCGTGTTGTGTAGGTTGACCCGAGTTGGCTGCAACGGGTGTTATTTTCTTGTTGTTTTGGGGAAGGTGTTGCTGTTGTTTGGAGCAGGTGGCAGAGCCCAGCAGGTGGGGATTGAGCGCCTGGATCTGCGAGGGCAACGGCTTCCCCTGACAGGCGGGGCGAGGCGAGCGGCGCATCCTGTGTGCAGACACTCACAGCCGGCGCTCAGGGCAAAACCAAGGCGCTCTCTCCCCCCACTACCCACCGCCCGAGCTGCGGCCCTTCCAGCTGAACGACTAACCAGTATTAGCTTTTATGGTGAATGCACCTTGGTGAAGTCCTTCGTCTGGCCCATGTAGTCGAGGTACTGTGCAAATAAGGTGCATATTATACATAGAACAAAATGTACGATTTGGGGTCAGTTGAACTTTCAGGTGTTAAAACCCGTACATTGTATTTTGCATGCAAAAAATTCGGAGCGGAAAATGTAGCAGCTGTGTTTCGTATGGTGTAGCTAGTTGAATGTTATGAGAGAGAGAAAAAAAAACCTAACAGACTGGAAATAAGCCAGCAGAAGGGAGATTATGATGCCGATCTCAGAGTAGCTGGATTCTGGAAGTCCCGTTTTAATAGCAGATCGCGATAAGACACAGGGAGAGAAGCCAGGAGCTCTCGGCTGTAGCAGATGGCAGAGAAGGAAAGTATTTGAGCCGAGCCCGAATGCAGCAGCAAGCAGCAGCAGCCCTTCCCTCTGAGCTCTCGGCAGCCGGGCTTGGGAAAGCATCACCAGGGATCAAGCTGCACACAAGACACGCACACACAGCCCTCAAACAGAGAGAGAGGGAGAGCAAGAGACACTCTGCCAGTTTATTGTTAACATATACTTGACCTCCTGACCCCTTCACGACACAGATGTCTGCTCTACCTCTTTCAACTCCCCCTGGCTAAACCCCACCCACCCCGCACCTGGGGAGTGAGTTACCAGCGCCAGGCTGCTTTGCAGGCAGGACTCTCTTCAGTACAACTGCTCGCTGCTAACGAGAGTATCTATCCGGCCGGGCACATCTACGGAGGGCGGCTGCCTGGAGTTTGTCTTCTGATCTGACATCGTGACGATCGATCCTGGTGGCCTGCAAACATCCAAAGGAGGCAACTCGTTTGTATTTTTTTTAAAAGCAAAACAGTTTGTTTTCCCCCCCTTGCCCCTGAAGTTTGCAATAGTCCTTCTTGTTTGGGGAGATCTGAAGTTTTCAGTATTTTCTTCAGTTGGTGCTGAGTTTTACGTGTGGACGGATCTGCTTGGCTGCAGGGAGAAACTTGCATTCTTCCTTTCTTATTTGTTTTGTGGCCGAGGTCTGGAACTTCTATAACTTAATAAATAGGCGAATGGTTGGAATCTCTGGATCTTATCAACGTAAGTGTGGTTCGCAGCATTTGCCTTCCTATTACTGATATCTTCCCCCGGTGTTAATTTAGCGCTTCTCAGAGTATTTAAGCAGCAAGTTATTCGTTAAACGGGTGCAATTGTAGCGACGTTCTCGTCTTTTGAGCTGTGACATTTGTTTTCATTTTTTTTGGAATGCAAATTGTATAAATCTGATTTAAATTATTGACCCAGTTATTTGAAGAGAGACATTAAACACGAGACATACAGGTTGTTGTTCAAATTATAATGCAAGCTATAATAAAAAGCTTACACAGTGTATAGCGTGAACAGGATTGTGCACTTTTAGATTAATTACCTCTATTTAACAATTGGGGGTTTCACTTGACCTTCGTCCTTCTGTCAAAACAATTGTCTCATTCATATTAGAATTTTCCAAAAATCAGAAAGTTCACTTACTTGGAAATATGATGTATGGATCATCAATTAATTCGTTTGATCTTTGTAGTGATTTGATTTGATCTATTAACCAGTATTTAACTTGCTTGTCGATGGGCATTTGTTGGTCTATTTTCAGCACTTAATCCTGTTATCTAGGAAGCTTTACATCTGGCTTTGTTTTGGAACGGCTACAATTATGTGATCTAGTAATAAGAGAAAGGGGCAAGAGGGGAAATGGCTCCACCTGGAGAGTGAGTTGCAGGGCAGTCAGCTCTGACCACCCTTTCCTGTCAAATCCTGTTTTCCCCTTATACAGGAGATTCATTCTAAATGCAGAGCGTTCAATGCAAAGCCCAATTCATTAAGATTCTTAGTGACTGCATCACTTGTGAGCAGCTCAAACTGAAAGAAAGTTAGCATCTGCAGTTTTGCATTTGAAAACAGTAGCTGTCACAATTGTCAGTTTCATCTTTTGATTCACTTTGATGATTTTCCCAATGCAGTTCATTAATGGAGATCTTTCAGTTGTTAAATGGAAGGTTAATATATTGTTTTGAGCTTTGGATTTCAATTAAAAAGCTTGGTCTTTGTTCTGTGGGAACTTGTCATGTGCTGTGATCAAGATGCCTTATCAGTTAAATAAAAGGTGACTTAGTACTTGCATGTTGGGGAGGCTCGTTCTCATGAGCGCTAGCAGGAGATACATGTGGATAAACAATTGATGTTTGTGGTTTGGCAAAATGTGAACATTAGTTTGCACAAATTCATGAGCATACTTTTATTATTGTATATCAGATATGTCCAACTGTTAGTTACACTTTACTAGAAACATCATAAAATTTAAATAAAGATAGAGAATACTTATTTTGAAATTCACGACTAGTTGCATATTCAACCGTTTCCTTTGAAAGGCTTTTTTTTGTTTGGCCTAATCAAAGCCTTGCTTAAATTAACTCCAGTTCACCAATAAATATGTTTCGTGTATAAGAACATCTTTATTAATTTTCTTTTAACATAGTTATGGTACTGGAATTCCTTTTATGTACAAGTGCATTTTTGGGGGTTTTGGAAAAGGAGCCTGTTTCCCACCTGTCGCACCCAGAAACATTTCCATGAAGTTTGTTTTTGTTTCTTTGGTGATAAAATAATTGCTGGCCACAGGGACATGAAAATAGTCGAGTTTTATTCCTACAATAAATTCTCACTTAACTGTTCAATGTCAGGAAGCAATTGCATATAGGACACAAATCTTAACCCACCAGCAGTGGTCCTTTACTGATCTTTCTTTCATCAGTGTGAGACACTCGTGAAAGAAGATTCACACTACGCTACCATTGCAGGAGAATTTGCTTTTGTCTTATCTATAGTTTATTCCAAATTTATGAATTAAATAGAACTTTTTAAAATGATCAATTTCAATAGTGCACCATGCAGTATTGGTTGGAGAAATATATTCTAACATTGAGGTTTCTCCACTTTGAGGGAGAAACTATAATAATTTCTTCCTGCATGGCATTTTGGATCCAATGACATGACTGTAGTTTGTTGGAACTCTAGCTATGCCATATAACACAGAACAGCATTTTGATGTATATAAATACTGCATGTTATGAGCCAGTGCAGAGTACAAAGATGTCATTGGGTCCAGAATTTACTACAGGAAGGAGAAGGAACAGCATCCCCTAGTGAGAATACAGTGTTGGAAGTAGTACTTCTTCAGAACACAGCAATGTAACATTTGATCCAGGATTAAATTTGTGAGACTACTATTTGGCATTTACCATTTTATTAAAAAAATATCTCTTCAACAAATTCAATAGCTACATAGATTTGTAATCATTAAGGAATCTGTGAAGTGGATCTAGTGTGCAAGAATTTGAGTTATAATCAAGAAATAATGCATATGCGCTGAAATTAAAATTGAATTTTGCTTAAGCTTTAATAACAATGACATGCTATAGTAAATTTTATCTCATTTTCATATTTTTATTAATACTTCTATAAAATGAGGAAAGAGCATGTTTTCTAAGTGATTAAAACACACTACGATCATGATTTTAATATCACTACATATTTTTATATGTTTTATATGCCTTACTAACGTCACATTGGTTAGGTTTGAGTTTGGTGGTCATTTAACTGAGGAAACATCAGTTCAATTTGTTATGGGTAATTGTATGTGCTAAGTGTTGAGTCGGGTTATTTACATGGTGTTCAAACAGAACAAGACACTTTGCCCAACTTCAGTAGCCATCTGTAAGTGTAGAGGGCTTGCACCTGTCAGTCCACACTAATTATAGATTAGGGTCAAAGAAATGAAATATGAGCAGTTGCTGTCGATGATTACTCCAACTCTTCTAGAAAATGATTATTTGCGATGTGCATGTTTGTTTATAGCAAAAAAAAACCACTCTGGCCATATGATAACTATGTTAATTTTTTTAATGCTCATTCCATTTTGAGGTTAATGTTTTTGGCAATACATGCAAAAGCTTCTTATAATAAAAGCTGCTACTGTAATCCTAAAACTCAAGGAAATCATTTGTCTGGGGAAAAGCTGTTCTCACAAGGTCACTTTTTTCAGTTGAATATTATTTTAGTCTGTCGTGTCCACAGTCATATCAATGAGCCTTCCATGTTATTGGATTAGTTGAGGATTTGTGACAGACCCCTTTTATCTGCCATATTCATAGTGGTGCCAAGCTTTTCATCAGCTCCTTTTTTATTACAGTTCTGCTTTTCCACTCACATTATGGCAATGTGCTCTCACAATTTGAGCAGCTTTCCACCAGGTGACAGGTGTCCTGCCCGGCTGCAGTTGGCCGGGAGTCCATTTTCTGTAATCCTCAGTCCGTGTTTTCCCTTTGAGTTGCCAATTAACTTCTCACACACCCTCTGTTTATTTTCCTGGATCCATCTGGGCTGAGCTGATATTGTAATCACTCTAATGCACATTGCCTTCCCTTCACACACAATGTGCCATCATGACGAGCCTTTTATTTTAGATAAGCCGAGGAAGTGTGTTTAATGAATACAAACCCGTTGTGCTGGTGTGCACTCTGCCAGAAGGTAATCTCCATGAATAGGTGCTTTCAGTATTTGGAGGAGATGCATAAGTCGATAAGGCTGGGAGTGAAGATGTAACCTGTTATCTGCTGCTCCTCTTGCTGGCAGTGAATTTACATTTAAAGATTAACACTGAAGAAAAGCTGCCTTTTGACAAGGTTAGGTATCATTCCTGGTCTTGACAGTATCTGACATCACCTAAACCATTTCTGCAGGACTTCTAAAGGTGAGATTACCAGAGTCGTTATCTTTAATTGGGTTTAGCATGCCATCTCGGACTGCTTTCTATAGTGTAGAACTAAGTACTGGGAGATGATAATGGAGAACAAAGGATTATTTATTGATGTGGCTTTATAACCATTAGAATACTAAAGAATATGGTCAGGGTAATGACTTGATTTGCTATTTCATTATGTGTAAATTGCCTGAAAATAGTCTTGCCTCTCACAGAAAAACCAATAAAGCTCTTGAATGAAGAGGCAGAAAGCCTTTGTCTTTTATTTTTGATGGCATACATTTGATAGAACTCGCTCTCTTGTGTTGTCTGCTAGTGAAGCTGAAGAGACCAGTGTGGGTTTGTTTAAATATAGGTAATGGTGCACTAATACCATACAACACATGAAAAATGTTTATATCCCTGGATGTATTCCAATTCAGCAAATAGAATGAAATAAAGCTTAGTTGAGATTTGTTTTTTGCATGGAGTAAGTATTTTTATTTTAGGGGAGAATTACAACTAGTCAATAGGTCGAGACAATAGAAACCATTATTTACTTCTGAGCATATTGACATTTTGTGTTTGTGACTGGCTCGATGTGTGATGAGATATTTTAGGATCTCACTGGTTACAGTACACAAATATTGCTGTAACTGACCTTTATGTCCTTAGACAACCCATTTGATGTTTGCAGATTCTTCCTAGGGGGTTATTATTTAAACAAGGGTATTACATTACACAAGATGCAAATATGTGGCCTTGTAACAATTTAAAGCTTCTTTAATCATTCCTTGTATTTTATTATGCAATAAAAGTGAAGATGGAAATTTAAAGCCTAATGTAATGCTGGCCTGTCTGAATCATGTGTCTTGTAATTGTTGGTATGCGGGTGACTTTTAAGAATGTTCGAGACTGAGGTTTGTATGATTTTCATGAAATTGTTTCGCTTCTGTTTGATCAGCAGGTGCTGCTGAGATGAAAGCCATGTGCAAATTATTTCAAGGATAAAAAGTGTCGATTGAAAATGAATGTGATAAAAGAAAGAGCAATCCGTTTTCTGTTTTCAATTTGTGCAAAGTTTGAAGAGCTATTCTGCTAAACTGCCACATCTGTTCCATTTTGAATATTGCAGTACATCCCCCTATAAATAAAGTGCTTTTTATTGGTCTAAATAGCCTGAGTTTTCAAAATGGCCAAAAATATATTCTGGAGAATCTTGATAGTAATTTGTCTCTCCATGGTATTTTCCTTTTTACCAATTATTGATAATTATGGAGAGAATCTGAAGGTGGTGGTAGCACTTTTTTTTTTAAAGACACAATATGCTACTGTAATTTGTTTGAAATGATGCATTTAACTGTGTGCCAATACTGAGGCTGAAAGTAGATACCTGGATTATTTATTTATTTTGTTTGGGTTTTAAAGTGGCATACTTTCCAGCTTTTAAAATGGATTCCACTCTTTGACGTACCTTATTGGAAGCACATGAGCAGCATGTGTCTTACAGCATTCACCTACTGTATCTTTACACAGTTTTATTGAATTTCATGACTTCGTGCAAATAGGGCTGAGAGTAAAAGCAGCTGACTCTGAAATCTCATTTCCCCAACAAGCATTATAGGTTCTCCTTTCTCTTCTGCAGTTTAGTAAATAAAGTTTTAATTTTCCACCTTTTGAATAGCTTGTAAACTCTGTAATATTGCACAATTTCCCAGTTTAAAAAAAATCTATATTAAAATTTCAGCATTTTCACATTCGCAAAGTTTGCACGCACTTTTATTCAGCGATACAAACACAACTTTTTGTTTTAGAAATAAAGAGAAAGATGTGGTGGGTTTTGCACTGAAAGGTGATGAGGGTGGGTGAAAAATGTAACCCACTATGTGATAAATTAATTCTGAAAAGTAGCAAACCCCAGTGAGCTGGAGGGCACTTGCTCAAGAATTGCCTTGGTAGTTTGCTGCAGAGTCCACTGATTGCATTAGTAATGCAGTTTAAAATAATCATCACAACAATGAACTGTGCAGGTACAATTAAAATACTTGTAGAAATATTCTGAAAGGAGGAGGAAGGTTTGGTGGGATCCATCAGACCAAAGCAATATAAAGAAAAATTACAATATTCTCGTGTTTAATTGTTATTGAGTTGCCTGAAGGCTTTTTAAAACTTGGTTTGCTACATTGCTTTCATGGTCAGACGCTCAGCAGATGAAATCAGAAAATCATGTTTGCAGCTGGGCAATTACAATGGTGCCCAAGATCTGTGACTATCGAGCATGAACGCAGATGCCTTCAAAGTTATATTTTCTTGCATGTGGAGGTTGTTGGCATGAAACAGATGCCTTCATTTTTTTTTGAGAAGTCAGCCTGTGGATATAATTGGTTCTCTCTTCCCATCCTCCAGGGAGAGTCTCTCACAGATGAAATCAGATGAGAAAAATTTTGCACAAAGCAAACGTATTCATGGTTTAAGCACCCTGTGCTGCAGACAGAGTCAATGACTAGATTCCTCATATTTATGGAACAAGAAATAAGAGTGTGTGTACAATCTTTTTTCAATTTTATTCCTGTAATAAAAAAAATCAATTTGGTGTTACTGTAGCTAATATGTATACGCATCTGCACTAAATTGTATATATAATAGTGCGGATGATTTTAAAGCCCTTGTCTGACAAAGCAAAGCTTTTCCAAAATGAGTGCATTTTAGCATATGGTTGGAATCAATCAAAAAATATCTTGTGTGTGCAACTGATTACATTACCATCTGTCATAAAAAGTCCTCAGTTGGCATCTTTTTTTTTTACATAATGTCAGAACCACAAGAACCATTTTATGAAAAAAAACAATGATAGGCTGTTTCTTTATAGTAAGGGAAACTTGGGCTTGGTTCTCGGATAAACATATGGTTTTCATCATTTCACGAGCTGGTAAGAAAAATGGTGCTGCTGTTTTTTGTTGGAATGATAACATTTCAATTTGCTCCGTTTGCTGACTAATATCTAGTCCATTTTATGGCCTACAGTATTTACAGTTTTATACTTCAACATATTAAAGTAAAAATCTAGGGGATAGAATTCCACAAGTTGATCATTTTAGTGGAAAATGTCGGCATTTCCTGTTTTGTGCTCACACCAACTTTTTTGGTAAAATTATTGACATCAGGCATTCATTCCCTTAGTTATTTACTATAGTTTGGCAATTCCACAAGTAATTTGTGCTGCATTTAAATTGTGAAACTGTTTCTACTTGAAGCAACTTGGCAATCTATTTTGGTTCCTTGTGCTCTGGAATTTGCCACATTTGCATTGTGGGGTGGATACCAGAAGGCTGGCAGCAGCACTGCAACAACTGAACATTACATTGCTCAGAATTTGGAATTATAAAGTGGTAATTTTTGTCTCCTGGATGTTTCCTGATGTTTACCATACGAGGTGCTGTACCTTTCACAATACACAAAAAAAAACATTTCTCGAAGTGGTACTTTGTGTGGCCAGGGCCAATAGAATCATAGAACTTGCAGCACAGAAAGAACCCATTCAACCTGTTGCTTCTGTGTTGATGCTACTACATTGGAGCTATTTACTCTATCTACATCATTCTTTATATTCTTCTTCATGATTTTTCCAAAACCAAGTTACATGATGTGATCGTATCTACCTCAATAGCCACTTGTAGTAATAAACCTCTGCATGAAAAAAGTCATCTAACATTGCTCTTTGTTCTTCTAGTGATAATGCTCAGTCTGTGCCCTCTTGTTAAAGAAAGGAAAAACTTGCATTTATATACCACCTTTCATATTCTCGGGACATCGCAAAGTGCTTTAAACAAATGCAATCATTGTTGTTATGTATTCAAACACATAAGCCAATTTGTACACAGCAAGGTCCCACTAACAGAAAATGAATGAATGACAAGATAATCTGTTTTTGGCTGAGAGAGGAATGTTGGCTAGGACACTAGGACAATCCCCTGTCCTCCTTCAAATAGTACTTGGAATCTTTTATGCCCACCTGAGTAGGCAGATAGGACTTTGCTTTAAGGCCTCATCTGCAAGACAGCACTTCCACAGTACTGCACTGAAGTGTGAGCCTAGATTATCATGGGGCTTGAATCCACAAACCACTGATTTAAAGGCAAGGTTCTCTGGACTGAGACAAGCTGGCATTCAACAATTTCCCAACCAGTGGAAACAACCGTTCAATGTTTACCCTCGTGATTTACTAACCAGTGGAAACAATCTTTCATTGTTTACCCTCTCGAAATGCTTCATAATTCTATCAGCGTTGCCTTATTTTTACTGCTATGGAGTTGGGATGGTTTATGTAGCAGTGATATAACAGAAATGGAGCAATGGGTACCCAGCCACTACAATGGTGTGAATAGTAATTGTAACCTAGTCTGTTCTATTTAAGTTTTTATGAAAGCTGAAGCTTTCTTTTGTTCATTTATGTGGAGGTTGTTCTGTTAATTCCTAGGTTGTTCTATTGATTCCTGGGATTAGAGGATGAGAGGGTTGTCCTATGAGGAGAGATTGACTAGATTGGGCCTATACTCTCTGGAGTGCAGAAGAATGAGAGGTGATATCATTGAAACATAAGATTCTGAGGGGGATTGACAGGATAGATGCTGAGAGGTTGTTTCCCCTGGCTGGAGAGTCTAGAACTAGGGGGGATAGTCTCAGGATAAGGAGTCAGCCTTTTAAGACTGAGATGAGGAGGAATTTCTTATTGTGAAGAGGGTTGTGAATCTTTGGAATTCTCTACCCCAAAAGAGCTGTGGATGCTGAGTCGTTGAGTATATTCAAGGCTGAGAGAGAGATTTTTGGACTCTAGGGAATCAAGGGATATGGGGATTGGGCAGGAAAGTGGAGTTGAGGTTGAAGATCAGCCATGATCTTATTGAATGGCGGAGCAGGCTCGAGGGGCCGTATGGCCATCTCCTGCTCCTAATTCTTATGTGCCTCATACAGGTAATTTTCTTAAGTGTATAGTCTTGCCGTCTACACCCTTCATTGTCACCAGTGCAAATGCTAAACTATTAATTGTTCATTTGTCTCCTAGCTTCTAGATGGTATAAACATTATTCTTGACTTGTTCTGTTGTAAACATAAATTTTAGATTTTGGTTTGCATATCTGTGCAAGTATATATGCACCTTTCTTGAGTGTATACCCGGACAAGTCTTTAGGACTGATATTGTAAATTTTTTTACAATTGTAACAATGTACAGTGTGGCAAGAATGGTTAGTGTTCTGTTGGTACCAAAGGAACTCATTGTCATGAGATAAAGGAAGATCATGTGCTTTTGTAGTCGATTATGTTTAAAGATAAATATATGGGTTGCTTTTCAGTGAGCCGCAGTGATTTGAATCCAGTTTAGTTGTACTGCAGTAGTCAAATAAAATTCTGAGAAGTTAAACAATTTTGGACTACCTATTTTAAGATTTTGCGCACTATCTTATATTCCTACTAAGTCACTGCAATTGCTGCTTTTTTCCTCTGGGAAGCAGCATGAGATGCTTTTCTACTTTAAAGATGCTATATAAATGCAAATTGTTGTTATGAGACTCTGTGTGTGTGTTTACATGAGCACATTTATATACATGATCATTGAAGTTTCATCAGTGCTAAAAATTTAGATGGAAAAATACCTATCTGGAAGACCAGAAGTATTCAAAGTTGGAAACTGGTCACTTGTGTTTGCATCATAGACACATGTTTCAGGGACACATGCGTTTGAGTATTGTGTATGGTCTTGAGACAGCTCAGTCTGGAAATGTTTCTGTTTCACAATAAAGTCCAAAGTTAATTGTGCTTTTTGTATTGATCAAATGTAAATCCCAGATAATGCTGGCTTTGTTTACCAACAGAAGTGAAAGTTAGATGAGATTTATTCCCATCTGTAAAATCAGGGAAGCATCCTAATTATGAGAGGGAGGGTATAGTTTATTATCTGGTTGTGATCTAAGCCTTTTTTTGTCAGGCTAAAGATTGATATCCAGGCTAGAGGCCAAAGTCATCTATAGCCAGAAAAAGACGTAGGAAATTAGCCGAGGACTGGCAGAAAGCAGTCTGGTCTAAACAGCGAAACAATTGGAATTCATCAAGTAGAATAGGAAGGCCGGTGAAATGGAGAAAGGAACTTTCATTTGAATAGAGCTATGGGGAGATAGCCAAAAATGTGACTTTGTGTCTTCAGCTGCTATTTCTGACTCAGGGCATTGTCTCCCAAGAGCTCTTATCTCAAATTCCTGGATATGAACTTCTTACTTCCTAAAAATGAACAAAACAAAGAGCAGCAAAATAAAAGCAGATGCTGTTGTGAATAACAGTTATATTTCTTCTGCAGTTAATTTTTTTTAACAGTACAACTTCTGGAACTATATTTTTTAATGTACAATGAATCACTTTTAAAAGCTGTTATTTGCCAGTTTAAAAAGTTCACCTTCTATTCAGACAAACTGTCAATCTTCCCCCTAAGTTTTGTTATAATGAAAATAAAGTTTGTGCTGGTAGAGCAACCAGCATAAAGTTAGGATTATCACTAAAAGAACAAAAGGGGAAGTTGGAAGCACATTTTTCACACTGAGAATATTAGAATGGAATACTTTATTACAAATGGCTATTGAGGCCGGGACTACAGCATCATTTAAAAGGAAATTGGGTAAGTAGCTGAAAAAGAACATGAAAGGATACAGGGTATAGACAGGTAAATGGGAAGTTGGAGCTAACACCAACACCGGTCTGATGGGCCAAGCAGCCTCCTGTGCTTTAATTTCTATGATCTACTTACTGGTAGCATTCGTTGGTTCCCTCTACTGAAACACATTTTTGAAGTATGTTAAAGTATCTTGTGGAAGTTGCTGTGTACTGTCTGGTCTGCTCTGCCTGAAACTCACGTTGTACACGATTCGGTCCCAGCAGTCCCATTATCTTCCCCAGACCTACTGTCGAACAATTTTTTTTGAGATTGGAAGCTCCGTCAACCAAGCTTTAATGAAACATCAAACCACTATATATTTGTTCGATATTTAGACCCAAAATTCGAGCTGGTGGAAGTGCGGACTCCCTTCCGCTGTCATCCACTGATGCAGGCCCCGCCCCAAATCATTACCATATGGTCATTACCGTAATCAGGGTGAGTGGCCAGTGCCTGTAATGGTGCATCGTAGGCATCTAACCTGACATTATTGCAGATAATTTGAGTGCCCCTAAAAAGGAGAGGAAAAGGCCCAGGTGGGATCGATTACCTCACTGCAGTGCAGCTCTGGGACTTTTCCAAAAGCCTCAGTGGAACCAGTTCTCGGCTGGTGAAAGTTCTATGGGCCTTACAAGAGTGTAATGGCCAAAATACCTTGTGTAGCTCAGGAACTCCACCAAACACCTCCCCACCCCCTTGACGTAGGAAGCATGAGTTGTCCTTTCCCTCCCCCCATCCACTGACTGGAATTTCCTGGGCCTCTTGCACAAAGCAGAATCCCAGTGGTACCAGGTTCTGTCCCAAGTTCCAAAATTCTAGTTCCCAGTGGACGATGTGCACTCCCTCTGCCCTCTCAAACCCCTGGAATTTTGGGGCCTTGATCTTCAATGCCTGCATTAATATAATTAACAACAAAACAAGTTTGAAGAATTTTTCTAATGTTAATTGGTTAGGTGTGTTTGAAGCTCCGTATTTTAACATTACTTTGGAATGGGAAAGGGCAGAAGGGGTGGATCTGAAAGTACTAAACACATACTTAATCACATTGTTTTAGGATTAATCTTAACTGTGACACTGCCTATAGTTTTCCACAGGGAAATGTTTAGAACTGAAGGAAGATTTGATCATATCAGAGTTGACCATAAGTGGGCTTTGCTACACTAATCTGTCAAACCTGTTTTAATCTGTGATGGGGGAGGAGATGGAGAGAAAAATCTATACCGTACATTCCATTGCTTTGGAGTTACTCATTTGTACAATTTTTATTCAGTGGCCTTTAGTAAATTTGCACAAGCTGTTGTATAGCCCAGAGGAACTGAAGTATTGGAAACTCCTTTGGATTTTTAACCCTCTATTAGGTACTATTTGCTTATACCATGTCCACACAAATTGATTGATCGGACTTCACTCTGCGAAGAAAATGTTTCTGGAAAAGTTTTGAAGTGGGGGAATCTATTTAGTCATGAACAGACATTGGTTGGCATTCAGGAGATTAAAATGTAGATATCTTTTGGTAGTAATCCAGTCTTGCAGGGAAGAAATAACAGGACTGTTTGTGTGTGTGTGTGTGTGTGTGTGTGTGCATATATATATAAAATATTAATTAAACCATACCACTGAAGAGCAGGCCTTTTTGATTTTCAAAACTGCATATTAAAATGTAACTATTAAGTGCTTTAATTCTATAACTTGATGCTTCTATCTTCACAGAGTTGTTTCAAAACTGTAGTTGTTGTTATTGTCTGTTCCTTCATTAGCACCCTGAACAAATCCATTCTGCTTTACTCTTCTGCGCTCTCCCTCCCTTCCCCTCCTTCCCCCCCAGAAAGAAATGTCAGAATGTTTTAAACTATAAATTACTGGGTAGAGATGTTTGATATTGTCCCTAACCTCCCCATAAGGCATATCTTCCAAGCCCTTTCCCATGTCCATTTTGACTATATTAACAGCAGCCAAGTCTATAGTACACAACTTTTTGTCATGGTGTTTTTGTTTTGTTGTGGCTCATGGCATTGCGCGAGGCTTTTTAAATTTGAAATCCAGTGATAGTTGTATCGTAGAAGTCAATGAGTTCAGTTTGAAAATACTTTAATGCATTCATATTGACTCTGTGCTCCAATAAATGACATGCATTCAAGCTTTCTTAGTAAAGGCTGGGAAAACTTTAGAAGGCTTATTGCATGAATCTGATTTATGACTATTTTGAATGAAAGAATATTGTCTCTTAAAGCAGGATGTTTTCCTAACCAGTTGGCTTTAAGAGACTTCTGTGTGTCTCTGTCATGTTTACTTTCAGAATTATCCAAATAGATGTTGTAGAAGGATAGGTTTTGTCTTTTCCTTGGAGAGTATGGTAACAATTTGCAGACTAAAATGCAAGATTAAAAAAAAAATTCACTGCAGACAAGTGCATTTGTGGTTTAGGCAAAGCTATACTGTATGGGTGGTTCAGAGGAAAAAAAAACTTTTTTTTGTTGATGCTCCAGCAAGTTCTAGCGGAAGCAGCTCTGAGTTTCTGTGGAGCCGTAGCACGGGTCAGACTCATACACAACATTCCTGCTTCCGTGTTTAACAACCTGAGGAGCAAAACATCCAGTGGCAAGTGTGTGAAAATTCTGTATCTTGGGCCGCAGTTTGTTGCTCTGACATCCTGCAAGCCAGTCCTGTCCGTTCACAAACGTCAGGGCTGGTTCCTGACAGCATGCTATCTCTGCCTGGCCTGGGTTCCTTTCATTCAGGATTCATTGTGTGGAAGAGGGTTTGGTCAGGAATTCGGGTTCCTGCCAGTACTGCTCTCTCCCAGCCCCTTCAGCACTGACAGATGCCTGTTGTCGTGGACAAAGGAATTGGCTCTTTGCTCCCTCTGTTCCTCCTTGCATCCGAGGTTAGAATTTACACCATCTCTACCCTTTATGGTAACACATGAAAAGAAAGCCATGTAAAACCTGTGTTAAATTTGTTTTACAAATGATGTAGATGTTGTAGAGACTGAATCTAAAGAACTTAAATTATTCACAAGAAAAAATATTAGCCAGGAATAAGAAAAAAATTGCACTTGGTTGCATTTGCAATGTCAGTTTATCTGAATTTGGTTCAATATATATTTTCACTTATCTCCATATTTTGTGAAAAGAATGAAAACATCCTCAACTTAAATAGGCTTGAAACTAAATAGTAAAAGCTATGGCTACCTGTAAAAAGCAAATGTTTTACAGATATGAGGAGATAATGAGCCTACTAGTAGTTTTTTGTAAGCAGTAATATCTATAGCCCTCTGAACAGCTGATGCCAACACTCTCTCCGCCTGTTGTGCTGTAGTACCAGCTCCACCTAGTGGTTATATCTTGCTGCTATTAGATTGAATAAGTGGCCTCTTCACAGTATTTCTTGTGAAATGCTTTGCTAAAATTTGTTATTTTGCGTAAGATACCGCAGCAATCATTTGTTTTCTACTGTATTTGAAGGTTTTAGGCAATCAATGTGTGATTATAAACTTTGGATCAATTTGAACAGTTAATTGGTGCTTATTGGTGCTCTGTTCCGAACATTTCTACACCTATTGTGAAGTGGATTTTTGGTAAATATATTGTTAGAATAAATAAGCATTCAGAAAGTAAGGCCATTAGAAAAAATGTCGTATAAGATGCAAGACACTTTTACTTTATCATTTTTAACCAAAAGCAAGCAAGTGATCAGTAGCATTTTCGGTCCGGTGCAAACAACCATAACATTTGAATTTAATTTGCCACAAACAGCTCAACAGAACGAGGGAAGGCCTTGAAATTTTGCCTGAAGTGTGGTGTGGGGGTAACTTTCAGAGAAAGTGGTCCAGATGGCAACCAACACACTGCAGCCCTATGATTTTTTTTTTGTCTCTAGTGCAGAGGAGGGAAAGTTCATTGAAGCATAAACTATCACCCTTGCATTTCAACAGAGCTAACTCATCATCAGTCAGATAATAAGGGGGGGGAGGGATGATTGAGCTTGTAGAGAAACACTTCAGCTGTGGTACTGTAGAAGCACAGGAAACTGAACAACACTCTTGGCCTGTTTATGAAGAAGCGCAAGCGTTGTCCCTCCCTGACAGATTTCACATGGGTGGGTCAGCCTTGCCAGCAGGAGGCTTTAAGAAAACACTAATAGCTTCCAGCTGTGTGGAAAATCAGGCTCTTTAGAGTCAAAAATGGGAGATTTGAATTTCAAAGCATGCTAATGCCTTCATTTCTGTTCACTACCATTTGGCCATAAAAGATTATTTTCCAATATGTCAACCCAATTGATGGCCAGTGGTCCGAGAATGAAAGGGAAACAAGCAAGCGGGGAAATTTGTACATTGGTGAGTCCGCCCTCCAAGCTGGTGTGGCATTTTGTAGAAAGACCTACCATGAGATGAGGGGATCTTAATAACCATTCATCAATTGATCATTGGTTGATCATTGAGTGCTATGTTATTCAGTTTATCAAGTCTTGCACAAAAGTCAGAAAAGGCTTCATTCAACTTTGTTAAAGCAAACTCTTAGAGTAAAATGCTTTATTTGAATTCATTTTGCTTTTTATTATTATTCTCTTTCCTCTTTTGTTAATGCAGCCTAACTGAGTCCTTTTATTTGGTGGTTTGAATATATGAAACTATTAATTCCTTTACGAAAGCCCAATGGGAAGCAGGAGCAGATGGGGTAGAAAACTATTTGGTTGGGAGTATTGCTTTCAATTTGTGTCAATGAGGTTTCAGTTCTTTTGAATTAACTCACTTAATACCTACTGTGTGAAGCCATGAATTCACAGTGTATCAGATGCATGTTGGCAATTAGTGGCCAAAGAGTAGATAGGGAAAGTTGAGCTGACTTGTAGAAAAGTCTCGCTGCAGCTAGTGTATTGTTACCGAGCCATGATCTTGTGAAATGCATTTTGGGGTTTCTTGCTCTCTCTGGGTAAGCAATTTTAGAGTTAATACCTTTATCTATGTCTTTTAGTTTCTCTGTTATTTAATGTGTGTTTGTCTGATCTCCCTTCTAAAGATTTTGATTCATACTTTTGTAGATAATTATCATCCTGAAATTTGAATTAAAAGCTAGTTCTTGTTTCAATGCTTTTAATAATTCCAGGTTAGCTCAAATGTGACTTTTTTTATTTCTAATATTTAATTAGCTGATGGAGTCATTACTTGCAATACTTTTCTCAAAGAATGACTATGTTTCAGATTAGGATAGCCAAAACTATGATCAATATTTGAAATTTAAATTGATGTTGAAATGTTTAAATCAAAGCATTAAAAAACCCACTAAAATGACAACGATTTAGAACTGAATCCACTACTGTTTATGCTGCATGCCCATCTTGTAATCTTTGGAATTGCCTTGAATTAAAGTGTGTGAGTCTGAGGAACAGGGTTGGCCTTGTCACTATTTCAGATTGTTTGTGGGTGCTAGCGAATTATACTCCCATTTCAGACAGCAGACGATGATTTTCCTGCTACTAATATCAAGAGTAGTTAAAGTGCAGTGAATCGCATTGATTGTAAATCACAGCCGCCTGGATTAAACCAAACTGGGGGATGCTGCCACATGTGTGGCACCTTTCCTGTAATTAAATAACCTAGAGATAAAGGCCTGATGCAGCTGACGGTTACAGAAAACACTAGAGGAGTATCCGATGCACAAGCATCCTTGTCTTGTCATTCCTTTCACTGATAGACCACTAGGTGAGAATCCCTAAGGAATTGGTTCATGTTAATGTGGATCAATTTGAAGCCGCAATTACTGTTGTGAGGATATGGTCCTGGCATTTAGAAGAGCTGTTTCAAGAAGAAAGACAAAAAAAGAGTGAAAATGCTTGTGGTCTAAAATGCATGTCTGTGGTGTAATCCTTTGATAGCTGGTGTATGTTGTAGAAGAGCTGACAATTATTGCTGTTCATAACCCTTTGAGGTGCTCCTGACTACACTGGATTTTTTTTTCTTAAAGAACTGCATTACATTAGGAAACAGCTTATTGGCTGCAGCACTGCTGTGAGTGTTTGTTAACTGACATCAGTTGTCAGAGAGCCATGGATTGATCCATATGTGAACAGAGCATATTCATAGCTCTCAAAAAAAGGTCAGTTTTTCCTGTGTTCCCACATGGATTTCATCAGCGGTTTAAGGCGGCTACAGGGAAAAAATGCATTTGCATTGACAGAGGCTGAATGCTGGGGGATCTGCATTCAGACACATGTGAATCATATGCTGTAAGGAAGGCAGGAGGAATGCTACAAGCAACGTAGTGGAAGGATTGCAAAGAGTGGGGGCAAACAAATCAAAGAAGGAAAGGTTTACATTTCCGTTTTTGTAAAGAACGACACAGCTTATCTGAGGACTTCACAACAATATATCCCTGTGTCTGGCGTCTTCCTTGCCCTCCCCTGCGTTGGAGCTAGTAAAAAAGGTACAGTAAAAGAAGTCAGATGAGGGTCTCAGGCAGAGATAATTTGTGCATACATCCATGTCATTGTTCTGCCTGAAGAGACTGGGCTTGGTTCAAGGCCACATGTGCTCCTGTCATCATTCACATTTCTGCTCCAAGTACAATTCGGAGTGTCAGCTCTCCATCTGTCTCTGCCTGGCAAAAGCACGCACCCAGTTTCCTGCCTCTAGGTAGGGTGCCGCAGCAAGCCTTATGGCTGTCTGTTTTCTCTGATCATTCCAGAGCAGGAGACCGTAGGTCTGCTGACTCTAGTTTTGCATTTTTATTTTTTTTAAGAAGAGGGTAAAGGTGTGTAGCTCGTTCAGTAATGCCAGGTGAGTCTTGTGGAGGTGACCTGTTCACCAAGCATGTTTAACATTGACAGGGTATTTTATTTTAGTTACTGTCAACCTAGAAGTGAAATTATAACCATTTATTGACTTGATGATAGGGTCTTGTTTTGTGTGCAACGTGTCACATTTTATTAGTCATACGTTGTGTATGAACTGTTAAGCCATGTGGCTGATAGTGTTATATTATCTTAAGATAAAATATGTATCGAGAGAGACTGAAAGTGCACAGCTGTCTGTTTACAGATTATTTGGTTAGAAGTCCAGAAGTGGCTGCAGTTTAAAGGAGAGTACACTTCGCAGATGGTGTTTTGAAATTGTATCTGCCTGCTTGTACTGCTGTGTGTAGGTATTGCCAGTTGTTCAAGAAGATTTTTCTTAGGGGAGTTGTTGTGTGGTCTTATTCAACCAACATTTTTGTCCATTTTAGAGCTATTAAATGCTGCATGTTACATCTGTACCATTGCATAGTATACTGTTTGTTACTAACACATTTTTGTTAATAGATGTCAGGCTACAGTTTACTAGGTTGCTGTGCACTGTATTGTTTTCCCAGTGATATATGAAAGCTAGTGTGCTGTACTGTACTGTCAGCCCTTGTAATGTGGTACATAATCTGCAAATAACAGATGTGTGCAACCACAAGCATGTGCAAGATTTAATCTACTTGAGCATATCTGACACTTGGCTGTTTTTTTGACACCCATCTGTACTATAGTCTGTTAGGATGGTCTTCACAATCTGCCCCGAGTGCTGTAGTTAAATTTCATTTTCATTGAGAATAGGATTTGTATGATAGCTTTTTTTTAAAAAAAACACAGTAATTCAGTAATTGGGGCCATAAACTCTAGCTGCACAACTGTTAATTTGAAAACCTCTTGTAACTACATCTCTGTGTTTGCTAAAGCTCAGATGGACGAGACAATTATGTAACTCTCAATTGTGTCCAGCTAGGGGACTTCAACTCTAATGTGGATATATTGGGTGCCTTTTAATAGGATGGATTATAACCTTTTTTTTATATCACATAACTTTTGACCAATAAACCTGCATGCTAGTAGCCATGAGTTGACAACAAAATAAACAGAAACATTCCAGAATGGTCTGTTTCTATATTTCTACTGTTAAAGCAAAATCTAGCTCGCATTATCAGTGGTGCTGAATATAAAAAGTTAAATGGCGAGCTAAAAAAGCACGAGAAAACTGTTTTAACAAACCTAACATTTTATTGAAAATGGTAAAAATCCGCACTCCTTGCATTTACTTGGGCAGGGCTTTCATTTGGCCTTGTGGTCCTATTGTGTTTGTGTTTCTGCCAACACTAAACACAAGACAACTTTAAATTTTTATTGGTGTAAACAAATATTTGTTTGGATCTCTGTCTTTGGGAGTCATATTACTTTTTTTAAATTGTACGTGTGTGTGTGTAAATAGTATGCATATAGATGTGTATTTCAGTACGAGATGTACTAAAGTATGGTTTTAGATATGGTTTGCCCATAAATATGCATGCAGTAAACTATGTGTGTTCTGTCAGGCCGTTGTATATAGGAGAGTGTTCGAGTCAGGGGCTACTATAGTGTACAATTTCACAAAGCAAATCTTGTGAACCCTGTACAGTACTTCCAAAGAACAGACGCAGGCTTATAAATACAGCACCATTAATGCATCTGGCATTGCTCAGGGTCATTTCCGTGAAAGACCATCAGTGATCATGGTCATTGTAGTACAAAATGATACTGTTCTGTTAGAAATGGCCTGGCATTAGGTCAGACCACCCTCTTAACTTCTGCTGTCCAGATGTGGCCACAGCTCTTTTTCTTTACATTTCAAAAATTGATTCTGTTTTCAGAATCTGGTTCTACTTAGGACATCTCCATCCTGGGGCGCATTTCATAAATTGTCCACATATTTTTCTTAGCAGAGAACTTAACTGGCTGTAATTTTTAACACATGGCTATGTCATGTGATATTTTCAAAACACTTGCAGACAGCACTGAGCAAGTCCCAGTAGAAATAAACAGCCATTCTGCCGCCAGTCTTTTTTTTAATAAGTATAAAAGAATTATCTGCATTTTATATGTAGAAGAAACTTTATTTTAACACACATTTCTACGGCACAGTTTGAAATAGCTCGCAAATAAACAACTTATTGCTTCTTGGATTCAATGAGACTTTTTAAAATCTGTAAACATATATTAAAGTTATTGGGAAATCGAAGTACATATTGCGCTTTAACTATTACCAATAAGCAGCAGATCATGCTTTGTTCTGCAAGGTGTCCAATATGTTTTCTGGAGGGCATGTCCGATTGTTCAGTATTTCTGAAAGATGACAGAAGTCCAGTTTTTTTTTCTTTTTCTTATTTCTGTAAAAATTCTTTCACGTAAGATTAGTTATGGTTCAATCTGATAGTTTAGAGGTTGTCTCAAGTTCTCCCTAATGGTTTAAGGATTGATTTGTCTACTTTTTTTTTAATAAAGTGCTTGAATAATACCAGTCACCCCGAAACACAAACTAAAACATTACCCTTTTGTTTATAGCAGGCTGACTAATCTAATGAACCAAATGATTTTCATATTGTGGGTCCAGAGACCTCATATGCTGTGGCAGCTTTGTTTCAGCAGCATCCTGAAGAGTCGTCTACCACAGAGTCATGAGGGTCACATATGGCTTCTCTAGACAAGCAGCATCCTACCATGGGCAAAGAATATTCAACATTAAAAATTTAGTTTTGAAGAATCTAATGAAGTGCTCTGATAAATTTAGAAATTAGAAGCTTTTTTTTAACCTACACAACATCCCCATTTAAAGCTTAAATTTATGTTTCGTTCACCTTTACTACAAAAACTCCTATGTATACATTTTTGCTAAATATTGCCTTGTGGTTTCATGCATTTCATTTTATGTTAGTGTATTTAGTACTGGACTAGGCTAGCTTTCTGTAGATATTCCAGGATAGACAAATATATACATTGTGAAGGCTGCATAAGAATTGCTAATCAAAGGGTTAATGTACTGTCTACCGCATCTATGCTGTAAAAAAAAAATCAGCTTGATTAATGCAAAATGCAATGCAACAAACAAATCGGGCAGTATATTTCTGCACTCTAATGGCTACCCCCCTCTGAATTAATTTTAAAACCGGGCATGGAATTCTATAAAAAGGTGGATAAATTTTGCTTCGTGTTTCCAAAAATTCAGTTAGCAGAATAGTCTTAAAAAGAATATTGCCTTTTTTTTCTGGAATTAAATTAAAAGGCCTTTGACCTTGTCTTTAAAACAATATCTGAGCAAGCTTTTGTGCTACAGCAATTGGTAGCTCTCCCGCAGGCACTGTGCAGATAGCCTGCTGCAGTCCCATAGCCCTCACCTTATTTAATATAATGGAATAAAACTACTTTTGGAACCACCTGGTACAGATGAGGCAACCCGGGGGATGTGTACTTCAGGGATCGAGGAAACCGAATGCTAAGAAATGTGAAAGTCTAAGGGGACAACTGGGGGATTGCAGAAAAAAAACAGTACAGGGACACTAATACATCTTCCTGACAAGCAGAGGTTTGATGGGACATGTACTGCATACTGTTCCATCTGGTGCTTATGATTGCATGGCATATTAGCGTGCTGCAAGTTCATAATGTATTCAAGGCGAGAAACCATCCCCTGCATACCAAGTGAGCTCTCCTTCCCAAGACTGCCTTTGAATCTTGATGATCGTGTCTTGCATGTTCCACCTGTGTTCTACAGGATGCGATTTTTTTTTTTTTACACACCACGAGAGACGTGCACCCCATGCATCTGCTGCAGTGGTGGATCTGCTTATTTATGTAAACACACAAGTTGGATTGTAATCAGACTTACCAGTGGCTTATTAGAATCGTAAACCAATTCTCCTATCCAACCTCTAATTACAGAGATAATTGCGATCAAACAGCATGAGTTAAGGGGATGGGTCACAAGTGCCGACATACTCAGCATTGGTTACTGAGCCATCATCCCAAGCTTTTTGGCTCATAGCAAGATTTTCACTGCTGCACTCCCAGGCATTCATACTGAAGAGACCCCAAACTACCACAGTGCATAGTATTCGGGCGTAACGTGACATATTGGCTTTAAATTTCAGCATAAGTTTCATTTGTGTTTGAGGACATTTCCAATTATCCCCCTTGGTTGGTGATAACATTTCTAAACATTAACCTTCATTACAGTATGCTGCCTTTGTAATTAAGATGTACTGTTGCTTTGCTAAAGCAGGCTACTTGCTACTTGCCTGCTAAATTCAGAGAAATCTGTACCGAGTGAGTGTGGGTAATCTGAAATATTTCAGCAAATGTTTGCAAGATTCCTTGAATGTTTCAACATATCACACAAAAACTGTAAATATCTGCTTCTGGAGATACAATGCACACATCACTTCATGCACTTGAACACTATGTGTAATCCCTAGAAACCAGACCCCACCAAGTCAGCCTCTCGTATGAAAGAGCACCTTGTTTAAAACAGACTGAATAATTAATATAGGCTGCGTGTAGTGAAGTAATTCCATTTGCTTTATATAGTGTCATACATTTTCACATATTGGAGGCTGTTAGATAAAGGAATTTGGCAGACAGTCATCTTTTAGACTGCTTCCATTTAAACAATTTAAAAAAAACCCTGCCACAAGCTTGATTTACCTTTTTGCCACTGTCTTTTAATTGTCTTTAACCGATCAGACTCAAAGTTGCTTCGTATTTACTATCTTCTAGAATGGAAATGATTTCACATTATTGCTCGCAAACTTTTGTTTCCATTCAGGCTTGGCCATGCAGCCTTTAATTTGAAAATAGTATGCATAACAAGTAAACTCTTTTTAAAAAAAAAAAAAATACTGCACTTTCACTTCTAATAAGTGTTTCAGTTTCTAGAGGAAGAGAGGGAAGTTAAATCAACATTCCCATGATTATGCTTTTAAATTAGGAATAAAGTATTCTTGCAGAAACTTAACATTTTGAGCTGAAAAGGTTCTTTTGTACACTTACACTGTGGCTTTGCTAAAAAACAAATCATCATTCAGAATGATTGTGCTACCCAGAACAAATGGAACTGATTTACAAATACTCAAACCATATTTTCTGAGTTTACATCAAGTCACTAACTTTACTAGAGGCTTGCTTTTTTTTTTTGGATATGGATTAGGACTGGCCCATTACTTCAGCATTATCTCCATCATGAATTGATTGCGCTAAACAGCACTGAATGAGTTGCAGATGGTGGCATTACATTTAATTTGGAGGACCTCTCGGCTCTGGCTCCATCTGATCCAGGGCAGGTTGGCTGTGCATGAAACCTTCTGGCTGACACCAAACTGTCAGTACAGTAGAAGCATGTGTCTGCCGGGTTGGGGGAGGCAGTTTTAATCCTCAGCAGAGCTGTGCTGCAGATGGAGATGCTTGGGTGACTATTTTGGATAGCTTTCAAGATTTCATAAGGAAGTTCTGTATTAGGACTAATTGTGTGTGCTAAAGTGTAGAGATACACAGAAGTAACATGATTTCAGATTTATAATTACAGTTTATGCTTCAGTACTTGTAGAATGCTGAGATATTTAAGCATGAGGGATATGAGCCTCTTGTATAAGTAACAGATTAATTCCACAGGCTTCTTTCCCATGTGTTTTGGAGCTGGTTATCTGGACGGTCTTTTTTAACAGTACAGCTTGAGTGTTAGCAGAATGGAAACCAGATGGGCTAGCAGTTCCCACTGTTATCTCCCAACCAGCCCTGGCAAGCTCGCTGCCCCAGCATGTTAGGAATAGTTTCCTTTATTTAGGAGAGCCTGAATTCACTGCTCTGTCTGCAGTAACATGTGGTTGTTAGTTTTGGGTTTAGGAACTGAAAAATATTTATTCCATGTGATTCTAACCACTTGAGGTAGTGAGGTGAAAAGACAGGGTGCACTGTTGAGCAGTGAAGGCTGGAAAACGACTGAGTATCATTGGCAAGCTTGTTAGGTCCCAAATATGAATTTAGTCATGGCCTTTTGAAAATACCAAAACTGTAAGTTGACATTAAGAATAAAATCTAGTGGATAAAGAAGTGACAAATAGTGAGAGACCCATTTATTTTTTGTGTTTCATGATCCTAATCTTCTGAAAAAGCTGTGGTAGCAAGAACATTGAAACATTTTGGAAGAAGTAAATCTCTGGATAGATATTGGTACTGTGATCTTATGTGCTTTAATAAAGTTAATGTGGATTTTTTAAAAAGCATTTCAGTTAAAATTGCATTAAAATTAGCCTAATGTCCAGGCCTGTGTGTTACTGATTTATATATTTGTGCCAATTGCCCTATTTTTAAAATTTGCTTGGCTTCCAATAATGTGGTGAAGTGTGTGACCAATGAATTGCTGGATTAAACAGAAATCAAATAACGTTTCACAGTAATTATACAATGCATAGACAAAGTCCTATTAATTTTAATTAGCTATGAGCTGTTCTACAAGACAGAAAGAGGCACTATATTACACACAAACTATTTATGTTTAGTCACAGTTCAAGCATTCCAAATATCCTAAAATGTAGGTATGTGTTATATGTACGTGGTGACGGATATTATCGATAAGAAGTAACATTGTAAATAAAATATATAGTACAATAGGCCCTAATCATAGCCTCAGACTTTACGGACCCATTTAAAGCCAGGACCTTGGCTGGCCTCCATTCTTTTCACAATTGGATTCCATCTATCCAGCAACATTCTTGTTAGACCAAAATAAAATGACTGCTTTACTTCTGGATCTGAGGAAAGCCTAGATTATGGCAAGATGGAAAAAGACTGCATGGGAAGAAAGTAACTGAAACATGGGGGACGATTCGTGAAGGAAAAAGTGAAATCTATCATTGCACTGGGGAAGGAAAAGAAAATGTAGGAAGTAGGCACTGTGTGTTACAAAAACTTCTGGGACTTGTCCTGATTAAAATCTTAACTCCATCCTTTTAAATGTTTCTGCAGAGACGAGAACTCAAAAAGTTGAAAAAGCTTTTTTTGTGAACTATTTGAAATTGATAGGTTTCTATAAACATATGAAAATTGAAATATGATATTCAGTTTACAAGCTTGGTGGACAGGAAAACAGTGCGGTACATTGAGACTGTTTGATGGAAATAGTGTGCAAGAATTAATTATGGCTTATTGTTAAAGTAGCTCAGGAATAAATGAGACACCTATTCATCTGCAATAAATTTCTGATATACTAATACAGTACTTTGTAGGCTGTCAGAATCAACCTCACAGTCCAGTATTTGTTTTCAATTTTTATTATAGAATATATTTGGAACCGCCTTTGCATGTTATACTAACATGATGTTGAAACTATTATGCTTTACCTGCTCCCTTTTTAATGTTCATGAGCCGTGAGTTTCCAGACTGCTGCTTATACAGTTAGTTAACACATGGCACCCTCTGTGCCAAAACAAAAGAAAACAGGCGGGCATTAGGTGTTGCCTCAGAGATATTGTGTATTTGGTTCACATTATGCCAGTGTCTTACCTGTACATTAGGTTTTTCTATCAAGTTTGTCTTTAGGGGCTTTATTACATTCCCTTTTCTCTTCATCTTTGTTTTTGGTAATATTTGAGTACTGAACTAGAAGACAATGTCGAAATGGAATTGGGCTCGTGCTTGGTGCTAAGGAAGCATCTGTACGTCTTTGAGCCAAGAACAAAATGACAATCTCTCCACATTACTAATGAGGTGACACCATCTGGAACATGCCTCCTTACAATTGTTTTGATCAGGGAATGATTAAAAGATGAAATGACTGTTTTTGGCCACTAAAATTACCTTTTTGGAATGGTATGATGGTATTTAACAGTTCCTTGAGCAACTGATGCCCAGAGGAAGAAAAGAATAACACCAATTCCTCTTTTGCCTCTGACAGATCGCACTGAGAAGCGCTCCACGATGCCAGACTCACCTGCAGATGTAAAAACACAATCCAGGTTGACGCCTCCAACAATGCCACCTCCTCCAACCAACCAAGGAGCACCTCGAACTAGCTCATTCACACCAACAACATGTAATTAGAAATATTGTATTTTAAATTCTGTTTCTACTTGTTTATCTATTTTAGTCTTTATCATTGCTATTCTCTTTTTGCTTTGCATAAAATTACAGAAAGTATTTTACCGTGGTGGGGAGGAAGAGAAGGTAAGCGAGAAACTGCCTGGTGGTATTACAGTGTAGATCATATGAGTACACAAGGTGTAAGCTGCAGAGAGAGTGCTGTACTATTAAGTTAACTGGCATCTCTGGGGCTTCCTATATAATGATACTATTAAGTTAGTCTGAAAAGCTAAAACTCTTTGAATTAACTTCTGTTGCGGTTTAGGGGTTGAATTTATTTATTTATTTTAATCCCTGTAATGCCTTAACCCTGACGGTCTCACTGGAGCTCTTCTGGCAGGTGCTTCGATAAATATAACCTCCGTACTTGGCCTAGTATTGGGACTGTACACCTGTTTTACTTTAGACTGACAATGCTATTTTCAGATGTTTCCATGCTGTATGTGTCCTCCCCAGCAAATGCAAAGTAGAATTCAGCCTGGCCGTATTCAGTGCTGTGTAGCATATGTAAGAAGTAGAATTCTTCTTCTGGAACTTTTTGCTGTACGCTTAACTAAGACATGCTACACAGCACACAGTTGTTGCTGGCCTGTTTGACGTATGGTGGAAGAAATTTTCACTGTCATTGTTTGCAAGGTTATTGCTTTTAAAGCATGCTCTCTTTGTATCTGTTATTAATGAGTGGAGCGGTCTATTCTCAACAGACACAAGCCTAATATTTATTTTTATTCCTCCTGTTACAGTAACAAATGGCAGCAGTCACTCGCCCACTGCATTGAATGGGGCACCGTCTCCTCCAAATGGCTTCAGTAATGGAACCTCCTCTTCTTCCTCCTCTTCACTGGCAAATCAGCAGCTGCCACCAGCCTGTGGTGCTCGACAGCTCAGCAAGCTGAAGAGATTTCTAACGACCTTGCAACAATTCGGCAATGACATTTCACCGGAAATTGGGGAGAGAGTGCGAACCTTGGTGCTTGGGTTAGTGGTAAGTAGGGAATACAAAACTGTTTCAAGTTCTTTGCCACACACCTCATAGTATATCGATGTATGTTTGTGCGTAAAAAGTCAGTTCTCCAGTTACTGCACTTGTACTGGCATCTCTCAAAGCTGCCCCAGTATTTTTGATCAAATTGTGCGATTCAGGATCATTCCTGTACCAAAGACACAGGGCTTTAACTCTCCAGCTCAGTGTCAAAATGGTTACAGTGGAGGGGAGAATGCTTACCTCCTGCTGTAAGTGACATTGGATTGCATACACCACAAGCTAAGTTGTTTTATTTATAGAGAACACTGCAGTGATCAGATTGAGAGACTAAAAATCAAATGGTCTAAAACTTTGTCCATTTTGAATATTATTACTTCAGGCAAATAGCAATATGGAGTAACTGGTCACAGGTGTGTGACTGTGATTTTCTTTATTCCCCTCCTCTTTCCTGAAGATAGTGGGGGTGAAATTGATAGCGCAAAATGGGTGCTAGCAAATCAGCAGCCCGCTTTGCACGCAGACGGAAAATAAAAATTTGACTGGGTTCACTATTGGCCATTTTCAAGACCACTTTCACCCCCAGTGACTCATGCTTGTATATATTTGCATAGCCATTAGTAGCTTTCCAGTACTACAACCAACTGGTCATTCCTCACATTCGATAGTGAGTGTTGTGCTATTTGGCTGTGGCAGCCATCAGAAATCAGCCTGATGCTATCTTCTCCTGACATTCACACAAGAACGTTTCCAGTAGTGATCATCAGCTAGTGCTCAGTAGAGTAAATAGGAGAAACTGTTTCCACTGGCAGGAGGGTCGGTAACCCGAGGACACAGATTTAAGGTCATTGGCAAAAGAACCAGAGGGGAGGCGAAGAGAATTTTCTTTTAAGCAGCGAGTTGTTATGATCTGGATTGCACTGCATGAAAGGGTGGTGGAAACAGATTGACTAGTAACTTTCAAAAGGGAATTGGATATATAATTAGATAAGGAAAGATTTGCGAGGCTATAGGGAAAGAGCAGAGTAATGGGACTAAATGGATAATTCTTTCGAAGAGCAGGCACAATGGGCCGAATGGCCGCCTTCTGTGCTGTATGATTTTATAATCATTTGCAGGAACTCTAGGTGACTGACTGACTAATTTTCACTCGCCTTAGTCTGGGGACATGGAAGCTAATGTCGTTCCCCCCTCTGCTGCTCCATTTGTGATTAGTTAACTTGCTGCAGACTAGGGCACATTGTGCATTATGCCCTGAGACAGCGGGACAACTTTAGTGATTTCTTTTTGGAAGGAGGTGTTATAAAGAATGGTGTCTCATAGCTGTAACATGTACCTACTAGACTAACTTATTTGATAAACTAACTGCATTAGAATGTAATGTTGTTAGCTGGTTCAGTATCTTATTCTGAAGTTAGTGGAGTGGAATGGAATGATTCTATCAAACTTGCAATATGCTGAGTGGGTAAATGCTTCAGGTCATACGTTACGGAGCCATACATGCCAAAAGATGTGAACTCTGCCTGGTGCTGAATTAGTTGATGTCAGCTCAGACAGCAATGGAGGCACTTCAGTTGGCGGAATTCCTGATGTAGAGAAGGGAAATATGAGTCAGAATACCCACTTCTGATGCACGTGCTGAAAATCTGTGTGCAGATTCTGGTGATAGATCAGTCTCTTCTGTGATGCCCCACTGCTGAATAGCCTGCTCTTGCTATTCAGGCTCACACATGATGGATAATCAATTTGGTTCAGTTATTGGAGGGCTTATGGAACTGTACCCCAGCATAAGTCAGTATCTTCAGGAAAAGAGGGTAAGGAGAGATATTTGGAGAAGAAAAGCAACTTTTGATGCACTTAACTAGTGTGTGCTTATTGAGGCGAAAGCTCATGAGAATTCATAGCTGTGAAAGTCTTTTGTGCTCTTGATGGCCATTGTCCAGAGAGAAGAATTGGCTTGTATTTACTTCATGTTTCAAGCTTAGGTTGTCTAAACTGTTGCCCACATGTCTCGTGTACCCTGGTCACTCAACCAGCTGTAGGCTGTTTTTTTTAAAAATTCATTCACGGGATGTGGACGTCGCCGGCAAGGCCAGCATTTATTGCCCATTCATAATTGCCCTTGAGAAGGTGGTGGTGAGCTGCCTTTTTGAATACAACTGAGTGGCTTGCTAGGCCATTTCAGAGGGAAGTTTAGAGTCAGCCACATTGCTGTGGGTCTGGAGTCACATATAGGCCAGACCGGGTAAGGATGGCAGATTTCCTTCCAAAGGACATTAGTGAACCAGATGGGTTTTTAACGACAATCCGGTAGTTTCATGGTCACCTTTTTATTTAATTAATTGAATTTAAATTTGATTTGAACTCATGTCTCCAGATCATTAGTTCAGGCCTCTGGATTACTAGTCCAGTAACATAACCACTATGCTACCGTAACATTCCCAGTGCCTGCTCCATTTCAAGTTTAGGTTATATTTCTTGTATCATTACAATAAGTCCTAAAAACACCAATGAGGGAGCAATTCTAAGAATGGATATTTCCAGAGTAGGAATTGCTTATGCTGCTGGACTCATTTATTTGAAATATAATGTGAAATTATTATGGAACAGCAAATTCAAACAGTTAATTTGTAATTTAACTGGGATGGGGAGATGCTGTTATGTGTCTTTAATTGCACAAAATTAATCTACAAAAGTAGCAGACTGGTTTAGTTTAATTTTAGCAGTTTTAGTGAGTGACACAGCAACAACAACAACTTGCATTTATATAGCGCCTTTAATGTAATAAAACGTTCACAGGAGCATTCTCAAACAAAATTTGACACCGAACCACATAAGGAGAAATTAGGGCAGATAACCAAAAAATTGGTCAAAGAAATAGGTTTTAAGGAACATCTTAAAGGAAGAAAGAGATTGAGATGCGGAGAGGTTTAAGGAGGGAATTCCAGAGCTTAGGAGTGGCAACTGAAGGCATGGCCACCAATGGTTGAGCAATAAAAATCAGGGATGCTCAAGAGACCAGAATTAGAGGAGCACAGATATCTCAGGATGGAGGGGCGGGCATGGTGGTGCTGGGGCTGGAGGAGATTACAGAGATAGGGAGGGGTGAGGCTATGGAGGGATTTCAAAATCAAGGCGTTGCTTAACCGGGAGCCAATGTAGGTCAGCGAGCACAGGGGTGATGAGTGAACGGGACTTCGGCGAGTTAGATCACGGGCAGCTGAGTTTTCAGTGACCTCAAGTTTACTTAGGGTAGAACGTGGGAGGCCAGCCAGAAGTGCGTTGGAATGGTCAAGTCTAGAGGTAGCAAAGGCATGAATGAGGTTTTCAGCAGCAGATGAGCTGAGGCAGGGGCGGAGACGGGCAATGTTACGGTGGTGGAAATAGGCGGTCTTAGTTATGCTGTGGATGTGTGGTCGGAAGCTCATTTCAGGGTCAAATATGACACCAAGGTTGCGAACAGTTTGGTTCAGCCTCAGACAGATGCTAGGGAACGGAGTTTGTGGTGGGGACCGAAGTCAATGGCTTCAGTCTTCCCAATATTTAATTGTTGGACAAGCAGTCTGATCATTTAGAAACCGTGGAGGGATTGAGAGACGTGGAGGTGAGGTAGAGCTGGGTGTCCTCAGCGTACGATGTGGAAACTGAGGCTGTGTTTTCGGATGATGTCGCCGAGGGGCAGCATATTGATGAGAAATAGGAGGGGGCCAAGGATAGATCCTTGGGGGACACCA
Source organism: Squalus acanthias (assembly GCA_030390025.1). Classification (NCBI taxonomy): domain Eukaryota; kingdom Metazoa; phylum Chordata; class Chondrichthyes; order Squaliformes; family Squalidae; genus Squalus; species Squalus acanthias. Next base: position 43,451,975 of record CM059432.1, read on the forward strand.
GAGGTAACAATGTGGGAGTGGAAAGAGAAGCCTTTGCAGGTGATTCTCTTGCTACAATTAGATAGATAAGAATGGAACCAAGCAAGTGCAGTACCACCCAGCTGGACGACGGTGGAGAGGCGTTGGAGAAGGATGGAGTGGTCAACCGTGTCAAAGGCTGCAGACAGGATGAGGAGGGATAGTTTATGTTTGTCACAGTCACATAGGATGCAGCGTTAACTTGAGTATTCCTTGAATGGTATTTATATGATAATTATTCACCAAGGGGCTAGCTGATAAGAGACTGAGTGATCCACTAATAAAAAGTTTAGGCACGGTAGGATAGATTTTCTTATTCTGTTTCCCCCCTCACTTGCATCCCATCAGGATTTCTTGGGTGTTCCCCAAAGTTCGTGACTGGGTTTGTGCATGGTGTAATGGAGTGGGTGTTCCCAGCCTCCCACTTCAGTTTCTATTTGACATCTGCTAAAATCTGTGGTAAAGGCCTGCCTGTTCGCTTTCTCCGTCCCTCCCCCCAGGATAGTCTAAAAGCCTCAGGATGTTGCTCCCTGGCAGCAGTTCAGAAGGACTCGCTGACAGGAGTTCTTCTGTGCTCTGATTTCCTCCCAGATGTTTGGATGAGCTTGCACTTGTAGTACACCTGGGCTGGAAAATGTGTGCACTTGCAATTTCATAGGTGCAGCCCACCTGAGGTGATCTGAGGCTGTCGGGTGCCCAGCTAGTGCCCAGAGAGGAAAATCGACTCTTGTAAGCCTCACAAAAAGGGTGCAGTGTAGCATGGTCTGAATTAAATGTAAGCATTTGGGCTCTGCTGGCCTTCCACAACATAAGATCATGAATTCTTTACTTGGAGAATCCATTCACTAAAACAGATTATCTGGTCATTATCACACTGCTGTTTGTGGGAGCTTGCTGTGTGCAAATTGGCTGCCATGCTTCCTACATTACAACAGTGACTACACTTCAAAAGTACTTAATTGACTGTAAAGCACTTTGGGACGTCCGGTGGTCGTGAAAGGCGCTATATAAATGCAAGTCTGTCTTTTTTCAATTACTGGTTGGATGTTAACTTAACATGCCTTATGGTTGTTTTTCTTCATGGATAGAAATAGAGTATGTAGGAAAATTACAGCATTTTAGCCAATATCTGAAAGACTGAGGTTAAGATTTTGATGCCTTCCATCAGAACCCTTATCATGGCACTGCAATTTGAGGAATTCTTTTTAAAGAAAATTACATTTTATTGTTTTTCCTTTTATGAGGGGTTAGGGGAAGGAAACAAGCAAACTTGTTCTGTGGTGTCTATCAGTGTTGCCCTATAACTGGGGTGATGCATCCTTCAGTTTAACCCGCTCTTTATGAACAGGCAGCATGCTCCCTCTTGAGGCTTTACCCTGAATTATTTGCCCAGAATTTCCTCTGAGCCACTCCTGCTCCGCCGCCATAACTTCACCGGAATCTCTGCCTAAATCCCGTTCACTGCCGGCCGTCTGGCGAAGTTATGGCCGTGGAGCGAGAGCAGATAAAAATGTAGCATTTGAGATTTGAGGGAGGATGAGTGTTTTGGACTTTATTGGCAAGGAAACGGGAGAATGTTAATTTCAGAAGTCCTAACGTGTGGATATTTGTTAAGTCTCAAAGATGATCCAAGCAATATGAGTCGGTGTTCAAGGCTCATTAAGCTGCAAGGGAGCATAACTGCAACCTGTACTAGTTTATCAAGAAGTAAAGACTCTTGCTTGCCAAGTGAGTAGCAGGAATTTGATGTAGACTCACTATCAAAATAAGAAAGGAACATGGGTGTATTCTCCACTTGAAAACTAGGTGTACAGAATAAAAATACAAAACTTCAATGGTTTGGTTATAAATGCACCACATTGTATGGTTACAGCACTAAGTCATATAGAGATCCAGGAAGGTTCTGATACAATCCATGAGCTGATGTAGCTGATTTCTGTAGTGGAGGGGGCCATAGCAATTGGCATCAGTGACCCCAAGTTAAAGAGAGGAAAACTTGCCAGATTTCTTGCTCCTAATCATTACCCATTGACCCCTGCTCAGTTTATGCACATACAGATGTCAGGTGAGGACATAATTGAGCTCTGGTATGATGGGCCTCACAATTGAATAGTCCGTCAACAATCACTGTCCAGGTTGTTGTGTAAGGAATAGCTACTTGGGTAAGGTACCAACAACAATGGAAAAGATGAATAAGGGGGAAATGAAAGCAGAGGGAAACGTGTAAGACAAGGAAAAAAAGAGGATTAAATCAATATTCAATGATTAAACCACCAAACATCGTGAGCATGCCCAGGGTTGGATTCTAGCACTTTTTAATATAAGGCCATATTATTTCAGAAGTAGACTTCAAATGATCTAATTTCTGCCACTTTAGTTTTGCAATTTACTTCAGTGCTTATTCCTAGTACCACATGCTCCTCTCACCTCACGTACCGCAATGGTGATCCAGTGACACCTGAGGTCAAGTGGAGTGTCAAACTTGTCAGCGAGCTGTGACAGTTCATGCTGGATGTTGCATTGTAACAAAAACTGGGTCAGTCTGTTTCAATTGGTGGATTTTTTTTGCTCATGGTATCTTGCTCTTCTTACATGCTTTAGGTGTCGAGATTTAATCGTCAGGGTCATGTATATGCTACGGTATGCTATCCACACAGTGCCATTTCCCATCATTCGACATTGTAACTCCTTACTCATACAGCCATTTTGATTTTGGTTTCCCAGATTAATCCTCTTTCTTTGATCATTACGCAGTGAAATAATTTTGCTCATGGGCGATGCACTTCATGTCACTTAGCTGTGCAGTAAATATTACTATTCCTTGCCATTTACTCTACGTATTGTAATGTTTGTATTACTAATGAGCATCTTGATATATCCGCTGAGGTGTCCCAAATGTTTACTGAGCAAAGTATAGTCTATGTAAATGCAAACTATTGTAGAGTTTTGCTGGGAATGGGAATATTTTGCAAACTTAATTGCACAGCTAAATGAGCCCAGTTTTTCCATCTGGCAGGAATGTTCTCCACGCATAGTAATGTCTGCAATTGTGCTATGGAACTTGAATAAACAAATGTGTGGTGAGATTGCTCTTGCTAAGATGGCCCTGGAGTTTTATAGGGGTTGGTGGCAGGGTAATTAGAAACACACTTTTCCTCATCTGTAGTATATCTTTAACTGTTAGAAAGCCATTGAACCCTTTGAAACGTTCTCTGCTGTTTTTTTCCCAGTTTGCCGCAACCGCCTTCTAGCATTGGGAATGTGTGTTTTTTTTCTTGTTTCTTTGGAAACCAGAACTTATAAGGAAACATGGCTACTATATTGGCATAGGATCATATATTTCTTATTGGTAGACAGTGTGCGGGTTTAATAATGAATAGTTCTTTTAAAAATTAATCTGTCACCACAGAACAGAAATTATTTTATTTACACTTTCTAATGGCTCCATCAGCTTAAGTAAAAGGAGGTGCATTATAATTTTCACGACATGAAAGATGCATTTGGTTCTAAAATAAAATATAATACTAGGTATTCTATTGTCTAGCCTCCAGAGAGTGTCACGGTGTGCACAAGAGGTTATGTTCCAAATCTAGTGTCTGAGCCTGCTGTTTGTATCAGCTGTTTGTTAGATTAACTTTTTTTCTTATTTTGATAATTTTGTTTCTTTGTAATTTTTAATTTTGCTGCAATATCAAAATGTTTATGTGAAATAAGTGTATTTGAGACTATACGGCCATCTTCTTAGCAGCAGGACCTCAGGAACAGAAAACAAACTGAATTCAGTAGCGACTGTGACAGTATTTATGCAGGTTTCCATAAAGTATCGTTCGTTTGAAGTGAATAAATAATACAGCATCCACCTACTAGGGAAATACATTTGTTAATTTATTTTCAATTGGAAAAACTTGAAGTATAAAATAAACTTCTGCAACTTTTTTTTAGGTTTATAAATTATTACAGAAAATCTGTGTAAAAGCTAAAATAATTGCCCATTCGTAACAATACATAGATGGATGATGTCAATAAATTCATTGAACTTCGAAATTTAAATTCATTTTCATCTTCAAAAAAAGTTGATTTAAAAAGAAATCTGTGTTTCAAATGATCTTCAACTGCTTTATTATTTAGATTTTCACTTTTTAAATAAAATTTTGGGCCTAATGTTGCAGGACAATAAGTATAATTATGCACACTTAAAGTGTTTGCCTGAAATTGCTCTCTGCGATTTTAAGAGGTTTTAAGCCACTTATTTTAAACCGGTTAACACTGTGCTAAAATAGTGGAGAGAGGAATTTCAAACAAACCTGTTGAGCATTCATATGCTATAGTATTCTACAACATAATTTCAGAGCTATAATTTCTGTAATACAGCCCATTTCCCTTTTTTAAAGAAAAAAACAATCAGCACAGCCAGAAGCAGGAAATTGTTTGTCAGTGGTTGAAGGGTTAAGCTGTAAAGACAGTGAACATACTGGTGAATTCAAACCCTCAAATACATCTGTATTTTAGAGTCACCCCAGGCAGTATATATGGCATCAAGCAATGGAACTTATTATAAGAGAAGCTTTTGTTCATGGATATTTCTAGTAAAGAAGTGAAAATGTGAGTACAAAGAACACATGGCCTCAATGTCCACAACTGCTTTTAGTACTGGCTTCAATATGTGTTGAAAGGTCCTCACTCAATATTTTATTTAAATTTGAATATTTATTAGTAATAGAATGCAGAAATGTGTTTTGTTTAGCTTTGTGAATGTGAAAAGAAAATACTTTCACTTTTTAAAAAAAATAAATTATTTTGCAGAATTCTACCTTGACAATTGAAGAATTTCATTCCAAACTTCAAGAAGCTACGAATTTCCCTCTCCGACCTTTTGTTATACCGTTTCTAAAGGTATTTGCAACATTTCCCATTTATCTTCTAACCATTTGAAAACCTGTCCCTACTGAATTAACTGTGCAATTGGTATCGACAATTCTGTAACTGGTATTTTAAGGGTTAAAACCTGCTGTTACTGAAATATTAGAATAGTACTTGCATTTATATAATGCCTTAATGACTTACTTTTCAGAGTTCAGTGAAGGATTTGTTGGCGAACCTGAAAGTTATGTTTAATAAAGGAAAAGAACATCAGTGTAGGGTTCCAGTGTATTCTAATAGTCCATAATTCATGTCTGACTCTATAGCTTCTGTTACTATTTCTAAATCCGTGAAATAATTTCCTTTGGACTGTCAGATCAAATGCATGTTTTCCGCTAAGGATTTCAAATCTATTCCCACCTCCTCCTTCAAAAGAGTGCAGGAAATTGGATGTATATTTTTTTCCCCTTGCTATTGCTCCTAAATTGTACCATCGGAAGTTGGGGGCACACCCTCCCATCATAGAACCCCAAGGATCAGCTGGAGATCCCTCACACTAAACCGCCAGCAACTACTGACCTAACGCTACAGAGTGGCTGCAGGAATAGGCAGGCGCATACCAACAAATGACTGACAGATTTTAAATAATAAATGAAAACTACTTTTGAAATGGCTTCAGTCACCAAGGCCCGGCCTGTTCGAAGTATACTTCTGTATGTGCTTGTTTTCTTGCGTGAACTGCCATTCCTTTCCAAGAACTGGCACGTGAAATCAAGATGGACTATCTGGGATTTGTCTGTGCCACAGTCCAACATTCTAAAATATGAGCATCATTTTGAAAGCTTAAGGGTGTTTTTTTTTAAAATATATTTTTAATAAAAAGCACATAATTGTTGCTTGCTTTTGGCCAAGCAACTACAAGCGCTATGTTTGCATTGCATCATGCAAATGCCATTTCCTTTGTGAATATTACTGACTTTTTCATCGTGGAAACCGCTCCCTTTAGGGTCAGGTTGGCGGTGAAAAAAGCCAAAAAAGCATACAAGGACACTTCCAGAATCTTCCCTCACTGCTGTACGCCATATGGTTACCATATCATTTCATAGGGGATCACTGGAATCAAAGATGCAACTTTTTCTAATTTTAGTGCCTTTCCTCAAAGGAGACATTAATGACAAAAACCATATGGTTGTGGGAACGTGGACCTTAATAACTGCATTCAATCCCAGCTGTAACAATATGCATTAAAGTCTTGTTTTCATTAGGCTAATGTAAGCCACAGACTCTTGATTCTATTTCATGTTACGGGGAATCATTTACAGGAAAGATATTAGACACCATTATAATTACTTTCTCTGGTACTGGGATTCCACCCTCCCCCACTACTTTGTGTTGTCACTTCCTTAGTTTGGTGAAGCATTTAAATTGAAATTAACTCTTTGGGTACTGAAATTCAATGGAAATTTGAACATTTAAAAAAATATCATCTGCAAAAATGATTTTCCTCTGAATTTCAGATATTGCATCTGATAAATGTATCGGATTCACAGTATTGCTTCTTTCAAGGCAGCTGTTAATTTTGATATACCACTACTAAACTTCAATAAAGCTCCATAGTCTTTTCTGCAGAATAACTCTTACAGTATCAGTAAATGCATTTGTGCAAAACCTGGCAAAGTTTCTGTTTGAAAAGTAGGATAAGGGTTCAAATGTAGAGTACATGAATGTATTCCTTATTTTGTGTGGGGCACCTACAGATTTCATATGTGCTGCTGAATCTGGCTCACCAAGACCGTGTACTACTTTAACATCCTATTTGATCCACCCCACTGGGCTTCAAATCCCATAGCATTTCCATTACTAAGACTGCTTGCATTTGCAATATTGGCCACTGCCGCCCAAACCTTTTTGTTACCTCAAGATTTTATTTCTCAATTTCCTTCTCGTTCGCTTCCCAACCTATACCCTTGATGAGCTCCTACTTGTCGAAAACACCGATGCTCACGTCATGTTTTACACTAGGTCCTGCTTGTCCATCACCTTTGTACTCACTGACCTACAGTGACTCCCATCCTAATCTAAAAATTCCTCCACAGCCTCGCACCATCCTACCTCCTCCAGTTTTATGCCCCTCTTGCACTCACTGGTCCTCCAACTCTAGCCTTCTGCGTTTATACCATTCCTTCAGCTCCACCATTGGTGGCAGAACCTTCCACTGTCTCAGCCCAGCTCTCTGGAACTCCCCCTCCATCTCACTGCTGCTTCTCTCCATGTTTAAGATCCTCTTTAAAACTCTCTGCTCTGACCAAGCCTTTAGTCACCTAACTTCCCAACAATGGTTCAGCATCCATTTATTTCTATCTTGTGAAATGCCTGGGATTTTTCAACATTAAAAGTGCTTTGTAAATGCAAATTGTTGTTGAAAAATAAAATTGCAAAACAATAGAGAAATGTTTTACAAAGAAAAGACTTGCATTTATATAGCACCTTTCATGACCTCAGGACGTCCTAAAGCACTTTACACCCAATGAAGTACTTTTGGAGTGTACTCACTGTTGCAATGTAGGAAATGTGGCAACCAATTATCGCACAGCAAGGTCCCACAACCAGCAATGTGATAATGACCAGATAATCTGCTTAGTGATGTTGGTTGAGGGATAAATATTATCAAAATAGTGCCATAGGATATTTTACATCCACCTCGACAGGACCTCAGTTTACCAACACATCTAACAATGCAAGGCTCCCCAGTACGTCACTGGAGTGTTAGCCTAGATTTTGTGCTCAAGTCTTTGGAGTAAGACTTGAACCCACAATTTTCTGACTCTGAAGTGAAAGTGCTACCACTGAGGAATGGCTGATACTGTAAATACCAGCTGACACGGTTTTAATAAATTAGACCAGAAAAGTGAGTTTTCTGGGAGCTCTCTTTCTTCCACCACCTACTTTCTGGATAACTAGGATTAAAGACCTTGGGGTAGAAATTAGGTCGCGCCCCATTTGGGGCGCAAATATCGTCCGGACGCAAATATTAGCGCCTGGCGCTAATTATCGGCACTGACAGGAAACTTCACTTTTACCGCCCCGGGAGGTGAGTGGAGCGCTAAAGCAGGCGCTGCACACCTCTCTTAAGGCGCAAAGGCCGAGCAGTGAGGCGCTAACTCGGAGCGCTGGCGAAGCTCATGTAATGTCAGTCAGCAATGGAACACACACACAATGGCACGGGCCAGTTCTTAAAGGGGATGGTTAATCTTGCTTTCCATCCACATCCTGTTCATTGCTGCCTTGAATCTCGGCCTGGAGAGACTTGCACATCAAATGTGCTGGAAAGAACAATGGAAAGTACCAGGCAAAGAGCTCAGAGTGCAGCTCCCACAGTCTCTGCTAAATCGATACAAGGAATGGCAAATCAAAATGAACCTGCAAAGTGCTGCTCAGTACCCAAAACTCCTTCACACAACGTTGAATCTCTCCAGAAGTCTCTCCCTCTCTCTCTCTCAGAATGCGTAGTTCAAAAATGCCACCAACAATAAAAGACAGGAAGAGGCCCCCTTTAAATAGCGCCCCCCCCAGCCCCACAGCGATTGATAGCGTTCCAGTCTTCTGGTCGTTGGAAGCGCCAGGCGGTAAGGCAGGGGGCGCCACTCAATTTCCGCTACGGGGCGCCACAAGGGCGTTGCACCATGGAATGACGTCACAATCTGCGCGCGCAGGTGGTCGCAGCAGTAAGTTTTAGCGCCGCCGCACAATCTCAAGTTAAGTTCTCGAGCGGCGCAAACATCGCTGCGCCCGGGCGTTCGCGGCTTTGCGCCCCATTAGCGCCCTCTTAAGGCGCTAACGGGAGGCGCAACCAAGTGAATTTTTACCCCCTTGTTTTTAAAAAAAAAACTGCTTTATTGGGTTTTCAAGAATTTTACATTTACAAGCTATCAAGTTATTAGTTATGTACATAGATGTACATTTATTTTCTGAAGCATTTGTAAAATGAGGTGCTTTGGGTAGAATACAGGAATCTGTACCAATTAAGCTGGCATCCCATCAGCGGGTCAAGGGGGGGGAACGGGTGCAATAGCTGATGGTAGATTCCCAAACCTAGTTTAATTGCCAGCTTCAATAGATATTAAAACATGCTTGGTTTTTGTTGGGTTTGTTTGCCTAGACCTCCAGATAAGGAAGAGATAGCCATCTCTGGATGATGAGACCAGGGCAAGTCTTAATGTGTAATGTACATCTCCTGTTGGTCAATTATAATACTGTGGGCTGGAATGGAGAATTAGCCACTCCACCTACTTGGCTGAAGAAGGCAGAGTGACGGTTGTGTAGCCCTATGGAATGGGAAGAATGTTTTTAAAAGTTTGAATTGATTCAAAAAAAATAGAATGTGAGAACAGCACAATAATGACTTGAATTTCTAGGTTACTGCTTGAAATCTACCAGTGAATAATGATTGTTTGCTATTGGCTTAGATACTTTATAAACTTATCTGTGTGCAAGAGGTTCAACACATGAACCATTCTTTTTATTAATTTTGAACAGCTTTCCTTTCAGAAGTTTTATTAATTTTTCAAAGTTTTTTTGTGTATGATGTTTCCAGGAAGTCAAAGTTGAGCCATGTCTTTGGAGTAGCATGGATTTTTTTTTTCCTGTAGAAAAATATCCTTTTTTTTTATTTGGAGGCAAGACAATATCATTAGCATGCATTCCAAAATTATGACACTGCTACACCTGAGCATTTTCCTTTTTTTCCATTTGTTGCCTATTTTCTTCCCTTCCCCATCCCCTGAAATTGTTGCTTTTTTCTGGGGTATAATTACTTTGGCAGCGCTGCCCAAATAGCCATTAATTATGTGAGCTTAGACAGGGAATTCTAGAAAACTCTTTTGACCACAGAGCATTGCAGACTAGCCCAATCTTGTTCTTGCCCATATACTTCCATCTGGCCCCTTGATTAGCAATCACGAATCCTGGTGATTTTCCATCTCCCTAATCCAGGGGTGCTGAGCACTTCTGCAATTGCTTTGGTTCCAATCAGTTCACAAGTTAATTACAGGTTTGGAAAGCCATTCAGCCAATCTTAGTCCATCCATCTAGGAAAATCCTGAATTCTGAATCCAAGTCAATGATCTAAATTTGAACCAGTGGTCCCACCACCAATCCCTGGGGCACACCACTTAATTCTTACCTCCCCACCCTGACCTAACTCCTCCACTATGTATGTTATTTTCGATCCTTCAGCCAACTTCTTCTCCATTCCCAAGCTTTCACCCTGGATTTTGGAACTTGTGTAATCATCTTTATTAACTGTCTTTTGGAATTCTATATATATTACATCACAGGACTTGCCACAGTCCACTTGGCTTGTCATTCCTCAACAAAGTTGAGCATATTGGTCAGACAGGACCCTTGTTGAATCTATTTTGACTGCTGTTTACTGTTGTTGTTATTATTATACATATAATCCTCAAGTTTACTCCTGGTAATTGATTCAATTATTTTGCCAGGCGGTGATATAAGACTATAAAAAGAAAGACTTGCATTTATATAGCGCCTTTCACAACCTCAGGATGTCCTAAAGCGCTTTACAGCCAATGAAGTGTAGTCACTTTTGTAATGTAGGAAATGCAGCAACCAATTGCGCGCAGCAAGCTCCCACAAACAGCAATATGATAATGCCCAGATAATCTGTTTTTGTTATGTTGATTGAAGGATAAATATTGGCCGGGACACCGGGTGTAACCCCCCTGCTCTTCTTCGAAATAGTGCCATGGGATCTTTTGCCGTCTCATCCGAAAGATGCACCCAACAGTGCAGCACTCCTCTCAGCACTGCACTGGAGTGTCAGCCTAGATTTATGTGCTCAAGTTTCTGGAGTGGGACTTGAACCCACAACCTTCTGACTCAGAGGCGAGAGTGCTACCCACTGAGCCATGGCTGATATGTAGTTGCCTGTGTCTGTGTTGTTGCCCTTTTTGAATATGAACACTGTTAGCCTGTTTCCAACTTTTAAAAATTTGTTCTTTGGATGTTGGTGACCCTGGCAAGGCAGCATTTATTGCTCATCCATAATTACCCTTGCAATCCTTGTGGTGATGTGCTCCCACAATGGTGTTAGATAGGTAATTCCAGGGTATTGACCTCGCAATGAAGAAGAAATGGTGGGATATGTTCAGGTCAGGATTATATGTGACTTGGAAGTGATGTTCCTTGGCCATTACTGCTCTTATTCTACTTGGTGGTAGAGCTCACGAGGCTGGATGGTACTGTTAGAGTAAGCTTGGTGAGTTGCTGCAGTACATTGTGTAGATAGTACACACTGCATCCAAAGTGTGTTGGTGGTGGAGGGAGTGGGTATTGAGTTCAATGGCAAGGTTGTTGATCAAGTGGCTAACTCTGTCCCGAATGATGTTGAAGTTTTTGAATATTGTTGTGGCTGCACCCATCCAGGTGAGTGGTGAGTATTCCGTCATATTCCTGAATTGAGCCTTGTAGATGGTGGATAGGCTTTGAGGTGTCAGAAGGTGATCCATTCATCAGCGTATCCAACCATTACTCTGCTGTTTTAGGCAGGGTGTTAATTTGGCTGGGCAGTCCAGTTATAGTTCTAGTCAATGATGAGCCCGAGGATGTTGGTGGTGAGCAACTCGATGATGGTACTGTTGAAGATCAGTGAGGTGGTTGGGCCATTTCTTGTTGGCTATCATTGCCAGGCACTTGCGTAGTGCCAGTGTTACTTGCCACATGTCAGCCCAAGTCTAGGTGTTGTCCATGCCCTGCTGTAGGCTTGCAAGGGCTGCTTCATTATCTGAGGGGTTGTGGATGGAGCTGAACGCTAGAATCATCAGTAAACGGCTATACTCTTGACCTTATGACAAAGGGAAGGTCATTGATGAAGCAGCTGAAGATAATTGAGCCAAGAGCATTGCCCTGAGGAACTCTAGCAGTAATATTCTAGGGCTACGGTGATTACCGTGACCATCTTCCTGTGTGTCAGGTATGACTCCAGCTACGGAGGGTGTTTCTCTGACCTCTCCTTGCATTTAGCTCTTGTGCCCATGCCTGTATAAAGGCTACGATGAGGTCTGGTACCCAATTGTTGTAGTGGAACCCAAGTTAAACATTAAACATGATGATCTAGAAATTCGTCTCGGGCAGTGGCGCAAAACGGACGGTATCGAATCGGTCGCCCGATGTAGCAGCGCCTGATACTCCAGTTCCATTGCAGTCACTGGTACTGAATATCGGGCGCTGTGTATAACGGGCAGGCCCAAGACACATTTCTAGGCTGATGTGTCTAGGAATGTTGATGGAGGAGTCTGGGATGTTGGCTAATAGAAATAACTGAGTGCAGCTATGTCAGTCTGTTGCAGGACTAATTTTTGAGACAGTTCTTGCAATCTGGGCACCAATCATCAGTTGTTGTTGAGAATTTTGCAGGGTCACCTGGGCTGGAATTACTTGACTCTGATCCGATGCCTGGTCACTGCCAAAAGGACAATCCAATATTTCTCATTGTTCTGTTTTATATTGGTTGTTTTCGAACTGTGGCTTGTTAGGCCACCTCAGAGAGCATTAAGAGTCAACCACAATTTGTCAGACTCTTGCCTCCATATATATATATATATATACATATAAATATATATATACTTGTTTTGTGCTTTTTTTTGTTTGTCTAGGACTAACAAGTCATTACTGAACTCAGTATTGACTTGTTAGTTCTAGACAGGAATAATTAAAAAAAAAATCTAAGTGGATCTTTAATTTATTACAAACTACCAAGGATCACACTATCTTCCTTTTGCATGGTAAATCTTTGATTTTGTATATTTCAAATAAACTTGTGCTGAGCTAGTTAGCTCCATAATAATGGACTGATCAGCATTGAAATGTATGATACTTGTGTCTCCTGTTTGCTAATCAGATTGGTGCTGCATACAGCTTCCTACCAGTGCCGTCGCCATGACAACCACCTTGGTTGTTCCAGGTCTGGTAGAACACTTGCTTTCGTGCTGCATATTACTACTGGGGCAACACTGCGTCTTTTCATGTGCATATGGCTGCAGAGCTCCAGTGTGGAATTGCAGCCAAATGCAATCTATGCTTTACAACATGATGCTACAGCAGTGGTGGGCAAAATACAGCCCATGGGCCATATCTGGTCCACCAAGTCATTCTATCCAGCCCACTGGACGGGACAGAAATAGAACGCAAGCCGGAGCTCGAGCTACACATTAGTCACTTCCACTTCTCATGGGTCAGAGACGGACCCGAACTGTAGCCAGGAAACACACCGTAATAATTCAATTTATCAATTCGCAAAAGCGATTCTCCCCAGCCTGATCTTCAAGGGATCCGTTCCGCTTCTGGGCCCCAATGGCAGATGTCCATACCCTGAATGCACTGCGTACTCGAACATACCCTATCATTTTAGAGTCGCGTCATGGCTGCTCATCTCCATCTCTCCTTTATCAAAGAGACTGGCACTGTATCTTTCCTCTCCCTGTACTCCGAGTATGAAGGCAGGGGGGTTCTCATCGCCGTCTTAGACACTGGAGTGGATCCCGGAGCTCAAGAACTCCAGATAATGGCACGCGATTATAGATACTGCGCATGCCTCACTGCTTATAGAGCAGCGTGTTTAGTCTGCCACCAGTTTTGTGGTCAATATTGTTTCTGTCATAATGGAGGGCTCTTCATTTCAACCTTGCTGTTGCAGGGGAACCATGATGTGGGCTTATTTCTGCTCACTGGGTCAGTGTTTATGCTAATTGGAACTTCTGTTGCGTCTGGACTGTGCTGAGGCTGATAAAGGGTTTTGCACACTGTATCACTTAGAATCATAGAATGGTTACAGCACAGAAGAAGGCCATTCGGCCCTTCGAGCCCGTGCCAACTCTATGCAAGAGCACTTCAGCTAGTCCCACTCCCCGGCCCTTTCCCCATAGCCCTGCAATTTTTTTCCTTCAGGTACTTATCCAATTTGCTTTTGAAAGCCACGATTGAGTCTGCCTCCATCACCCTTGCATTCCAGATCCTAACACTTGCTGTGTAAAAAAGCTTTTCCTCATGTCGCCTTTGGTTCTTTTGCCAGTCACCTTAAATCTGTGTCCTCTGGTTTTCGACCCTTCCGCCAATAGGAACAGTTTCTCTCTATCTACTCTGTCTAGACTCCTCATGATTTTGAACACTTCCATCAAATCTCCTCTCAAAGTTCTCTGCTTTAAGGAGAATAACCCCAGCTTCTCCAGTCTATCCACGTAACTGAAGTCCCTCATCCCTGGAACCATTCTTGCAAATCTTTTCTGCATCCTCTCTAAGGCCTTCACATCCTTCCTAAAGTGCAGTGCCCAGAATTGGACACAATACTCCAGTTGAGGTCGGACCAGTGTTTTATAAAGGTTCTTCATAACTTCCTTGCTTTTGTACTCTATGCCTCTATTTATGAAGCCCAGGATCCCATATGCTTTTTAACCGCTTTCTCAGCCTTCCCTGCCACTTTCAACGATTTGTGCACATATACCCCCAGGTCTCTCTGTTCATGCACCCCCTTTAGAATTGTACCCTTTAGTTTTTATTACCTCTCCTCGTTCTTCCTACTGAAATGTATCACTTCGCACTTCGAGAATAGCCTCGTACAGAGGTATCCTTGAAATCAGATAGCAAAATAAGGAACAATGGATACCTGCATGGGGTACTGGAAATAACATAGCAAACAGCCAGCTGCACAGTCAGATATGTAACCCCTGTATGTTTTCAAAGACAGTGCAAATGTAGCTGGTTGGTTTCAAAAGCTCTTACTCAGGGGTGGCCAATTATTTGGGCTGGAGGGGCACTTAACAATACTGCACGCGCAGTATCTCTTCCAGCTGCAGGAGCTGGTGAGAGGCTTGTGCGGGACCTCATGATTGGTGTGCGGCCGCGCACCTTAGGGGGAACTTTGGTGTGCGGCCCTCAACAGCTCGCCAAAACTTGTTAAGTGGCCCTCCAGCCCAAATAATTGCCCACCCCTGTGCTACAGCAATCCATGCTGACTAGCATCCCATCACGATGAAAAGAGCCTGTGCAAAAATGCAGCTTCCAAGGGCAGCAAATAACTCATTGTGTTGTCAGGCCACTTTTGTTATTTGCTTATTCATTCATCTGTAAGGTCAGCGGGGTCTAGCAGTTCTCCCTATGTGGCTGCGCTGACTGATATTGTTTTGTGTGTCATTCTTCTTGCAGGCCAACCTGCCCCTGCTGCAGAGGGAGCTACTTCACTGCGCGCGCTTGGCCAAGCAGAACCCGGCACAGTACCTCGCACAGCATGAGCAGCTGCTGCTGGATGCCAGCACCACCTCACCCGTCGACTCCTCCGAGCTGCTGCTTGATGTTAATGAAAATGGGAAAAGGCGAACTCCAGACAGGTGAGACAAATGGCAGCAATTTATCAACAGAATGGTTTCTTTTAGAACCGAAATGTATCTGCGCAGATGCATCATGGGGGCAAAAAAGCATGCGAATGAATGCTGACTTGTGCTTTTTCTTCCTTAAATTGCAACAGCTTGTTGTCAACTGTGGAAATTAATTCTGAGTCAGGAAGCTTTTTTTTCCTTTCTTCTTTGTTGAGTTAATTAATGAACCCGTGGTACTGTGTTTAATCCTATCTCTAATCTTTTTATGATGGCAAGAGATGAGTAACTAGGAAAATGCTGGTTTAAGGGAAACAACTGACAGTTTTGCTGCTTCTCTTCCTGCATATGGTCAGCTATGGATGAGTAGCTACAGCGAGGTTCTGAGTCCATTAAAATAGCTCATTAAAAAGATCAATCTGTTTCTGTTTCTGCACTATCCTAGGGATGCATCAGTCATTGTACCTAACAAAATTTGACATTGGTATATAAGAGTAAATATGGTATCTACTTGAAATAGAATTTGGCAATATTGGAGTTAGGAGAGCTCCATGCTAATAAAGGAATGCTTTGTAAGCTTCTTGTCTTGGATTTATATTTGATCACCTTGCCTATTTTGCAGAACCAAAGAGAATGGCTACGATCGTGAGCCTTTGCACTCAGAGCATCCCAGCAAGCGGCCCTGCACTATAAGCCCCAGCCAACGGTTTAGTCCAAATAATGGGTTATCCTACCAGCCCAACGGCCTGCCTCACCCAACACCACCCCCACCTCAGCACTACCGTCTGGATGATATGGCCATGGCTCACCTCTACAGGGATTCATACAGACATCCCAACCACAGGGACCTCAGGGACAGGAATAGACCTCTCGGTGAGTATCAGTAGTGGGTCTTTGTCACCGCATGCAAAAACTTATAAAATAACCGTTCCATTTTCTTGATTTATTGTCAGCTGAACTGCCAAAGGCACGATAATGTACTAGATATCTAAAAGGATGAGTCGTGTTGGGATGATATATGTTTATTATTACTAGTGAACATTGCAAGTGCAATGGGCCAAGGCTTGCCTATAGACATTTGTGGTAAACTGGTGTGTTTGCTGAAGGATGGATGTGTCACTTTTATGTCAGTGATGAGAATTGCAGGGATGGTGGTGAGTTACTTGATGGATAATATAAAAAAATGGCATGTTTTCCAGCAGAATAGCTTTGGAAGTCTGAAATTATTTTCCACTGTTGGCAGGGATGCATGGCACCCGTCAAGAAGAAGTGATTGATCATAGACTAACGGATAGGGAATGGGCAGAGGAGTGGAAGCACCTTGATCATGTAAGAAAATAAATCAATTTACTGAAAAGCTAACCTGAAGGGAAACAACTGCAATTTTATATTTACACTAACAGATATTTTGTGTGTTTGTTCTTTAAAGTCTGAATGATTAATAATATAATTTAGTGCTATTTATGCTTTAGAGCTGAATACTGGAAATTTGTGTCCTGTGTAAATGCTAACATTATGTAAATATGCAACATTTTTTTTAAAATTAATTTTTCATTTTCTGATTACTAAAGGATGCATCTCTTTATCATAATTGCACTTTAAAAGTATTTAAATCTATTAAAGCTTGACTGAATGTTAGCTTCCAAGTTTGGAACAGTAATGGTATGATTAACATTTAGTAACTGTTTATGTTGTTCTGATGTAACTTTATTATATGTAGAAGTATGTGATCAGTTTTAGTGGCTCACTGATGTACCTTGCTGTGTTGTTTCAGCTTTTAAACTGTATCATGGACATGGTAGAGAAGACGAGGCGGTCACTAACGGTCCTTCGGCGCTGTCAGGAAGCTGACCGTGAGGAGCTTAATTACTGGATTAGGCGATACAGTGATGCGGAGGATATTAAAAAAGGTAGCGGCAGCAGCAGCCATTCCAGACAACAGAGTCCTGTGAATACAGATCCTGCCCAACTAGGTAACAGTCATTAGGTACCATAACCTACTCTTTAATGTGGCGCAGTAAAGCTTATAATGCTACCGTTACACTGTAAATCTGGGGCTGACTTCACATCAATATAAATTCAGCACTAACACTTCTAAACCCATAACCGGTACACCTAAACTGCCTCATCCATCTAAGTGGGTGATCTGACACTATTGTTGCTTTGTGCTAGCTCCAGAAAACAGCTGAAGCTGTCATTGGACTTCAGAAATCCAACCTCTTGCCCCCCCACCCCCCACCCCCCGCATACCCCTAGGCTGATCGACATGTGTCAGTTGACCGATTAAAGCGTTTGCAGTCAGATGAAGCAGCCGTACACACTGGGTCCTCCAGTTCCCTCTGAACCTGACGACAGATGGACATGATCAGTGCTGGTCAGGGAAACAGAAAAATACAGGAAGCTATTGCTATGAGTTAGTGTAACTATGTGGGCATGAGTGAGTCGGTGCCGTTGAATGTGCCTCATTCTTACAGGTGCCCTGAGATATGACAATGGAATGAAATAGTTTATTGGTTGCCATGTGCCACTCTCTCATTTGCCCTGGGAAGTTCCCAACACTGCACACAGTGTTGAAGGGAGTCATCTACTGAAAAAACATTTATGAAGTTACCCAGAAATGGCTTTGTTCACAGTACTTTTTTTCTTTTCTAGATTCCCATCGGGAGTTCCTTCACAGGCCATCTGGCCATCTGCCGGAGGAAATATGGAAAAAAGCTGGTAAATGCTATTACGGGAAGGAGGGTGGGGGCAGAGGGTGTGTGTGTGTGTGTGTGTATGTATCTCAATAACTGTTACAGTATGGTGAATTATCATTAATCTCCACATTAAATAAAAATCACCTGGGACATTACCTCTTTAAGGAAAGCCATGGTTTGAGTGATCATAAGAGACAGTTATAATTCTAAAAAAAAAATGGGAGATTGTCTGTTTTTCTCTTGGTAGCAAAATTATGGGAACTTGTGGTTCTGAAACCTGATTTCTGAAAATTCAGTTTCATGAACCGTTATTGATCAAGGAGTAAAATGAGCATTTTGTTGTTTTGTATTGTATCCCCATGATCTTCCCCACATTGCACTGCACAAATGACTCTACTTTAGGCCATGTCTTCAGTTTGTTTTCTCATCAGCAGCAGTTAATGTCTTTGATATCTGCCACACTGGCAAGAAATTTGACTCACTGTTTTATCAACTAACTGTAATATAAACAGTCTTAAACACAAACCTAGGTGCTGGGCTCAAAGAGGAAGTTTTGTCAGTTTGTTTGAGCTGCTTGAGTTTAATTAGTAATTTTAGTCTGGAAAGTGTGCTTTCTTTTATCAGCACCATCTTCAATTGCAATCTATTAAAATTGGACTGATCCTAGTTCACTACTCTGTGACGGCCCACTCCTGGCATTAAAACTTGCCAAAGATGCTGTCCAGCAATTGACTCCAATGATACCTGCCTCTGTGATTGTCCATTGTCACAGATCTATCCCCAAATGTGCAGCCTGTTTCTAATTTGGCAATAGTGACCAACTCACCTGCTGGAAGGCAATCATCGGCACCCAGGATGTTAAAGATTGTGTCATCGTGGTGCAGAGACCCCTTAGCCTAAAGGTGGTCTATCGCTAGGTGCCATAGGAAATCGATTATTAATAGGGAGCCTTTGGAAAACGTCTTTAAAGAAGCACTGGCCAAGTCCCATCCTGTTTCAGCTCATTGGCTAGGGGAGAGGTTGAGTGGCGGTGTCTCCACATTCCATGCAACTTAATTCATCATTGGTCACAGATTGGCCCTTCCCTTGAGTTCATTCAATAGTCTGGTATCCACAAAACGTGACTCAATAAACGAGGGGCAGCTACCCTATTATTATGTGTATTCCCTTCTGCAATTCTGTGGAGTGTTTTTCTTGACTGTCTTAAGGGTGCATGGCTAGGACCCTAATGAGCAAGGAGGAGCAGAACATGCTATTTGCTAGAGCCTTTAAAAGGATATCACCCAGAGAGGAAAACTTATTACATTGTGGTGCCCCAAAATATGGGAGGCTTTCTGCTAATCCTGTATCTGTGTCCTGGAGGAAAGGATCATTTAGATGGTTTGGTTGTCAGATAAACTAACTGCTGGTGGCCCAAGCAATGCATACTAACACACCCGAATAAGGGAAATCCACAGGAAGTACCTTGGGTTCAACATTGGCAGAGTTCATCAGCCATACAGATGATTACTATTAAGCCTAACATTGATCTAAGGTTATTACCAAGCGTCTGTCTCATGGCAGTAGCCTCCCTGAAACAGTAGTGGTTTCACATTTACATCTATCTGGTTTCTTATGGCAGGCTCATCAAAGATGGTCGATGTAACAATTCAACAGCCTCTGACACTGCTGGAGTGACTGGAATTTATAATTACTGGATCTAATGCCCACTTCGCCTCGACATAGGCCATGCTCTCGATAAATGCTCAGTTTCACATGAGTGAGGGCAGCAGCTGCATTCTGCCAGATAGGTTTGTCACCATACACCCTAAATGCTTCCAAATCTAGGCAAAGTATAGAATATGGGCACTGGGCTGCAAGCGGGTCCTGAATCTGACAGGAGCTGCCATCTTTCTGATTCTGCATGCAAAGCTTTTTATGCAGCATCTTCAGCAGAACCTCCTTGCACAGTGGTAGGTGCTTTCTCCCATCTGTCCTGGGACACCACAGTAGAAAGAATGTCCAATATCTGCCAGTGATAATCGTACAGCTAACAATTTCTACAAGTCCTACAGCTTTCTTTTACTGTCATGAGCTTTTGTGGCCAATGCCAGTCTGTCACAGGATGGGGTTTCACTTTAAATTACAGGAGGTTTTAGGACCCCTCTGCTATATATCTCCTGGTACATAACAACCTTGGCTCTGGGCTGTGTAGTTGGCCCAAGGATAGTTCAGGAATACAGTCTACAGCAGGACATGGAGAGTGTAGACTGACAACATAACTGTCAACTATTTCAACAGGCAAGATGGAATCCACTTCTGCACCTCTTCACTGATTCTGTGAAGATATGGTATTGGTGCAGTGTGAGCTCCATTTCATTGCGTGAATTGACCCCTTTCATTGTAGTGGTCAATTTATTTATTGTCAGATAGGGTTATCTGGAACTCCCTCACAGCCTGTCCTTCATTTCTCACTATGTTCTTCTGTGGCTTGAAGCTACTTCCATTTTTTTGTTTGTTTGAATGTTCTTAAGCACAAGGGTCTTAATGCTGCTGCTTTCAGACAAAGAACTGAGGGTGCGGCCTCTAGCAGGATCTGCCATACAGTGGAGCAGGGGAAGATCATGTGATTGCCTCTTTATGAAAAGCAATGTCCCAGATGATCTTTTTCCATGTCGCAAAGGTGTACATTTTATTCATATTTTATATAGAGCTGAACTCGAAAGAGTGAAATAAACCCTTCCAAAGGTGGGTAGGTAATTATAATTTCTCATCTTATAAGATTAAGAAACATAATATGTCATAAACTGCATATTTTAGTTTATCGCACAATAGTCTACGTCTACATTTCTCTGGCTCATTGAGTATTGTCACCATCTGGCGTGGTACTGAGCCATTTGAGATCAGGAAGGTCCGAGGTTCAATTGTTGGTCTCTGCTAGGTCAGCTGATCACTATTTTGAACAGCTTACCAACACTTGCAAGTGAAGAATGTCCATTTTGGATTAGGTACAAGAGGGCTACCAGTGCCTGTATGAATTACTGCATTCGGCGGGGGGGTAGCAGGTGGGAGCGCAAGCACAGAGAATTGAACAAGGAGAAATAAAAAGTCTGTAAACCTGGTTAATTTCATTCTGAAAATATTTATTCTGTATTCATTCTGTGACTGCAAGTAGTTTAGCTGACTGGTTTTGTGTGCTAGTGTGCCCTTTCTCATTGTACACTTTTGTGCGCGATGATGATGTCAAGGTACCCATATATTTTTTTTAGTCTGATAATTAATGTGCATTCTTTGAACAGCCCTCATTTACAGTGTAAATCAAAAACTGGACAGTGGATTGAATTAATTTTATTTTTTTTATTTGGTGAGGCACCGAATCTTAAAGGGTCAGAGAGTGGCACATGCCTAATTTAGGTTGACATACTGATTTTTAAAAAAACGTATTGTAGCATGAGGTTTGTCTATGTATGGAATTGTTGTTCCAGTCTTTTGAAGGAAAGTTAAATGCTTATTTGTAATTTGCAGGAATTATTCAAGCACATTACTGACATCCCACCAAATCTCTTTACTGATCCCATGTGCCAGTGAGGCTCGAATGGAAATGCATAATTTTAATATAAATTGCCTGATTTGCATAGACAATTAGTCAAGCTACAGTTCTGATCGTAAGCAAAATTGTTTTCCTGTTTTGCCATTGAGCGAGAATTTCAATTCACCTTGAATATTTACAGAAAAATTGACACAGATTAGAGGATTGAAGGTGATTTTTTTAAAAACAACGTATCTGTGTATGTGCAGAATTAATCTATATTTGTAAAATGGTGCACTTTATATGCAGAAGATTACATTGAAAAATGGGCCCAAAACCCATGTGCACAATATATGCAAGTGTGCATAATGGCTACATTTTTTAATTAAAGTGTATATCAAAGTAATATTTCCATATAATATGCGCTACTTTACGAGTTTGAAAAGGACCCCAAGCCAGGGTCACATTAAATATGAGTGTGTTGCATCTGGTGAATGTTGTATGCAAAAAAAGTGTGAATTTTAATAGATATGAAAGCAACATGCCAAGCCTATCTTAACAAAGCCAACAGTGTGGTGCAACCTACATTGAGAAGTTGTACCATAGTTGATAATCATAGGGAGTATTACATATATTCCTATATATTTTCATATCTGCTGCAGCAGGGGTGTATGTACTTATGTTAATCAAATAATTTTCACAATGCATTTTTTTCTTAAGTCAATAAAATGGCATGAAAAATTATTAAGCATATAGTGAAACACTTCCATAAAACATGACATGATCAGTTCTAATAGGGTGTTAATTTGTGCAATATTCCAGCTAATAATTAGTTCTTATTAAATATTGCATTCATCATTGTCACTTAGCTTTTGTAAGTGAGGAAATTATAATGGATAAAAGTAATTGTGGAGGAGTGTGCTATCCTTTTGATAATTACACCAGTTAATTTTTAATGAAAGATATTTATTGAGTTACTCCTTGTTATTTTGGGCACAACGATATTGGACGGAATGTGTGAACTGATTAGGCATTTTCTGTTTTACAGAAGAGGCTGTGAATGAAGTGAAGCGCCAGGCAATGTCTGAGTTGCAGAAAGCTGTGTCAGAAGCAGAGAGGAAGGCCCATGACATGATTGCTACAGAGAGAGCCAAAATGGAGCGCACTGTAGCGGATGCGAAAAGACAAGCTGCTGAAGATGCACTCGCAATTATTAACCAGCAGGAGGATTCCAGTGAGGTAGAATCTCCCGTTACTTCCAATTCTTGGTTGAGAAATCAAATTTAGTTGTGATGTGTTCTGGGTACATGGAACCAAAAAAATGCTCTCCTTCCAACACACTCCTGTCAAGTGCAGCAGGAGTGTGATGGAAGGGCTGGAAATTAGGACATGACATGAATAGACTGGGTTCTTGTCTTCCTGCCAGTTTCTCCATTTTGGAATGGAGGCGCTGACCACCACAATCAAGGGCACCAGCATAAGATAGGGCATGGCCAGGGGTGTAGAATCCCAGGCTGGGACTTTCCTTGTCCCTGGCCTAGTGGAAGAACAATAGGCTGGTACAGCGAGTAAGCAGGCCTCTAATTAGCAGATGTGGGATCTACTTGGGGATCCAGGCCTATGGATTTTTTTTCTGATTCTTTTTCTGAATGCACTAGCTTATGCTGGGGTATGACCCCCATGAAGTTCAACCTTCCTGTACTTTTTCTATTGGCTAGTCTTCATGATTGAACCCAGACAGTAAGACTTGCCATGCTATCATAGTAGAGCTTTAATTTATGAGGGGGGGAGGTAAGGAGGGAAGGAAGCCCAGAATGGCTAAGCTTTTTTGATAAGAATGATCCTGTGTGAAACAGCAATGAATCAGAAATAAAAGGGGTGAATTTGGTCCTCTCCAGTAGTGCAACCTCGCTTCAATGGAAAATAAAATGGGTGCAATGTAAATCAGGCTGCCATTTCGCTACGAGTCTGTTTTGTGCTACTGGCGCTGACCAATTTCATCCCCAAAGACTTGATGTAAAAATACAAAAGTTTTGAAGAACCTAGTCGTTATTTTTGTTTTCAGTTTAAAAAAAAATAAATAAATGCTTTTTAAAGATTGTTAATAATGGCTCAAAATCTCTGCACGTGAGCAGGACTATTTTCAGCCCTTCATTGTATGTATTACAGCACCATGTTAAATAATCCCGTTTGTATGCTGATTGTTACTTGCACCGTTACAGAAGTGCGAGAACCTATGTATCCCCTTTCCTTGTTATTTTTGCACTGAAAATAGCTGAAAAATGTATAGTATTTATATTACCAGAATATTGGGCACGTTTTAATTAAAGTTCATTTAAATCTACAGCTGATGTTAAAGAATATCTGTTTAAATTTGATTTTCAATTAAAAAAAAAATGAGTGTAGCTGTGGTTGACTGTTTCTCCCCAGCAACCTGAAGTATTGTGGATTAGTAGCATAAAACGCGAAATAATCTCTCCAAAGTTGCCGATAGCAATAGGCGTGTAAAATGGCAAGTTCTATTTAAAATAAAATGTTGATAACCACTGCTAAAATCCCTCTGTCACTAAGTGTTTTGAAGCTAAGAAGCTGAAAAGCCAGCCATCAGCAACAGTGGGGTGCCCAATAGCTGTTATAGACAGTGCAGGGTCATTAGGTGCTTAGTGAAAATTAACAATTAGAGTTGTGACTCTGTAATGCTAATGAAGGTTTCTTGTAGTGACTGGAGCATGGTTATCTTCTTTACATTAGCATTTAATGTGTAGCATATGATTCTCGAGCAGAAGACCTTAAAATATCAGCAGCCTAAGTGCAGGAGTGAAGAAAATTGGTGCTTTATGCGTCTTGCTGCAATCTGGATCACAATTACTCCAGCTTAGTATTTACACAATGTTTACATGTCAAAATGATTGTGGATTCAAATAAATTTAAACCAAATGTTAGAGATGTGTTGAATCATTACAGTAGGGGAAATTTTAGGAGGTTGAAATCACTTTCCTCACTGTATAGTTTTTAGTTCTGCACAGACTGAGCGTTTAAAACCAGTTTTACCACTTAACAAGAAGAAAAATAATCAAATGCTGTAAATCTGAAATCAAGACAGATCTGGCTGTAAATACACACCATCAACATCTGAAAAAAGTAAAGACCGGTGCCATTTCGTTGACTGCCAGCACACAGTATCTGAGAGCCACATTTGCATGGATCTTGCAAATTGCCATTGAGTCTCCAATGAAAGAAAGATGCAGCTGGATTTTATCCCTTTTTAGTGATGGCAACTGTAGGTGCTCCCACTGAATCTTGAAAACCAACAGTAAAAAAAAATAATAATATGGGCGAGGGCTGCTCCCCAGGACCATTCTTGATCAAATAGAAGGAGTATAAACTTAGAAGGATTGCACCCATCAAAGAATTAAAATGCAACTGAATGCCAATCCATCAGGATAGATCACAAATCTGTTTGAATAGATGAAGTTATCTTTATTTCTAACAGAATGGTATATCACAATGAGTCCAACTTAAAAACTAAAATAAGCGAGTCTCCCTCCAAGTGAGTGAAACTTGACAGGCTTGTGAGTGAGTTCAGTTTTTCCTAAAGATGCTGATTCACGCTGTGCCACAGTGATAAAGGTACCAGTAGCCCTCTGGTACCTCACCCATGTCTCCATTCTTCATGTGTGAACTTTGACCATTAATGTCAGTGGGCTGTTGGTGTTTGTGGTGTCTGAGCCTGATCATGCCCTCACTTGGTCCAGACATAGCTCAAACCAGATAAAGCCCAGTCATCTCCCCCGACTTTCAATGGCACCACCATTACTAAGTCCCTAACCATCAAATTCTTGAGGGTCATCATTGACCAACAGCTTAACAGGACCAACCATATCAATACACTGGCTACATGGGTGGGGCAGAGGTTGGGTATTCTGTGACAAATGGATCACCTCAAAGACTGTACACCATCTACAAAGCTGAAGTCAGTGTGTGATGGAACACCCACCGCTCACCTAGATGGGTGCTGCTGCAACAACACTCAAGAAGGCTAAGACCATCAACAACAGAACAGTTTTCTAAATTAGTACCTCTACCACTGGACTCATTATTTACTCCATCCAATACCGGTGCATTATGACTGCAGTATGTACTATCTACAGATTGGACAGTAGCAACTCGCCAAGGTTACTTTGATGGCACCTCCCTGCAACTTCAAGAAGGGCAAGAGCAGCAGCATCATGGGAACACCCATCACTTCCAAGTTACATATAATTCTGACTTAGATTCACTGCTGGATAACTATCCTGCAACATTCTATCCAACGCCATCAGAGAAGCACCATCAGGACAAGTACTGCAGCAATTCAAAAAGAAGGCCCACCACCACGTTTTCAGGGCAGTTAGAAATAATCAAGAAATGTGGCCTTGCCAGCATTGCCCACATCCCGAGAGCAGGATCCTGCATGGATCATTAGATAACAGTCAGAAGTAGGAACACTGGCTGATTTTTGTACCACGTGTCCAATTGTAGCACCCGAATGACTGCACATGTTGAGATCAGCAAAGACCTGGGATTGTGCCTGGAACCTTAGTTGTCTGCAGTCAGTTTAGCAAGTATTTACTATTTATTCTGATGCATAAGCTTTTCCCTATTGTACAGTTGCCATTTTGGAAAATTCTCTAAATTGCAACTGTGGATATTACACATCCCTATATTAAGAGTACTTCAGAAACCTCATGACCTGGCATATCCCTCACTCTACCATTACCATCAAGCCAGGGGACCAACCCTGGTTCAATAAGGAGTGTAGAAGAGCATGCAAGGAGCAGCACCAGGCGTACCTAAAAATGCGGTGCCAACCTGGGGAAGCTGCAACACAGGACTACATGCATGCTAAAAAGTGGAAGCAGCATGCTATAGACAGAGCTAAACGATCACACAATCAACGGATCAGATCAAAGCTCTGCAGTCCTGCCACATCCCGTCGTGAATTGTGGTGGACCAGTAAACAACTAACAGGAGGGGGAGGCTCCATGAATATCCCCATCCTCAATGATGGTGGAGCCCAGCACGTGAGTGCAAAAGACAAGGCTGAAGCGTTTGCAACCATCTTCAGCTAGAAGTGCCGAGTGGATGATCCGTATCGGCCTCCTCCTGAGGACTCCACCATCACAGAAGCCAGTCTTCAGCCAGTTCAATTCACTCCACGTGATATCAAGAAACGGCTGAGCGCACTGGATACAGCAAAGGCTGTGGGCCACGACAACATCCCGGTTGTCGTGCTGAATACTTGTGCTCCAGAACTAGCTGCGCTTCTAGCCAAGCTGTTCCAGTACAGCTATAACACTGGCATCTATCCGACAATGTGGAAAACTGCCCAGGTATGTCCTGTCCACAATAATCAGGACAAATCCAGTCTGGCCAATTACCGCCCCGTCAGTCTACTCTCAATCATCAGCAAAGTAATGGAAGGTGTCATCGACAGTGCTATCAAGTAGCACTTACTCACCAATAACCTGCTCACTGATGTCCAGTTTGGGTTCTGCCCGGACCACTCTGCTCCAGACCTCATTACAGGTCCAAACATGGACAAAAGAGCTAAATTCCAGAGGTGAGGTGAAAGTGACTGCCCTTGACATCAAGGCAGCGTTTACCGAGTGTGACATCAAGGACCGTAATAAAACTGAAGTCAAAACTCTCCACTGGCTGGAGTCATAACAAGCACAAAGGAAGATGGTTGTGGTGGTTGGAGGTCAAT
This sequence comes from Squalus acanthias, assembly GCA_030390025.1. NCBI lineage: Eukaryota > Metazoa > Chordata > Chondrichthyes > Squaliformes > Squalidae > Squalus > Squalus acanthias. The sequence continues at coordinate 43,479,191 of CM059432.1, forward strand.
CATCACAGCCCCAGGACATTGTTGCAGGAGTTCCTCAGGGCAGTGTCTTAGGCCCAACCATCTTCAGCTGCTTTATCAATGACCTTCCCTCCATCATAAGGTCAGAAGTGGGGATGTTCGCTGATGATTGCACAGTGTTCAGTGCCATTCGCAACTCCTCGGATAATGAAGCAGTCCATGCCTGCATGCAGCAAGACCTGGACGACATTCAGGCTTGGGCTGATGAGTGGCAGGTTAACTTTGCGCCACACAAGTGCCAGGCAATGACTATCTCCAACAAGTGAGCGTCTTAACCCCCGCCCCTTGACATTCAACGGCATTACCATCGCCAAATCCCCCACCATCAACATCCTGGGGTGTCACCATTGACCAGAAACTTAACTGGACCAGCCACATAAATACTGTGGCAACAAGAGCAGGTCAGAGGCTGGGTATTCTGCGGTGAGTGTCTCACCTCCTGACTTCCCAAAGCCTTTCCACCATCTACAAGGCACAAGTCAGGAGTGTGATTGAATACTCTCTACTTGCCTGGATGAGTGCAGCTCCAACAACACTCAAGAAACTCTATTCCATCCAAGACAAAGCAGTCCACTTGATTATCACCCCATCCACCACCTTAAACATTCACTCCCTCCACCACTGGTGTACCGTGGCTGCAATGTGTACCATCTACAAGATATACTGCAGCAACTCGCCAAGGCTCCTTCGGCAGCACCTCCCAAACCCGCGACCTCTACCACCTAGAAGGACAAGGGCAGCAGGCGCATGGGAACACCACCACCTCCAAGTTCCCCTCAAGTCACACACCATCCTGACTTGGAAGTATATCGCCGTTCCTTCATCGTTGCTGGGTCAAAATCCTGGAACTCCCTCCCTAACCGTACTGTGTGAGTACCTTCACCACACGGACGGCAGCGGTTCAAGAAGGCGGCTCACCACCACCTTCTGAAGGGCAACTAGGGATGGGCAAAAAATGATGGCCTTGCCAGCGACCCCCACATCCCATGAATGAATTAAAAAAATATATATATATTGGGTTATATGCTCAAATCCTGCAATGGGACTTGAACCCATGTCCTCTGATTTAGAAGTGAGATTGCTACCACTGACCTAAAGCTGATGTACAGCAAACAGTACCATGTCCTCATTGGTTTTATGGAAACATACAAGATGTGCAATGATCTTCACAGTCAAGTTAAGTATTAGCTTTAAACATAAGAAATAGGGGCAGGAGTAGGCCATTTATCCCTTTTGAGCCTGCTCCGCCATTCAATAAGATCATGGCTGATCTTCTACCTCATCTCCACTTTCCTGCACTATCCCCATATCCCTTGATTCCCTTAATATTCAATTAAAGTTGTTGTGTTGTTTGGCAAGAAAGTCTTGCAAACAACTTGACCACAAACACCTGACTGTAATAAAGCCATCAAACCTTTCTTTAATACAAAGCCTTTCCATTGCTCTTGTATTGTCACTTTTCAGTGACAGCAAAAGTCCTAATGCCGGTTAAGCTTATACCAAATGAAATAACTTCTTCATGGTTCAGAGTACCTAGACATGCAGTAAAAAGGCTTCCTTCAGCCCAGGTACAAGATCTAGGAACAAGAGGTGGATTTGTGTCAAAACAGGAAGGGAGAGCTCCTGCCTACACTGATTAGCACCTTGAAAGGGGCATTAGCCTCAACAGGCATGTCTCAAGTGTCGGCTTGACCTGGTGATGGCACTCTTTCCTGTGAGTCAGAAAGTTGTGGGTTCAAGGTCCACTGTAGGACTTAAGCTTGTAATACGGTACTGAGTGAGTGCTGTGTTGCTAGAGAGACATCCTTCAGATGAGATGTTAAACCAAAGCCTCATCTGCCTAAAATAAAAAACAGAAAATGCTGGAAATATTCAGCAGGTCAGGCAGCATCTGTGGAGAGAGAAACAGACTTAATGTCTTGGGTCGATGATCTTTCATCAGAAGTGGAAAAAGTTGGAGATGTAACAGGTTTTTGCAGGGGCAGGGAAAGGGGGGAGGGGAGGAAAGGACAAGAGGGAAGGTCTGTGATAGGATGGAAGGCAGGAGTGATTAAATGACAAAAGGGATGATGGTGCAAGGCAAAAAGGGGATGGTAATGGGACAAGTAAAGGAACAAAAAAATGGTCCAAAGGAGGTGTAAATGGGAATAGCAGAATCATTACCAACAGCTGCTGTCCAAAAAAATGGGGCAGTTGCTATGATCTGAAATTTACAGAAAAGTGAAGGCTGTAAAGTGCCTAATCGGAATATGAGGTGCTGTTCCTCGAGCTTATGTTGAGCTTCATTGGAACAGTATGGGAGGCAGAGGTCAGAGTGGGAATGGGGCGGAGAATTAAAACGACAGGCGACCGTAAGCTCGGGGTCACGCTTGCGGACTGAAAGGAGGTGTTCCTCAAAGTTGTCACCCAATTTGCATTTGGTCTCCCCAGTGTAGAGGAGACTGCATCATGAGCAGCGAATACAGTAGACTAAATTGCAAGAAGTACTAGTAAATCGTTGTTTCAGCTGGAAGGAGTGTTTGGCGACCTGGACAGTGGAAAAGGAGGAGGTAAAAGGGCAGGTGTTGCATCTCCTGCGCTTGCATGGGAAGGTGGCGCAGGAAGGGGAGGGGGTGTTGGGGTTGATTTGAAGAGCGGACCAGGGTGTCGCGGAGGGAGCGGTCCCTTCGGAATGCTGTTCAATGATGTAGGATGTAGAATATCCCATGGCACTAGTTGAGAAAGAGATGGGTGTTCTCCCAACGTCCTGGCCAACATTCATTGCTCAAACAACACCACCAAAAACAGATTAACTGATCATTTATTTAATTTGGTGACTATACTACAAAAATATATCATTGGTATTGGAGTGCTTTGGCATAGCCTGAGGGTATGAGAGGCACTCTATTAATGCACGTTTGTTCCTACTTCTTGTGTTCTTTAGATTTGAGGTTAGGATCAGATCAGCCATGATCTTATTGAATGGCGGAGCAGGCTCGAGGGGCCGATTGGCCTACTCCTGCTCCTATTTCTTATGTTCTTATGTTGTTCGTTTTTCTTTACCAAACCCCCTTATATGCGGACCTGGTGTTGAGTAAACCTGAATGTCTGAAATATCAAGCTGGCACATCACAAGAGTCTTCCACCATGTTGAAGGCAAATATCCATCATACAGCTGATAAGCAAGCTCTTGAGATGTGGCATTACGGGTGCTGGAAGGCATCACCTGGTGGCTGGGAATGAGAATTCATGTTCATATATCCATGGTTCATGGCCCAACCTGATTGGTTTGCAGAGCAAACAGCTGCATTCAACTGGTGGAACTGCCATTCAGTGGGTTTGGGTGTGTAAATGCTGTGATCAGGAGGATGTTGGCAATACACTCGTACATTTTATAATGAGTTGTGTTGCTGACCATACCTGCTATTTTCCCAGTGAGTTTCAGTTGTTTCATTAATAACTAGTTCTCTTTGGTGGTTTTGTACTTGGCAAATGGGGGTAACCATAGTTAAGAATCAGATGATGAGAACTGAAGGGGACGTGGACAGATTAAGTGAATGTGCAAAACTATGGTGGATAGAGTTCCGTGTGAGATCATCCACTTTGGATCCGAGAAAGACAAAGCGTAATATTTTCTTAATGGTGAAAGGCTAGGGGCTGTGGAGGGGCAAAGTGGAAATCCATGCACACAACTCACTAAACACGAGTGTGCAGTTACAAAACACAATGGAAAAAAAAATCACAAAACCAATCAAAAGAAAACTCTCTGCCCATTTGTATCTGGAAATTGCAATCGGGGTCCTACAATCGGCATAGGAGCCCTAATTTGCATACGTAAGTAACCTTGTCCATTTATAGGCCTATCTGAAAATAGCACGAGGTGGGCCTTGGGTGTCAGTGGGGCTGCTGACCTTTTCACCCCTGCTCACCGCCCCCCCCCCCCCCCCCCCACCACCCCATACAATTTTCAACTGCTGACCACTCACTTTCCAGGCGAGAAACAATTAAAAATCTTACCCGTTATATTTTATTGCATTGAAGTGTTGCTCTATTGTACTATGAAACTTTTATTTAAGTGTCCATTTTTAAGTAGACATCTTTACATAGGCTTACAAAATTTTTAAGTTGGATAAAGTAGCCACGTCTTAAGCCCAATTACATTACCATACAATTTGTAGCTGATTCACAGGGCAGTAGCTCTCATGAATATTGCCTAATTCTTTATTTCCAATCCAAGGTGAAGTAAAAATTCACATCTACTCGGCCAGTTTAAAACTCCCTGCTAAACAACATGAAAGAAATCCTACCAGTGTAAGTTGTTTGGTTCCAAATATCTGATCACTTACTACCCCGAGAAAAATGTTTAGCAGTGCATTCCCAGTTGGTAGTTATATACTACACAGCAAAGAAACAGGATTGCAGCAAAGATAGGTTTAAACATCTCTTATTTAATTTAAATCAGCTTGATCAGAACTGAACACGATCTCTCAGTATAAATGGGGTGGGAGAGGATTGAATCCTACTCTAGTCTTGGAGCAGCAGACATTTGTTTAGAACAAAAATGGATTTCAGCATTTCCGCCCTTTTGAGTAGTTATGATGTGGAGAAAGGATAATACTATTTTAGTACAGGTTCACCCTTAAGCCTTCCAACTGTGATTCAAATGAGCTGAATACTCATTTTTCTGGACATATTAAAATTCCAGTATTTAAAGGGTTACTATAATTGGTTCTTCCTGTGTTAATAGTTTTACCATACATCTGCATTTAATCTGACAGAAACTGATATGGTGGCAATTAATTCAAGTATTCACTCAGTTATAGACTGCCATCATCATCGCATTTTAACAGAGTGTGTGCACAAGGCTGTGTCTAAAACGGATAGCTTCCCTTACAGAATTAGTCAGCGATGTTCAAGTATTTAAATACCTGTGAACAGAGGTTTTGTGATTAGTCAACTGATTGAATAACTGCATAATGATTAGTTAACATTGTTCTGTTACAATTAACTAGTACTCATTTAAATATAAAAAAAAGCCTCGACCGCACTTGTTCTAATTTTCAGCTTCTATGCCGTTCTAAATACTATTTGCAGTACTGATTAATGTTCTTGCTTCCCCGTGAACCACAAGACGCCATTGAACTGTCCATCATTACAAAAACAATGAAAAGAATCCAGCACCTATTTAACATACTAGTTGAGCTTGCTTAGACCTCTTATTTTGATATGTAATTAACTTTTTATTCTGAAATGACAGCTTCCCACAGTTCTTTGGAACTGAGCACTTCTTCAAGCACAATACACAGCACACAAAAGTGGTGACAGCTTTGCATCTCAGAAGCTCTACCTCATTTGTACAAGAGATGTGTGCTATTTATATGAGCTATAACCAACCAAGATGCAGGTGGACAAATTAATATTGACTTCCCTGCTTTATACAGTTTTCCTGGTTTACAGGACATCTGTAGGTTTTTCTGTTGTGCACTTGTAAGTTAGTATCCATTGACTTGACTTTTCCAGTAGACTTTCGGCAACTTCTAATGTTGTACTTATGTTACTTTGTTTTTTTATCCCCACAGAGTTGTTGGAACTGTGGACGCAAGGCCAGCGAGACCTGCAGCGGCTGCAATACAGCACGATACTGTGGTTCATTTTGCCAGCATAAGGACTGGGAAAAGCACCATCATGTGTGTGGACAAACCCTTCAGGCCCAGCAGCAAGGTGAGGCGGCCACAGCCAGCTCATCCGCAACACCCAGCAGTGGGGCAGGCAGCCCAGTGGACACACCACCAGCAACCACCTCCAGGTCGACCACCCCGGCCACTCCATCAACCATAGAAACGACCCCTCGTTAAAGATACAAATTGCTCAGTCACACAAAGATGAAAAGGAAAAAAAAAGACTCTTACACTATCAAAGGAGAAACTAATCTGGGAGTAGTAGTGAGTTACGAAGGCCAGTAACGGGTCACACTTACTTACTATGAAAAAACAAAGATATTATTTGTTCATCTTTTTTCTTGTTTGTAAAACTGCAGAGAAGGCAGAGAGCATCGCAAAAGTAGATTTGACCTCTTCCCTCGTTATTTTTCCAGTAGCTGGGATTAAAACTAGGTAACCTCATAAACAGATGCTTTATCAGACAGCAGACCAAGGGATTGCTAATTACTGTACAAAGCAAAAATGCTAATATTAAAGGACACATTGTTCTTTTCTACAATAATGAAAAAGAAATCTCTTGCAAAACCCTCAAGGGCACATGCGTTGGCTACAGCATAGACATTTTAACAAGAAGATGAATGGCGTTCATGGGTTACCGACTGAACTCTGAAGACCTGCAACAAAATGTGCAGCTGTGCAGCAGATTGGAAGGAAGCACAGATGTTCATCCTTTCCTCCAAAAAAAACAATATCCAGGTCAACAGAATGAAGAATTGAATCTGTTTTTTTGCTGTGGGATGTATGAATACAACAACAAAGAAAATGCCATAATAAGAGGCTTTCAGTCCTAATGAGAAACAGCCTGTATTTGATTTGCATTTTTTGGCAGTCACTGTCTACCAGCTGCCCTCAATAGAGCATTTCTACACTTTTACAAGGTTCCACATAGTAAGACAATCAGGTCTGTTCCTGCTCATTTTTTTGATAATGAAATGGTGGCTACAGCACTGGCCCACTCTGTGTTCCCACTCCATCTGTTCAGATTTGAAGTAGTTCTCTTGGTGTTAAAACACTTCTGTCCTGTGAGGTTCCCTATGGTGTTCTTGTAAATGTGTTGGACAAACGTGAAGATCCATTGTAGCTAACCATGCCCACATTTAGTCTATTATTCCTAGTTGGTGATAGACCTGTATCTTTCTATGCTGCTTTTATATCTGTATGTATTAGTGATATTTCTCTGGTAGTTCCCACAATGGAATTTTTTTGTTGTCCTCAAAAGATAAAGGAAAAAAAAAGAGCTATCTATCTGAGCTGCTATTTCACTCTGTTTAGGATTTCTAAGACTTAGCATGCGTCACGGAATGCTAACATATTGGTGTTTTGTAAGAGGGATGTACATAAATGTACTTGCACTGTCACAATGACTCCCTAGGCATGCTTATTTGGGCAAACTCTTAATATGCTAGAGCCATTTCACAGAGTTAGCTATAGGTTAGAGTAGCTGTGAATTTCATTTCTTTGACAAACTGGTCACTATTACTAGTGGCATTTTATATAATGAGATCATACAAGAGGACAGTGCATGCATATCACTGCGAGGTCATTAAGTATTGCTGATTTTAAAAATCTTTTATCTTAAAAAAAAAAACTCCAAATGCTGAGGTGTAGATTGACAGCTTTAACACTGCTGAATGCCAGGTATTAACAGTATTAAAAAAAGGGAAGTCAGCCAAAGACTGATCCGACGGACCAAAATCAGAAAAAAAGCACCAATAATTGTTTCAAAGCAGTCAGCAGGTTAAACGATTTCAGCAAGTTTCAGTAAATCCATTGTATAATCCAAAAACCAGATGTCATACACGTATATATCGGATGCTGTGATGTATGTGAAAACAGCACTGTTTTATTAACACTAGTGTGTGAAAGGATTAGTGCATCACATTACTGATCTACTTACTTTAATTCAGGGCACCCTGTGTAAACCAATTCTCAGAGTTCTTCTCTTTTCTCCTGTTTTGCTACAGACTCCTCAGTGGCAAAGTTTCACTCTACCTCTGACAGCATGTATATTGCACCAGTAGCTAAACTAACTGGTATAGTCAAACCAAATGGGCACAAGAGAACCAGGAAACCAAAAGTAAGCTCATACAGCTGCAAACCATATCACTACTTGGTAACAATGCAGACCTCATACCTGAACTTTTGTTAGTTTCCTTTTAAGCTTGTCACTTATACAGATTATGTGAGAGTATAATTTGTAGGTATAAACGCATAAAAAATTGACTTCATTGATTACAGTTTAAAGGTTGGTTGCTGATAGGAACGGGGGGTCCTCTCTGTTGTGAGATGTACTTGTGACAGGACCACCTGTCTTTGTTGTGTAGGTGCATGTCGTGGAACAAAAATGGGGAAAAAAAGCAAAGGCCGGTTAACTTATGCAAAGCATGCCTATGCCTGGAATACTTAAGAAAGGGACTCCATATTGTCTGGTTTCTAAAAGGACAGAAAATTGGAGAATCTGAAATGCAGATTTAAGTAAAATTTTGGTTCTGCAACTTTATTGTGAAAGTTGTTGTGCAATACTTAATTCAGACATGTACCACAAGTTAACGGTAGACTAACTTTTTGGGGGGTGTCTAGACATCATGCTTTTGTCAGCATATTTCTGAGCTTTTAAGTCTACTATGTCTAAACTGTGGTTCCTTGATTATCTTTTTTTCTTTAGTTGGACTGTATTGTATGGTCTGTCAACCTGTGAATCTTTAAAGTATGATTCAGGTATTGTTGTATTCCTTACTGTGTAATAAAAATTTTAATATCTGTATTCACCAAAGGTTGTGGTTCTTTGTGGGGAATTTGTGAAACTGCTTTAATACTACTCTGTTGGGTATTTTGGTAAACTGCTTTCCTAGGGTTGACACAGTCCACTTGCAGGTAAGACACAACAGTCTATGGATTTTAAAGGTTTCTGCATATTAATTAGTATTCTAATAAATTTAGAAGTAGAAACAAAAGTCGCCTGAGATTTCTGGTACAGGTTTTAATTAGAAACGAAGCTTTGAAGGAGATTCTTGTCCTTTTCAAGCTCTCTAGGCAGCCTTCAGAGGTTTGAATGTCACAACAATAATGACTCTCCTTTTGGGTCACGTACATCAATAATTGCACTGCGTACTGACAGTGGTGCGTTAACCATACAAAACTGAGATCACGTCAGGAGGATTCAATCCTCCTAAAGGGCTGGCCAAAAACCCTTTAACATTTAAATTTTCTGTTACCTGCATTCCATTTGTAGTATAATTTATATTATCTAGTTTGAGGAACTAGAACATTGTTAATTGTTTTAATTTGCTATCGGCTAACTAGCAAAACATAGGAATGTAATAGTCTTGTGTATTCATGTTTAATAAAAAATTTAAGCTCCCTGATTAGTTTACTACAAAATGAATAATATTGCTTCAATATTGTATTGCAGCAGGGTTTACAGTTTTTTTAAAAATCGACTGTATAACAATTTTCCACTACATTCGAATGGAAAAAGTTGTCAGGAGGTACTGCCTTTTATCTGTGTTTACACATAGACTTTAAAAAAAAAACATGTGTAACACAGCTTAGTATATACTCGGGCAGACTGGCCATGGGGAAATTGGGAAACTTCCCAAGTGTTCTCGTGAATGGTTCCATAGCGCTATATTATCAGTTCTCCCCTTTTTTCCATGAGAATCCAGTGTCCTTTTGGGGAAGCTAGTTCACCCCCAGGTGTACGCACTAGTATATGGTGACGTCACTATGCTAGAATGTTATTTATTTTTATCTAAATTGTGCTACTGTGGTAATTCTCAACCCAGGCAAGTTTCCTCTTACTTTCTTTTCCCACATCCTCTTCTTTCTGGACCAATCATGTTATTTTCTCTATGTGGCAAAATGAAGACATCACACAACTAGTTAAAAGGATGTGAAAATTCCCACCTACAGTAAATTCATGCTAAGCAAAATTTGTCTTTTTTTAAGAACTTCTTACTGGTTTTATTTGTAATTGAAAATGGGGAGAAATTTTATAGTGGACATGTACATGAAACCACTTAGTATTAGAAACAAGGAGAGAAGCATATTAGCAAGATTATTATACATTACACACTAGTCATAGAATGGTTACAGCACAGAAGGAGGCCATTCGGCCCGTCGAGCCCGTGCCGGCTCTCTGCAAGAGCACCTCAGCTAGTCCCACTCCCCCGCCCTTTCCCCGTAGCCCTGCAAATGTTTTTCTTTCAGGTACTTATCCAACTCCCTTTTGATTGAGTCTGCCTCCACCACCCTTTCCGGCAGTGCATTCCAGATCCTAACCACGCGCCGAGTAAAAAAGTTTTTTCTTATGTCGCCTTTGGTTCTTTTGCCAATCACCTCTAAATCTGTGTCCTCTGGTTCTCAACCCTTCTGCCAATGGGAACAGTTTCTCTCTACTCTGTCCAGACCCCTCATGATTTTGAACACCTCTATCAAATCTCCTCTCAATCTTCTCTGTTCTAAGGAGAACAACCCCAGCTTCTTCAGTCTATCTACGTAACTGAAGTCCCTCATCCCTGGAATCATTCTCGTAAATATTTTCTGCACCCTCTCTAAGGCCTTCACATCCTTCCTAAAGTGCAGTGCCCAGAATTGGACACAATACTCCAGTTGAGGCTGAACCAGTGTTTTATACAGGTTCATCATAATTTCCATGCTTTTGTACTCTATACCTCTATTCATGAAGCCCAGGATCCCGTAAGCTTTTTTTAACTGTTTTCTCAACCTGCCCCTGCCACCTTCAACGATTTGTGCACATATACCCCAGGTCTCTTTGTTCATACACCCCCTTCAGGATTGTACCCTTTAGTTTCGATTTCTCCCCCTCACATTTTGGTAGAAAGAATATCACTTCACACTCTTCTGCATTAAATTTCTTCTGCATTAAATTTCAACTGCCATGTGTCCGCCTATTCCAGCAGTCTGTCTATGCCCTCTTGAAGTCTATCACTATCCTCCTCATTGTTCACTATACTTCCAAGTTTTGTGTCATCTGCAAATTTGAAATTGTGCCCTGTACACCCACATCCCAGTCATTAATATATATCAAGAAAAGCAGTGGTCCTAGTATCGACCCCTGGGGAACACCAGTGTATGCCTTCCTCCAGTCCGAAAAACAACCGTTCACCACTACTGTTTCCTGTCACTTAGCCAATTTCGTATCTGTGCTGCCACTGTCCCTTTTATTCCATGGGCTTCAACTTTTGCTGGCAAGCCTATTATGTGGCACTTTATCGCATGCCTTTTGGAAATCCATGTACACCACGTCAACCGCATTGCCCTCATCAACCCTCTCTGTTACCTCATCAAAAAACTCGATCAGGTTGTTTAAACACGATTTGCCTTTAACAAATCTGTGCTGGCTTTCCTTAATTAATCCACACTTGTCCAAGTGACTCTTCATTTTGTCCCTGATTATTGTTTCTAAAAGCTTCCTCCACTACCGAGGTTAAACTGACCGGCCTATAGTTGCTGAGTTTATCTTTACACCCTTTTTTGAACAATGGTGTAACATTTGCAATTCTCCAGTCCTCTGGCACCAGCCCCGTTTCTAAGGAGGATTGGAAGATTATGACCAGTATCTCCGTGATTTCTTCCCTCAGCATCCTAGGATGCATCCCATCCGGTCCTGGTGACTTTATATACTTTAAGTACAGCCAGCCTTTCTAGTACCTTGTCTTTATCAATTCATATTCCATCCAGTATCTCCTCTACCTCCTCCTTCACCATGTCTATGGCAGCATCCTCTTCCTTGGTGAAGACAGATGCAAAGTACTCATTTAGTACCTCAACTATACCCTCTGCCTCCATGCGTAGGTCTCCTTTTTGGTCCCTAATCGGCTCCACCCCGCCTCTTGCTACCTGTTTACTATTTATATGCCGATAGAAGACTTTTGGATTACCTTTTATGTTGGCTGCCATTCTATTCTCATACCTTCTCTTTGCCCCTTATTTTCTTTTTCACTTCTCCTCTGAACTTTCTATATTTAGCCTGATTCTCAGATGTATTCTCGACCTGACATCTGTCATACGCGCTCCTTTTCTACTTCATCTTACTCTCTATCTCTTTCGTCATCCAGGGAGCTCTGACTTTAGTTGCCCTACCTTTCCCCCTAGTGGGAATGTATCTCAACTGTACCAAAACTATTTCCTCTTTAAAGGCTACAGTTTCCTACTACAGTTTTGCCTGCCGATCTCTGATTCCAGTTTACCCGGGCCAGATCCGTTCTCATCCCACTGAAATTTGCCTTCCTCCAATTAAGTATTTTTACGCTAAATTGTTCCCTGTCCTTTTCCATAGCTAATCTAAACCTTATGATACTATGATCACTGTTCTCTAAATGTTCACCTACTGACAGTTGCTCCACTTGACCTACCTCGTTCCCCAGAACCAGCTCCAGCAATGCCTCCTTACATTACAATGGTGACTCCACTTCAAAAGCACTTCATTGGCTGTAAAGCGCTTTGAGATGTCCGGTGGTCATGAAAGGCGCTATATAAATGAAAGTCTTTCTTTTCTCGTTGGGCTAGAAACATACTGATCAAGAAAGTTCTTCTGAACACACTTTAGAAATTCTTCCCCCTCTCTGCTCTCTACACTATTACTATACCAGTCCAAATTAGGGTAGTTGAAGTCCCCCATTATCACTACTCTATAGTTCTTGCATCTCTCTGTAATTTCCCTGCTAATTTGCTCCTCTATATCCTTCCCACTAGTTGGTGGCCTATAGAATACACACTTGTATTTATATAGCGCCTTTAACGTAGTAAAATGTCCCAAGGCGTTGCACAGAAGTATTTTAAGACAAAAAATTTGACACCGAGCCACATGAGGATAAATTGGAGCAGGTGACCAAAAGTTTTAATGAGCATCTTAAAGGAGGAAAGAGAGGTAGCGAGACGGAGAGGTTTAGGCAGGGAATTCCAGAGCTTAGGGCCTAGGCATCAGAAGGCACGACCACCAAAGGTTGAGCGATTATAATTAGGGATGCTCAAGAGGGCAGAATTAGAGGAGCGCAGATATCGCGGGGTGGCGGTTGTGGGGCTGAAGGAGATTACAGAGATAGGGAGGGGTGAGGCCATGGAGGGATTTGGAAACAAGGATGAGAATTTTGAAATTGAGGCGCTGCTTAACTGGGAGCCAATGTAGGTCAGCGAGCAGAGGGGTGATGGGCGAACAGGACTTGGTGCGAGTTAGGACACGGGCAGCCGAGTTTTGGATGACCTCCAGTTTACGTAGGTTGGAATGTGGGAGGCCAGCCAGGAGTGCGTTGGAATTGTCAAGTCTAGAGGTAACAAAGGCATGGATGAGGGTTTCAGCAGCAGATGAAGTGAGGCAAGGGTGGAGAAGGGCGATGTTACGGAGGTGGAAGTAGGTGGTCTTTGTTATGTTGCGATTATGTGGTCGGAAGCTCATTTCAGGGTCAAATATGACACCAAGGTTACGAACAGTGTGGTTCAGCCTCAGACAGATGTTGGGGAGAGGGATGGAGTCAGTGGCTTGGGAACGGAGTTTGTGGCGGGGAGCGAAAACAATGGCTTCGGTCTTCCCAATATTTAATTGGAGAAAATTTTTGCTCATCCGGAACTGTATGTCGGACAAGCAGTCTGACAATTTAGACACCGTGGAGGGGTCGAGAGAAGAGGTAGTGAGATAGAGCTGGGTGTTGTCAGTGTACATGTGGAAACTGACGCTGTGTTTTCGGATGATGTCGGCAAGGGGCAACATGTAGATGAGAAATGGGTCCAGAAATAACTCTAGCCATATAGATTCTGTTCATGACTCCTCCAGGACATCCTCTCTCTCCAGCACTGTAACGTTCTCCTTTACCAATACTGCCACACCAGCTTCTACCTTTCCTTCCCTATCTTTCCCGAACACGCTATATCCAGGAATATTTGATACCCAATCCCTGCCCTTTTTTGAGCCAGGTCTCCGTTATTGCCACAACATCATATTCCCATGTGGCTATTTGTGCCTGCAGCTCACCAACCTTGTTTACTAGAATCATAGGGTAATAGTCATAACGGCACAGAAAGAGGCCATTCGGCCCATCGAGTCCATGCCAGGCTCTCTGTAGAGCAATCCAGTCAGTCCCATTCCCCTGCTCTATCCCCGTAGCCCTGCAAGTTTATTTCCCTCAAGTGCCTATCCAGTCTTCCCTTGAAAACATTGAGTGTCTCCGCTTCCACCACTTCCGTCGGCAGCGAATTCCAGGTCGTCCTCACGCGCTGCGTAAAAAAAGTTCTTCCTTGCATCCCCCCTGTATCTCTTGCCCAAAACCTTAAATCTGTGTCCCCTAGTCCTTGTACCATCAACTAATGGGAACAGCCTTTCTCTGTCTAACATAACTAAACCCGACATAATCTTGTACACCTCTGTTAAATCTCCCCTCAACCTCTTTTGTTCCAAGGAGAGCAACACCAGCTTCTCCAACCTGTCCTTGTAGCTAAAATCTCTCATCCCTGGAACCATTCTGGTAAAACTCCTCTGCACCCTCTCAAGGACCTACACATCCTTCCTAAAGTGTGGTGACCAGAACTGGATGCAATACTCTAGTTGTGGCTTAACCAGAGCTTTATAAAGGTTCAGCATAACTTCCCTGCTTTTGTACTCCATGGGGGAGAAATTCGGTATCGCCCCGTTTGGGGTGCAATTATTGGCCGGGCGCAAAGTTTAGCGCCTAGCGCTAATTATCGCCTCTGACTGCAAACTTGGCTTTTATCGCCCCTGGAGGTGATTGGAGCGCTAAATCAGGCGCTGCACACCTGTCTTAAGGCGCAAAGGCCGAGGAGCGAGACGCTAACTCAGAGCGCGGGCGCAGCGCAGGTGATGTCAGTTAGCGATGGAACACAGACACACTGGCGCCGGATAGTTCTTAAAGGGGAGGGTCGATCTTGCTCTCCAGCCACATCCTGCTCATTGGAGCCTTGAATCTCGGCCTGGAGAGACCTGTGCCTACATTTTCCAGCCAAGGACTATGGAGAGGGTGAGAGAATGAGCTCAGCGCTTCAGCGAGCGGGCCTTGGATGCTCTGGGTGGAGCGCAGAAGATCTATGCTCTTCCCTGAGAGTGGCAGGAGGCCTTTGCTGCGCGAGTACAGAAGAGTGTGGAGGGAGGTGGCTCAGAGCGTCTCCTCCAGGAGCATGGTGCCCAGGACCCATACTCAATGTCGCAAAAAGTTCAACGACCTCGCTCTGGTCGTCAGGGCTTTTTTTCAATACCTCTCCATCCCTCCATTTCAACCTCACTCTAAGGCCAGAGGGTCTTAAAACCCCAATGCCCAAAACTCATCCAACACCTATGGCCCTCTCATGAAACATACACGCACATTCCACACCTTGAATAAGGCCTATTCAACTATGGGAGGCACATCAGGCAAAATCATGGCTGTATATTTACTCAGACGCCGTCCTTTTTCTTGCAGGCCAAGCTATCTCATAACAGGAGATGGCAGCAACGGACGAGTGGAGGGCGGCCTCAGCTGCAACCCCTCAGCGATCTTGAGGCGTGCATCCACAGGATTGTGGCAAGCCATGTGATCGGTCCCGTCACCCCGGAGAGGTCGACCCTGTTCGGAACAGCAATGGTAAGGTCATCAGCTTTCTCTCCTCTCTCATTCCACATGTCCCTCACAACACCAGCCTTTGACACTTTCAATCCAACTTGCTAAATCGCTGCACTCTTTCCTCCCTTACTGCCCCCCTGTCCTCACGCTAAAGCCACGCTCGTACCTCCCTGCTTTCAGATGGTGATTCACCAGCTGAGGAGACGGGCCCTGAAGCTGCCAGTGGGAGCGAAGCCGCAGGCGAGGAGGAAGAGGAAGCCGGAGCATCAGCGCCACCCTCTCCCGAGGAAGCCCATGCCCACACTGGGACCACGTCTTCCCTGGAGGGGAGCAGGGGGGCAAGGTCTGATGAGGGTGAAGCTCCGGGACCCAGCGGGCTGCAGCAACACGATGGGGCTAGGGAAGCTAGGGGGCCATCTCCCTGGAGGGAGAGTAGGCCAGCGAGTCCTGCTGCACTGGACGCAGAGGAGGAGCGGCTCATCGCTGAAATGAATACCCAGGCGGTGGACATGCACACTCAGCTCATGTGTATAGTGGGAAGGGTGCCCGTATGCATTGATGCACTGGCAAGGAGTGTGGAGCACTACGCTGTAGTACAGGTGGATGCCACGCAAATGCTTAGTGCTGCAATTCAGTCACTGGCTGCCGTGATCCAATCTCAGACTGATCTCACGCAGACTCAGATTGAGGCCACGCAAGCACTGACTGCTGCTATTGTTGCTGGTTCGGACACATTTCCCCGGGGCTCTCACTGCGCCGCAGCAGGCCAGCAATCTGTGCTCCAGCAGTTTGCTCCGGATGCTGAGGTGCTGCCCCGTGGGAGTGCCAGTGTGTCGGTCGAGCAGGGAGTTGCTGTCCTCTCTCAAGATGACAGCATTCCTGCTGCCACCACTGTCACTTCCCCATTGCACTTGACACCGCCTGTAGCCCAGGCTGCTACCGCCCATGCAGAGTTGGTGCAGTCAGCAGCCAGGCCCTCCAGTCCCAGAGCTGGTCGAGGCCATCCTTCAAGGGCATCGGTAGTCTCAGGTTCTGACAATCAGCAGCCTTCCACCAGCCTTGCTGCAGCCACTGGGGCCCCATTACGGAGGAGCAGTAGGGTGGGAAGGGAGGAAGTGCGCAAGGGAAGGAGATCACTCTCGAAGGGCAAAAAGTAGGAGGTGTGATGAAATGTTGGGAATTTTTTTATTAAAGGCCAAGGTTCGTGTTCAAACTTTTGTTTAGTGTTTTGGACATTATCTCCAGGTTGTGAGAACCAGTTATGTTAATGAATGATCTTTTGTGGTTGTTTCTATTAGTTTGTCACGAAGAAATGACACACACAGAGTTTGTAAAATAAAAAAGTTTTTGTATTCAAAATGTACAGGTTTGGCCTTTGGAATCATTGCTGCCTTGGCCGGCTTTGGGGATGCGGGTTGCTTTCATTCATGTTGTTCTCCATGCCAGAAGCCATTACCTCAGTAGGGGCCTAGAAGCGGCTTGTTATCAGTCATTGACGGACGGCCCTTGCAGTTTCAACATTGTAGGCCTCCCTCCCGCCTTGGCTGCTGCTGCTGATCATCCTCCTCCTCTTCCTCCTCCTCCTCCGGTGGTGCTCCAAGGCCTGGTGGCATTGGTTGGGTCCTGAGGATTGCCAGGTTATGAAGAATGCAGCACACAACTACGAAGAGGGAGACTCGCTCAGGCGAGTACTGCAGGGCTCCTCCTGAGTGATCCAGACAGCGGAACCGTTGCTTGAGCATGCCGATCGTCTGCTCAATGATGTTCCTGGTGGCGAGATGGCTCTCATTGTACCGCAGCTCAGCAGGTGTGTTGGGGTTACGGAGCGGTGTCATCAGCCAGGTGCAGAGTGGATAACCTTTGTCCCCGAGGAGCCAACCACTTGGCTAATGCGGTGCCTGGAAAAGTTCTGGCACAGCAGTCTGGCGCAGGATGAAAGCATCGTGGCTGCTGCCAGGATAGCGGGCATTAACAGCGAGTATCAGCTGTCTGTGGTCACAGACCAACTGGACGTTTAAGGAGTGGAACCCCTTGTGGTTTCGGAAAACCTCTGCATTCTCATGCGGTGCCCGCAATGCCACATGCGTGCAGTCAATGGCACCCTGCACCATGGGGAAGCCCGCTATCCTCGCAAAGCCCAATGCGTGTTCATGCTGTTTGGCCTGGGTCATCGGGAAAGAGATGTACTGGCGTCTCCTTTTATAGAGGGCATTTGTGACCTGACGGATGCAGCAATGGACCGCGAACTGGGAGATATCGGCGATGTCCCCAATAGCTGCTTGAAAGGAGCCAGTGGCATAAAAATTCAGAGCCACTGTGACCGTCACTGCCACCGACAGAGACGTCCTGGTCCTCAGTTGAGGCTGCAGATCTGGCTGCAGCAGGTGGCAGAGCTCAGTGACCATCTCCTTGCTAAAGCGCAGCCTGTGCAAACACTGCTCCTCAGACAAATTAATTAGGAGAATTGTTCCCGGAATACCCTGGGAGGGTAAGGCCTCCTGTGCAGAGGCCTGTTGGCCCTCCTCCATCTGGCCATGATTGCCACTCTCTCTCTGCGTCTCTGTTGCCTCCGATTCTGCAGGCGCAGGATGACGCCCCAAATCAGTGCAATCAAAGTAATGCAGGTCAAATCCAAAAGTACCTGCAAAGTAATGCTCAGTAGCCAAAACTACTTCACACAGCGTTGACTCTATGCAGAAGTCTCTCCTTCTCTCTCTCTGTCAGAATCTCTCTCTCTGTCAGAATGAGTGGTGCAAAAATGTCTACCACAGAAAAAGCCAGGAAGAGGCCGCCTTTAAATAGTGCCCCCCCAGCCCCTCACCGAATGGAAAACGTTCCAGTCTACCTGTCGTTGCTTGCGCCAGGCGGAAAGGAGGGGGGCGCCACTCAATATCCGGTCTGGGGCGCCACCAGGGCATTGCACGCTTGACTGATGTCACGATCTGCGGGCGCAGGAGAGCGGGGCGGTAAACTTTTGCACCGCCGCAAAAACTCTAGTCAGTTTCGCGAGCGGCGTAAACATCGCCGCGCCCGGGTGCTAGTTGCTTTGCCCCCCATTAGCGTCCTTTTAGGGCGCTAATGGGAACGCAAACCAACCAAATTTTTCCCCCAATACCTCTATTTTGTGATTTCAAATAAAACTGTTGGACTATAACCTGGTGTGCCCAAGATCCCATGGGGGAAAAATTCGGTTACTTTGCGTCTTCCGTTAGCGCCCTAAGAGGGCGCTAACAGGGCGCAAAGCAACTAGCGCCTGGGCGCGGCGCCGCCAACGCCTCCCACGAAATTCAGCGGGAGGTTAGCGGTGGCGGTAACCATTAGCGCCCCATGGTACTGCGCCGCCGGCGATAATGTCATCGCCATGCACAGCGCCCCGCTCGCGCCCCGGCCGCGATCTTCAGTATCGCCCCCTGACTTACCGCTGGATGCTGTGTCCGACAGGGTTGGGGGGCCTACCTGCATCCGGGGCAGCGCTAAATTAAAGGCGCGGTGCCGGGCGGCCATTTTTGTTGCTGGCCGCCTGCCAGCACCTACCCCCTCTGCCTACTCTGAAGCCCCCCCCCCATTGTGAGCCCAGCACTTCTCTTGAGTGCCGTGCTCTTTTGTCGGCACTCCGATCCCTGGTGTCCCAGCTAGGCCCCGAGTCGCACTGCGCAAGGCCTCTCCCCTATTAGAAGGTTCCAGTAGGCGTCATTGATGGAAATTAACAGTAGGAACTCTAGATGAAATACAAATAACAAAATAAACTGTGTAATGGTGTGATGTCTTTAATAAGGCTTTATCCTGTAAAAATGCTGGTAGGTAATGGAGATGGTAAATAATAGGATTGGGATAATGGAGATTTCATTGTAAATATGAGAGTGCAAGCTATTCTGTTGAAGGAAAAGGGATACACCCTCACTGTGTCTGAAATCTAATTGTGTTCTTTTAGGAAATAATGGAGTGTATTGATGAAGTAAATGTAATGCATAGAGGGTAATGTTAACGGCTGATTATTTTTGTGAGCCCCAGAGAAGCACTCCCACTCCTCTGGGGCCCAGAACAATAATTGCCAGGTCTCTTCAGATCCATTGCCCGTGGAACTGGTCAGAGTGAGCACGGTGCAGGCTTCAACCCAAGATAGCAAATGGGGCCTTTTTTATGTCATAGGATCCCAATTTCCAAAAGGGGCCTAGCACTCTCTCTACAGATTTTTAAAAGGCTAAGGAGACTTGGTGATAAAATTAAGGTACTTCAAGTTTGATTTTCACTGTCTCCATCTACCGTTAACAGGGTGGTAATAGTCTCAAAATGTGGTCAGTAGCCTTACCGCACTGTTAACACAGCCGATGCGCTGGCTCCATTATGAAAGGGGCCTATCAATGGGTGTCTAAAGTGCCTGCTTGTTTCAGGTGCTAGGCCCCTTTTAATATGGAAATTGGGGTCCTATGACATAAAAAAGGCCCCAATTGCTATATTGGGTCGGAACTGGTCGGAGCCTGCGCTGTGCACACTCCGACCAGTTCCACGGGCAATGGAACTGAAGGGACCTGGCAATTATTGTTCTGGGCCCCAGAGGAATGGGAGTGCTTCTCCGGGGCTCACAAAAATAATCAGCCGTTAACGTCCTGGGACCCTCATCCTCCAGGATCGCGACCCTCTTCTCCCTGCAATTTACCTTGCTGGCGACTACCCCGGCCCAATCTTGAGGCTTCAATCCAGTAAGCTGCATCAGGACCCCGGTCAAATTTAAAGGAGGCCAGGGCCTCAAAATCACAGGGGCCTCTTTGCCGCTGGAATAGGCGACCAACCAGCTTGTTCCGCCGGTCGATCAACCAAAAGTCAAAATCGACCCCTTGGTATTAAAGCAAATGTGTCACATGGATAGGAAGTCGATTAAAGGACAGAAAACAAAGACTTGTGGTTAATGGATATTTTTTGGACTGATTGGATGTAAACAGTGTTGGGACCATTGCTGTTCTCAATTTATATGTAAATAAACTCAAGTGTAAATGGCATAATATCAACATTTTCAGATAACACACAATAGGGGATATTGTTAACTGAAAATGGACTGTAAGAGACTCCAGGAGGACATAAACAGGGTGTAGATTGGGAAGATAAATGTCAAATGAAATTTAATGTGGAGAAATGCAAGGTTATGTATTTTAGCAGGAAGAATAAAAAGTTAAAATATACAGTAAATGTTAACATTTTTAACACATCTATCATATTACCCTGTAATCTATGTTGTTCTAACAAAGGAAGACCCAATTTGTGCATCCTGCGTTGCTTCATGACATGCTCATAGACTCTGGTTTCTGCCTCCACATTTGTTTTGCCTTCGCTTGTTTTTTGGCAGGCACTTACTTTGCTCCTGACAGTTATGGGAAAGGATGAAAGATATCTTTCAAATATTTGCAGCCTTTGGAAAAGCTGAAGCAATTTCTTTGCTTCATACATGAGCACTTACCTTCAAGTGGCCACATCCCTTTAAATAGTCCTTTTAAGGACAAGTACCTCTGCCCACCGCCCCCAACTTTGGTGAGCTCCCAAACCAGGCTCAATAGCGGCTGAGAGCATGGCTAATTAGGGCTGATGCCAGGAATTTCTGCAAAGTTGGTCTTGCAGGATGTCAATGAGCACTCGGCTCGCTTTGTTCTGGTTCTCTATTTTAGTGCCAGGACTGGAAAACCAACACTATTGAATTCTTGGCTCCATGGGTGTGGGTTGCAGTGCAATATCTTACGAGATTGGCCATTATTCATGTATGAGCTTTGACAGTGGATGTGACCAGGGTGTTTGACCACAGGAGCATCACAGGTGAGCCTGATCCTAGCCTTTATAGCATATCCTCACACAGACAATGCCAGCAGGAGCTACTGAATAGTGATTAGGATTGCCTGATTTTCATTTCCCTATCGCAGAGATGCTGATGCCAATTGTAGGACCCTTACTGCTGTCTCCACTAAAATCATCTAATTTAGTACAAATTGCAGATCAATCCTGGGCTATTCTGGTCTGTATGGTTGAGCTACTTCCTGGATAAAATCAGAGTCATTAAGGTACTGAATAAAATAGGCTTTCAGTAGTAGTTAGAGCACAGAAGTAATTCTAATTCTATTTTTTTTTTAAAACACTACACTAAAGTAGAATAGGGTAGGAATTCAAATTACCAGGAGGACATACCGGGTGCAACCTTATAAAGGATGTGATTAAATGAGTATACATCATACAGATACAGTAGATGGAAGGATTTGTCAGTGGGAAAAAAATTTAAGAATGCAAAGATAGGAACACTTAAGGAAAAAGTTGCTGCTACAAGGTATATCCTGCTGCATAATACGCATTCAAAGTATTGAGATTGTGTGAGGGGAATGAATCCTAGATGTCACGCATAGGTCGCGCACAGCATTAATATAAGACTATCTGGAATCTTGGCAGGCAAATGTGTATTTGGAAAATTTAGACTATAGTTTAATCAAGCCATGATATTTTATGTGTCTGTGTCTGAAATTATTCATGCTGAATCATTTTAAGAACCAGCATTTGAGCCAGCTCCAATAGCACTTACTTATTGAACACATCTAAGGGACTAGGGCTCAAACTCGGGTTTGATTGATGCTGAGGCAAATGATGATTTTGCCACATATTGCTTAGGCATCAGTAGGAGGATGGGAAAATGGTATTAGTACACTTCTCATGTAGGTCTATTGGGTTGGCAAAGAAGCACTTTGACTGTCCAGGATAAGTTGTGCTGATCAAATGGTTCTATTTGTCTTGAAGTGTCAGCTGTGGCTCAGTGGGTAGTACCCTCGCTCTGAGTCAGAAGGTTGTGGGTTCATGTCCCACTCCAGAGACTTGAGCACAAAAATCTAGGTTGACACTCCAGTGCAATACTGAGGGAGTCAGAGGTGCAGTCTTTTGGATGACACGTTAAACCAAGGCCCTGTCTGCCCTCTCAAGTGGATGTAAAAGATCCCATGGCACTATTTTGAAGAAGAGCAGGGGAGTTATCCCCGTTGTACTAGTCAATATTTATCCTTCAATCAACATCACTAAAAACAGATTATCTGGTCATTATCACATTGCTGTTTGTGGGAGTTTGCTGTGCACACATTGGCTGCCACATTTCCTACATCACAACAGTGACTACACTTCAAAAAGTATTTCATTTGCTGTAAAGCGCTTTGGGATGTCCGGTGGTCATGAAAGGCGATATATAAATGCAAGTTTTTTGCTGAGTAAAAATGGTAGCATAAATGAGAAGAGATAAGTCAACAAGTGGAAATGTGGAAAATTACAGTTAAAATAATTGAAATTCAAGCATAACGTTAAGCCCAATATTAACTATACATGAAGCAGATCGACAATCGGGAACAACATACTAATCTCATTAATCTGGCATGTTTAGTCTTACAGCAAACGAATGGCTGCCAGTGGCTTGTTTCTGATCGGATTCCCCGTTGGCACGACTCTCCAACTTTCTTGAACTAAGCAGTTAAATAGAACTTCGATTAAAAATGTTTCTCTATAATCATTGCAATAGGGCTAATTTGAACATATTTTTCACTCTTCCTCCAGCATGGGGTATATTTTCCTCTTCAGCGGTAAACCCACCAGCACTGTGGTGGGTGGGCTTTGTGACCACCCATGACCCATGACACTGACCTAGCAGGTTTTTCTTGGACCAGCCAATTTAAGTATTACTGGGTAGGTTACAACAGGTTTTCTAAGAAGCCTGCTTGGGGGTTGGGATGGAGGGGGTGAGTGGGAGTTGGGAGGGGATGAGTGGGGGGTGGGGGGCATTGGAATCAGAGGAAAGTTATTTTTGCAGGCTCTGGTTGTCAATAGCAGTGGATGCTGGCTGGCTGCCTCTGGGGGAGCTGCAGCTGTCCTTGAATTTAAAAAAATTTAAATTTCTTGTACTGGCTGAGTACAATTCTATGACCAACTGCACAAGTCTTCTAAAGGTATTTAAAATTTAAACCCAACCACTGCCTCTTTAGCAATGCAGCATAGCGCAACACAGTGGCCCAGTATTGCAAAGGAGTTAATGAAGGAAAATATATCAGATGATATATTTCCTTCATTTACACAATGTTTCAACACACCTGCATATTTAATGCACTCTATCACTTATGGAGGGAAGTACCAGCAGTTGCAGGGATCAGCAGGGAGCTGGCAAAATGGCTCCCTTGCCATTTCCCTTCCTCATCCACCCCAATACCACTGTAAAATGGTCAGTAAAGGGGAGTAAACTCTAGTCAATAAGTCAAAAATAAACATTGTACTAACTATTTCAAATTAAAAAAAAGATATTGATCTATTTCTTGGTACTATTTATGTTTATCTCTGTGAAGCACTTTAGAATATTTTATTTTAATAAAGGCACAATATAAGTGTAATCCTTACATAGAATCAACAGCACAGAAACAGGCCATTCGGCCCAATTGGTCTATGCCGGCGTTCATGCTCCACACGAGCCTCCTCCCACCCCTCTTTATCTAACGCTATTAGCATATCATTCTATTCCTTTCTATTCTTTTCTCCCTCATGCTTATCTAGGTTCCCCTTAAATGCAAATTTATCTGATGTTTTACAAAAATTGTTTACAAAACCTCTTTTTTTATATTCTGCTTCTGCTCTCTCAACCTCTCGCCATTTAAATTCTCCATCAGATAATGGAAGTACCCACCATTCTTTTCCATCTGTCTCCCTAGTATTTATCTCAATCTGTTTAATCTGCCTCAACCATTCAGTTGTCTCTCAAGGTCTGAAAATCCAGGGAAAAAACAGGAAGCTGTAAATACTCTGCAAGTCAGTCTGTGGCTCAGTTGGTAGCACACTCCCCTCTGAGTCAGAAGGTTGTGGGTTCAAGTCCCACTCCAGGGACTTGAGCACAAAAAACTAGGCTGACACTCCAGTGCCGAGGGAGTGCTGCGCTGTCGGAGGTGCCGTCTTTCGGATGAGACGTTAAACCGAGGCCCCGTCTGCTCTCTCAGATGGATGTAAAAGATCCCATGGCACTATTTCGAATAAGAGCAGGGGAGTTATCCCCAGTGTTCTGGCCAATATTTCTCCCTCAATCAACATAATAAAAACAGATAATAATAAGAACATAAGAAATAGGAGCAGGAATAGGCCAATTGGCCCCTCGAGCCTGCTCCACCATTCAATAAGATCATGGCTGATCTGATCCTAACCACCAATCTACTATCACAGAACCATCTCCTGAACCTAACAGAATTGGACACACGAAATAGGAGCAGGATCAGGCTACACGGCCCCTGGGCCCGCTACGCTACCCACAGGGCCATGACCGATCCGAACCTAGACTCATGTCCAAATTCCTGCCCGCTCCCCGTAACCCTTAATTCCCTTTACTTCCAGGAAACTGTCTATTTCTGTTTTAAATTTATGTAATGATGTAGCTTCTACAGCTTTTTGGGGCAGCATATTCCATGGACCTACCACCCTCTGAGTGAAGTAGTTCCTTCTCATCTCAGTTTTGAAAGAGCAGCCCCTTATTCTAAGACTATGCCCCCTAGTTCTAGTTTCACCCATCATCGGGAACATCCTCCCCACATCCACCCGATCCAACCCCTTCACAATCTTATATGTTTCAGTAAGATCGCCTCTCATTCTTCTGAACTCCAATGAGTAGAGTCCCAATCTACCCAACCTCTCCTCATATGTCCATCCCCTCATCCCCGGGATTAACTGAGTGAACCTTCTTTGTACTGACTCGAGAGCAAGTATGTCTTTTCTTAAGTATGGACACCAAAACTGTATGCAGTATTCCAGGTGCGGTCTCACCAATACCTTGTACAACTGAAGCAATACCTCCCTATTTTTATATTCTATCCCCCTAGCAATGAAAGCCAACATTCCATTGGCCTTCTTAATCACTTGCTGCACCTGCATACTAACCTTTTGAGTTTTGTGCACCAGGACCCCCAGATCCCTTTGTACTTCAGTACTTTCCAGTTTCTTGCCATTAAGATAATAACTTGCTCTACTATTTTTCCTGCCAAAGTGCATAACCTCACACTTTCCAGTATTGTATTCCATCTGCCAAATCTCTGCCCACTTACTTAGCCTGTCTATGTCCCCTTGCAGATTTTTTATGTCCTCCTCACTCACTACTTTCCCTCCCATCTTAGTATCATCTGCAAACTTTGATATGTTACACTCGGTCTCCTCCTCCAAATTGTTAATATAGATTGTAAAGAGTTGGGGACCCAGCACTGACCCCTGCGGAACACCGCTAGTTACTGATTGCCAGTCTGAGAATGAACCATTTAACCCAACTCTCTGCCTTCTGTTAGATAGCCAATCCTCTATCCATGCCAGAATATTACCCCCAATCCCGTGATTTTTTATCTTAAGCAATAATCTTTTGTGTGGCACCTTGTCAAATGCCTTTTGGAAGTCTAAGTACACCACATCCACTGGTTCCCCTTTATCCACCCTGTATGTTACTTCCTCAAAGAACTCCAGCAAATTTGTCAAACATGACTTCCCCTTCATAAAACCATGCTGACTTTGTCCTATTAAATTATGATTATCCAAATGTCCCGTTACTGTCTCCTTAATAATGGACTCCAAAATTTTACCTACCACAGATGTTAGGCTAACTGGTCTATAGTTTCCAGCCTTCTGTCTTCTGCCCTTTTTAAATAAGGGTGTTACATTAGCAGTTTTCCAGTCTGCCGGGATCTTTGCTGAGTCCAGGGAGTTTTGGAAAATTATTACCAATGCATCCACAATCCCTACCGCCACTTCCCTCAAGACCCTAGGATGTAAGCCATCAGGTCCAGGTGATTTATCCGCCTTGAGTCCCATTATTTTACCGAGTACCACTTCCTTAGTGATTTTGATCGTGTTTAGCTCCTCCCCCCCTATAGCCCCCTGTTTGTCCAGTGTTGGGATATTCTTAGTGTCCTCTACTGTAAAGACTGATACAAAATATTCATTCAGTATATTTGCCATCTCCATATTTCCCACCATTAATTTCCCAGTCTCATCCTCTAAGGGACCAACATTTACTTTAGCCACCCTTTTTCTTTTTATATAACTATAAAAACTCTTACTATCTGTTTTTATATTTTTTGCTAATTTACTTTCTTAATCTATCTGGTCATTTTCACATTGCTTTTTGTGGGAGCTTGCTGTCTGCAAATTGGCTGCCACGTTTCCCACATTACAACAGTGACTCCACTTCAAAAGTACCTCATTGGCTGTAAAGCGCTTTGAGACGTCCGGTGGTCATGAAAGGCACTGTATAAATGCAAGCTTTTCTTTTAAGACCCTATGTCGACTGACTTGACATTGTATTTTCATTGCAGCCCTGGCAGCTTGTATTAGGCTACAGTTAGCTGACTTCTGAGAAAAGATGAGACTCTGAGCTTTATTAGAAAAGGAAATCAGTTGGTTGGCAGAATAACCCACTCATAAGGATTATTCGGTAAATTCAAACGTTTGGTTCAGGTTTGGTTTTGGAGAATTGAAATATGGTGCTCCAAAGGGTGCTGAATGCCCACAGAACAGCAGCACAGCAAGGATTTACTGGACTGGATACCATCTGAAATGGGGTCGTATAGCAGCGTAGAATGAAGCAAAATCTGCTGGTGAGATCTGTTGCTGCCTTATCGCCCCACCTGAATTTCCTGCTTCTGCTGGAGTGCCTGCAAGTGCCAATGGGATGGAGGGGGAATCCTCAGCCCTGTCCCATTTCCATTATGTCCGTTCCACTTATCGCCACTTCCCAGGATCGCCATGTGCAAGGTGGCAGTGGGCTTGGAATAGGGGCTGTAGTGGCCCGAAGGTATGGAATGGAGGGAGCAGGTCTAATAGAGGCCTCCTCTCCCTCCATATAGGCCTACAAGGCTGCAGCTCCCCTAACCTTTGGGGCTCTTCTGCCCCTTTAAAGTCTTGGCCGCCTCTTCTAGTGCTGTAGCAGAGGTCGCGCAGCACTATTGCCGGGGTTTTGAGGCTGGGCACGAGATGCATAATCAATGACCCCTGACCCTTGAAAATGGGTCAGAGTTGGGCAGAGTTGGAGGGATGGGAAAAAAAGTCTCGCCTCAAATCTATTCTCTCCCAAAGAGTAGAATCCTGCCCAATGCTGTCAGGTGAGGAGGGAAGAAGATTTGTTGTGAAAATTGGCAAGGTACAAAATACAGTACACAATCTCTTGGTTTCTCTTCTCTCAAATTAATGGGGGGAAAAATTTGAATATAACTCAAAATATCATTATTGTACCAATCAATATAAATTTTGCCAGAGAATTTATAGTATTGCACTGCAGAAATTGGTAAACCTTTGCTGTATAGTTTTTAATTTCCCCCAGAAGATCCTGGTGGGCTTAATCATAAAATTAAAAATGACTTTTGTGACAAGAGAAACTCCATTTATTAATGAAGCCAGGATCCAAGTGGATGCCTGTGCCTCCACCTCAAATAACCATCAGTGAATGAAAAAGTGTAAGCAGGAATGGGTGACATCACCAGTAATTTGCTATAATGATGATGTTGCTGACGTTAGGACAAGATTTGATGGTAGTCACATTTCCAATGCTGGACAGGATTTTGTTTCTTATATTCAGGCTTCATTGGTGAACTTGTATATGATGAATGTTTTGATTTTGATTTCTGCATATGCCAAAGTTTTGTGACTTGGATGAAAAATGTGCACGCTCTGTGTATAGAGCCGGACAGAAATTATGCCAATCACTAGCATGTGCTTGCAGCTATCTCTACTCATCATGAGCAGCATTACTGAAAGGAAACTAATGATTCTGCATGGGTAGGCTGTCCCACTGGATAATAAACTGGTTTTACTTTTTACTGAATCAAAGCCCGAGAGCTTGTGTAGAAAATGAGATGGGATTTGTTTTCATCCAAAAAGTGAAAAGAACAGACAAATGTCCAAGCATTTCTGAATGTGCAAGATTAAAAAGTTGTCCTTTTGGTAATAGGTGTATAAAAGGTGTAAATTTTAGAAGGTATGCATTTCGTTTTGTTGCATTCTTTGAAAATGCCATTTACCGCAAAACTTACCGTAGCCTAACTGAAGCATCCGATAATGTAAATGTGATGAGCATAACCTCTGAAACACAGACTTCTTGAAGCATAACATTTGAATGCACAACACAGGAAAAGTCTCCTCACAAGGATTCAATTGACATAAGGCGAGCTCTAATTGTGCAGATTCTAAACTAGACATATTACATTAGAAACCTGTTGTAGGCAGTGGGCAAAATGTTATTTCTAACCAGAACTGAATATAATGGAATCACTATTTATGCTATAATACTACTAGTATGAAATGATGCCTTGAGGTGCTGGAATCTAAGCAACAGCATGTATGGGAATCGTGCCAAGTACTTTTCAACTCTTTGGAAGTGAGTACCCATGCTAAAATTTAATTGCAAAGCAATGGGCCATATTTTCCGATCGGAGTCTTCCTGCGTGCGGAGGCCTCCAATCTGGAAAAAATCTACGGACTTACCTGAGGGCTCCCGAGGTCCGGACACTTCCGCTCCTCGGCCTCTCCAACTCGAAATGTGCAGGGCCCACATTTCCCAGGGGTGCATGTGGTTCATAAGCATCCCTGGGATCACGTGGGCCATGGGGAGCCAGTCAAAGAAGGGAATCTCCCTTCATACACTTGACAGATAGACCTGTCAAATATATGAATGGAGATCACCCCAAAAACACTTTAAAACATTAAATACATTATTTTTTTAATCACATTTTTAAAATTAGTTGAAATTACAATAAATTAAATATTTTAAACAAATTTAATTTTTTTGAAAAAAATAATTAAAGTTTTTTACGGGGCTAAAAATAAACTTACCTTTTTTAAAGTATTTTTAAATGATAAATGAGTGAAAACATTGTTTTTTTAATTTTTTTCAAATCTTATGCTGCTAAAAGCAGGCCTTATGCCTGCTTTTACCAGGCATAAGATTTCTAAGGGTTTTCTGCAGGCAGAAGTTCTCCAGAAAGCGGAACTATCCACCTGCAGAGGCCCTTCTACAGGGCAGGCGTCCGATCGGTCAAGAGCATTCTTGACAGATTGGAAATGCCGGTTTTCAGCGCATGAGCTTCGCATGCCTGAAACCGGCATTTCCGATGTCCCTACGGGTGTGTACACAGCTCGTACACACCCGTAGGGATCGGAATATACGGCCCATAATGTTTTAAAAATTAAGTTGGTTGAGTGGTGAAATGCATTGGAGATCCAGAGTGGCGGAATGTGGTTTGTGCCAGCAATTCTTCACATGGTGAGTCCTTAATGTATTGTCAGATGGAGGTCAGACGCTTCACCACAGGGCGAGGATATCAGAGGATGACTCAGCCTCGGCCACTCTCACAAATCTCCTGGCCAATATTGCAGAACCGTTTTGGCAGGACCTTGGGGCCAGAGATTGTCTCCTTGCTCACTGTCTTCTTTCTCCTTCCATAGAAGGAGGTCAACACCTTCTATCTCTTAATAGGGAATGTAGGCCCTTGACATTCCAAGGATTTATCCTTAATCTATGGCATCTACTACGGTTGGTATGCATAAAAAATTTAGTTGGGCTGGGTCCTGAATTAACATCGCTATTCACCAGCTCTTTTGCATGGAGAACAGAATTAGAACAATATTTTCCTAACTTAATGAAGTTTCCTATTAAATATTTGAAAAATCTAACAGTTCCACTCACCCCCATCTTCACTCCCTGACTGGTCTGGTGCTGATTCTATATTCTGATCTGAATTCCGAGAAGCAGGTTTGCTGTGATACACTGAGCACTTTGAGTGGTTGATCGACTGTCGAGTCATCAGTCACTGCTGCTCAGTGCTCTTTTGGGAAGAAACTGCTCACTGCGTCAGCCCCTATTTAATTAATTTTAAAAATCAGTCTCTGCATCTAGTGATAAAAACAGGCTTACAGCAGCTATTGGATAGATTCCCAGATGTGCCAGGTGCCATACCCAACCTTTTTATCCCACAAAACACGTTTGACCGGGTCATATTCTATATGGTGATCCAGAAGCTCTGGCTGTAAATCATCATAAACAAGATTCTCTTCTTTTGCCAGTTCAGATTTCCCATCTCTGTTGTTTCTCAAAGGACATTATCTGCATTTGGAAAAAATGCAAAGTGAATCATGAAGTTCCCCCCCACCCCCAGCTTGAACCATTAGAGCAGGCAGCCAGGGTCCAACGTATATGGTCGATCTGCCTCTTCCAAAATGCCAAAAACACAAATATTAATGAAGCTGTATCTTTTTTTCAGGTCATCAAATGTTCTAGCTTTTCTTCGAGACTAATGAGAGTATTTACATAATAAAAGTGGTCCTCTGCTACTTCCAGGGAATACTCAGCCGTACAATCTGTTAGTTTTATTTCACTCATTTCAGCAGTTAACTTGGTCATATTAGCAGCCATTTCAGGTCTGATGTCCCTGATTTTGGCCAGGACAGTTATAGAAATCAACATCTACAGGTCTTTAGCCATATTCCCCAGCTCCTCTGCATCAGCGAGTTTTAATGTCTCTAATGTGAGATTTCATTGAACATGAAGTTTTCATCCTGACTGCAATGCATATTTGCCATTTGCCAGCTGGCTAATCTGGGTCTCAACTGCATTTCTTCCCCTTTCCTTACCATCAAGAAAAGTCAATATTTACACCACGTTATTATTTTATGTGAACTTTTTCTCCCATTTTGAGTTACTTTTTCTCAGTTCTCTACCTGTTTCTTTGCGATAAAAGCTATTCCTTTGCTGAAGAATAGGTAAGCAACCTACTCTCAGGCCTGTGTTTCCAGGGCTTTTGAGGCTCCTGGTGAGATGTGCAGGCTGATCGTGCCTGCGATTTCCTTTTCTGTGAGCAACACTTTGCCTCCACCAGTACACAGCCCTGATAACCAAGATTGGAAAGCCACCATGTGGGGAACTGCAGCTGAAAGCCAGCATCCTATAGCTCATTTGCACAATGCTTTGAAGCATCAACATCTTGAGTCACTGACTGCGAGGTGCCCTGTTCCAGTAATTGCACACAAAAATCAGACACCCTCTTTCACTTTGGCTTATGACAGGATTGTCTGCTGCTCCAATAGGAACAAAGCCCAAGATACCATAGCACATTTATTTTGTAAACAGAATTATCAGTAAGGAAATGTCCCCCAAAGCACACATTGATATGAATAAATATGGAACTAGACAGCTACATATACATCAAGGATAATTTACTGGTTTTCACACCTCGCAGCAAGCCTTACCCACCAGAAGAGCCTATCAGACATTTTGCATGTGATGCATGATTTTCCGACTATTAATGGTGGGGAAAATCATTGGCAACATGTGCCCAAAACTGTGATATGTACCCGCTTCGGACAACGCTCCCCACCGGTAACATTGTCCGAAAATTACCCCAATGCACACGCGCACACATACAACATATGCAGCTTCACTCGAATGTATCAGACAAGGATTCCATCACATGTTTAGGCCAATGAGTCTCCTAGACTGCAGCATGCAATCATTGAAATCAGCTGTACTGTAACTGAAGGTGTCTGGCCAAGGAATTTAAGCCATTATGATCATGTTACTCAATTCACGTCTGGAACACAATTTATGCCAAAAGCTTTTTCACAGTAGCTATAGGCAGATGTAAAATAACTTAAGGTTTCAAATGCAACTTTAAAAAAAAATCAGCCGATGGCAACATTTAGTCAATGCACATTAATAAAATGGTCAGAACATAACCCTTTTTAAAAAAAAAAAACTATCCTTAATATAATTGGACCGTTTGACAAGCACTTTGGTTTTTGGCGGCAAAATAAGAATACATTTAACTATCTAAAGAGATTATTTTCCTCTACTGCCAATTCCCATGTATGAGGCAGACTTGCTATCGTTCAATCACACTCTCTAGACAATTTTGCTAAACAAATGTTAATTGGAGATTTGAAAAATGGTAAGATTGTTATCATGAAGCTATAATTACACTTTCTGGAACAGTATCAGTAAATTGCTAGTTGTCTGTGAATGACAACAAATAGGACTCATCTTCTATTTTACAGACTGAGAAAGACTATGCAAAACAAAACCTTTATAACTCTACCTAAAGCTTGTGTTCCCACATCATCATTTAGTTCTCTTTCATAGACAAAGACATTGGCCGGAATATTCCCCTAAAAAAAAATGGTGGGTTTGGAGCGTGGGGGCAGTTAAATTGTTAAAAATGGGATTCCCGACTTGATCCCGCCTCCAACCCGCCCACTTCTGGCTTTGCCGGAGACGGGACAGGGGGTGGGCGACCAACCCACTCCCAGGGGGTGGAACGTCAATTTAAATATTATATTGAGACTGGAAGCCTCTCTCCCCCCCTCTCTCGATACTCTCTCCCCCCCTCCCGATTCCTGACCCCAGCCAATCCTCTCCCCACCCCCCCCCCCACCCCAATCCCCGACCCCAGCCAATCCTCTCCCTCCTCCCAATCCCTGACCCCTGCTGATTGCCACTTCACCCTCCCGCAAACCCTCCCCCGGACCGGCCCCTCACTTCTGAGGCCTACCCGCCCGCAGCCAGCCATCCTTTCAATCTGGCTGGCTGTGGGCGAGAATCCAAGGCCTCGCGTTCAATTCAGGCCCTGCCACCTCAGAGGCCCCCCCCGGTCCCAACCCGCCTCCCTTGAGAAAATTCCGGCCGTTGAAAGATGCCTTATGAGCTACACAGGAATGACAAAGCCACTGCAAAAATGGCGAAAAGGCAGATGGAAAACCTGCCTATGTTTATAATAGTATTTTTACTTACCAATTCAAAAAAGCTGCTTTATATTCTAGTCAATTTTTATTGTTCCCTTTACAAAGCTTATTATTCTCAGTTATTTACATTTTCATTTTTTTGTTCTACTTCCCGCAGTGGAGTTGTAGTATTTCCTTAAAGATACAAAAGGGTTTGAATTTCCGCAGGGGTTCTTCTGATCATTCACTGTAACGTTGGTGGAAAATCCATAGAAACCCCAGAGTTTATGCCACTTTTCAAACTTTCCACCAAAGTTACAGTGAACGATCGGAAGAACTCCCATAGAAATTTAACCCCATGTACTTTGGCCTAAAAATCCCATGCCGTTTTCACTGTAATTTCAGTATAAAATCTGCGCAAGTAAATTTTTTGGCAGCAGAATGAGGCAGATGCTCCTTTGCCCCAAAATCGACCCACCGGAATTCCCTTGCACTTATTGACACTTATCTGAGGAAGGATGTTCTTGCCATGGTGAGAGTGCAGCGAAGATTCACCAGACTGATACCTGGGATGGCAGGAATGACATATGAGGAGAGATTGGGTCGATTGGGCTTATATTCGCTGGAGTTTAGAAGAATGAGAGGGGATCTCATTGAAACTTATAAAATTCTAACAGGACTAGACAGACTAGATGCAGGAAGGATATTCCTGATGGCGGGGGAGTCCAGAACCAGGGGTCACATTCTAAGGATAAAGGGTAAGCCATTTAGGACTGAGATGAGGAGGAATTTCTTCACCCAGAGAGTGGTGAACCTGTGGAATTCTCTACCACAGAAGGCAGTTGAGGCCAATTCATTAAATATATTCAAGAAGGAGATAGATATATTTCTTAAGGCTAAAGGGATCAAGGGATATGGGGAGAAAGCAGGGACAGGGTACTGAATTTGGATGATCAGCCATGATCTCATTAAATGGAGGAGCAGGCTTGAGGGGCCGAATGGCCTACTCCTGCTCCTATCTTCTATGTTTCTATGTTTCCCGCAATCTAACTAACAAGTTCCAAGTGAGCTAATTTACACAAGTTATAATGAAGGCCAGTGAGAGTGAAACTCCACGTTTCCTGCTTTTACACTCGCAATGTGCTCAGGGCAAGTTAGACTGAGAATTATGAGGCACAGGTGTTACTAAGATAGCTGAGACAGGCAGAAGAGAGAAGTTGGAGAGTTTCAGTAATGATTTCTGCAGCTGGGAATGACTTTTTGCAACTTTTTTTGGCATTCTGCCTACACGCACCTGGACTTGCCGTTCACAGTTTCTGACAGTGTGAGAATACTGGGAGATTTTCATCCTTCTTTTCCCCAGCCCCAACTTCCCCCCATCCCCCTCCCACCTGCTATGAGGGCGACTCAGGAGCAGGTATGAGATTTCCTCTGACCATACCCTTGTATGCCATTATAATGGAGGAGGAGAATTCACACAGGATGGTGTAAAGGAGAGTCAGGCAGCATTTAAGGAGGATGGGCTCAACCATATATTAACCCCCCACCCCCATAGAATATTTAGGCAACACAGCTGTATGACACTAAACTCCAAGAATAATAAAGCATGACATACATTCACATTTTATTTTATTACAACAAACTCCAAAATGAACACAAGCCAATCTATTCTTTCCTAACACCATGCTTCCTCTGGGCATCTACATGTACCTTTCCTTCTATTCTAGTGCACAAGGTGCAACCTGAGTGCCAGTATCGCAAGATGTCGTTGGCTGCTCATGTTCTACAAAAGGGTTATTGGACTGAGGGACCCTCCTCTCATGACAGCTTGCTCCTTGTAGGGCGCCACTGCTGGCTGCATCTCTGGGGCTTGTACCTGGGCATCCTGGTTGGTCTTGTCTCCTACATTTCACTGGTGTGGTGCTCTGAGGGGAGGAAGGCCAGAGGCCTGGCATGTGTTGCTGTTCTAAGAGATGGCAACCTCAGGCAGGTCAATTCCAGCCATAGCCATTCCACTGGGGTCCACTTCTCTTCCTCATTATCTTCATCTTCCTTCTCTTACTCCTCTGGTACCCTTTATTGCTGTGGTGGATCTTCAGGAAAGGAGGGTACAATGGGTGAGCATTATCCCTTGCGATTTAAAAAAAAAATCATTTATGGGATGTAGGCATCACTGGCAAGGCCGGCACTTTATTGTCCATCCCTAGTTGCCCAGAGAAGGTGGCGGTGGGTCTTCTTGAACTGCTGCAATCTGCACGGTCGCACAATGCTGTTAGGAAGGGAGTTCTATGACTTTGACCCAGCGACAATGAAAGAACGGTGATATATGTCCAAGTCAGGATATATTACAGCAGTGACTACACTTCAAAAGTACTTCATTGTCTGTAAAGCACATTGGGACATCCTGAGGTCATGAAAGGTGCTATAAAAATGCAAATTCTTTCTTTCTTTAGTGTGTGAGTTGGAGGGGAACTTGGTGGTGTTGGCGTTCCCATGCACCTGCTGCCCTTGTCCTTCTAGGTGGTGGAGGTCAAGGGGAGGTAGAGGTGGTTAGGCTCTCTCTTGTTCAAGATGCCCATTGCCTGACACTTGTGTGGCACAAATGTTGCGATTTATCAGCCCAAGCCTGGATGTTGTCCAGTCCCTGTTGCATGCAGGCATAGACTTCATTATCTGAGGAATTGCAGATGGAGCTGAGCACTGTAATTATCAGTAACAGCTCCACTTCTGATCTTATGATGAAGGAAAGGTCATTGCAAAGATGTCAGACAGTCTATTCCTAGCTTTGCCATGAACTGAACCTAGTTCATACTGAGATCTTAAACTAACCTTATAAAATTATTTCTGTTTGCTTCAATTTTTTCAGGTTAGAATAAGAAATGGTCATCTGTTAAAGTAGTACAGCATTTGTGAATGAAAAAGTAAAGCACTTCAGTATAGGTCAAGTGCTTCACATTGTGACTGGTAATGTTTCAGCATTTGGATGGATTCACTACTGCGTAGAATGCTGCGACACACAGATATCTTGAATTACTCAAGATCCCAACAAACCATGGTTAAGCAAAGTGGATTTCCAATTTCTTGACTACTTCTAACAATTACCTAAAATTCCTCATTCATTAAAAAAAGTTGAAAAATTAATGACAACGGCCCGGAATTTGCAGTCAGCGACAAAGCAAAGGCGTTCGCCGCTGACCCTGAAGAAAGCTGCCCACAAAGATTCTGTGATCTCTGTGGCTAGAAGTTTGCCTTTTTCGATGTGCAAGTGAGATCAATGTAATATCATGGGGATCCCCTGGAGTGCTCTGCTGTGACGTCAGCAAGCTGTCTAAGCAACCGATCACAATGCAGAATTCTCACAGACAGGGAACCAGGAAGTGAAGAAGTTGCTTTTATTCAGACTTTTTAAAAATGTTACAGAGGGTAAAACAAAGATTGGGGCTCTCACATGGGGAAAAGGTAAACCTGAGATAAATATGAACAAGCTTTTAAAAAATAATTTAAAAAATGTTTTTTTAAAGTTTCTTAAAAATTGTAATTTTTATCATAATGGAGAAATTTGACACTCCACACAATTAAAATTAGTTTTTCAGGGCTATAACGTTTGTTTACCAGTCAATACACTGTTAAAACCCCAGTTACACCTAATCCAACAAGGCCTAACTTTTAATGGGGTATTTAACAGCGATATTACCAGTGAAAAGCCCAGGTTTTTGTCAGTTTCACTGATTACACTGACTGGGGGCGGGAAGGCACAACGCAGCCAGTGTTGGAGCAGTGAATGATTGACCACAACTTCATGATTTCCGCATTTAGATGCACATGCGCTACATCCTGAAGTTGTGGTCAGATTCAAAGGGGTAATAACAGCGAACGCTGAATTAATCTTAAGATATCCTGAGTTTAAGGAGCACATACAGTGACAAACATCTGCCCACACTGTAGTCCATCCTCCATGTTCAGTAGATATACATGTATCATGCAGCTAGAGTGTGCTAGAAGGATTTGCTATGCAAAGCCGTTTTAAAGTTTCAGCAGGACAGCAGTTTTAGATGTAAATTGCAGTTGCTGTGGGACGGAATTTTCCAGGGGGTCAGCGGGCGGGATTGGTGGTTGGTCAGGTGGGAAAGTGTTTTTTTTTCACAGCGGGTCAGGAACCCACTGTCAACCCACCGCCACGTGCCTTTCCCGATGTCGGGTCTGTCAGCGCTGAGCAAACCTGACAGGCAGCAGCGGGCGACCCAATTCAGGTAATTAGTGGCTTGTTTAGAGCAACTTAAGAATGATTTTCAGCTTATCTTTTGCAATTGACAGCTCGCCCACTGGGTCCACGCTGGTCGTGGACCATGTCTGTCAAGCTGAGGCAGGAGTTCAGTGGCCATTGAATCAGCTGTTGAGTTGACAGCTTCAAATGTAAAGTAAAAGCTCCCGCCTTACAGAGATATCTTCCCTCAGCCACAAGTTGTTCCTCACTGCATTTCCACAACAGATTCCCCATGCTGCAAGTCTTTACACAAGTCTCCATCCAGTTGAACTCACTGTTAACAGATCGCTTCTGTCAGTTGTACTTCGCCTGCCATCTATTCCATCAGCATGGGTGCCCTTTATACTCTCTCACCTTGGTCCTCAGAATCCCACCACGATCAGCCCCAACACCAGGAGCACCAGGCACACCAGCAGCACCAACAACACCAACCTTCTCTGCAATCAACTGATGCTGCACAGGACACAAGGCATCAGCACCCGACCACTTTGCTGCCCGGGAGGCCAGGGATGGCCTCACCATGGCCAGATTTACTTCACTTGACGCTGTACATCCTGGTTGCCACATGATGCGCCAGATTGACACCACCCCACACCAACACCATAAAGCATCCCTACAATGCCCAAGCCATACCTTTCACACTCATCGCCATTGCGGGGTGGGGTTGGCAGGGTGGGGGGGGGTTACCGTTATGTCTCACCATTCACTGCAACTCACTAAGCCACTTCCAAAGGTGCACACAAATCTGTTCAAGAACGCAAAGTGTTGAAAATAAAGGTTTCAACGTTTGACACCACATTAACAGAAACTTTACATGAACATTGCATAAAACACCCCAGTGCCTACCCTTGTGTGTTGTTAGTTGGTATGATTGCACTAGCAGGAGGGTGAGTGTGAGGGGTGGCCTAGTGAGATGGGGATGTGATAATGTAGATAGAGAGGGATGGGTGGAGGTGCAAGGTAAGTTGCTGTGAGTAAGGATGTGCAGGAGTAGGGTAGGGAAGGCAGAGTGATGGGGATGTGATGAGTGGCACAGCAGGATGAGGTTGAGTGTGGCTTTGTACTAATGTTTCGTGATCTACTGAGCGCATTGAAACGTTTGTGGCACTGCACCAAGGTCCTCCTGACCACATCCCTGCTTGTGTCCTCCACTGCAATGTGCAACCAGGCTGTGTTGATCTCCTGGGGAGGTCTCTTCCGCCCATCGGAAGGGAAGAGGACCTCCCTGCGTGCTGTAACTCCCTCCATAAGCATATGGAGGGAGTCATGGGAGAGCCTGGGTGCAGTCCTGCACCTTTGTGCAGTGCCTGTCAGTATTTGCAGCACCTCAATGCTGTAGAACACTAACAACACAAATGTCAAAATAAAGTTGGCTATGGTCCCTTTAAGAATTCTAAATTAGAGGCATTGGGGGATTGGGAGGCATGCATGAAGGCTTCGCTTGCAGATCTGCTGAGGTGGACAATAT
Source organism: Squalus acanthias (assembly GCA_030390025.1). Lineage (NCBI taxonomy): Eukaryota > Metazoa > Chordata > Chondrichthyes > Squaliformes > Squalidae > Squalus > Squalus acanthias. The sequence continues at coordinate 43,517,930 of CM059432.1, forward strand.
TATGGTGGTGGAAGTAGGTGGTGGCCTACGATGGATCCTTGGGAGAATTTTTAGGTGATGGTGCTGGTATCCGAAGAGTTGCTATTCCCACAGATACCCTGGATATGGATGGATATGTATGAGTGCAACCAATCAAGGATAGTCCCTTGGAGTTCAACAGTGGAGGAGAGACATTGGAGGAGGGTGGTGTGGTCAGGCATGTTGAAAACTGTAGAGCGGTCGAGAGAATGAGAAGGGATAAAGCACCATGGTCACACTGACCGAGAATGTCATACATAACTTTTGTTAGGACCATTTTGGTGCTGTACATAGAAACATAGAAACATAGAAGATAGGAGCAGGAGTAGGCCATTCGGCTCCTCGAGCCTGCTCCGCCATTCAATGCGATCATGGCTGATCATCCAAACTCAGTACCCTGTCCCTGCTTTCTCCCCATATCCCTTGATCCCTTTAGCCTTAAGAAATATATCTAACTCCTTCTTGAATATATTTAATGAATTGGCCTCAACTGCCTTCTGTGGTAGAGAATTCCACAGGTTCACCACTCTCTGGGTGAAGAAATTCCTCCTCATTTCAGTCCTAAATGGCTGACCCCTTATCCTTAGACTGTGACCCCTGGTTCTGGACTCCTCCGCCATCGGGAACATCCTTCCTGCATCTAGTCTGTCTAGTCCTGTTAGAATTTTATAAGTTTCAATGAGATCCCCTCTCATTCTTCTAAACTCCAGCGAATATAAGCCCAATCGACCCAATCTCTCCTCATATGTCATTCCTGCCATCCCAGGTATCAGTCTGGTGAATCTTCGCTGCACTCCCTCCATGGCAAGGACATCCTTCCTCAGATAAGGCGACCAAAACTGCACACAATACTCAAGGTGTGGTCTCACCAAGGCCCTGTACAACTGTAACAAGACATCCTTGCTCCTGTACTCGAATCCTCTCGCTATGAAGGCCAACATACCAGTTGCCTTCTTAACCGCCTGCTGCACCTGCATGCTTACCTTCATCAACTGGTGCACAAGGACACCCAGGTCTCGTTGCACTTCCCCTTTTCCCAATCTATTGCCGTTCAGATAATAATCTGCCTTCCGGTTTTTGCCACCAAAGTGGAGAACATCTTATTGATCCACATTATACTGCATCTGCCATGCATCTGCCCAATCACCCAACCTGTCCAAATCATACTGGAGTTTCTCAGCATCCTCCTCACAGCACAAACGCCCACCCAGCTTTGTGTCGTCTGCAAACTTGGAGATATTACATCTAGTTCCCTCGTCTAGATCATTAATATATATTGTGAATAACTGGGGTCCTAGCTCCTATCCCTGCGTTACCCCACTAGTCACTGCCTGCCACTTGGAAAAAGACCCGTTCATTCCAACTCTTTGCTTCCTGTCTGCCAACCAGTTTTCTATCCAAGTCAGTACCTTACCCCCAATCCCATGTGCTTTAACTTTGCACGCTAATCTCTTATGCAGGACCTTATCGAAAGCCTTCTGAAAGTCCAAATACACCACATTCACTGGTTCTCCCTTATTTATTCTACCAGTTACATCCTCAAAAAATTCCAGTAGATTAGTCAAGCATGATTTACCTTTTGTAAATCCATGTTGACTTTGTCCGATCCTGTCACTGTTTTCCAAGTGCTCTGCTATTGCATCTTTTATAATGGACTCTAGCATTTCCCCCACTATCGATGTCAGGCTTACCAGTCTATAATTCCCCGTTTTCTCTCTACCACCTTTTTTAAATAGTGGGGTTACATTAGCTACCCTCCAATCCATGGGAACTGTTCCAGAGTCTATAGAATTTTGGAAGATGACCAGCAATGCATCTACTATTTCTAGGGCCACTTCCTTAAGTACCCTAGGATGTAGATTATCAGGCCCTGGGGATTTATCAGCCTTCAATCCCGTCAATTTCCCTAACACCATTTCCCTACAAATACTGATTTCATTCAGTTCCTTCCTCTCATTAGACCCTATGTTCCCTGACATCTCTGGGAGGTTATTTGTGTCCTCCTTTGTGAAGACAGAACCAAAGTATGTATTTAATTGGTCAGCCATTTCTTTGTTCCCCATTATAAATTCCCCTGATTCTGACTGCAAGGGACCCATGCTTGACTTCACCAATCTTTTTCTCTTCACATATCTATAGAAGCTTTTACAGTCAGTTTTTATGTTCCCTGCAAGCTTACTCTCATACTCTATTTTCCCCCTCTTAATTAACCCCTTTGTACTCCTTTGCTGAATCCTAAACTGCTCCCAATCCTCAGGTTTGCTGCTTTTTCTGGCGAATTTATATGTCCTCTCCTTGGATTTTATGCTATCCCTAATTTCCCTTGTTAACCACGCTTGAGTCACCTTTTTTGTTTTATTTTTATGCCAAACAGCGATGAACAAATTCTGTAGTTCATCCATGCGATCTTTAAATGTTTGCCATTGCCTATCCACCGTCAACCCTTTAAGTAACGTTCCCCAATCCATCCTAGCCAACTTGCGCCTCGTACCATCGTAATTTCCTTTATTTAAATTCAGTACCCTAGTCTCTGAGTCAACTACTACTTCACTCTCCATCTTAATGAAGAATTCTATCATATTATGATCACTCCTCCCCAAGGGGCCTCGCACAACAAGATTGCTAATGAATCCTTTCTCATTACATAATACCCAGTCTAAGATGGCCTGATCTCTAGTTGGTTCCCCGACATATTGGTCCAGGAAACCATCCCGTATACACTAGAGGAATTCCTCTTCCACAGTATTGTTACTAATTTGGTTTGCCCAATCTGTATGTAGATTAAAATCACCCATGATAACTGCTGTGCCCTTATTGCACACATCTCTAATTTCCCGTTTAATACCATCCCCAACCTCAGCATTACTGTTTGCGGGTCTCTATACAACTCCCACTAACATTTTCTGCCCCCTGGTATTTCTCAGCTCTACCCATACAGATTCCACATCATCAGAGCTAATATCCTTCCTTACTATTGTGTTAATCTCCTCTTTAACCAGCAATGCTACCCCACCTCCTTTTCCTTTTTGCCTGTCCTTCCTGAATATTGAATACCCCTGAATTCCCAGCCTTGGTCACTGTAGCCATGTCTCCGTAATCCCAATTATATCATATCCGTTTACATCTATTTGCGCAGCTAATTCATCTACCTTATTACGAATGCTCCTCGCATTAAGACACAAAGGGGGAAAAATTCAGCTGCTTGCGCCTCCCGTTAGCGCCTTAAATGGGCGCTAATGGGGCGTAAAGCAGCTAACGCCCGGGCGCAGCGCCGCCCACGCCTCCCGAAAAATTTAGTGGGAGGTTAGCGGCGGCGGCAGCCGGTAGCGCCCTGTGGCGCTGCGCCGCCGGCGATGACGTCATCGCCGTGCGCAGCGCCCCGCTCGCGCCCCGGCCGTGATCTTCAGTCGCGCCCCCTGATTTACCGCCAGACGCTATGTCCGACGGGTTCAGGGGGGCGTACGTGCGGCCGGGGCGGCGATATTTAAAGGGGAGGTGGCAGGCGGCCATTTTTGTTGCTGGCCGCCTGCCAGCACCTGCCCCCGTTGCTGTCCCCGGCCCCCGTGAAGCCCCCCCACCGTGAAGTGCCGGCTGCGCTCCAAGAGCCCGGCACTTCTCTTGAGTGCCGGGCTCTTTTGCCGGCACTCCCGATCCCTGGGAGCCCAGCTGGGCCCCGGTTCGCGCTGCGCAAGGCCCCTCCCCTTTAAGAAGGGGAGGAAGGCCTGCAATACCGCGGCGCGACGTGCCGCAGCGCATGGCGCTGCGGCACGTAGCGCCAGGATATTCACTCGCAGCGCCCCAAGAGGGATGCGGGGTGCTTCCAGTTGCGCCCCGCTTCCCTCTTGGGGCGCAACCACTGAGGTTCCGGCGCGGGGCCGCTAATTTTTTCGGGGCGCTAAAAGTCGCGCCCCGGCGAGGTTAGCGCCCCAAATGGGGCGCGACTCAATTTTTACCCCAAAGCCTTCAGGCTTGTTTTTTTAACACTCTTAGGGGTAAAAATTCACTTGGTTGCGCCACCCGTTAGCGCCTTAAGAGGGCGCTAATGGGGCGCAAAGCCGCTAACGCCCGGGCGCAGCGATGTTTGCGCCGCTCGAGAACTTAACTTGAGATTGTGCGGCGGCGCTAAAACTTACCGCTGCGACCACCTGCGCGCGCAGATTGTGACGTCATTCCATGGTGCAACGCCCTTGGGGCGCCCCGTAGCGGAAATTGAGTGGCGCCCCCTGCCTTACCGCCTGGCGCTTCCAACGACCAGAAGACTGGAACGCTATCAATCGCTGTGGGGCTGGGGGGGGCGCTATTTAAAGGGGGCCTCTTCCTGTCTTTTATTGTTGGTGGCATTTTTGAACTACGCATTCTGAGAGAGAGAGGGAGAGACTTCTGGAGAGATTCAACGTTGTGTGAAGGAGTTTTGGGTACTGAGCAGCACTTTGCAGGTTCATTTTGATTTGCCATTCCTTGTATCGATTTAGCAGAGACCGTGGGAGCTGCACTCTGAGCTCTTTGCCTGATGCTCTCCATTGTTCTTTCCAGCACATTTGATGTGCAAGTCTCTCCAGGCCGAGATTCAAGGCAGCAATGAACAGGATGTGGATGGAAAGCAAGATTAACCATCCCCTTTAAGAACTGGCCCATGCCATTGTGTGTGTGTTCCATTGCTGACTGACATTACATGAGCTTCGCCAGCGCTCCGAGTTAGCGCCTCACTGCTCGGCCTTTGCGCCTTAAGGGAGGTGTGCAGCGCCTGCTTTAGCGCTCCACTCACCACCCGGGGCGGTAAAAGTGAAGTTTCCCGTCAGTGCCGATAATTAGCGCCAGGCGCTAATATTTGCGTCCGGATGATATTTGCGCCCCAAATGGGGCGCGACCTAATTTCTACCCCTTAGACCTTTTAGAATTATTGTTTACTGTGGCCATGTTTGATTTACACCCTTGATTTCTCTGACTTCCACTTTTGCTTTTCTCCTTCCTGTCTTTTGCTTCTATCCTTGCTTCCCTTTCCTCTGTCTCCCTGCACAGGTTCCCAACCCCTGCCATTTTATTTTGAACCCTCCCCAACAGCACTAGCAAACACTCCCCCTAGGACATCGGTCCCGGTCCTGCCCAGGTGCAAACTGTTCAGTTTGTACTGGTCCCACCTCCCCCAGAACCGGTTCCAATGTCCCAGGAATTTGAATCCCTCCCCCTTGCACCATTCTTCTAGCCACGTATTCATCTGAAATGTCCTTCTATTTCTACTCTGACTAGTACGTGGCACTGATAGCAATCCTGAGATTACTACCTTTGAGGTCCTATTTTTTAATTTACCTCCTAACTCCCTATATTCAGCTTTTAGGACCTCATCCCATTTTTTACCTATATCATTGGTACCTATATGCACCACGACAACTGGCTGTTCACCCTCCCCCTCCAGAATGCCCTGTAGCCGCTCCGAAACATCTTGACCCTTGCACCAGGGAGGCAACATACCATCCTGGAGTCTCGTTTGCGGCCGCAGAAATGCCTATCTATTCCCCTTACAATAGAATCCGCTATCACTATAGCTCTCCTGCTCTTTTTCCTCCCATCCTGTGCAGCAGAACCACCTATGTTGCCAGGAAGTTTGTTGCTGCTGCCTTCCCCTGATAAGCCATCCCCCTCAACAATATCCAAAGTGGTATATCTGTTTGAGAGGGGGATGGCCACAGGGGACCCCTGCACTACCTGCCTGCGCCTACTACTCTGCCTGGCGGTCACCCATTCCCTTCCTGCCTGTGCAGCCTTTACCTGCGGTGTGACCAACTCATTAAATGTGATATCCACGACGTCCTCAGCATCGCGAATGCTCCAGTATGTATCTATTCGCAGCTCCAGCGCCGCAATACGGTTTGCCAGTAACTGCAGCTGGATACACCTCCCGCACAGTTGGTCGTCAGGGACACAGGAAGTGTCCCTGATTTCCCACATAGTGCAGGAGGAGCATGCCACGGGGCTGAGCTGTGCTGCCATGACTTAACCTTTAATTAATTTAAATTAAATTAAATCAAATCAATACCACCAATTACACTACAATTAAATGATATACTCAAGGGCCCTTGTTTACTAGCACTCCCCATTACACAACAGAGACCTTAGAAACTATAACCACAAAATTAAGACCTTCTAAACTTTATAAATTATTAACCTTAACTGTCAAACTATAGAGTAGTATAAATACTCACCTGGCCGTACTCACCCAATCAGCTGCTTCCTCTTGCCCACGTCACTTTTTGAATCATGACGTGGTTCTGGAACGCCGCCGCCGGTCTGTGAGATTGGTAAGCCTCTGAAAGAAAGCCCGCGAAAGTGAGTTTAAGTACTCACTGTACCGCCGCTCTCTGCTCCTCCTGACACTGGCCTCTGTAAGCAACGTGGAATCCTGACTGGAGATAATCAAACAAGGAGTTGCATGAAAAATGGTCAGAGATCTGGGAGGTGACAATGCGTTCAAGGAACTTCAAAAGGAAAGAAGGTTGGATATAGGGCGATAGTTAACATGGACAGAGAGGCTGATGATGGCTGTTTTTAAAGGTGCTGAGAGGGGGCTATTTACATTATCAATTAGCATGGGGTCAGGAAGGGATGTTTAATGGCCCTGAGCTTAGTGGACATGAGGTCAAGTGAGCAAGAGGTAGGTCTCATGGATGTGATGTGCTTGGAGAGGTTTGAAGAGATGGAGCAAAACTAGAGATGGAGAGAGAGACAGTGAGGTTCTGTCTTTGGTTAGGGTGTCCCTGAGTATCAACTAAGGTGACTCTTGTTTCCCTAACTATATAAGACAATGATGTGGAGATGCCGGCGTTGGACTGGGGTGGACAAAAATGAGAAGTCGCACAACACCAGGTTATAGTCCAACAGATTTATTTAATTTTACAAGCTTTCGAAGCAGTTCGCTCCTTCGTCAGGTAAGTTAGCAATGAGAGAATCTCCCAGAATTCACAATTTAAACCCAGACAAAATCTATTCACATTATTCCCTACAACAAAGAGCACAGCCAAGACAATGAGATGTGTCCCAGGGGGTCCAACGTGTCAAACCACCTGCTGGCTGCATATCCTGTCAATTTGTGTTCTTGTGTTAGTCTTTTTAAAAAAAAACACATGAGAAGACCGGCCATGATGTCAAGTCACGTTCTGTATCGTGACATGAACCCGATATCGCGATTGAGGCCATCCTCATGAGTGCGGAACTTGGCTATCAGTTTCTGCTCTATGATTTTGCGCTGTCGTGTATCTCGAAGGCTGCCTTGGAGAACGCTTACCCGCAGATCCGAGGCTGAATGCCCCTGGCTGCTGAAGTGTTCCCCGACTGGGAGGCAACCCTCCTGCCTGGCGATTGTTGCGCGGTGTCCGTTCATACGTTGTCTCAGTGTCTGCATGGTCTCGCCGATGTACCATGCTCTGGAGCATCCTTTACTGCAACGTATCAGGTAGACAACGTTGGCCGAGTCACATGTGTATGTACCGTGTACCTGGTGGGTAGTGTCCTCACGTGTAATGATGGTATCTGTGTCCATGATTTGGCATGTCTTGCAGAGGTTGCCGTGGCAGGGTTGTGTGGTGTCTTGGTTGCTGTTCTCCTGAATGATGGGTAATCTGCTGCGAATGATGGTACTTTTGAGGTTAGGCGGCTGCTTGAAGGCGAGTAGTGGAGGCGTGGGGATGGCCTTAGCAAGGTGTTCGTCGTCATCGATGACATGTTGAAGGCTGCGAAGAACATGGCGTAGTTTTTCCGCTCCGGGGAAGTACTGGACGACGTAGGGTACTCTGTTGGTTGTGTCCCGTGTTCGTCTTCTGAGGAGGTCTATGCGGTTTTTCGCTGTGGCCCGTCGGAACTGTCGATCGACGAGTCGAGCGTCATATCCCGTTCTTACGAGGGCGTCTTTCAGTGTCCGTAGGTGTCCATCGCGTTCCTCCTCGTCTGAGCAGATCCTGTGTATTCGCAGGGCTTGTCCATAGGGGATGGCTTCTTTAACGTGGTTAGGGTGGAAGCTGGAGAAGTGGAGCATCGTGAGGTTGTCCGTGGGCTTGCGGTAGAGTGAAGTGCTGAGGCGTCCGTCTTTGATGGAGATTCGTGTGTCCAAGAATGAAACCGATTCTGAGGAGTAGTCCATGGTGAGTTTGATGGTGGGATGGAACCTGTTGATGCTATAGTGTAGTCCTTTCAGTGATCCTTCGCCGTGGGTCCAAAGGAAGAAGATGTCGTCGATGTATCTGGTGTACAGCGTTGGTTGGAGGTCCTGTGCAGCAAAGAAGTCTTGCTCGAACTTGTGCATGAAGATGTTGACGTATTGGGGTGCAATTTGGTCCCCATGGCTGTTCCGTGTGTTTGGGTGAAAAAATGGTTGTCGAAGGTGAAGACATTGTGGTCAAGGATGAAGCGGATGAGTTGTAAGATGGCGTCTGGAGATTGGCTGTTGTTGGTGTTGAGTACTGAGGCTGTCGCAGCGATGCCGTCATTGTGGGGGATATTGGTGTAGAGTGCCGATACGTCCATTGTGACGAGGAGTGTTCCTGGTTCAACTGGTCCATGGGTGCTGAGTTTCTGCAAGAAGTCTGTAGTGTCGCGACAGAAGCTGGGAGTTCCCTGTACGATGGGTTTCAGGATGCCCTCGACGTACCCAGAGAGGTTCTCACACAGGGTTCCGTTGCCTGATACGATAGGACGTCCGGGTGTGTTGGCTTTGTGTATCTTTGGGAGACAACACTTCAGGGACACCATCTGTAAATCTGCCCACGTACCCTCCATTGGAGATAAATGATAAATCTTTAATCCCCTTCCCTCCAGTTCATATCAAATGGGAGTTTATTGCCTTGAATTTCTATATTATTAATTCTCCAAAGAATAAATACAGACACCGTGAGTGCAGTCTAGTAGTAATAAAAAACCCTGCAGAGCTGCTCTTAATTTGATCCATACATGTGAACTCCCACAGGTGGTCCGCTGTGAGGGCAGACGCTTCCCATTAATTTTTAATCAGGTGGAAACCTGGATGTTCTGGTGGGAACAGCCATGCTCTACAAACTGGTGGGATATCCAGCAACGAGCCATTCCCACCACTAATTTGACAGAAGAGCGATTTTCTCCTCCCCCCATTTTGGTTGTTTATTCAACTTCTCATTCAGTGAAACAAAGTACAGTGCTTTCTCTGCTATTCAATGCATAAAGCATTGTTTGAAATCATTAGACAACTCCATCCCTATGGCCCAGTGGGTAAATGCACCACATGGTATAGTGCTGTGATGTGTTGACCAGAAAGGTTCCAGTTGAAATATTGGCCAGTGCTGAGTTAGCTGATCTCAGCAGCAATCTGACTGCTACAAATGGCCTCAGCAGCCTTGCTTTATGAGGGAAAAGCTCGGCCAGTGTTCCCACTGATGATTGTGCATAGTTGTGCCTACTAGAAGCTCATGGCCTAAATTTCCATCTTCATTGCATGAGCAGTAATCTGGTGCAGTGGTTTGCCCACCATTATGGAATCCATCCAATATTCATTCCACTGAAATTAATGGAAGAAAATCGGGTGGGTTCTATAACAGGCAGGCAATCCATTTTGCCAGATTACCGCCCAAGAGGTGGATTACAATTTACCCTCATATGCTTGGACCTTGAGTGAGAATTGTAAAGGCTTCCATAGCCCAGTGACACTCACTATTCTGCTACACAACTGAGAAATGCCGACTTGAATGAACTGAATGCCTGTAGTTAACCGTTGTACCAAACCCCAGGATCAGTCACTGCCTTTAGGTTACTACCGGTAGGAGGAGAAAGCTAGAAATGGTTGGAGGAATGAGGAAAAAGTGATTTGATCGTACATCCATCCTCCAGTTTCATCCATTGTCTTAGCTGTCTTTTAATAAAAAGGTCACAAAGTAGGAGGGGATTTTCTTCTTAAATTATGTTGGTTTGCAATGCATAACTCAGGTGCTAAGTGATAACTAATTTGGCAGGGACCCATTTCTGCCCCTGTAATAATCTTAGCATGTTACTTCCGTCCCGATGCCAGAGATGCCTGCCCAAAAATGCACGGGCATAATCAAAGGAAGTAGTAATAATGGAATGATATTTTGCGCTAGATTTCCCCACTTCTTACCACTCACTTTCAGGCAATTAAAGGGTGTTTAAAACAGTAAAAGGGGATGGTATGGCATACACATACCACCTCAAAAAAGTTGTACCAAACTTATTCTTGGTAAAATTCATCAGTCTGCAGCACCGCCTGCCATATAAATGGCAGTGGCTGGGTATGGCCAAGGTCTTGGTGCTATTTCTCTCAATTACTGCCCCAAATCCAAACACTGAGAACACACTCACCATATATATGAACAGTACAGCAGTATCCCTGAGGCAGATACTATATTAAGGAGGCTCTCTTGGTGGAGATACCCAAAGTTGTATGAAGGTTTGCCTGGACATCAACTTTTGCTGCTTGCTGCTCTGGAGCCTCTCTAAAGACTTCTACCACTTACAGAGAGTAACGGAGGCTACCCTGGAAGCTGTCATACTGCTTTCATCATATGTCAATCCACCATATGAGCCCTGATGACAGAACCATGTACTGTATCAAGATGGTTGATTGATGATTGAGTTTTCTCTTGCACTCATGGCTTGTGACTCCAGTATGATTTTCGCAGACAGAGAAGAATAAATATAATGAGGCCCATGGGACTACAAGAACTGTGACAGAGCAGACAACTGCTATTCTGAAATTTTGTTTTAGGTGCCTGGATAAATCTGGTAGAGTCCTGCAATCCAGTCCAACAAGAGTCAGTGTAGCTGCATAATATTGCTATTAAGAAAAGGCTGCTACCTCCTGAAGCTGAAGGGGTTGATGATGAAGATGGAGAGGGGCCTCCATCTCCACGTCAGATGGAGGGTGCACAGGAAGGAGAGGAGTTGGAGAAAGACAGCAATTAGCCAGCCGCCAAAGAAAGCAACTGACAGCCGAGTGCTTTCTGTAAATAAATGTCCTCTCACCCCAACTGCCTTCCAAAGAACTGCATTCCCACAGGCTTCTATAAATTGCCATAATACAGGGATCATACTCACACATGTCATCATCTAGGTCCATTAAATTACAAACATCCATAGAAATGAACTCTGAAGTCTATGTGGTCAAACAATTTTTACTTTCCAGAACACAATTCACTGGAGGCCGCTAAAAAAGGGCTCAGCAAATGTTGAGTTTTTGTTTTTGTGGGTCAAAGAGAAGTCAGTTCGAGGCTTGTCTCCTGGGATTTCCTTCCACTCCGACCCAACCTGCTGGCCGGCTCAACGCAGGAACTGGCCAATTCCTGCCTTCCCACAACCGACGAATTACAGCAGGGTGTACGGTTGGCACTGGCAGCTCACCGACAGCATTTAAATGAAGCCCAAACCTGAATTTGGTTCAGACCTCATGCCGACAGAAACAGACGGGCCTAGTGACCACTCCACCATTTTGGGAGGATGTTCATTGTTCTTTTTGAAACTGAGCACCTGAGATTTTGGATCCCGAACTCCTCAGCTAATCATGGTTGCTTCTCCACTCTTCCCCTTCCACTCCCAGGTCTTCATGCTCACTAGTGCTAGGTGCTTTGCCCAATAAAAACTCTTCTGACTCACTATTTCCTTCTGAAGTAGGTAAGTTTATCTGGTCCTGGGGTAGGTAGTTGGTGAAGATGGGGCAAGAGTTGTGGATCTTGAGCCTGGCTGTTCATCTGAACAGCTAGCCACTTCCTCCAAGTCATTCCCTCAGATTTCAGAAACAGGAAAGCTTCTTTCGCTGTGTTGCACTTACATCACTCATTGAAGAAATAGCGTATCAGTGCTTGCCATTGCCATACTTTGACAGTGCACATAAAGCTGCAATGACTGGTGCTCCTCCTTGCCCTGACTTTGACAAATGCTTCCTACTCTGCCATCTCCTACAGCTCTTTGTCTGTCTACAAGCTGAAAAGTTTCCTTCCCATGTGCACAAAGTTTTCAAGATTGGTGTTCCTCCTTCAGTTGCAGTTCTTTGGTGCTAGCAGTGCACTACCTTTTCCTTTGCAATGATAGAACACAGAATTAAAGGAATGTTACTGTCAAGAACACTTCTTATCACCCATATCTCCTGCTGCATACCATTCTTATCAGACTTGCAGGTGCAGGCGCCCTTTAAAGATCTCTCCTTCAAGACCATCAAAACCCATTGTGACAAGCAATTTGAGTTCTCACAGTGGTTTGCAATTAAAATGGAGCATTATTGTTTCCAGATGTTCCCTGGGTGTAGGTCACTTCTTCTGTTAACCAAATAATGACACTGAGTACGAAAGTCAATGCTCTATCATTCCTACAGGATGAGCATGAAGAACAGTGACTTCACTAATTGTGTCTAAACTTATGAGGTCATTAAACCTCTTCCTGCGCTGTGTAGCAGTTTGTAGATTGCATTCACTGCCTCTACCACTTCCAGCTTTATGGTGCTTTCTGCCCTCAGTCCTCAGGAGCCTTTATTGTCTGTACTTTATTTCATAGAATCATACAGACCCTTCAGCCCATCGTGCCCGTGCCGGCTTTTTGAATCAGCTATCCAATTAGTCCCACTCCCGTACTCTTTCCCCAGAGCCCTGCAATTTTTTCCTTTTCAAGTATATATCCAATTCCCTTTCCAAAATTACTATTAAATCTACATCCATCATCCTCTCAGGCAGTGCATTCCAGATCATAACAACTCACTGCGTAAAATAATTCTCCTCATCTCCCCTCTGGTTCTTGTGCTAATTATCTTACATGTTCTCTGGTTACTGACCTTCCAGCCAGTGGAATCAGTTTCTCCTTATTCAGTCTATCAAAATCCCTCATCATTTTGAACACCTATTACATTTCTGCAGGAAGTACATCCACCAAAGCATTAGGCAGTCTGAGAGCTGTTCCTGATGACATGATGCTGTTCCTTCCTCACTAATTTCTGCATTGTTGTGTTGCTCCCAGGCAAACAAAAACAGCTTTAATCAGCTGCAGCATTTTAACTACCAAAGCATTAAATTTCCCTCCTCTCAGCAGTAGTAAATCAATAGGCAACTTATTACTGCCCCAAATACATAAGTAGGACCAGCCCAGGAAACTTCAGCAGGTTAGTGGCGGTATCACACTGTGGGCAGTAGCCCTACCCCACTACTGACCTATCTTTTGAAGGAGAATCTATGCCCATATGTCACATTTTTCATTATTACCGCCATAGCAGTGCTGGATGTATACAACAGGGGTTCAGCGTCGCTAAGGTTGGCGGAGGACTTTTAAAGGTTAAAAGGCCATGCCTGGGACTGCATTCGATTGCAGGGCGATTCATCACCCTCCCCTGCCGGTACATAAGGTGGGATGTTTTATCCTGGAGCAAGTTGTCTTGTTAAGCTGCGACAGGAGCCAGAGTCCTGAAGCAGCAGGGATATTCCATTTGATATGGCAGGCTCCTTAGCATTGGTGGAAACCTTTCCAGGAGCCTGCAAGACATATTTAAATTAAGCTTATTCCAGGAAATGTACTGGTGCTATAAAAACAGAAAATGCTGGAAACACTCAGCAGGTCAGGCAGCATCTGTGGAGAGAGAAACAGAGTTAATGTTTCAGCTCGATGACCTTGCGTCAGAACTTACTGAGGCTATTGGGTGAGTGAAAGTCCCACCCTGACTCACTTATGGAGGTAAAGCCACCAAAAGGGAAAATCTCAGTCTAGAATGGCAGTAAACAAACTTCCGTATTTCTATCCTTTTTCTTTATTGCAGCATTATGACCTCTTCATGTAACCTGTCTGATTAACTGTAGATGTGTGGGTTCCATTTTGATTCAAATTAAACACATTGCAAGTAAACAAACATAAATGTTATTTATTTTAATGGAACACATAGCTAGGTGCCAAAACTAGAAAATCTAGTTGTTTTGTAATGGATCTAGAAATTTCCTTTTCTAATTGTCTTTAAAAAAAATCAGTTTTAACTTTTTCTAAACCCATTCATTAGTGAATATCCTTTACAGATATTCCAGTGCACAGCTTCTATAGTACTAACTGCTGCCAAAAGTCATTTTCTCCACAATTTGATTGCTGAGTATTTGAGCTAGAGATAGAGAAATGTGCAGTAATATCCTTGGACTAAAGAGAATCACTTTTAAAATTATTTTTCAAATCTTTTGCTGACATTTTCCCTTTGATATTTATTTACCCTTTCAGTACTAAACTGCACCAAAACTCAATTCACATGACTAGAAAAGATATCTGCAACTCTGCAATAAACGTAGCAAAATGGAAATGGTGCAGGAGGTTGGGAACAGATTCTGGGGATAGGTGAAATTTGAGTGAGGTTTAAACAGCAACATTTGTAAGTTCTATGGAACAATACTTAGCATGAAAAAAGATACAATGTTGCAACAGTTGATACGTGCCTGCTGTAAACACTGCTGTACAGGTAAGGTTCAATCCCCAGTGTGTGATGAGTTTGATGAATTCATCCAGGGCAGTGGTAAGAATGCTCAATTGGCTTTGGTGCCTGTCGGTTAGAGAAGGAAAAGTCAGCCAAGATTTACATTCCTGATCCATGACTCCTGCTGGGAAGTGCTCTTGTGCATATTGGGTATGATTGGAATTGGCTCCGAGCCCGATACAATGGGCTGAATTCTCCTGTTGCTCGTCTATCAGTGGAGCAGTAATACCGTGTGTGTCCAAGTGAATCTGCAGCTAACTTGCCGCAATGAATTCCCTCCCAGAGCCTTCATTTCACACTGCGGCCATTTTAACAGTGCTGTTATTTTGGGGGGTTGAGATGCCTGCCTGGCACCCCTCCCAGAGCACTTATCTTCTGCTGGGGACCACTCCCCTGGGTCCCTAGTGGCGGGCTCCTGTTGCCCAATTTTAACTGCCAAACCTCATTAGCATGCCGCTTCCCAATTTCCTGACCAAATCAATCGGGAAGTCAGCGGGAAGCGACTGCCTGGCTGATTCCCGCCAGTTGGGGCAAGTTAAAATCAACCCCCATGGTGTTGATAATTAGTTGTGGTTAGTGCTATTAGAGATATTAGCACATTTTGATGAATGATGTTCTGTAAATAAACACAGCTTGTGCACATAGAGTTCTCAGTTCATTACTGCATATGCTTTCACTTCTTGGTGGTTTGGAAGATGGTAAGGGAAGTATAGACTTCTGTCTGAAGAAGCAACATGGCACATGCTTTGACAGTGAGGAGCTTTTTGAATTATGGGGAGAGCACGGGCAGCTGTGAAGTGACTTTATTTGCTGCGTCACCTTTTATTTGTTGAAAGCTCTAGGTTATCAGCTATTCCCTCATTTCTCAGGCTGCTGGCTGTCCAGTCCCATATCCTCATGCTGCTGGGAGGGAGGTCTGCTCTTCACTTGCTCTTCATCATCATCAGCTTCTGGAAGCAGCAAGCCTTTCTTCATTATGTAGTACGCAGCAAGCTACAATAATTCTTGAGGCTCTTGCTGGGTTATATTACATGGTCCACCAGATTTATCCCGGCACCTAAATTGAAACTTGAGAATTCCTATAGTTTGTTCTATGACACTTCTTGTCGTGCCATTAGACCCACTGGGGGAATTTTAAATCCCTCTGCTCGGCAGAAACCAGGTGGAACAGGAGTTAAAATCCAAATGTTTTCTATCCCACGACCATTTTAACATTGATGTTATCTTGGGCGGTTGAGGTGCCTGCCTGACTCAGTTCCTATGATATCAGTAAGCCCCCAATACAATTGTAACTGCCTACTGGGCAGAGGAACTGCCATGGACACTCCGCTCAGTAAAACCAGGTGGACACCCAGTGGAGGCCCTGTCAGATAAGTTTAAAATTTATCTTCGTCAGGCCAGGAGGAGCAGGAATGCTCCGCCGGAACCCAGAAAGAGAGTTTGGGCCACACTGCTGCCCCAGGCTCCCCCCCCCCCACATCTGACACGCAAAACCCTCCCAACCTTTCCTGACAACCTACCTGACCACTGGCCTGGCAGCCTCCGGGCTGCCCGATCTTCACAGGCCACAAGCCAATGAACTGCTTTTGCCCATTATGGGCAGGCAGCTGGCTGGTGGAATGTTAATGAGGCCTGGCTGTCAAAATGGACCAGGCTTCCCTCTACAGCTCCCGGGCGAGTGTCCCGCGGCTTTCTGCCCAGGAGTTAAAATTCTCCCTATTATATTTGTTGTCCCCCTATATCTGGAGTGTACTGGAATGAAAGCCATGACTGCAGGGGATAGTTCTAATCACCAATCAACTACCCTGATATATGGCTCTGAGTCATGAGGGATAAGTTATATACCAACTTCCTAGGTATCTGGCATGGATATATAGGATAAGGCATTTGGCATTTCATATAACTGTATATTAATAGAATGAAAGCCTTTCCTTATCATAAAATTGAGGAGGTTGTTATATCAAGCTTTGAGTGGCATATGCTTTTCACCACTCGTTCCTTGCACCTACGGAAACCCTGACAGCCTACAGATCTGTATAGCTTTCTCTCTCTCTCTCTCGCTCTCTCTGTTCGTCTGCTTCTAGTAAGAAGTATATGAATGATGCAATCCTCCTGAATAGAGCATCGGTGAGCTTGATGCAGTGGTGAGCAGCTGCCTAACTAATGTGGCAAAGATCCCTATATGCTGCCTGGAAGGATCCAGTTGCAAAGAAATTCAAAGCAGTGTTAACCTTCACTGGTACAGACAATACTGTTCTCCTGATGGAAGTGAGCTGCAGGTCTTCAACCAGCAGTTGACATATTTCCCCAATAGCCTCTGGGGTGATAGTGGAAGTGCAGCCTGCTGAGAAACTGATGGCCAGAAGACCTTTTTGGTCTGTAGACCCTGGTGTGTGGGTATACATGTGTAAGGAAGAGCTTGATATGCAGGCCAAGTAACACCAACCTTGAGTAGCAAAATGGCCTCGCAATATGGTATCCGTCTCAGGAATATCTTCCTGCAGCATTTACTGCCAATTATATAGTGTTGTTAAAATTTGGGCACAAGTTGGGGAAAATAGATCAGAGGGGTTGGTCATGGCCCATTTATTCCATTTAAAAGGAGTGGGTCAGGCTCGTGTGGGCTTTAAAAGGGAATAGTGATTTTTTTTTGGATGATAATGCAAAAGAAAAAAGAAAGACTTTACATTTATATAGCGCCTTTCATGACCACCAGACATCTCAAAGCGCTTTACAGCCAATGAAGTACTTTTGAAGTGTAGTCACTGTTGTAATGTGGGAAACGCAGCAGCCAATTTGCACACAGCAAGGTCCCACCAACAGCAATGTGATAATGACCAGATAAACTGTTTTTGTTATGTTGATTGAGGGATAAATATTGGCCAGGACACCGGGGATAATTCCCCTACTCTGCTTCAAAATAGTGCCATGGGATCTTTTACGTCCACCTGAGAGAGCAGACAGGGCCTCGGTTTAACATCGCATCCGAAAGACGGCACCTCCAACAGTGCAGCACTCCACTGGAGTGTCAGCCTAGATTTATGTGCTCAAGTCCCTGGAGTGGGACTATGAACCCACAACCTTCTGACTTAGAGGCGAGAGTGCTACCTACTGAGCCACAGCTGATGCAGGTGGTCTTTTAGCAGTAGATTTGAGGCAGTAACCTCTAAGAACCCATTTTACATCAATAACCACCCCAAATCCACTCCAAAACAGGAGGTTCTCACTGCCTCGGCTTACACATTAAAGACTACTTATTTGGGTAGCAGGTACCTATGCGGCATACTGCAGCCAGAGTCAGATCTTTGGGACAGGAGGGGGGGAAAGTTGGAGAGAATCAATGATAGAGTGCCTGGAGAAGTGGAGCCTCCTCATACACTGCTCCTCAGAGATATCCAGGAAAGTTGCTCTTGGCCTAGAGTCCCTTGAGCTGGGCAAGGCTTTCAATGGGTCGCTCCCGTCACCTACTCTCTGCTAACAAGCACACCTGCTACTCCTCATGGTTGTTCAGGCTTGCTGCTGCTGTTATTGCTGCTCCTCCTTCTTCATCCAAAATAATGACGCAAAAATGGCACCCACGATAAGTGATTATGGTCAGTAATGCAAAAAACATCAGAAACAAGCAATCTCCAAGATCAAATATCTCTTGGAAATCCAAAAAGTACAATAGCACACAGGATGATGCCAGGGGGTGGGCAACTATAGTTATAAGGAGTGACTTGAGATTCTGGGACTATTCCCACTGAGGCAGAGATGGTTAAGCAGAAATGTAATGATTTTTTAAATGTTATGAAGGGTTTTGGTGAAATGAATAGGGAAAGACCATTTGCTCTGGTGGGGAGTTAGTGCTGAGGGTTTGTCAATTTAAAACTGCCTTTAAGAGAGTGAAGAGAGAGGCTAAGAGAATTTTCTTTATACAGAGGGTTTTGGGAACATGAGAATTCTTCGCCACAGGAAGTGGTGAAGGCAGGGACCATCACATCTTTTAAAGAAAAATTGGATAAATATTTGAAGCAGAGGAGGCTATGGGGAGAGAGCGAGGCAGTAGGATTAGATTTAGATAGCTCTAACAAAGAGCCAGCACAGTCATGATGGGCTGAATGGCCTCCTTTCGTGTTGTAAGCTTCCACAATTCTAGGGTTCTATGACCGGATGCGTATTTTCTGATTATGATGTAGCACTTGTATATTCCATTTATTCAGTCAGTTGTGGAAATAACGAACTGTTCAGTGTCTTTTGACATTGCTCTAATATATTACTGCTGCAAATTTCCATTGGTTGTGCATCTGTAGTGAACCACAGTAAATGACCAACTGTAAACTATTAGTAAAAGCTCCTACCCCTTGACTTTTGTTTGGCCCCTGCCGTGAAGCAGGAGATTCACATGAGACTGCTACAAAAAGTTGAATGCAAGTTTTATCGTCTGACATCTTCTGCAGGAAAAGAAACCCCCCACACATTTTATTTCCAGTAATCTGATGGTACATAAACTGTATCAGTAAATATATAAATTATCAGAGATCATTGTTATTTCAGGTGATTCTGATAGCAACAGATTAGTTCAGCATCATGGCTGTAGTGGAGATGGGAGCCAGTTCTCTTTTGTTAAATATATTTGATATTAAAAAAATACATTATGGCCCATAACTTACAGGCAGTGGCGATGTGACGGCGATCGCCGCTGACCTCGAAGAAATCTGCCTACAGAGATCTCGCAATCTCTGTGGCGAAAATTTGAGGTTTCTCAACGTGTAGTTGATTATAGCATGATAAATAGAGGATTCCTAGTGAAGTGCAGCAGGGATGTTTCAAGGTGTCTAAGCAGCCAATCACATTGAAGAGTTCTCACAGACAGCAAACCAGGAAATAAAAAGCAGCTTTTATCCTCACTTTTTAAAAATATTACAGAGAGCGAAATAAAGATTTGGACGTACACATGGGGTTAAGGTAGAAGCTGAAATATCACGAACAAACTTAAAGTTTTTTTTAAATTGTAATTTTTATTATAATGAAGACAATTGACATTCCACAAATATAAAAAGTAGTTTTTCAGGGCCATAATGGTCGTTTAGCAGCTAATGCACTGTTAAAACCCCATTTATACCTATTCCAACAAGGATTAACATTTAATGGGGCATTTAACAGTGATTCTAGCGCCAAAAAGCTCATGTTTTCGTCATTTTCACTGATTTCACGGATTGTCGGGCATGGGGGTGGGGGGGGGGGGGGGGGGGGTGGGGGGGGGGTGGGGGTGAGGGTATGGGGGTGGTCCATAGCATAGCCTGTGTCGGAGCAGGGAATGACTGACCGCAACTTCAGGATTTTCACCTTTAGCTGCGCATGCACTAAATCCTGAAGCTAACGGTCAGTTTCAGAGGGGTAATAATGGCAAACTCTGACAGTTCGACATCATTACCCACCATAAAATCACATAATGAGTTTT
This sequence comes from Squalus acanthias, assembly GCA_030390025.1. Taxonomy (NCBI): domain Eukaryota; kingdom Metazoa; phylum Chordata; class Chondrichthyes; order Squaliformes; family Squalidae; genus Squalus; species Squalus acanthias. The sequence goes on from CM059432.1 coordinate 43,537,846, forward strand.
ATGGATATTATTTTATAGGAACTGTGAGCGTATTTTGAAGAATTAAAAGAACTGTTGTCAGAGTATTCATTGTTTTCTTAAGCGAACACTAAGAAACTTGGTGCCATCTCTCCTCTGTATCAGGTACAAACTATTGTTAAATACATTTTTGCACTTACTGAAGTGTAGCTCTTCTCCCTCTTTATTCAGTTGTCTGAAATAGCTGACAACTTGATCATTTTTTTTATGTGGAAATGTTACCACTAAAAATAGATAGGAAATCTGCTTTGAATATAAGCTCAAGATGGTAATAGTTTTCTTGGTAGTCATCACAGTGTAATGGTATATTGCCAACAACTGGTTTTCATTTGTTTAAAATCTATAAAACCTTTATGTTTAATTCTGTGAAACGACTGCAGTCAATCTAGTCTCTGCTGGAGTAGTACAGGAGCCAGGATGTTAAGATCTTGACATTTTATTATCAACACTAACTTTATGATTCTATGGTGTCCAGGCCCTGTTGATTACACCTTTAACTCTTAAAGTACCAGTTGTGGGGGAAGATTTTCTCTGTGTGCTATATCATAAACCTGTTTATAAAGGCCAAGCCATTTCATTACATATGAGGAAATCTTGCCCCGTGCTCTTTGTTGTCCTACCATATGAATTAAGAATAAGAAGATGTTTGGATTTTACTGTCTTTTTAAAGCACCAGCCCTTTGATGTGGTTTGTGCTTTGTTTTGGGGATTTGGTTTTGCAAAATAAAATATCAATAGTATGGAATTAGTAAAAATAGAGCTCCTTCTGGTTTGGTAAAGCTGATCGGAAGGATGAGAGGGAAAAAGACTTACATCAAAGGAGCTGTGTATTAAAGCAGCTTTTATACCGCAGTCCTGAGCAGAGGCTGGATGCTTTCCCACAGGGAGGAAGAGAAAGTTGGAGGGATGGTTACCACAGTCAGTTATGAGCTCTGGCAGATGCCTTGGCCTAAGATTTGCCACCAAACCTCAGTTTACGGAAAGCACAGAGACCTAATAGTTAGGGGAGCATGTGCATTCGAAAAGCACTGCTAACATTTACAAGTTGTTGCTAGTCAAACGCTCTATGCAAATATTACCCACTCTTCTGTCTTTCTCCCCTAAAAAAGCTGTAAAATAGTTGAAAAGATCATTTGCAGTAGCAGCATTTTTGTTTCTTTTCTCTTAACCGGAAGTTCCTGCTATAATTGGTTAATGCAACCCACGCTCAGTTTCTAAAAAAGAAAAAGGATATCATCTCCAGTCCCTGATGTGCATTGCAATTACATCATGATTGACAGGCTGTGATTGAGCAGCACAGAAATACAAAGCAATTGTGATAAATTCAATCCAGGAGGCTCTTCAGTTTAATATCTCCAGAAGTAAAATGTAGCTCATTATATTTTCAGGATCTATTTATTTGATGGTTACTACCAATTTTAGCAAAAACAGGTTAGACTGCAGGACCCTCTAAAGTATTCAAGTCGCTGCAGAAACTTGTTCGATGTGTCACATTTGGAACTAAATTCAGTAGTAAAACAGACCCTTCTAACCTCCATTAAAGGCCAAAATCTATGACATGTTTTCAGCCATACAAAATGGTTAGTATTGAAAGACATCAGGAACAAATAGGGAACTGTTGCAGAAGTTTGAGGAATCTCCATTACTGAGAATTGCAATGTCCAACATTAAATACCTAATTTAATGTCAGCTGTGCCAACCATGGTTCAGTGGCAGCACTCTTGCCTCTGAGTCAGAAGGTTGTGGGTTCAAGTCACACTCCAGTGAATTGAGCACATAATCTAGGCTGACACTTCGGTGCAGTACTGACAGAGTGCTGCACTGCTGGAGGTGCTATCTTTCAGATGAGATATTAAACCGAGGTGCTGACTGCCCTCTCAGGTGGACATAAAAGATCCCATGGCACTATTTGAAAGAAGAGCAGGGGAGTTATCCCCATTGTCCTGGCCAATATTTATCCCTCAACCAACATCTTTAAAACAAATAATTTTGTTATTATCACATTGCTGTTTGTGGGACCCTGCTGTGTGCAAATTGGCTGCCGCGTTTCCTACATTACAACAGTGACTACACTTCAAAAGTACTTCATTGGTTGTAAAGCACTTTGGGACATCCTGAGGTCATGAAAGGCACTATATAAATGGAAGTCTTTCTTTGTTCTTTTAAATTAATAAATTGATTTCAAAAGCCTATCATGGACAATTCACATCCCCTTACTCTGAACTCTAATCTTCATTGCTTGTGTGTGTGCCAGATGGTGTCAAGCTGACATGGCAGAAGGTAACGTATGTGCAGGAAAGCACATTTTAAGGTTAAAGTGTTGTATTTTTCAATGTTTCCCATAATAAAGAGTTTTATGATTCTAATGATCTGAAATCGCCAATGATTTTAATTTTTAGACTGTTTGAGGCAGATTTTCCTGTTCCCGCGGCTGTGTGTATTGGATCTCCTGGGCACAACATATAGAGGACCTCCTCCACACCTGATTTTCTTTAGTGAGCCGTGCCCAGGCGATTGAATACATACAGGTGATGGAAGGAAAAAACTGTCTCTTTGTGTTCCCAACCTGCTTTTAATAGTTTTAAATCATCTGTAGTTTGTGTCAATGATATGGATTAGGAGATGAATTAACGTTAGAAAGGGCACATTTTCTGCAGTGTACTATCTGGATACTTCTTGTATTTGTTAAAAATTTTAATTCTGGTTCTTCATGAGTTAATATCGGCTAACTCTACATCTATAGAATAATGAAATCATGGAATTTACAGCATATACAGAGGCCATTTGGCCTATCATACTTGTGCCAGTGCTGGCTCTTCAGCTGGAGCTGTCTAGTCTAATCCCATTCATTGTGCCTTCCCTGTATCCTTTTCTAATTTTATTTTTCAAATATTGATCTAATTCCTTTTTAAATTATATTATTTGCTGGGAATTTCCTTGGAGCTACTTCTGCTCTGTTGCCGTAACTAGACTAGAAGTGTGGCGGAATCCCCTTTCTGCGCATAAACGGGGTTTTAGCCGCACTTCCAGTGAAGTTACGGCAGCAGAGCAGGAGTAACATTTCGGAAATTCCCGGCTATTGTCTCTGCCTCAATAGCGACATGTGGCAAACCATTTTCCTCTGCTTTGCGCCTAGGTACACCTATTTCCTGGGTGCAAAGCAGAGGGAAAATGGGTGGAGATCAGTTAAACTAGGCGATAATTTAAAAAATGTTTTAACCAGTTCAGAGCTCCTAATGTTTATGTGTTGACCCATTAGTATGAGAGTCCCGAAAGTGCTGGAGAATATTGACACATTTCCACTCTATGCTGCTGGGAACAATGGGTACATACTTACCTCTACATTGCCAGCCCAGCAACCAAGCTTAAGGACTCATCTTGAAATTCCTCGTAACCAAGGTGGACAGCAATTAAGGCAGCCCTGGGCCTTGAACCTATGACGATCCCTGGATTGCAATGGGTACTATTTTACTATAACACCCCACTGCTACTTACACAAATTTTTTATTCAAAAAAGACTATTTAGTTTATGAATCTAAATGAATTTCCAATAGTTATCTTTCTGTAGAGGCCCCAGTAGAGTAATTTAATTCAGCAGCTGATTTTGTATTCATTTTACATTTCCGAAGATCTCTTTGCTAATCCCGTGAGCATACCTAGAAAATGTAACACCCTTAAAAGGACTTTCTGTCTACCCTCCCTTGTGTCTGCTTTAATATGCTCAGTTGGTACAAAGGCTTTCACTGTGCAAATCATGCTTTGAAATAATAAGCTACTTGTTTATTGGTGACACTACAGAGATAATATCATCAAACAGCAGGACCCCACTGATGGCTACCAGCAGTATTTGTGATAAGTTGCTTCTATTTATATGCATTTCAATCAACTTTTTTTTTCTTTTTAGTTGAAATTGAACAACACTTTCTTTTTCTAAATGATATTTTATCAGTTTGTTAAGTACTTTCTCGCTTTAGTTTACAGATTCTAAATCCCCAAAGCTTTCTGCTGACTGACAAAATTTATAATGAGATTATGAACAACAAGTCATCAACACCCTATCACCCTGCTCCATAATTCCAGTGGTTTCCAGCTTTAAATTATATTCCATCCACACCTTTGGACATCTGTGATTCTATTACAGTCCTTAGAATCAAATAAATACATCACCAGCTGGTGCATTTAAACCCTGTAGCTCAATTTTTTCCTTCAGTTGACATGGTAACAATTGTGAAGCCATCTCTTGGTAATACTCTTAATTGATAGTATAAATTATTTCTGAGATATTTGATTGCAAAATGATGTACTGAAGCTATTTAGTGATCCCAGATCAGACTTTTTTAGATATGAAATTGCAACTGAGCTTCCACTGTGTTGCAGGCACTGCTTCTAACATGAATTGTAATAACTAGACATAGTGCTTTCTGAAAGGTTGTGTTTTAGTGTGAAAAGCATCAGGGTACTTACGTTCATGTGAAGTGGGGCTTAGTGTATGATTATAATGGTTCTGATGCTTTTCTCTGCATGTGATGCTAAGATTTGTGCACTTATGTCTACACAGTACTGTACTCCATTAGAGAACAATCTTCATTGTCATGCGGAACTTATAGTTATGAGCTATTTATATGAAGCACATGGAACTGTCCTTTTGGAGTGGAGAAGCTACAGGGAAACCTGCCAATTGGATGGTACAGGCTGTGTTTCTAAAATCTCAAGCATTAAATCAAATCAAGATTACATGAAGGCCTAAAGCAGAAGCTTCTGAGTAACTGAGTAGTCAAGCATGCTGACTTTCATGTTGACACATTGGTCATGATCAATTGCAGTCCCCATACCAATACTATGTCATTATAGTTGAGTACTTGGAATTCTGCCAGCATAAAATTCTAAATGATTCTAAATACGCACATTCTCAATGCTTTTATGATATGCACTCAGCACTGAGATGGCCCACAACTCTCTGTGATTAGTGTGGTTTTAGCTCACAAAGTGAAAATTGCAACTGAATCAGATTGAGGATCATGTGAGTATCGGTACCCCAGGAATATAAATTTCAGAGTTGAATGATAATGGCCCGGAATTTGCGGTCAGCAGCGAAGAGAAGCGAAGCGCAGCCTGTGTCGGAGCTGTCAATGACTGACCGCAGATTCGGGATTTCCGCCTGCGCCAAATCCCGATGTTGCGGTCAATTTTCAAAGGTGGAATGACAGCGAATGCTGCCAGTTCGCCATCATCCCGACCGCAAATTCTGGGCCAATACATATGATGCATAACAGCGAGGAGAGTTAAAGTGGCCCTACTGTTTCAAAGGGGCATTGTTAAACAGTTTATTTCCTGGCAGAATGCCAAATACTCAACTATAATTATGTTGCATTAGTATGGGGTTTCAGAGAAGCACAGCAATTAATAATGTAGTGTGCATTGCTTGCTGTTTCTTTTGCTTTCCAGTTGCATTGCTTGAGGTCACTAGCTTCATACCACTGGTGGGCTATCCTTCTTCATTAAGAAGGCAACTCGCAGGTGTGTTGGGTAGGATGTTGGCCTTATGATGAAAGATACATGATGGCCTTTGTGCATTAAGTGATCTGGCCAAGGTGCTCAGGTAGAAGGAAGATATTTCTGGCCACAAAGCCAATAATTTATTTGCCTTTGAAGCCAAAGTCATAAACAACCTGAAGCTAAAGTCTACTTGCCATTTCTCCTGTTGACGTAACTTCAAAGGAAAGGAGAATTGTTAGGTGAAAACAGAGGTCCATTCCAGTGGTCCTTGAAGCTTCTTCAAAGCAACTAAGAGCTACTGCTAAGGTAGAGTATGATTCAGCACATTGTGAGGCTAGGAGGGTTGTTCAGGAGATGAAGCAGGAACATTGGATTACATTAATCTGTACGAGCATGCAATTGTACAGAGATGATGCTAAATTGTTGTTCAATTGGTTTGTTGTCAGTCATGATCATGGGTTAGTGCCAATGTCTGACAAATTCAATGCTGTTTAACCGATTTGTGAAGAGATCCTTTGGGCTTGAATTCGCTGCCTGCTTTAGGGCAGATTTGGGGCAGTAAATAGAGTAAAATATGTTCTCAGTTGGTAGTACCCTCACCCCTGAGTCAGAAGGTTGTGGGTTTGAGTCCCACTCCAGGTACTTGAGCACAAAAATCTAGGCTGACACTGCAGTGCAGTGCTGAGAGAGTGCTGCACTGTCGGAGGTGCTGTCCTTTGGATGAGATGTTAAACCGAGGCCCATCTGCTCACTCAGGTGGACGTAAAAGATCCCATGGCACTATTTCGAAGAAGAGTAGGGGAGTTATCTCTGGTGTCCTGGCCAATATTTATCCCTCAATCAACATCACTAAAACTGGTCATTATCACATTGCTGTTTGTGGGAGCTTGCTGTGTGCAAATTGGTTTCCTACATTACAACAGTGACTACACTTCAAAAGTACTTCATTGGCTGTAAAGTGCTTTGGGACGTCCGGTGGACGTGAAAGGCGCTATATAAATGCAAGTCTTTCTTTATTTCTTAAAGGTTATTGCCTCAAATCTGCCACACAAAAACTGCACCTACATCCCCCTCCAAAAAAACTGTGAGTTCCCTGTAAGGACCGGCAGAAGCAGGTGCATTTAAATCATAGATCATAGAATCATAGCATCATAGAATTATAAGGCACAAAAGGAGGCCATTTGACCCATCGTACCTGTGCCAGCTCTTTGGTAGAGCTGTCCAATTAATCTCAGTCAGCTGCTCTTTCCCCATAGCCCTGTATTTTTTTTCCCTTCAAGTATTTATCCAATTCTCTTTTGAATGTTACTATTAAATCTGCTTCCACCACCCTTTCAGGCAGTGTATCCCAGATCGCAACAACTCGCTGTGTAAAAAAAAAAAAATCCTCCTGTGTGAAGGAATAAGCCATATAACCTATTCAGAAAAATACACTATTTTATGAAAGAATTCTGGCCTTATTAAAACATGACAAACTGGGTTTGGAAATTTAGAAACCTAACTATGAAATAGCTATGAAAGAATTCTGGCTATTGAGATAAGACAGTTGTTGATCCTGAATAAATAACCTTATTGAAACAGAAGGTGCATGGCTCCGACAGGCTGACCTTTGGGAACAAAAACAATGGTTCACCTTGGATAAGGTGTTCTAATTTAAACTTCATAAAGCTGGCACATAAGATAAGGAACATCTGCCCTCATAAAGATAACATAAAATAAGGAACACCTGCCCTTCACACCGTTTTTATATGGTCATCCCAGAACACCTGGAGATGAGACAAGATTCTGGCTGATGTAGCAGTAAGAATTGCAGAGGCTGGCAGAAAGATGAATAGGGATAATTAACTTGCATCAGCAGAAAACCTTAAAGGAAATACCACTGAAAAAGAGTATAAATATTGAAGTTTCAAATGGGATATCAGACTCGTTTTAATTGGGCAAAGCGATTCTTGGCTTCAGAGGCGGTTCTGTAGTCTCCAACTCTTTGTACCTCGGGGATCAAAGGTATTTGATATTGATGGATATCCTGAATAGAAACCTTTAAGAACTGTAATACTGTAGCGAAATTAAGATTTAAAAGTAAGATTCTCTGTTAAAAAGATAATATTTTTTCTCTTTTTAGAACTGTTAATGTTGCGATTGACTGATTCACCAACTGTAAATTGCATGTCGGTTCTTTTAAAATATCTCTATACATTTTTAGAATTGTCTCACATAAGTCTTCTGTATCAAAAACTCGCAAACTCAATCTTTGTACACTCTTTGGTGAAGAGTTACATTTCTGGGGGAGTTTTCCGGACCCTCATAATATCCGGGACGTTACAGACTAGCTAAACTTATTAAAAGCGCTATCTGGAGGACGGTAACATTCTCGGGTTGTTCCTTTCCTTTAGAGAGAGATAGCCCAGACCTTTAGACCCAATTAAGTGTCTTTAGGATTCGGCTACCTCAAACTTTAGTTGAAAGTGAACGTCTGAGAAATACGCCTGAACCGGGGTAGCCCTAAAGGGGCTAGGACTAGTAAATATCCCTTCACCTGTTACCTCTGCTTCTTTTGCCAATCACCTTAAATCTATGTCTTCTGGTTACTGACCCTTTTGCCTACTGGAAACAGTTTCTCCTTATTTACTCTATCAAAACCCTTCATGATTTTGAACACCTCTATCAAATTTCCTCTTAACCTTCGCTGTTTGAAGGAGAACAAACCCAGCTTATCCAGTCTCTCCACATAACTGAAGTCCCTCATCCCTGGTACCAGTCTAGTAAATCACTTCTGCAGCCTGTCCAAGGCATTGACATCTTTCCTAAAGTGTGATGCTCAGAATTGAACACAATGCTCCAGCTGAGACTTAACCAGTGATTTATAAAGGTTTAGCATAACTTCCTTGCTTTTGTACTCTATGGGCTCGATTTTGCTAAGCCCGAGGAGGCGGGAATGGAGGCGTGTGGGGAGTTAAAATAGCAAAAAATGGCGGGTGGCCATGGTCCCGCCTCCATCCCGCCTCCGAGCAATTTTCCAAAATCGGGGGTTTCTGATCCCGACTCCGTCCCGCCTCCAAGAGGCGGGATAGGCCTTTAAGGCCCTTAACAGCCACTTAGGAGCCTCTAAAATGCCATTTTGACAGCCCTTTGTGAGTTTAACCCTGTTTCCACGTGAAGCACACGTCCTCTGAACCACGATGGTGAAACCTGGCGGTTTCTCATTCATATAGCTGTAGCTCCACCATTAAAAGGGAGTTTTGAGCAATCATCATTTGCAGGTGGCAGAACTTTATTGTCTCAGGTCTGGGGGAACATTTATCAGCCATAAGCATTGGTGTGGAAGTTTGGAGCCTGACACACATCTCCATTGTGACCTCCTGGGAAACCCCTCTCGCCACCTTCACTGAGCGCTTCCTCAACTGAGGCATATACCAGAAGCATGGGTACCATTACTTTCCTTTCCTCCTGGACATCAGATGAGGACGAGGAGCAGCCGCGGCAGCAGCCGAACCATGACCAACAGCAGCAGCAACAGCAGCAGCTCCAAGCTGCTGCTCACCCACCTGAAGCTGCACAGGCCAGAGGGCGCCAGCGCTTGGAAGCACGTCGGCACAGGAGATACCCCCCAAACAGGGTGTACAGACAGAGGATCAGCTACCTCAGCATGACTGAACAGCAGTGCCAAAGGCGGCTCCGACTTTCGCGGGAGGCAGTGGGTGACATATGCGCAATGGTCCAGCAAGACCTGCAGCCCAGAGGAGCAGGTGGACACCCCTTACCAGTGGCTGTCAAGGTCACCACCGCACTCAACTTTTTTGCCACAGGCTCATTCCAGGGATCAGCTGCAGACATCAGCGGCATTTAGCAGGCGGGCGCACACACCTGCATCACGCAGGTAACCGATGCCATCTTTGCCCTCGCTCACAATCACATCCATTTCTCCAAGGATCGACCAAGTATCAGGGCGCGTGCGGTTGGATTTGCTCATCTGGCAGACTTTCCAAGGGTGCAGGGCGTCGTGGACTGCACATATGTGGCCTTAAGGCACCCCATTGCAATCCAGGTATTTTTGTCAACCGCAAGGGCTTCCACTCCCTCAACGTGCAGCTGGTGTGTGACCACAAGAAGGAAATTTTGCATGTTTGTGCCAAGTATCCTGGCAGTTGCCATGACTCCTTCATCCTGCGCCAGTCTAGTGTGCCTCCGCTCTTCAGTCCGCCAGACCAACTTAACGGATGGCTACTTGGAGACAAGGGCTATCCCCTGAAGACGTGGCTAATGACGCCGTTGAGGAGCCCATCCAACGAGGCTGAGGAGAGCTACAACTCCAGCCACATGTCCACCAGAGCCATTATCGAGCAAACCATTGGCTTGCTAAAGATGCGCTTCAGATGCCTGGATAGATCAGGTGGAGCCCTGCAGTACTCAGCAGCCAGGGTCTCCAGAATCGTCGTGGTTTGCTGTGCACTTCACAACATGGCACAGCGTCGTGGCCTGCAGATTCCTGAGGACCAAGTGGCTCATCACATAGCCTCCTCAGATGACGAGGAGGAGGAGGAGGAGGAGGAGGTGGAGGAGGAGGGCGACAATGGTCATCCTGCAGAGGCGCATCAACCAGCGGCAGGAGTACGCGAGCACATTGCTGCCCGGGATGCAAGGAACGCACTCATCCTGGCCAGATTTGCTTAGCCTAGACAATCAAGCATTTCGGACTCGCAGCTTCTTACCAGAGCTTCAACAATGGCCAAGAACCAGCAGATTCCTAGCACTCTGAGCACCATAATGACAAGTGCAAGTCATCCTAAGCCCTCAATGTGGAAGTCCCATCAGCAATATGACAAATGCTACAAGGGCACCAGCTGCCATCTGATTTTTTATTTACATGAAACGACAGATGGCTTGTCCACAATAAACATAACATTTCACCCAAGTGACTACCCTTGTGACTATTTGTGCAGTACCTTTCTCTTACGCGTGCTCCTACGTAGTGCTTCCCCTGTGGCTTCAGCAGATGTGGAGGCCCCTTGCTCACTTTCTTGCTGCTCCTGTCTTGACTCCTTTGGCGGGCGTCCTCTAGGGTTGCGAGCCTGTGAGGGCTCGGCAACAGTCTGCTGCTCCTGTGGCTGAGCAGGGGTTGAGACACCGATCTCAGTTCGGTGTGGACTCTGGTGGGGCTCTGACCGAGGACTTTGCAGTAGCATGGTCGTGTGAGCGCTTGGAGAGGAGCCCCCACTTCCTTGTTCTCTGCCACCAACATCCCTCTCATGGGTCAGCCCCACTTCAGAGCTAGCAAGTGGCTTGACAGCACCTTGCTCGCTTCAGGGGGGCCATTAGGACCTGTTTCTGTACTGGAAGTCCTACTGGCGAGAACTTGCCTGAAGGTCTGGTTTGATTGCTCAATAGCTGACCATCGCTCCTCAAGAGATGTCATTCTATTCTGAGCAAATACCATGGTTTCCATACCCTGGCGACTAAGCTCCTCCATGGACGTAGCCATCCTCTCCACTACCTCTCCTCTACCATTGCCATCCTCTCCTCTACGGTAGCCAGCCCTCACCATGGAGGTAGACATCCCTTCCACGTAGGTTGCCATCCTTTCCGTGGTGATGCGCTCATGCGCCAACGCCTCCACAAAGGCTCTGCTCATGCTAGCGAGGGACTCCTCCATTCGCGCCACACTCGCAGCGACCCTGGAGACAAAACCTGCCAGAGACTCTTGCACCTCTTCCTGGAGTTCCAGCACCGCTCTTCTTCTGGATGGACCCAGAGGCAGAGGGTCGACATGCAGCTGAGCCGAGCTGGGAGAGTCCTGCGCCCTCCGACTAGGACTCTCCACTGCTGTCCCTGTCTCCACCATCTGCTGATGCTCACTTGTGAGCTGTGATACACCAGGTGCCAACACTACTCTATGTCCCGAGGGTCCCACCGAGGTGTGAGTGTCTGCGCTGTTGCTGGGTGGGCTGAATTCTGCTGACGCTGCGCCCTCAGATGTTGCAGCTTCCTCTGAGGAGTCTGGAGGTTCCGGATGTTCCTCCTCGAGAGTGGGGACGAGGGCTTGCGATGGTCCTGTGGGGGAGTAAAGGAAAGAGTCAGAGATGTGAGGCCAAGGTTACATGCACGTTGAATATTGCAGATGATCATAAGTCAATCTGATAGAGCATCAGATTCATTATCAGCGACTCATGCAATGTCAATGAGAGAGATGAAAAACTCTTCTGTCATCAGCTTGCTCGGCTGCACCCGTCTGTCCGTCCCCCACTTGTGCATCGTCCTCGACCCCGACTATCTGCAGGGCCGCCTCCTCCCAAGTCGTGAGCTAGGCTATGGAGGGTGGCACTCCTCCTGTCCTCGCTCGTTCCCTTTTATTGTGGGCTCTCTTTTCCTGCAATGAGGGAGACAAGTGGAGTTTGAGTGAGAATGAAGGAGTGAGTGTAGAGAATCCATAGCATAGATGCTTAGAAGGAGACAAAGATGGAGTGAGGTGGCAAGACCAAGGGCCCTCCCTGTGCATTGTAAGTTGTTGTCATAGCAACACAGTGATAGGAAGTGTGAGGGCTGCATAGTCGAATAGTTAGGTGAATGTGAACATACAGAGAGAGGGAATGGGTAAGGGGGCAGGGATGTCAGTGTCAAGTGGGATGTGGAGGAAGAGGTTGTCAAAGCTGAGTGCTGGAGAGGAGAGGCAATGGGGATGAGATTGAGGGTGATGGGAAAGTCATACTCACTTTTCCAGTGCGTATAAGGTCATGGAACCTCTTCCTACACTGAAGCCAGGTCCGGGGTATCTGCGCCAAGGAGGACACCTCCTGGGCCACTTGAAGCCACACAGCCTTTGTCTGTTGGGGAGGCTTCTTCTTCCCCGAGGAAGGGAAGAGCACCTCTTTGTTAGCTCCTGCTCCCTCTATCAAAGCTTGAAGGGCGACGTCCTCGAATCTCGGGGCAGACTTAGGTCTGCTGAAACTCATTTTGCTACTACTTTCGTGTGGTTGCTAATACAGAAAGCTTGGCAGTCTGCAGAAGAAGCAAGGCTTCTTGCAGACCTTAAATGCAGCAGCAATGATGACGTCATCGGACCCGACTTTCAGACTGGAAAAACTAATTGGGCCAGGGTTCCCACACGCAGGAAATCAATTGCCCAATTAGGGGAAAATTCATTCTTATCCCCACATCCAACTGGAGTCGGGTGGAGACCATGATTTCCACCTGACACGACCCCAGCCCGACCCATTGACAAAATACAGCCCTATGGGCGCAATCTTGCCAACCCTGGGGAGGCGGGTATGGAGGCGGGACTGCCGGGAAAATGGTAGAATTTGGGGGCGGGTGCCGAACCCGCCCCCAACCCACCTCCATGCCATCTTCCCAGGAGGCGGGTAGCCACCCTGCGCCGGATCCCGTCTCCTTGGAGGTGGGAAGGGATTAAAGCCTATTAACTGCCTGTTAGCAGTAAGTTAACAGACAGAAAATAGGATTTTCCCCTTTTTGCCCTCACAAGTGCGGGCTTCCTGAAGGCTCCGACACCCGCCAGGTCAGCGAGGCGAGTACTGGGTCTGTGGGGGTCGGGGGGGTGGTGCAAAAGTGTGCTGTGAAGGTAAGTGATGGGTGCAAGAGTGTAGAGGTGAGTATCTGAGGTAAGTGCAAAGTGTTAGTAAAAGTGTACTTACCTTTGTTTCTTCCTGCAGGCTTCAATTGGTGTGTATGCGGAGAGTCTCGCACCTCCGCGTTGGAGATGACAGATGGCCTTTGCATTCTTCAATGCAACAACCATCTCATTTCTGCAAAAGAAAGAGGTTTGATAATGTCTTGAATTCAAGACCTCATCAAACTACAGAGAATGTCAGTGTTTGATAGCTTCACAGAGCTGTCAAACGATGACAATTCATCTGTCAAAAATGTTGTCTCTTCGCCGAGAGCAAGCGGGAGCCAAGCGCAGGCAGCACAAGGAGCGCACGTCAACCCAAGCACCCCACCCACCTGCCCCTTCAACCACCGTCTGCCCCACCTGTGACAGAGACTGGAGGTCCCGCATTGGACTCATCAGTCACCTGCGAACTCATTTTTAATGTGGAAGCAAGTCATCCTCGGTTCCGAGGGACTGCCTAAGAAGAGGAGAAGAAGGTTTAATACTTTTCTGAGTTTTGTATCATCTGCAAACTTTGAAATTATGTCCTCTATACCCAAGTCCAGGTCTTTAATATATATCAAAAGGAACAGTGGTCCTAATACCGACCCTGGGGAACACTATATACTTCCCTCCAGTCTGAAAAACAACCGTTTATCATGCCTTTTGAAAGTCCACATGCACAACATCAGCCACATTACCCTCATCAACCCTCTCTGTTACTTCATCAAAGAACTCGATCAAGTTAGTCAAACACGATTTTCCTTCAACAAATCCGTGTTGACTTTCATTTATTAGCCTATACTTTTCCACAAGCCACTTAATTTTGTTTCGGATTAGTGACTAAACGTTTCCCCACCACTGACGTTAGGCTGACTGGCCTGTAGTTGCCGTGTTTATCACTCGCTCCTTTTTTGAAGGTGTATCATTTGTAATCCTCCAGTCCTCTGGCACCACCCCATATCCATGGAGGATTGAAAGATTGTTGCCAGAGGCTCTGCAATTTCCACCCTTCCTTCCCTCAGTAACCTAGGATGCATCCCATCTGGACCAGGTGATTTTTCTACTTTGAGGACTGTCAACCTTTTAAGTACATCTTTTTAATCTATTTTTATCCTATCAAATATCGCTACTGCCTCCTCCTTTACTGCTACATTGGCAGCAACCTCTTCTCTAGTGAACATAGATACAAAGTACTCATTCAGTACCTCAGCCATGCCCTCTGCCTCCACAAGAAGATCTCCTTTTTGGTCCCGAATCAGCCCCACCCTTCCTTTGACTACTGTTTTGCTATTTATATGTTTATAAAAGACTTTTAGGTTCCCTTTTATGTTAGTCAGGAATTTATTCTCATACTCTCTCTTTGCCCCTCTTCCCTTTTTTCGCTCTACTCTGTACTTTCTATATTCAGCTTGGTGCTCTACTTTATTATGAACCTTACACTGAGGTCAAAGGGGCTAAACCCTGCACCTAATCTATTATTCCTAATCTACTACTCTCACAAAGTGCTTCCTCAGTGCAATGGGGCTGAAGGCTGGGTGCCTCGGATGGTTCTTCTGAAGCCTTAGAGACCTGAGATGCCTCTTGTCCAAGAGTGGATACTGTCCCAGACGGAACAGCTTCCAGCAGCCTGTTGTTTATACTAGCAAATTCAATTGACATGACTTTCTCATTGTTAACCTTTCTGGTCATATTAAGTAGATGTTCCATGTGTCAGCAAGAAACAGCTCCTTGGTTTTCATGATAGACAACATTAAGTCATGCTTTTGGAGCCTTTTGGGTGCACTAAGTAGATTCTTTTTCAAAACACTTTGTGATAACTTTCCACAGAGATTTTGTTTTCGAAGACTGGCACAAAGTCAGCAGAGTGATTGCTTCACCAGCCCGTTCGCACTGATGTGAGGCTTAAGCGAGCGCCCCACTGCAGCTCGTTGGTCAGAGAGAGTGGGGGAATCATGCGGTGGCAACCAGCAGATCAGGTGTGTATCATAAACCAAAACTTCGCAACAACAACTCAACCAGATTTACAAGTACATCATGAAGTCATCTCTGAAATTCCTTTGGAGCTGGAAAGATGCCAAAAGGCATGCCAGCCATCTGTATCTTCCCAAATGTATTGAAAACGTCAGGAGACTCAATTATTCACCCAATCCAGCATGCCAAAAACTATTCTCTACATCCACAATTGTGAATACTTTACTTTCACTAGTTCAGGCAGAACATTATCTGTGCTTTGAAAAGGGTAATGATTATGTTGAGTGCTTTAATGGCTTTGGATCAATGCACAGGAACACTTCATCATTCCCTTTCATTATCACCATCATTGAAAAGACCAATCAGTGGGGATACTGACAAGTGCAAGAATATTCCTATCAATAAGCTCATTAATATGCTTCTTGACAAGTTCTTGTGTAAACAGAAACTATGTTAGGTGGGTTATTGGGATCAATTTGAAGGTGGAGAGTTCCTTCTAACTTCCCCTCTCCTTTGAAGACATCCTGGTGCTTGGCCACTACATCTTGTTTTGTGAGCGTTGATGAATCCTCTATCTTTATAGTGTTTTCATGATTCACTGCCATTAGTTTCATCCATTGAATGACTCTAGTACCTAGAACACAGTCACATTCATTTGAAACTCAATACTGTAATTCTGATGTTCTTGGGGTTTTCAGCATTAACTCTCCTGTTTCAGGGCCCTTCTGCAACATTCATGAAAAACTGGACAAAGCATGCATCGTGCATGTTACGGCAAATTTTTCCAGTTCTGAGGAAGGGTCACAGACCTGAAACCTTGGGCTGGATTTTCCGGGGGGTCAGAGGGCGCGATAGGTGGTGGGACAAGTGAGAAAGTATTTTTTTTCCCCAGCGGGTCAGGACCTCGCTGTGAACCCATTGCCACGCGCCTTTACCAAATGTCGGGTCTGTCAGTGCTGAGCAGACCCGACACGCAACGGCGGGGCAGGCAACTAAAATCATTAGTGGCTTGTTTACAGCCACTTAATAATGTTTTTTTCCCAGCATTTTGGATTTGACAGGTTGCCCACTGGTTTCCTGCTGTGCCTAGATCTCGTCTGTGAAGCTGAGGCGGGAGGTCAGTGGCCATTGAACCAGCTGATGTGTTGACAGATTCAACTGTCAAGTCAAAACATCCAGCTGATTGAGAAATGTTCCCTTAACCACTAGCTTCTCTAAACTGCATTTCCATTACAGAGTCAGGATGCTGCAAGTCTTTACACAAGTCTCCATCCAGTCTGACCTCATTAACTCTCCCACCATTGACAGATCGCTTCTGTCATCTCGACTTCACCTGCCATCTATTCCATCAGCATGGGTGCCCTTGAAACTCACCCACCTTGGTCCTCAGAATGCCACCACGATCAGCCCCAAAACCAGCATCACCAGGCACACCAGCAACACCAGGCACACCAGCATCACCAGGCACACCAGCATCACCAGGCACACCAGCAGCACCAGGCACACCAGCAGCACCAACAATAGCACCAACCTTCTCCACAATCAACTGATGCTACACAGGACACAGGGCATCAGCACCCGACCACATTGCTGCCTGGGAGGCCAGGGATGGCCTCACCATGGCCAGATTTACTTCACTTGATGCTGTACACCCTGGCTGCTACATGATGCTCCAGGTTGGCACCACCCCACACCAACACCATAAAGCATCCCTACAATGCCCAAGCCATTCCTTTCACACTCATGACCATTGCAGGGGGTACCGTTATGTCTCACAACTCATTGCAACTCACTAAGCCACTTTCAGGTTCACTAGACTAATCCCTGAGAGAGTTGTCCAATAAGGAGAGATTGAGTAGATTAGGCCTATACTCTTTGGAATTTAGAAGAATGAGAGGAGATCTCATTGAAACATTCTGAGGGGGAATAGATGCTGAGAAATTGTTTCCCATGGCTGGAGAGTTCAGAACTAGGGGGCATAGTCTCAGGGTAAGGGGTCGGCCTTTTAAGACTGAGACGAGAAGGAACTTCTTCACTCAGAGAGTTGTGAATCTTTTGAATTCTCTGCCCCAAAGGGCTGTGGATGCTCAGTCATTGAGTATATTAAGATTGAGAGAGATAGATTTTTGGATTGTAGGGGAATCTAGGGATATGGGGATAGGGCAGGAAAGTGGTGTTGAGGTCGTAGATCAGCCGTGATCATATTGAATGGCCGGGATGGAGACCGCAGCGGGGTCGGGACCCGCCACCGACGTCGCCCGCCATGGACGCGCCAAGCTTCATAAAATCCAGCCCGTTAACTCTGTTTCTCTCTCCACAGATGCTGCCTGACCTGCTGAGTATTTCCAGCATTTTCTCTTTTTATTTCAGATTTCCAGCATCGGCAGTATTTTGCTTTTGTTTCCAGTTCTGCAATGGTCTAACCAGTGGTCTTAAAGGGCGGGAGGACATCGAAGAAATGGTCGTTTTTTTTCAACTTCTCCACCTGTTGAGCCGGGAGGAAGCGGAGTGCTCCTCGTGGCTCCACAGCACTACTGCGGGCCGCCACCAGAGAAGTGCACAAAGCAGAAAACTCTGGCCAGAAGTGCAGCAGAAACATTGTATTCACCTGCAAATGGAGTTCCGCTGCACTTCTAGTGAAATAACGCTGGTAGAGTGGGAGCAGCTCTGAGGAAATTCCTGGCCTTTATGTTTCACAGCACTAACGATCTGCAACATTAACAAAAAATTAAAACTATGTGAATATAACTAATAAGTGAATTAAATATCTGGAGTTTTCAATGAGCAATCACAAAAATTGGTGGTTTTCATTTTTACATCCGTGAGCTTTGATATAAACACAATCAAATATGAGAAGAAGAAAACAAAGAAGTACTACAGGGTTGCAAAAGCAGTGTATCTAAAGTCACTGATGTGTGATGCTGTATATTTTGTGTATGGCTCCTGCTACAAACTGTACAGCTGTCTCATAGGGCAACGGATATTTCAAAGCCTGCAGACTGTATATGATAGATAGGCAAGCATAGTACAAGCCATAAATCGCATTTAAAACAACAATAACAGCCATCTTCAGCTGAAGGTGTTTTTGTAGATACAACCCCACACAAGCAATATCAATACATAAAGTAAAAGACCAGAAAGCTGTACATTTATATAATCATTAAGGTTAGTTTAAATCAAGTTATACCTATGATAGAGGAATCCATTTCCACATGTCTAGACTCATATACAGCAGCCATGCAAATAAAGTACATCTCCCGCACCAATGATATATTTGTTCTGAAAGATATGCTTTTGACACTTCCATGATTTGCACAATAGTACTAGTTTTCACGCAAAATGTTTAATATTTAAAGGGATATTGCTTTTGTTTTTTTTGTTTTGTTTGGGGAGGACGAGGAGTTTTGATAGAGTAGGTAGGGAGAAACTTTTTCCACTGGCAGGAGG
Source organism: Squalus acanthias (assembly GCA_030390025.1). Taxonomy (NCBI): domain Eukaryota; kingdom Metazoa; phylum Chordata; class Chondrichthyes; order Squaliformes; family Squalidae; genus Squalus; species Squalus acanthias. Next base: position 43,556,384 of record CM059432.1, read on the forward strand.
GTCAGTAAACAGAGGACATAGATTTAAGATAATTGGCAAAAAAAAGCCATAGGGGAGATGAGGAGAAATCTTTTTACTCAGCTAGTTGTTGTGATCTGGAGTGCATTGCCTGGGGGGTGGTGGAAGCGGATTTGGTGGTGGCTTTCAAAAGGGTTTTGGATATATACTTGAAAAGGAAAAATTTTCAGGGCTATGGGGAAAGAGCTGGGGAATGAGACTAATTGGATAGCTCTTTCAGAGAGCTGGCACAGGAACGATGGGCCGAATGGCCTCCTTCTGTTCTGTTGGATTCTATGATAGGGTAAAAAAAAGGAGCCTTTTGTCATTTTACCTGACATCAAGCACAAATGATAAAATGATACATGAGATGCATTTTATATTGTAGTGTATGTTGGTGAGCAAATGAAGAAACTTCCCGAAAACACATTGCACACGCCATTATAGTGTCAGAAAGATTAAATAGTAAATTACTTTTTTCAAACAGTAGAAGTTTTTATCTGATCATAGAATCATAGGAATTAATGGCACAGAAGGAGGCCATTCAACCCATCATGCCTGTGCCGGCCAAAAAAGAGCTATCCAGCCTAATCCTACTTTCCAGCTCTTGGTCCGTAGCCTTGTAGGTTACGGCACCTCAAGTGCATAACCAAGTACTTTTAAAATGTGATGAGGGTTTCTGCCTCTACCACCCTTTCAGTCAGTGAGTTCCAGACCCCCACCACCCTCTGGGTGAAAAAAGTACTCTTCAACTCCCCTCTAATCCTTCTACCAATTACTTTAAATCTATGCCCCCTGGTTATTGACCTCTCTGCTAAGGGAAATAGGTCCTTCCCATCCACTCTATCAAGGTCCCTCATAATTTTATGCACCTCAATTAAGTCTCCCCTCAGGCTCCTCTGTTCCAAAGAAAGCAGACCCAACCTATCCAATCTTTCCTCACAGCTAAAATTCTCCAGTCCTGGCAACATCCTCATAAATCTAGTGCAATCACATCTTTCCTGTACTGTGGTGACCAGACCAGCACTATAGCTGTGGCCCAACTAGTGTTTTATACAGTTCAAGCATAACCTCCCTGCTTTTATGTTCTATGCCTCGGCTAATAAAGGAAAGTATCCCATATGCCTTTCTAACCACCTTATCTACCTGTCCTGCTATCTTGAAGGATCTGTGGACATGCACTCCAAGGTCCCTCTGTTCCTCTACACTTCTCAGTATCCTGCCATTTATTGTGTAATACATGCTGATGTTAATCTAAATAAATCAGTGGTGCTAAGATTTTATTCAAACAAAGGTGAAATGTTTTAAGCAACTTCAAATGTCTCTTGCAACAAGTGGGAATCCCTCTCTGAGTAACAGAAGGTGAACCCTTGGGGGTAATTTTTACCCCCAGAAACGGGTGGGTTTGGGTCGGGTGGGATGCTGAAATGTAAAAAATCTCAAACCCAAACCCAACCCACCTCGAATCTGTCCACTTCTGGTTTTAACGGTGGTGGGATGGGAGGCAGGCAACCAACCCGCTCCCAGGAGGGTCGCTCATTTAAATATTTGAATGAGGCTGTGTGCCTCAGATTTCATCCGTGTTTCAGGCTTAACGCTGGTCGGCCGGGTTTTCCGGGCCTTGCGAAACCCGGCAGCTAAATGGAGGCGAGGACTGCTACATGGAAGAGGGAAGTGCTTTTCCATCACTGCTTGTGGGCCAGGAGGAGTATCAATCAGGAAATAGTTGAGGCATGTAATAAGGGAACATCTATAATTATGGGGGATTTTAACTATCATATTAATTGGACAAATCAAATGGGGCAGGGCTGCCTTGAGGATGAGTTCATTGAGTGTATTAGGGATGGGTTTCTTGAGCAGTATGTAACTGAACCGACCAGGGGGCAAGCAACCTTAGATCTGGTCCTGTGTAACGAGACAGGATTAATTAAAAATGTCCTAGTAAAGGATCCCCTTGGAATGAGTGACCATAACATGGTTGAATTCCATATTCAATTAGAGGGTGAGAAGGTTGGATCTCAAACAAGCGTGCTAAGCTTGAATAAAGGAGACTATGAAGGTATGCGAGCGGAATTGAGTAGAGTGGATTGGGAAAATAGATTAAAGGGTAAGACGACACATGATCAGTGGTGTACATTCAAGGAGTTATTTTACAACTTCCAAAAAAAATATATTCCACTGAAAAGAAAAGGGTGTAAAAGAAAGGACAGTCATCCGTGGCTAAGTAAAGAAATTAAGGATAGTATTCGACTAAAAACAAGGGCATATAAGGTAGCGAAATCTAGTGGGAGGACAGAGGATTGGGAAAACTTTAAAAGGCAGCAAAAAATAACAAAAAGATTGATTAAGAAAGGGAAGATAGATTATGAAAGTAAATTAGCAAAAAATATAAAAACAGATAGTAAGAGTTTTTATAGTTATATAAAAAGAAAAAGGGTGGCTAAAGTAAATGTTGGTCCCTTAGAGGATGAGACCGGGAAATTAATGGTGGGAAATATGGAGATGGCAAAAACACTGAATGAATATTTTGTATCAGTCTTTACAGTAGAGGACACTAAGAATATCCCAACACTGGACAAACAGGGGGCTATAGGGGGAGAGGAGCTAAACACGATCAAAATCACTAAGGAAGTGGTACTCGGTAAAATAATGGGACTCAAGGCGGATAAATCACCTGGACCTGATGGCTTACATCCTAGAGTCTTGAAGGAAGTGGCGGTAGGGATTGTAGATGCATTGGTAATAATTTTTCAAAACTCCCTGGATTCCGCTAAGGTCCCGGCAGACTGGAAAACTGCTAATGTAACACCCTTATTTAAAAAGGGCAGTAGACAGAAGGCTGGTAACTATAGACCGGTTAGCCTAACATCTGTGGTAGGTAAAATTTTGGAGTCCATTATTAAGGAAACAGTAACAGGACATTTGGATAATCATAATTTAATAGGACAAAGTCAGCATGGTTTTACGAAGGGGAAGTCATGTTTGACAAATTTGCTGGAGTTCTTTGAGGAAGTAACATATAGAGTGGATAAAGGGGAACCAGTGGACGTAGTGTATTTAGACTTCCAAAAGGCATTTGACAAGGTGCCACACAAAAGATTATTGCTTAAGATAAAAAATCACGGGATTGGGGGTAATATTCTGGCATGGATAGAGGATTGGCTATCTAACAGAAAGCAAAGAGTTGGGATAAATGGTTCATTCTCAGACTGGCAATCAGTAACTAGTGGTGTTCCACAGGGGTCAGTGCTGGGTCCCCAACTCTTCACAATCTATATTAACGATTTGGAGGAAGGGACCAAGTGTAACATATCAAAATTTGCAGATGATACAAAGATGGGAGGGAAAGTAGTGAGTGAGGAGGACATAAAAAACCTGCAAGGGGACATAGACAGGCTAAGTAAGTGGGCAGAGATTTGGCAGATGGAATACAACACTGGAAAGTGTGAGGTGATGCACTTTGGCAGGAAAAATCCTAGAGCAATTTATTATCTTAATGGCAAGAAACTGGAGAGTACTGAAGTGCAAAGGGATCTGGGGGTCCTGGTGCACGAAACTCAAAAGGTTAGTATGCAGGTGCAGCAAGTGATTAAGAAGGCAAATGGAATGTTGGCTTTCATTGCTAGGGGGATAGAATATAAAAATAGGGAGGTATTGCTTCAGTTGTACAAGGTATTGGTGAGACCGCACCTGGAATACTGCATACAGTTTTGGTGTCCTTACTTAAGGAAAGACATCCTTGCTCTCGAGGCAGTGCAAAAAAGGTTCACTCGGTTAATCCCGGGGATGAGGGGGTGGTCATATGAGGAGAGGTTGGGTAGATTGGGACTCTACTCATTAGAGTTCAGAAGAATGAGAGGCGATCTTATTGAAACATATAAGATTGTGAAGGGGTTGGATCGGGTGGATGCGGGGAGGATGTTCCCGATGACGGGTGAGACGAGAACTAGGGGACATAGTCTTAGAATAAGGGGCTGCTCTTTCAAAACTGAGATGAGGAGGAACTACTTCACTCAGAGGGTGGTAGGTCCATGGAATATGCTGCCACAAAAAGCTGTAGAAGCTACAACATTAATTAAATTTAAAACAGAAATAGACAGTTTCCTAGAAGTAAAGGGCATTAAGGGTTACGGGGAGCGGGCAGGAATTTGGACATGAGTCTAGGTTCGGATCGGTCATGGCCCTGTGGGTAGTGGAGCGGGCCCAGGGACTGTGTAGCCTGATTCTGCTCCTATTTCGTGTGTGCAATTCTGTTAGATGCAGGAGATGGTTCTGTGATAGATAGTAGATTGGCGGTTAGGATCAGATCAGCCATGATCTTATTGAATGGCGGAGCAGGCTCGAGGGGCCGATTGGCCTACTCCTGCTCCTATTTCTTATGTTCTTATGTTCTTAAGTGCTTCCCCCCAACCCCCCGGGCAAAACCTGTTTCCCACTCCACACGATCGGACCACCCCTCGCGATCGGAACCCCACTCGATCACCGACACCCCCAACCTCCCATCTCTGCCCCCAATCTTTCTCTGACACCTCGCAATCACCCACCCCCGACCCTCCAAACCACGCTGTACCAACCCTCCCCGTCACAACCTTTAACCTGAGCAGCAGGAAACCTACCTGCTCCTGGGCTGCTGCCTCTTCTGCAGCGCTCCCTGCCCGACAGGGAGCCAAGCCTGTCAATCAGGTTGACCTCCGGGTGGGAAACCTGTAAAAAAAAAATGCACACTGTGGAGTTAACACTCCATGGTCCTGACCAGAACTCCTCCCCCAGCCCGGCTTGGAAATAATGCCCCAGTAAGTATTTGGGCCTTCGTGTTTAATCCTTCCTACTTTTCGAAGACATAATAGGGCCGATTTTCCTCTTTTCCCATATGTTAGGTAAATGACAGGTGCAGCACACCTGAAGTGCGCTGTGCCGTGCTTGTAAAGGCCTCCATTCATCTGATCTCGCTTTCCCAAGCCAGTAGTGTTGTTTAGATGTATTTCCAATGCAGGCCCACCTCTTGGCAAGGCCTTGCACCAGGAACCAGGGGTGGGCACAGGACCACAGCTGCAGACTTAAGAGGTCTTCTGCTGCTTCCTGGCCTCCAGCCTTGGGCATTCTGGCTGCTCGAAGGCCACAAAGCTTGAAGGTTCCATTGGGGAAAGTCCAAAGATTACTTACATCATGATATGCCACCAATTCTTGGGCGTATTCCCCGCATCTCCTCAGGGCCTCCGATCTGAGGAAGGACCCAGCGCAAAACCCACCGTGAGCTTCTTAGGGTGCTCTCACGTGTGTTGTCTGGGCGTAAAGGTGGGAGGGCCCTTCCACCTCATTTCTCTTGCCCCAGAAATCTCAGGGCAATATATAAGAGAAGGAGCTCGAGGAACAGCACCTCATCTTTCAATTAGGCACTTTACAGCCTTGTGGACTCAACATCGAGTTCAACAATTTCAGACCATAACCTCACATTGCAGCTGTCGATCATTCTGCCATTGCCATTTACACTTCATCTAGAGTCATCTTTTGTTTCTTAACTTGTCCCATCACCATCTCCTTTTGCCTTGCACCATCATCCCTTTTGTCTCTTAATCTCTCCTGCCTTCCATCCTATCTCAGACCTTCCCTTTTGTTCTTTCCTCCCCTCCCCCCTCTCCCTGCCCCTACACTTGCATAAAATCTGTTATATCTCTAACTTTTTCCAGTTCTGGCGAAAGGTCATTGACCTGAAACGTTAACTCTGTTTCTCTCTCCACAGATGCTGCCTGACCTGCTGAGTATTTCCAGCATTTTCTGTTTTTATTATAAGAGAAGGCGACCTGACATAACAGGTCTCCATCCCTTTTTTCTCTCCATCACACCTGGGAACTGAGGAGTAGAAATTCAGGTGTGCCCTCTTATTAATCCCTGTGCTTGAATGGTGCCACCCAAGGCGCCCTCGATATTGATCCTCGGGCCTCATTTCCATCAAGTTGGCGAGGCATGAAAAGCCTGCCGGTGAAGAATGATCGAAGATTCGGCTCCTGCTGGCGCCACAGCAGCAAAGGTCAGGAGATCGGTGGCTGGAGTGGGGTTCAAGGGACCAGAGGCTAAAGGAATCACCCCTGGTCTTCCGGCTCCACGTTCAGGTATTATATATATCTTGTTGGTAACAGTCGGTCCCAAGATTTTTTTTTTTTTGAGTGCAGCTGTTACTGGTGCCGGCTTCCTCAGGGGAAAACAATCTTGGACTGGGAGTCTCAAACAGGTGTGAGGCCCTTATTTACATATGAAAAAGGCCTAAAGGGAAAGTTGTTATTTTTGGGAGTGGGTCGGGAACCCACTGCCATCCCACTTCCACACGCCTTTCCCCCAGGCGCGTCTGTCAGCGTGGACCCGACCTGACCGGCAATGGCGGGCAACCCAATTTAAATTATTAGTAGCTAGTTGTCAAACCCTTAAGAGTGGTTTTAACCTTACCTTTACATTTAACTGGATGGCCACTGGAAACATGTTGCTCAGGAACCACGTCTGTCAACCTGAGGCTGGAGTTCAGTGGTCATTGCTCCAGCTGATTATTTGACAGCATCAAATGCTCCATTGACAGATTGCTTCTGGCATCTCTACTTCACCTGCCATCTATTCCATCAGCATGGATGCCGTTTATACTGTCTCACCTTGGTCCTCAGAATCTGACCACGATGAGCCCCAACACCAGCAGCACCAGGCACACCAGCAGTACCAACAACAATACCACCAACCTTCTCCGCAATCACCTGATGCTCCACAGGACACAGGGCATCAGCACCCGAACACATTACTGCCCGGGAGGCCAGGGATGGCCTCATCATGGCCAGATTTACTTTACTTCACTTGACGCTGTACACCCATATGGCTGCCACATGATGCGCCAGGTTGGCACCAACCCACACCAACACCATAAAGCATCCCTACAATGACCAAACCATTCCTTTCACACTCACCACTATTGCTGGAGGTACCGTTATATCTCACCATTCACTGCAACTCACTAAGCCACTTACAAAGATGCACACAAATCTGCCCAAGACCGAAAATGTTGAAAATAAAGATTTTTATGTTTGACTGTACATTAACGGAAACTTTACATAAACATTGGATAAAACACCCAAGTGGCCTCCTTATGTGTTGTTAGTTGGTATGATTGCACTAGAATGAGGGTGAGTGTAAGGGGTGGCTAGTGAGATGGGGATGTGATAATGTAGATAGAGAGCGAGGGATGGGTGGAGGTGCAAGGTATGTTGGTGTGAATAAGGCTGTGCAGGGGTAGAGTTGGATAGGCAGAGTGATGGGGATGTGATGAGAGGCACAGCAGGATGAAGGTGAGTGTGGCTTTGTACTCACATTTCCTGATCTAATGAGATCATTGAAACATTTACAGCACTGCACCCAGGTCCTCCTGACCACATCCCTGCTCTAAGCTTATGGAGGGAGTCATCGGAGAACCTGGGTGCAGCCCTCTGCCTCTGTGCAGTCATTGTCAGTGTTTGCAGCACTCCAATGCTGTAGTACACTGACAGCACGATGTTACATTGACATTTACATTGACAACAGCAGAGGGTAAGGGTTGATGGGTGTTTTTGTGACTGGAAGGCTGTTTCCAATGGGGTTCCGCAGGGCTCAGTACTAGGTACCTTGCTTTTTGTGGTATATATCAATGATCTAGACTTGAATATAGGGGGTATGATTAAGAAGTTTGCAGATGATACGAAAATCGGCTGTTGATACCGAAGAAGGAAGCTGTAGACTGCAGGAAGATACCAATAAATTGGTCAGGTGGGCAGAACAGTGGCAAATGGAATTCAATCAGAGAAGTGTGAGGTAATGCATTTGGGGAGGGCTAACAAGGAAAGGGAATACACATTAAATGGTAGGACACTGAGTAGTGTAGAGGAACAAAGGGACCTTGAAGTGCATGTCCACAGATCCCTGAAGGTAGCGGGCCAGGTAGATAAGGTGGTTAAGAAGGCATACGGAATGCTTGCCTTTATTAGCCGTGGCACAGAATACAAGAGCAGGGGGGGTTATGCTTCAACTGTATAAAACACTAGTTAGGCCTCAGCTAGAGTATTGCGTGCAGTTCTGGTCACCACATTACAGGAAAGATGTGATTGCACTAGAGAGGGTACAGAGGAGATTTACAAGGATGTTGCCGGGAGTAGAGAATCTTAGCTATGAGGAAAGACTGGATAGGCTGGGTTTGTTTTCCTTGGAACAGAGGAGGCTGAGGGGAGACCTTATTGAGGTGTATAAAATTATGAGGGGCCTAGATAAAGTGGATAGAAAGGGCCTATTTCCCTTAGCAGAGGGGTCAAAAACCAGGGGGCACAGATTTAAAGTAATTGGTGGATGGTTTAGAGGGGATTTGAGGGGAAATGTCTTCACCCAGAGGGTTGTGGGGGTCTGGAACTCGCTGCCTGAAAGGGTGGTAGAGGCAGGAACCCTAACTACATTTAAAAAGTACTTGGATGTGCACTTGGGATGCTGTAACCTGCAGGGATACGGACCAAGAGCTGGGAAGTGGGATTAGGTGGGATAGCTCTTTGTTGGCCGGCGCGGACACGATGGTCCGAAATGGCCTCCTTCCGTGCTGTAACTTTCTATGATTCTATGATTCCATGATTTAAATCCAATGTGGTCATGGCCCCTTTAAAGATCCCAGCTGAAAACACGTCATTGATGATGTCACCAGGCCCGCACCATTTAATTGGGCTGGGTAATGCGCAGGACGGGCTTAATAGACCCTATTAAGGAAAGTCATTTTTAGCAGCGGGATGGAGCCAGCAACGGGGTCGTGACCCGCCATGGCCACCGCCCGCACCGGACCTGCCCAGGTAGGCAAAATTCCAGCCCATGTTACTCATCTTTAATATCAGAGGACTGAGTCTTGAGGAAAGGTTAGAAAAACTTGGACTATTCAGCCTATAAAAGAGACATATGAGAGGGAAACTTATAGATGTAGATAAGTTATTAATTGGAATAGATAAAAAGCTAATCCTGAGCATTCTTTCAAGTTTAACAAGACTGTAGAACTACAGTATATTAGTACAAATTGGTGAGAGGCATGTGGTAGCACTTACACCTCTGAGTCCATTGGCTGTAAAGAACTTTAGGATGTCCTGAGGTCATTAAAGGCGCTATATAAATGGAATTTCTTTCTTTCTTTCTTGAAGCACTTCTTCTCACAAAGAGTAATTCATACCCTGAATGCGGTTCCAGGTAGGGTAGTGAAGACAAACACTCTCAAGTCAGTCAAGAGATAGTTAGATGCTGTGATGAGGGACCAGAAATTTCTATCAGAGAATGAGGGAGACAGGCCCAAAAAGCATTTCTCATTTATACTGATCTTTGTGATGACCTAATTAATAAAACTGGGTAAAAGCTCCTTGCCTTTTTTGTATTTAAACAGGCATTTTACCTGAATTTTAAAATAAACCATTCTATATTACTACTCTTATTGCTTAATATTAAATTAGTAATATTACCTTTTGGTTAATTTGCTTTCAAAATACCTACTAATTAATTGATTATGCAATTCACTCCTCCTCCTAAAATCATACACAAACTGGCCAATAATTAAGTGGCAAACATTGTAAAAATCCAGGCAAAGGGAAACGTATTTAATTGAGACAAGACCTTATCAACTGATTTTAGAATTACAGATTAGTGAATTACATATGACAAGCATCAAAAATCACAGAAGCACAGTGATTATTGGTGATCCATTTAAAAGATGCTGCCTCACAAATACCTATCTGTCCTTGCATAACAAAATACGCATGCAAGTTGCTGAAAAGCAGTCAATTATTAATGATTTTTCCAATAAATATGCCTTTATTTAAAAGTCAGTGAACTTCAACTTGGATTAAATGTCTGTGTACTTTAATAAAAATGTGAGTAGGTTAGTAAAATGAGCACTGTCTCTTTAAAAAAAATGAATTCTATTAGTACAATAGTGCATTGAGATCAGCATTAGACCAAAAAAACCCCGATATTTCATATATCTACATGTGAGAAGCTTTATCGCGCTTCAGCAAGCTCTAAGAATGCATTTGTAAGACTCAGTTCGACAATACTGCAGCCGATTTAATTTCTCCATTTTATATTATTGAATTTGTTCTGCAGCCTTTTCCACTTACTTTTCATTTTGTGCTACAGAATTGAGTTTATAATATGTTTTATTTCGACTGACTTGGGCACCTGGTTTTCTGAATGAATATCAATACAGCAAAAATAAATTAGGAAAGGCCAAATCAAGAAAAGCTGTTCTAAAGAACTGTTTTGATATGGCTTTTGTTAGACATTTCCCATCCTTATCTGGTTACATTTCCACTGTAAGGCTGATGAACTTACGATGAGTTGAAATGCAGTGATATTTCTGCTGTTCTCTCCACAGTTCATTGTGACTTTTATCAGCAACAGAAATAGAGGGAGACTGAATTAAACAGAAGCTGCTGAACTGGGATCTGCGATAACAATACAAATGGATTTTTCGGACAGAGAAAACAGCTGTCTCCATTATTTGAATGCTTCACCTTTCTCCACTCCATTAATTGCTTCTTTGATCACAGACTGAGGTGGAGAGGCCCTGATAAGGAATAGGTTATTAGGAAAGTAGCCTGAAGGAATAAATCGGACCCACTACTTGCTGCAGGAGATGAGATAAACCCATAATGCTGGTGAGTGTGAGTGGTAAGTAGCGATAGGGCTTCATTTTCCCCTGAACATCTTGCAAAGGAAGGAGAGCAACACAGCAGCACTATGAAAGTTAATACAGGATATACATTTAGCTCTGAGGGATGGATTCGGATAAGAATCCCATGAAGAATTTTTTGCCCTTTGAATGGCTTACACTTTTTTTATCAAACTGGGTTGCAATATTTTGTAGAAACGGTTTCTGAATCGTGTTGTATGTTAAGCACAACTGGAGGCTTTCAATAAAGAGGAGAAAATGACTGTTAAATTTGTCCTTCAAGACATTAATAACAGTTCTCTTTGAAGTGTGGTAAAGCTAAATTGCTGGAATTAAACTTGATTGAATCTAAGCCTGTTTATTCTTGATTTTTAGGGATCAAGCAATGCACAATTTGTAATACTTCGCTGGAAATATTAAGAAACTCACTATCTTGTAATCCGTTCTGTCCATGAATGCTACTGGAGGGGACAAGCCATATTGGTTTGTTGTTAATGTACTGGAAAGAGGTGCTATAGAGAAAACAGTTAATATTAAATTATGAACACAAGGTTATCTTTCCGTTGCACATGCTCCAGTGCCCTAGGCTGGAGTAATCTGTTAATAGCATGCGATCAAAATTACACCATTAAGGAACTGAAGCTGCACATATTTTGCAGTCTGAGTGATGTAGAAAGCTCAGTTTTCCATCATTCAGGCTGCAGTTAATTATCTGTGGTGCTAAAAATTGATGTGGGGCATAAGTTAGAAAGAGCTAGTACTAAAGCACATGGCAAATGGCTGCAGGCAGGGACAGAAGGACACACTTTTGATGACTAATCCCTCATGACATTGCACCAAATGCTACTCTTCTATTCAGTCTCGCATCAACCTCAAATACCTCAAGAGATCTCTTGTCTTGCAAAGGTATCTGTGGAGAAATTTCTAACAATGGGTCATGCACTAAGTAAAAATGTACACGACATCTACAGTAATGTTCTCTTCAAGTGAACAAGGTACATTTGTAGTAACCTGTGTTGCAAGGTTCACTCCACTCTTTGTCAAGCAGTTCAAAGTCAGACACACACACCGAATTGGTGCGACAAATTATTGATTTTTTACCAGCTCCTTGAATTCACTTCTCAGCTTCTCTGGACAGCTTGCTGAATGCTAGACTTCTCTCAGTGATGACTCTCTCTTAGAGGTAGAATCTCCATTTGTTGCCCAAAGTTTGTTTTAGTTAATTCATGAGGAAGCCTGCACTTACTGTAGGTTGAATTTTCACGATCAGTAACATTATAGCCTGATTCATTGCATCTCTCATGTAACGGGAGGAGCATACTACTTCACTTTTAAACATATTAAATGACATAATTGTAGCTTTTCATTAAAGCTATGTTAGATGTAAAGGTATAGGAAAAATATTTATTGAAAAAGTAAAAGGTTTAATGCTTAGCTGTATACATTACAAAAATTAAAATAAAATTTATAGGCTAGTGCACTCGCAATTAATCAGTTGTCTTTTCTAACTGGACTTCAGAAATTAAGCCAACAACAATCCAAAGTTATTTGAGATTAGCTTCTAGTCCCCAGCAATCGACCTTTAGTCAACACAGAACCTCATACTGACAAAAAGCCCAGTAAGGTGGAGACCTACTTCACTCCTTTGGCTTCTTTTCTCTACTACCAACCATTTCCTTAAATCCGTCTCTCCTCCTCCTTCCACCCTCACCTCCAACAAGTGTGAGGAGCTCATGAATTTCTTTGTCACCAAGATTGATACAATCCTTTCCCCATTCCACCAAGTTAACCTTACCCCATGTTCACCGTCGTCTCCCCCCCACCCCCACCCTATTAACGGGGAGGCGGGGAGGGTGCGGAGGACCCCAATAGTGGTCGGGGATGGCCGGGGAAGTGGAGCCCTGCCGATCTTAACGGCAAGGCCTCTTTTAAATAACAGTATACAGAGTCTCGCCCAACACCCGTCCGGATTAACGACCTGGCCGGCATGCGGAAGCGGGAATTTGTGGTATAGGTCCGCAGCCAGGAATCCATTGGAATGGTGCCAGGCAGCTAAGGGGGGGGGGGGGGCGGGGGGGTGGGGGGCTGGCTGCAATTGGGGGCTCTGGCTGCGATTGAGGGGTGTAGAAGTGATCGGGGGGGGGGGTCTGGACACGAGCGGGGGGAGGGGAAGGCTGTAGCTGCGATCGGGGGTGGGGGGCTAGGGGAAATGTTCTGGCCACGATTGGGAGGGTGGTTAGCCCGGCACAATGGAGGCCCAAGGCTTCATTGTGAGGCCTGGGGGAGCACTCCTGCCCCTCCCGTCTCACAAGAAGACCTGAAATATAACTTTTAAACTTACCTTCTGGGCCTCTTCTGGCCCAGGATCCGGCCCCAGATAGATTTTGCCTGACGGGGGAGCCGACAGTGCCCCAAGCAGTCCAAACTTATTTGAGATAAGCTTCTAGTCAACTACAAAGCTGGGACATGGCGGGAAGGAAGCGGGTTTGGAGGGTGGAGTTATTTTAACTGGCCCGCTGCCTGGTTTCCATCAGGCGGGTGGAGTTAAAATCAAGGCCTGTGTGTGTCTCTCTCTAGTTTCTAGATTAAATATAACTGCATGATATAATGCTCCTTTTATTAGGTGATACACTAGTATATTATAAAGAATAGCAAATAGCTGAGCAGGAATTTAAGACAATAATCAAATCTCAGCATTCTGATTCCCTCTTTCAGGATTTATGACCTCATCAGAACCACTCAATTGAATTGCTACCTTTTGGCTCTGCTACCCATCTATTATCTTACACTTAACCTTTAACAAAAGAACATAAGAAGAATAGAACAAAAAAAGTCATTCATTTCATCTAGTTCACCCTATCATTTAGGCCCATGTACAGGCTCCACTCAGATTTTTTTAATCTCCCTCTGATTTGTTATCAAGCTCATTTAGCCTTTATACCCCATTGTGCTAAGTATATAACATAATACATTTAATCAACATTTTACTCCAGTAGGAATACAAATAGCACAGAACCATACACATTTTACGGAAAAGATCTTCTAAATACACTGCTATCACTGCATTTCCAGAAATTAACACATTTGTAAAATGCAATTGTGCAAAGTTATATTGAAGAAACTATTTTGTAGCTTGCTGAAATGGAAGATTTCCTCAAAATGGATCAATGTCTGCCCTCATTGTCTTTCCTCCACTATCTGGATGCCCTTGCCCTTATAAATTCAGATGAAGAGCTGGAGAGTCAGAAGAGAAGCTTTACAGGTGAGAAAGGTGTGGAGCCTACAGGTAAAATGGATTCATACGGACGATTGGTTTAAGATAGCAGATTTCATGACTGTATAAAAAAACTCTGTGCAGTTTGACAAAGGGTGGACAATTCAGACTGATCCTCATTCAAAATAGAATTGCAAACGTTGTAAAAAAAAAACCAGACAGGAACCTTCTCCTGGAAAATTAATGAGCAATGTCTGAATTCATTTGTACATATTTCAAACTGTAATTATGATAAGGGTAAAATTCCAGTTTACCATCTGATTATTTAGAAATGCTGATCTAAGTGTCGCATTTCTTGGCAATCTAGTAATGCATTATCATGATTCATGTGCATTTGATCATCACTTTGTATAGAAGTCACAGTCCAAAACAGCATTAAGATTAATATATCTAAAAACTACAACTTTCATTCATATCTAAGCAGTATTTTGCAGTTTTGGCCCAGAAAATAGTATTAGGATTTCAAACAAAGGTTAAAAGCCAATACAAAAGCAAAGTACTGCGGATGCTGGAGTCCTGAAATAAAAACAGAAAATGCTGGAAATACTCAGCGGGTCGGGCAGCATCTGTGGAGAGAGAAACAGAGTTAATGTTTCAGGTCGATGACCCTTCGTCAGAACTGGAAAAAGCTGGAGATGGAACAGGTTTTTAAGCAAGTGTAGGGGCAGGGAGAGGGGGAGGAGAGGAAAGAACAAAAGGGAAGGTCTGAGATAGGGTGGAAGGCAGGAGAGGTTAAGAGACAAAAGGGTTGATGGTGCAAGGCAAAAGGAGATGGTAATGGGACAAGTTAAGAAACAAAAGATGACTCTAGATGAAGTGTAAATGGCAATGGCTGAATGATCGACAGCTGCCATGTGAGAGAGAGAGAACAAAAAGAAAAAAAAGATAGTGGCAGAGGTTATGGTCTGAAATTGTTGAACTCGATGTTGAGTCCAGAAGGCTGTAAAGTGCCTAATTAAAAGTAAATGGCTGTACTGGCCCAGCAGTGTAGTAGTTAAGGTGCCCACTTGATATCCCTGTAGTGACAAATTCAGCCTTGTAGCTTCCTGAAAACCACCTCACTCTGCCCCCATGGTGAGGTATCCCCTCAAAGTAGAGGGACAACAACAACAGCAACAACAATAACTTGCACTCGTATCATGCCTTTAATATAATGAAACATCCCAAGGAGTTTCACAAAGGAAGAACAATGATCAACAGCTAGGACAGACAACTGAAGATGTGGTCACAGAGATAGGTTCTAAGGGGGCTATTGATGGTGGGTGGGAGATATGTAGTGAGGCTGAAGGGTTTAGGAAGAGAATTCCAGGTTATAGTGGTATAATGGCTAAAGACCTCGGCAGATTCAAATGGTGAGTGGGAGCCCAGGAGAGCGCGAGACCTCGGCAGATTCAAAAGGTGAGCGAGAGCCCAGGAGAGCGCGAGACCTCGGCAGATTCAAATGGTGAACGAGAGCCCAGGAGAGCGCGAGACCTCGGCAGATTCAAAAGGTGAGCGAGAGCCCAGGAGAGCGCGAGACCTCGGCAGATTCAAAAGGTGAGCGAGAGCCCAGGAGAGCGCGAGACCTCGGCAGATTTAAAAGGTGAGCGAGAGCCCAGGAGAGCGCGAGACCTTGGCAGATTCAAAAGGTGAGCGAGAGCGGCTACAACAGACCGGTGAGTGTAAAGAAGGAAATGAGAAAGCAATAGAGCAGGATAGAGATGGGGGAAATAATAACCAGAGTGTGATAGGAAGGGACAGAATGTTTAAAAATAAGAGTGCAACAGAAAATGGGGCTAAAACAAGGAGAAATGGTAAAAAGACAAAGTTAAAAGCTCTATATCTGAATGCACGCAGCATTCGTAACAAGATAAATGAGTTGACGGCACAAATAGATACAAATGGGTATGATCTGATCGCTATTACAGAGATGCGGTTGCAAGGTGATCAGGGCTGGGAACTGAATATTCCAGGGTATTTGACAATTCGGAAGGATAGACAGAAAGGAAAGGGAGGTGGGGTGGCTTTGTTGCTAAAGGATGGGATCAGTGCAGTGGTGAGAAGTGATATTGGCTCAAAAGATCAAGATGTAGAATCGGTTTGGGTGGAGATTAAAAAAAATAAAGGGAAAAAGTCTCTGGTGGGCGTAGTCTACAGGCCTCCGAACAGTAGCAATACTGTTGGACAGAGTATAAATCAACAAATAATGGAGGGCTGTAAAAAAGGTACGGTAATAATCATGGGTGATTTTAATCTCCATATTGATTGGACAAATCAAATTGGCCATGGTAGCCTTGAGGAGGAGTTCATAGAGTGCATCCGGATGGTTTCCTAGAACAATATGCAGGCTATCTTGGATCTGGTACTGTGTAATGAGACAGAATTAATAAATGACCTCATAGTAAAGGATCCTCTAGGAAAGAGTGATCATAGCATGGTTGAATTTCAAATTCAGTTGGAGGGTGAGAAAGTTGTATCTCAAACCAATGTCCTGATCTTAAACAAAGGCAATTACAATGGCATGAGGACAGAACTGGCTAAAGTGGACTGGAAAAATAAATTAAAGGGTAAGACTGTTGAAATGCAGTGGAGGACATTTAAGGAGATATTTCATAACTCTCAACAAAAATATATTCCAGTGAGAAAGAAAGATTTTAAGAGAAGGGAGCACCATCTGTGGCTAACTAAGGAAGTAAAGGATGATATCAAATTGAAAACGAAGGCATACAATGTTGCCAAGATTGTTGGGAGACCAGAGGATTGGAAAATTTTTACAAACCAGCAAAGGATGGCTAAAAATATAATAAAGAGAGAGAAGATGAATTATGAGAGTAAACTGGCAAGAAACATTAAAACAGATACTAAGAGCTTCTACAGGTATATAAAAAGGAAGAGAGTAGCTAAAGTAAATGTTGGGTCCCTTAGAGGATGAGACTGGGGAATTAATAATGGGGAATGGGGAAATGGCAGAGACTCTGAACAAATATTTTGTATCTGTCTTCATGGTAGAAGACACTAACAACATCCCAATAATGGATAATCAAAGGGCCACAGGGAGGGAGGAAAGAAAGACAATCACTATCACTAAGGAAATAGTACTTGGTAAAATAATGGGACTAAAAGATGACAAGTCCCCTGGACCAGATGGCCTGCATCCCAGGGTCTTAAAAGAAGTGGCTGCAGAGAAAGTGGATGCATTGGTTGCAATATACCAAAATTCCCAGGACTCTGGAGAGGTCTCAGCGGATTGGAAAACCGCAAATGTAACACCCCTATTTAAGAAAGGAGGGAGATAGAAAGCAGGAAACTATAGACCAGTTAGCCTAACATCTGTCGTTGGGAAAATGCTGGAGTCCTTCATTAAGGAAGCAATAGCAGGACATTTGGAAAATCATAATGCAGTCAAGCAGAGTCAGCATGGTTTTATGAAAGGGAAATCATGTTTAACAAATTTGCTGGAGTTCTTTGAGGAGGTAACGAGTAGGGTGGACAAAGGTGAACCAGTGGATGTGGTGTATTTGGATTTCCAGAAGGCATTCGATAAGGTGCCATATAAAAGGTTACTGCATAAGATAAGAGCTCACGGAATTGGGGATAATGGCCCAAAAATTCGGCCGTTCTCGGGTGAGTACTCAGTGCGTACTCACCCGTATTCATTCCCGAAGTGCCGGTTTCCTGCATGTACTGCGCATGCGCGGGAAACCGGCACTTCCGGTATGGTGAAGGGGGCGGTTCCTAGGTGAACCGCGTGCGCGCTAGAGGCTGCGCGCACGCAGCACACTTAGATTTTTTTTCAGGTTTCAACGCGAAGGTAAGTATGGAAGATTCTACGCTAGTAAAAAGGAGGCGTAAGACCCCTTTTGAACAAGGTAATTAAGTATAATTTAAAAAAATTTTCAACAGGTTTATCTTTTTTAGAGACTTTAAAGAAAGGTAAGTTTATTTTTATAACTTTTAAATTTAAATTTTTGTTTAAAGTGGTTAATTTATTTAACTATAGTTATTTTATAAATGTGATGGTTTTAAAAAAAATTTATTTGAAGTTTAGCTGTTCTTTTGGGGCCGATTTCAATTCACAGATTTGACAGGTCTCCTGTCAAATCTATGAATGAAAGATGGTCTGCTGCCATTGGCTCTCCATGGCCCACGTGATCCCAGGGGTCGCATCGCACTAACTGCGCCCCTGGGACACGCAAGCACTGCGCGCCGGCTCTTGGGAGAGGCCCAGGACCCGAAGTTCCTGTGGGCCCAAAACACAACGGCAGGCGCGGTGGGTAAGAGCGCGCGCGATCCTTACCCCCGCGGCAAGCCGGCCACGCGAATTTCTAGGCCAATATATTAGCATGGATAGAGAATTGGCTAACTAACAGAAAGCAGAGAGTCGGGATAAATGGGTCATTTTCCAGTTGGCAAACGGTAACTAGTGGGGTGCCACAGGGATCGGTGCTGGGACCTCAACTATTTACAATCTACATTAATGACTTGGATGAAGGGTCCGAGTGTACTGTAGCCAAGTTTGCAGATGATACAAAGATGGGTGGGAAAGCAAGTTGTGCAGAGGACGCAAAGAACCTTCAAAGGAATATAGACAGGCAAACATTTGGCAGATGGAGTATAATGTGGGAAAGTGCGAGGTTACACACTTTGGCAGGAAAAATAAAAAAGCAAATTATTATTTAAATGGAGAGAGATTACAAAATGCTACAGTTCAGAGGGACCTGGGGGGTCCTTGTGCATGAATCACAAAAAGTTAGCATGCAGGTACAGCAAGTAATCAAAAAGGCAAATGGAATGCTGGCATTTATTTCAAAGGGGTTGGAGTATAAAAGCAGGGAAGTCCTGCTACAACTGTACAGGGTATTGGTGAGACCACACCTTGAGTACTGCATACAGTTTTGGTCTCCTTATTTAAGGAAGGATTTACTTGCATTGGAGGCAGTTCAGAGACGATTCACTAGGTTAATTCCAGAGATGAGGGGGTTGACTTATGAGGAAAGTTTGAGCAGGCTGGGCCTATACTCATTGGAATTTAGAAGAATGAGAGGTGATCTTATTGAAACATATAAGATACTGAGGGGGCACGACAAGGTAGATGCAGAGAGGATGTTTCCCCTCGTGGGGAAATCTAGAACTCGGGGGCACAGTTTCAGAATAAAGGGTCGCCCTTTTAGAACTGAGATGAGGAGGAATTTCTTCTCTCTGAGGGTCGTAAATCTGTGGAATTCTCTGCCCCAGAGAGCTGTGGAATCTGGGTCATTAAATACATTTAAGGTGGAGATACACAGATTTTTGCAAGGTAAGGGAGTGAAGGGTTATGGGGAGCGGGTGGGGAAGCGACTTTGAGCCCAAGATCAGCCATGATCTTATTGAATGGCGGAGCAGGCTCGAGGGGCCAAGTGGCCTATTCCTGCTCCTATTTCTTTATGTTTTTATGTTCTTATGACTCTGCCAGCAGTGGCAGTGTGGAGGAAGGTGGGTGGGAGTGCACAGTGGTCCAGAAGAGGGGCACTGTGAACTGGGATGTAGGATTGGAGGAAATTGCAGAGGAAGGGTGGAATAAGGTCATGGAGGGATTTTTAAAGAGGACAAGGATTTGAAATCAATTAATTAGGGAACAGGAAGCCAGTGTAAGTCAGCAGTGACAAAGGTGATAAGTGAATTGGACTTAATATAGACGATAATGTGGGGAACAGAATTTTGAATGAGTTGGAGTTTGTGTAATGTAGGATTTGAGAGATCAGAGAGGTGAACATTGGAGAAGTTCAACCTGGAAGTAATGAATGTAAAGATGATAGTTTCAGTGGTAGTGGGGATGAGTTAAGGATGGAGGTGGGAGATGTTACATTGGTAGAAGTAGGGAGGGCTAAATTGGACAGGATATAAAAACGGGCGCGGGGATCGCCCATCACCCCCATCACTCACCTACCAACAATCTCTATCAAGCAGGACTCATACCTAACATTCATAGCTTCACCTCACTCTCACACGCTTAGCACTGTTGTAAGCCTCACACCCACAACTCACAGCTCGCACACACTGGCAGCTATTCAACCATGAAAGCTATATCACCCAAACAGATTGCACCACACTCACTGACACACTTCCCTTTCTCTTGCAGGACAAGGTGGCACACAACCAGAGGCAGCAGGAGCTAACTGGTGGGGGACATACTTCCCTCTTTTTTTGAAGAAGGTGGCGCATAACAACAGGCAGCAGCAAAGAACTGGAGGAGGACAAGCGCGCCTGCATATTTTAACCCTCATGGAGGAGACAGTGCTGGCTATCATGGGAAGGCGCATCACTAATGCCGTGGCCACTGGTGAGGCTGAAGCGAGCGATGATGAGGGTATCTACATATCTAATCCTCCTTCACTCATCCCACTTCTACTTCATCCCGTGATCTCTTCCGACTTAGAAGCTTCAGATGGTGTAAGCACGCACTTCTTACTTTTGCCTCTCCACTCACCACAACCGTACATTTGTCCCTTTTTCACTTCAGATACCCAAGAACTGGAACCTTCCCAGTCAGTGGAGGAAGAGGAAGAAGACAGTGATCTTACACTTGCAGCCATCAGCTCAGAGACTGACATTGCAAGTATTTTAGAGACTAGGATAGAGGAGGGATCTACACGTGGTGAGACACCGGGCACCAGTGCACAAGAGCCAGTGCGGGGGGAAAGGATAGCACAGGTGTCAGCTCACCGGAGCGTGAGATCGCACACTAGTTCTGCTGCAGAGGAGTCAGATGAGGACTTCGATGGGCCAGGCTACAGAAGAAGGCTGATGGGTGCAAATGCTTGGTGCACTAGAAAGCCTGCCAGAAAGCCTGCGCTCAATGTCAAGGAGCATGGAGGAGTCTGGCACCAACTTAGCACAGGGCTTTGTGCAGACCTTGGAGCCTATCCTTTCCAACATGGAACGGGTGGTCACCTCCATCAGCACACCTGTGGAACCCACCATGATGCAGCATCTGATGATCAATGCCACAGCTTCCATTGCAGTACAAAAAGCTTCCATCAAAGGTCTGAGTGCTGCACTAGAAACTCAAACTGCTGCCTTGCAAGCTCAGACTGCTGCCATCATGGCTGTGAATACCAGGCCGCGATTTTTCCTACCTCGGCGGGTCCGTGGCGGGCGACGTTGGTGGCGGGTCGCTGCCCCGCTGCTGGCTCCATACAGGCCTCCGACATGACTTTCCCCTGATGGGGCTTGTTAAGCCTGCCCAGTAAGTTTCCCGGACAATTGAAGGAAGCGGGTCTGATGACGTCATTTGATGGCGCGTTAGCTGCTGGTTTCCTTAAAGGGACCATGCATAAATTTACTTTGATATTTGTGGTGTCAGTATTCTACAGCATTGAGGTGCTGCAAACACTGACAAGCACTGCACAGAGGTGCACGGCTGCACCCAGGCTCTCCCATGACTCCCTCCACATGCTTATGGAAGGAGTCAAAGCACGCAGGGAGGTTCTCTTCCCTTCCAATGGGCAGAAGAGGCCTCCCCAGGAGATCAATGCAACCTGGTTGCACATTGCAGAGGAGGACACAAGCAAGGATGTCATCAGGAGGACCAGGCTGCAGTGGCGCAAACCTTTCAATTATCTCAGTAGATCACAAAACGTTACTGCAAAGCCACACTCAGCCTCATCCTGCTGTGCCACTCATCACATCCCCATCACTCTGCCTTCCCTACCCTACTCCTGCACATCCTTACTCAGACCAACTTACCTTGCACCTCCACCCATCTCTCTCTATCTACATTATCACTTCCCCATCTCACTAGCCACCCCTCACACTCACCCTCATCATAGAGCAATCATACCAACAAAGAAAATACAAGGGTAGGCACTTGGGCGTTTTAGCCAATGTTCATGTGAAGTTTCTGTTAATGTGGTGTCAAACATTGAAATCTTTATTTTCAACACTTTGCGTTCTTGGACAGATTTGTCTGCACCTTTGGAAGTGGCTTAGTGAGTTGCAGCGAATGGTGAGACATAACAGTACCACCCGCAATGGTGATGAGTGTGAAAGGAATGGCTTGGGCAGGGATGCTTTATGTTGCTGGTGTGGCGTGGTGCCAACCTGGCGCATCATGTGGCATCCAGGTTGTGCAGCATCAAGTGAAGTAAATGTGGCCATGGTGAGGCTATCCCTGGCGTCCCGGGCAGCAATGTGGTCGGGTGCTGATGCCCTTTGTCCTGTGCAGCATCAGGTGATTGCGGAGAAGGTTGGTGTGGTTGTTGGTGCTGCTGGTGTGCCTGGTGATGCTGGTGTTGGGGCTGGTCGTGGTCAGATTCTGAGGACCAACGTGAGAGAGTTTCAAGGGCACCCATGTTGATGGAATAGATGGCAGGTGAAGTAGAGATGACATAAGCAATCTGTCAATGGTGGGAGAGGTAATGATGTCAGACTGGATGGAGACTTGTGTAAAGACTTGCAGCATTCTGAATCTGTAGTGGAAATGCAGTTTAGATAAGCTAGTGGTTAAGGGAACATTTCTCAATCAGCTGGGAGCTTTGACTTGACATTTGAAGCTATCAACTCATCAGCTGATTCAATGGCTACTGACCTCTTGCCTCAGCTTCACAGACAAGGTCTAGGCACAGCGGGAAACCGGTGGGCGACTCATCAAATTCAAAAAGCTGGGAACAAAAGCCTTGTTAAGTGGCTGTAAACAAGCCACTAATGATTTGAATTGGGCCGCCCACCGCTGCCTGTTGGGTTTGCTCAGCGCTGACAGACCCAACATCGGGAAATGCAGGTGTGCGTGTTTTGACAGTGGGTTCCCGACCCGCTGTCAATCATTTTAAATTTCACAGCTGACCCGCCACCCATCCCATCCACTGAGCGCCGGCAAAATCGTGGCCCCAGTGTTCAAAGGGGCTTCCAGGGCGTTACAGCAGTCCATCAATCCGTTCTCCAACAGATCAGGAGAATTGCTAAGGTGCTGCCCCGGGAGAGTGGCAATGGCTCCATGGGGCATAAACTTGCATTCCTGCCTCAGGATCACAACATTCCTGCTCCCACCCCTGCCACTCTGCCAGTGCCCTTGCTGTTGCCTGTCAGCCAGCCAGTCCAGACTTCTGCAGCCCAGACCTAAATGGTGCAGTCTGCAGCCGAGCCATCTAGGCCCAGAGGTTGCCCTCCAAGGCCATCTGTAGTCTCCTCAATTGTAGGTCAGCAGCCTTCCACCACCCTTGTTGCAGCCACTGAGGAAGCATCTCGTAGGAGCACTAGGAGAGACAAAGGCACACAGAAGACAGGCACTAATAGAATGCACAAGGGTGATTAGTTTATTTTTATATGCATTATGTCATGATTACATTTTAAAATTTGGATTAGAATGTGCATTTTCTGGTGGTTTTTATTCTTGTGTTGTCGGAAAGAGGATGAAGTGATGGTCAGTGATAGAGTAAAGGTAAGAAGTATGGGATGGTTGGTGAATGGGGAGGTGTGGTTGAGGTTACTGATATGTCTCATTAATTATTTTGTCACGTAGAGCCCGGGCAGAAAGGGACTGTCTACGTTGTAGTCTCCCTTCCTCTTCCCGTTCCTCCATTTCCTGTTGCACTTCCTCCTCTTCCACTTCCTCTTCCTCATGCACCTGCTCCTCAGCTTTTTGACTGATAGGTGGTGGCAAGGGCTGTTCTCTCATAATGACCAGGTTGAACAGCATGCAGCAAACTACCACAAATCTTGATACCCGCTCAGTTGATTACTGCAGGGCTCCTCCAGAGAGGTCCAGGCAGTGGAAGTGTTGCTTGAGGACACCGATGGAGTGCTCTATAATGTGGCAGCATGGCTCTCATTGTAGGTTGCACACCAACTGCACATTGATGGAGTGGAATCCCTTTTGGTTCATGAAAATGGCCGAGTTCACATGAGTTTACATGAGGCACATGCAAGGCAATGTGCTGTCAATGGCACTCTGCAATATGGGGTGCCTGCAATCCATACAAATCCTGATGTTCACTCTGCCTGCTTGTCTCTGGCAAGAGGGAATGAGATGAAGCTGTCTCTCTGTGTATAGAGAGCCTTAGTGACCTCCATTATGCAGCAGTGTACTGCAATCTGCGCAATGTGTTTATATCTCCAGCAACAGCCTGGAAGGAGCCAAATGCATAAAAGTTAAGTGTCAGGGTCATCTTGACAGCCACAGGCAATGCGGTCCTTGCCCTGCTTTGAGGTTGCAGTTGTTGCTGCAGCAGTTGGCAGATTTCAGTCATGACATCTTTTGTGAAGCAAAGACATCTCCTGCATTGGTCCTTACTGAAGCTGAGGTAAGAGAATTGCTCCCTAAAGAACCTCAGCGGATATGGCCTCCTGCTGAGAGTCTTTTTCCTCCCCCTCCTCCCTCTTCTTGCAGTTTGTCCTGCTCTGCATGGCATCTCTTCATTCTCCCAGTCATGGTCAATTCCAAGAGGAAGTCTTTCCAGACCACCCATGCATGGAAGCAACTTGTTTCAGAACAAGCTTTTAAATGAACAAAAAAGTACTTCAGCACCAGCCAGACCACTCCCTGTAGACTCTTGAAACTTTAGATAAGTTTAGGAAAGCTCCAAAAACACGCACAATTACACCAGCAGACAGAGGAAATATTCCAGTAAGTAGTTCATGATCCCTTTAAATAGCACTGGTGGGGGGTCCTTCATGCCGTTTAATGTTGTGTTCAGCTATATGAGGTTAAGACAGGGTGTAGGCTAGAGTGTGGCATTCGATAATGGCAGTGCTGGTGTCAAATCAGCGTTGCACACCGATTGATGTCATAATCTGTCTGCTCTGCATGCTGCCGATGGTCATTCGGTGCACACACGCAAACCCCTTCACCAAGATGGCGTCCGACGCACTTCCCGTTGGAAGTGTGTGCACATATCAAGGAAGCCATTTTCCATTGGTAGGGGGCTGCATAGCACCTAAAAACCAGGCGCTACAGAGTCCAATTTCTCCCCGATACCTCCAGTCTTGTCAATGTTAAGCGGGAGAAAGTTTTAACTCCTCTATGAGTTGATGCCAGAGAAGCAGTCAGATGGCATAATAATTTATTTCACATTTATTTCATCGGCAGTATTTCGCTATTGGAGTCAAGGGAGTGGTGTGTTATCAACATACATATGGCAGCTGATCCAATGATAACAGATAATGCCCTAGAAATTGGATCACACCCATGATCTCGCACGTGCCTATTGAGGCCGATGGCAAATTGGTCCGTCAGTCTCATTAGCATAGTACAGGTGAGCTGCAGCCAGAAAACGGGTGCAACGAGGCCCAATTTCCCCCCCCTCCCCCCCCATCATGTCTCTCAGGGACAGCATGCAGACAAGGAATAGGAGGGGGGCTGAAGATGAAGCCTTTGGTATATTAAAGGTGACCATGCAGAGGCAGGAACAGAAACTTTGAAGGAAATATGTTGGTAGTATTAGGGCAGGTAGGAGAGCATGGTATGCCAAAGATAGTTTAAGGAGAAAAGTGTATGAAGTGTGATGAAGTGGTCAATCTTATTGAAGGCTGCAAAAAGGCCTAGGAGAACAAGGTGGGATAATGCATCATGGTGGCAGTCACACAGGATGTCATTGATGACTTTGACGAGGGCAGTCCCGATGCTGTGAGCAGGATGGAAGCCAAATTAAAGGGATATAAAGAGAGAGTGGGGAAATTCGCAATTCATTCTCCTAACCATCTTGCAACCGAAGAAGACTGTGAGAAGACAAGTACCCATTTGGAGAATAGAAAGTTTAAATAGTGTTATATTAGAGATTGGGTGGCACAATGGTTTGGAACACTGTCCTGAGCATGGGTTTGAATTCAGCCCAGACTAAAGAATACGAGTCTCCTCCTACTGACAGTTTTTAAAGTCCCGTAAACAAACAAAACAAACAGGTATTGTTATTAAAGCACCATGTCACTTTTTCTAACAATGTAGTCATCTCTTATCCTTCAAGGAGTCCAATACCTTGCACTGAAAATGTTTCTATTTTAACATAAATTATTTATCGGTTATGTGTGCCTGATATTCTTCTCCAAAATGTGTACCAGCAAAGAAAAAACCGCATGTAGTCACATCTATTATTCATTTATATTAAACATGCTGACTAGAACTAGTGGAAGTAGTGTCAACCTCATTCTCCAACATAAATAAAAAACTTTTTATATTTAGTTTATGCTAGCAAAAGCTTTTAGTACCAATAATAACAATAAAAAAATAATTCTGGCTAAAGTTCACACAAGAAAATTTTAAATTCATAACTGATAATTCATAACATTAGATTGAATCCTAGTAAATATGTTTAGGATTCAATTGGATTTTCAGGGCCTGGGATTGGGCTTTGTAATTATCAATTGCATTGTTAATTGCACTGCTTGTAGGCAGTTCATCATTTGGAGTCGGGCAAGCAATCCGGCAGAGCATAGGCTGATGTGGGCCTGCAGCAACATCTTCATAGAATCATAGAAAGTTACAGCACAGAAGGAGGCCATTTCGGCCCATCGTGTCCGCACCAGCCAACAAAGCGCTAGCCAGCCTAATCCCACTTCCCAGCTCTTAGTCTGTAGCCCTGCAGGTTACAGCATCCCAAGTGCACATCCAAGTACTTTTTAAATGTGGTTAGGGTTTCTGCCTCTACCACCCTTTCAGGCAGCGAGTTCCAAACCCCCACAACCCTCTGGGTGAAGAAATTTCCCTTCAAATCCCCTCTAAACCTTCCACCAATTACTTTAAATCTGTGCCCCCTGGTTTTTGACTCCTCTGCTAAGGAAAATAGGTCCTTTCTATCCACTTTATCTAGGCCCCTCATAATTTTATACACCTCAATAAGGTCTCCCCTCAGCCGCCTCTGTTCCAAGGAAAACAATCCCAGCCTATCCAGTCTTTCCTCATAGCTAAGATTCTCTACTCCCAGCAACATCCTTGTAAATCTCCTCTGTACTCTCGCTAGTGCAATCACATCTTTCCTGTAATGTGGTGACCAGAACTGCACGCAGTACTCTAGCTGAGGCCTAACTAGTGTTTTATACAGTTGAAGCATAACCCCCCTGCTCTTGTATTCTATGCCACGGCTAATAAAGGCAAGCATTCCGTATGCCTTCTTAACCACCTTATCTACCTGGCTTGCTACCTTCAGGGATCTGTGGACAGGCACTTCAAGGTCCCTTTGTTCCTCTACACTACTCAGTGTCCTACCATTTAATGTGTATTCCCTTTCCTTGTTAGCCCTCCCCAAATGCATTACCTCACACTTCTCCGGATTGAATTCCATTTGCCACTGTTCTGCCCACCTGACCAATTTATTGATATCTTCCTGCAGCCTACAGCTTCCTTCTTCAGTATCAACCACACAGCCGATTTTAGTATCATCTGCAAACTTCTTAATCATACCCCCTATATTCAAGTCTAGATCATTGATATATACCACAAAAAGCAAGGTACCTAGTACTGAGCCCTGCAGAACCCCACTGGAAACAGCCTTCCAGTCACAAAAACACCCATCAACTATTATCCTCTGCTTCCTGCCTCTGAGCCAGTTTTGAATCCAACTTGACACTTTGCCCTGGATCCCATGGGCTTTTAACTTCGTGACCAGTCTGCCATGTGGAACCTTATCAAAAGCCTTGCTAAAGTCCATATACACTACTTCAAACGCACTACCCTCATCTACCCTCCTCGTTACCTCCTCAAAAAATTCAATCAAGTTTGTCAGACACGACCTTCCCTTAACAAATCTGTGCTGACTATCTTTGATGAATCCATGTCTTTCTAAATGAAGATTTATCCTGTCCTTCAGAATTCTTTCCAATAATTTCCCACCACCGAGGTTAGGCTGACTGGCCTGTAATTACTCGGTCTATCCTTTTCTCCCTTTTTAAACAAGGGTACCACATTAGCAGTCCTCCAGTCCTCCGGCACCACACCTGAAGCCAGAGAGGATTGGAAAATGATGGTCAGGGCCTCTGCTATTTACTCTTTTGCTTCACTTAACAGCCTGGGATACATTTCATCCGGGCCTGGGGATTTATCCACTTTTAAAGCTGCTAAACCCCATAATACTTGCTCTCTCACTATGTTTATTTCATCTAATATTTCACACTCCTCCTCCCTGATAGCAATGTCTGCTTCGTCCCTCTCCTTTGTGAAAACAGATGCAAAGTATTCATTAAGAACCCTATCGACGTCTCCCACCTCCACACACAGATTACCCTCATGGTCTCTAATAGGCCCTACTCTTTCTTTAGTTATCCTCTTACTCTTAATATATTTATAAAACATCTTTGGGTTTTCCTTGATCTTAAAGGGAAGGAAGGAAAAGGTCGAGGGGTCAATGGAGGCAGCAGATTTAAGTGGAAGGGAAATGTAAAAAGCACACAAAGGAACAAGAAGTGAAACTTAAGCGAGTCTGTAAGGCTTAAAAGTCCCAAAAAGAATGAAGAAAAATATTATTTACAGATCTGCATCCAGCTTTATTTGACTCCAGCTATTAATTTCTTTAAGTAGTGCTGCAAAAGACTGCCACCCGCCCAAGATTTTTTGGCACTGGTGGCCACACTAATTTATACAAAAATGACATTTAGGTCCTAGCAATATCATAGGACCTTAATTTGAATATATTAATTAGGCCCCTGCCAGTCTCCAGCTGGACCGCTGGCTACAAATTGATGTCCACCCTAAACTTGCAATGGGGCAGACCTCCAGAATTAAGAAACATAAGAAATAGCAGCAGGAGTGGGCCATACGGCCCCTCGAGCCTGTTCTGCCATTCAATAAGATCATGGCTGATCATCGACCTCAACTCCACTATCCCACCTGATCCCCGTATCCCTTGATTCCTCTAGAGTCCAAAAATCTATCTATCTCAGCTTTGAATACTCAACGAATGAGCATCCACAGCCCTCTGTGGTAGAGAATTCCAAAGATTCACAACCCTCTGAGTGAAGAAATTCCTCCGCATCTCAGTCTTAAAGGGCTGACCCCTTATCCTGAAACTATGCCCCCTAGTTCTAGACTCTCCAACCAGGGGAAACAACCTCTCAGCATCTAGCCTGTCAAGCCCCCACAGAATCGTATATGTTTCAATGAGATTACCTCTCATTCCAAAAAACACCAGAGAGTATAGGCCCATTCTACTCAATCTCTCATCAATAAGAATAAATAAGGGGGAACCAGTGGATGTGGTGTATTTGGATTTTCAGAAGGCATTCGATAAGGTGCCACACAAGAGGTTATAAAACAAAATTAGGGCTCAAGTGATGGGGGAAATATACTAGCATGGATTGAGGATTGGTTAACAGACAGAAAATAGAGAGTAGGAATAAACAGGTCGTTTTTGGGTTGGCAGGCTGTAATTAGTGGGGTACTGCAAGGATCAGTGCTTGGGCCTCAGCTATTCACAATCTATATCAATGATTTCGATGAGGGGACCAAATGTAATGGGCCGTATTTTCCGATCGGAGGCTTCCCGCGTGCGGAGGCCTCCGATCTGGAAAAAATGTACGCACTTACCTGAGGGCTCCCGAGGTATGTATAGTTCCGATGCTGGGCCTCTCCAACTCCAAGTGCGCAGGGCCCACGTATCCCAGAGGCGCATGTGGTTCGCAAGCGTCCCTGAGATCACGTGGACCATGGGGAGCCAATCAAAGAAGGGAATCTCCCTTCATACATTTGACAGATAGACATGTCAAATATATGAATGGAGATCAGCCCAAAAACAATTTAAAACATTAAATAATTTTTTTTTTAAATCACATTTTTAAAATTAGTTGAAATTACAATAAATTAAGGGGCAAAAATTAGGTTGATTTGCGCCTCCCATTAGCACCCTAAGAGGGCGCTAATGGGGCGCAAAGCAACTAGCGCCTGGGCACGCCGATGTTTGCGCTGCTCCCAAAATTGACTGGTGTTTTTGCGGCGGCGCAAATGTTTACCGCCCCGATCTCCTGCTCTCGCAGATCGTGACATTAGTAGAGTGTGCAACGCCCTGGTGGCGCCCCGGACCGGATATTGAGTGGCGCCCCCTCCTTTCTGCCTGGTGCAAGCAACGAAAGGGAGACTGGAACGTTTCCCAGTCGGTGAGGGGCTGGGGGGGGTGCTATTTAAAGGCGGTCTCTTCCTGGCTTTTTCTGTGGTAGACATTTTTGCACCACTCATTCTGACAGAGAGAGAGATTCTGAGAGAGAGAAGGAGAGACTTCTGCATAGAGTCAACACTGTGTGAAGTAGTTTTGGCTACTGAGCATCACTTTGCAGGTACTTTTGGATTTGACCTGCATTACTTCGATTGCCAAGAGACTTGAGGGGACTGCACTGATTCGGGGCGTCATCCTGCGCCTGCAGAATCGGAGGCAACAGAGACGCAGAGGCCAGACGGAGGAAGGCCAACAGGCCTCTGCACAGGAGACCTTACCCTCCCAGGGTATTCCGGGAACAATTCTCCTACATTAATTTGTCTGAGGGGCAGTGTTTGCGCAGGCTGCACTTCAGCAAGGAGGTGGTCACTGAGCTCTGCCACCTGCTGCAGCCAGATCTGCAGCCTCAACTGAGGACCAGGACGTCTCTGTCGGTGGCAGTGAAGGTCACAGTGGCTCTGAATTTTTATGCCACTGGCTCCTTTCAAGCAGCTACTGGGGACATCGCCAATATCTCCCAGTTCGCGGTCCATTGCTGTATCCGTCAGGTCACAGATGCCCTCTATAAAAGGAGACGCCAGTACATCTCTTTCCCGATGACCCGGGCCAAACAGCATGAACGTGCATTAGGCTTTGCGAGGATAGCGGGTTTCCCCATGGTGCAGGGCGCCATTGACTGCACGCATGTGACATTGCGGGCACTGCATGAGAATGCAGAGGTTTTCCGAAACCGCAAAGGGTTCCACTCCTTAAACGTCCAGTTGGTCTGTAACCACAGACAGCTGATACTCGCTGTTAATGCCCGCTATCCTGGCAGCTGCCACGATGCTTTCATCCTGCGTCAGACTGGTGTGCCAGAACTTTTCCAGGCACCGCATCAACCAAGTGGTTGTCTCCTCGGGGACAAGGGTTATCCACTCTGCACCTGGCTGATGACACCGCTCCGTAACCCCAACACCCCTGCTGAGCTACGGTACAATGAGAGCCATCTCGCCACCAGGAACATCATTGAGCAGACGATCGGCGTGCTCAAGCAATGGTTCCGCTGTCTGGACCACTCAGGAGGAGCCCTGCAGTACTCGCCTGAGCGAGTCTCCCTCTTCATAGTTGTGTGCTGCATTCTTCATAACCTGGCAATCCTCAGGACCCAGCCAATGCCACCAGGCCTTGGAGCACCACTGGAGGAGGAGGAAGAGGAGGAGGAAGAGGTGGAGGAAGAGGAGGAGGATGATCAGCGGCAGCACCAAGGCGGGAGGGAGGCCCACAATGTTGAAACTGCAAGGGCCGTCTGTCAACGACTGATAACAAGCTGCTTCTAGGCCCCTGCTGAGGAAATGGCTTCTGCCATGGAGAACAACATGAATGAAAGCAACCCGCGACCCCAAAGCTGGCCAAGGCAGCAATGATTCCAAAGACCAAACCTGTACATTTTGAATACAAAAACTTTTTTATTTTACGAACTCGTGTGTCAATTCTTCATGACAAACTAATAGAAACAAAGATAAAAAAATCATTGGCCCAGAAATTCGCCTCTCCAGCTTGCCGTGAGGGTAAGGATCGCGCGCGCTCTTACCTACCGCGCCTGCCGTTGTGTTTTGGGCCCACGGGAACTTCGGGTCCTGGGCCTCTCCCAACTGCCAGCGCGCAGTGCTTGCGTGTTCCAGGGGCGTAGTTAGTGCGATGCGTCCCCTGGGATCACGTGGGCCATGGAGAGCCAATGGCAGCAGACCATCTTTCATTCATAGATTTGACAGGAGACCTGTCAAATCTGTGAATTGAAATCGGCCCCAAAAGAACAGCTAAACTTAAAATAAATTTTAAAAAAACCATCACATTTATAAAATAACTATAGTTAAATAAATTAACCACTTTAAACAAAAATTTTAATTTTTGAAAAAATTAAAATACTTTTTAAAAGTGA
This sequence comes from Squalus acanthias, assembly GCA_030390025.1. Classification (NCBI taxonomy): domain Eukaryota; kingdom Metazoa; phylum Chordata; class Chondrichthyes; order Squaliformes; family Squalidae; genus Squalus; species Squalus acanthias. Next base: position 43,588,357 of record CM059432.1, read on the forward strand.
TAAAAATAAACTTACCTTTCTTTAAAGTATCTAAAAAAGATAAACCTGTTGAAAAAAAATTAAAATTATACTTAATTAACCAGTTACCTTGTTCAAAACGGGTCCTGCGCCTCCTTTTCATTAGCGTAGGTTCTTCAATACTTAACCTCGCGTAGAAACCTGAAAAAAAATCTAAGTGTGCTGCGTGCGTGCAGCCTCTAGCGCGCACGCGGTTCACCTAGGAACCGCCCCCTTCACCATACCGGAAGTTCCGGTTTCCCGCGCATGCGCAGTGCATGCAGGAAACTGGCACTTCGGGAAGCAATACGGGTGAGTACAGAGCGCGTACTCACCCGGGAAGGGACGAATTTTTGGCCCATTAATTAACATAACTGGTTCTCACAACCTGGAGATAATTTCCAACACACAAAACAAGAGTTTGAACACGAACCTCGGCCTTTAATAAAAAAATTCCCAACATTTCGTCACACCTCCTATTTTTTGCCCTTCGAGGGTGATCTCCTTCCCTTGCGCACTTCCCCCCTTCCTACCCTACTGCTCCTCTGTAATGGGGCCCCAGTGGCTGCAGCAAGGCTGGAAGAAGGCTGCTGATTGTCAGAACCTGAGACTACAGATGCCCTTGAAGGATGGCCTCGACCAGCTCTGGGCCCGGCTGCTGACTGCACCAACTCTGCATGGGCGGCAGCAGTCTGGGCTACAGGTGGTGGCAAGTGCAATGGGGAAGTGACAGTGGTGGCAGCAGGAATGCTGTCATCTTGAAAGAGGACAGCAACTCCCTGCTCGACCGACACACTGGCACTCCCACGGGGCAGCACCTCAGCATCCGGAGCAATCTGCTGGAGCACAGATTGCTGGCCTGCTGCGGCGCGGTGAGAGCCCCGGGGAAATGTGTCCGAACCAGCGACAATGGCAGCAGTCAGTGCTTGCGTGGCCTCAATCTGAGTCTGCATGAGACCAGTCTGAGATTGGATCACGGCAGCCAGTGACTGAATTGCAGCACTAAGCATTTGCGTGGCATCTGCCTGTGCTACAGTGTAGTGCTCCACACTCCTTGCCAGTGCATCAATGCAATCAGGCACCCTTCCCACTGCACCCATGAGCTGAGTGTGCATGTCCACCGCCTGGGTGTTCATTTCAGCGATGAGCCACTCCTCCTCTGCGTCCAGTGCAACAGAACTTGCTGGCCTACTCTCCCTCTGGGGAGAAGGCCCCAGAGCTTCCCTAGCCACATTGCGTTGCTGCAGCCCACTGGGTCCCGGAGCTTCACCCTCATCAGACCCTTCCCCCCTGCTCCCCTCCAGGGAAGACGTGGTCCCAGTCTGGGCATGGGCTTCCTCGGGAGAGGATGGCACTGATGCTCCGACTTCCTCTTCCTCCTCGCCTGCGGCTTCGCTCCCACTGGCAGCTTGAGGGCCCGTCTCCTCAGCTGGTGAATCACCATCTGAAAGCAGGGAGGTACAAGAGTGGCTTTAGCGTAAGGACAGGGGGACAGTAAGGGAGGAACGAGTGAAGCGATTTAGTAAGTTGAATTGAAAGTGTCAAAGGCTGGTGTCGTGAGGGACAAGTGGAATGAGAGAGGAGAGAAAGCTGATGACCTTACCATTGCTGTCCTGAACGGGGTCGACCTCTCCAGGGGCGACGGGACCGATCACCTGGCTTGCCACAATCCTGTGGAGGCGCGCCTCAAGATCGCTGAGGGGTTGCAGCTTAGGCTGCCCTCCACCCGTCCGTTGTTGCTGTCTCCTGTTATGAGATAGCTTGGCCTGCAAGAAAAAGGACGGCGTCTGAGTAAATATACAGCCATGGTCTTGCCTGATGTGCCTCTCATAGTTCAATAGCCCTTATTGTATGCAAGGTGTGGAATGTGCGTGTGTGTTTCATAGGTGTTGGATGAGTGTTGGGCATAGGGGTTTGAAGACCCTCTGGCCATAGAGTGAGGTTGAAATGGAGGGATGGAGAGGTATTGAAAAAAAGCCACTCACCCTGACAACCTGAGTGAGGTCGTTGAACTTTTTGCGACATTGAGTATGGGTCCTGGGCACCATGATCCTGGAGGAGACGTGCTGAGCCACCTCCCTCCACACTCTTCTGTAGTCGCGCGGCAAAGGCCTCCTGTCACTCTCAGGGTAGAGTATAGATCTTCTGCGCTCCACCGCGCCAACCAGAGCCTCCATGGCCCGCTCGCTGAAGCGCTGAGCTCATTCTCTCACCCTCTCCATAGTCCTTGGCTGGAAAATGTAGTCACAGGTCTCTCCAGGCCGAGATTCAAGGCTCCAATGAGCAGGGTGTGGCTGGAGAGCAAGATCGACCCTCCCCTTTAAGAACTGGCTGGTGCCAGTGTGTCTGTGTTCCATCGCTAACTGACATCACCAGCGCTGCGCCCGCGCTCTGAGTTAGCGCCTCGCTCCTCGGCCTTTGTGCCTTAAGACAGGTGTGCAGCGCCTGATTTATCACTCCAATCACCTTCAGGGGCGATAAAAGCCAAGTTTGCAGTTGGAGGCGATAATTAGCAGCAGGTGCTAAACTTTGCACCCGGACGATAATTGCGCCCCAAAAGGGGCGATACCGAATTTCTCCCCCTAAATATTTTAAACAAAGATGTAATTTTTAAAAAAATATTTAAAGTTTTTTAGGGGGCTAAAAATAAATTTATCTTTTTTGAAAAGTATTTTTAAATGATAAATGAGTGAAAAAAAATTAATTTTTTAAACTTTTTTCAACTCTTATCCTGGGAAAAGCAGGCCTTTCGCCTGCTTTTATCAGCCGTAAGAATTCTGAGGGTTTTCTGCGGGCGGAGGGTCTCCAGAAAGTGGAGCTATCCGCCCGCAGAGGCCCTTCTCTAGGGCAGGCGTCCGATCTGTCAAGAGGATTCTTGACAGATTGGAAATGCCGGTTTTCAGCGCATGCGCTGTGCATGCCTGAAACCGGCATTTCCGATGTCCCTACGGGTGTGTACACAGCGCGTACCCACCCGTAGGGATCGGAATATCCGGCCCATTATATCCAAGTTTGCTGATGATACAAAGCTGGGTGGGAATGTAAGTTGTGAGGAGGATGCAAAGAGGCTTCAAGGGGATATAGAGAGGCAAAGTTAGTGGGCAAGAACATGGCAAATGGAATATAATGTGGAGAAATGTGAAGTTATCCACTTTGGTAGGGAAAATAGAAAAGCAGAGTATTTTTTAAATGGTGAGAGATTGAGAAATGTTGGTGTTCAGAGGGACTTGGGTGTCCTTGTACATGAATCACTGAAAGTTAACATGCAGGTACAGCAAGCAATTAGGAAAGCAAATGGTATGTTCGCCTTTATTACAAGAGGATTTAAGTATAAGAGTAAAGATGTCTTACTGCAATTATATAGGGCCCTGTAGGCGCACCAACGTCAGTATTCTCGCTCAGGCCAACATCCCCAGCATCGAAGCTTTGACCACGCTCGATCAGCTCCGATGGACGGGTCACATCGTCCGCATACCCGATACGAGACTCCCAAAACAAGCGCTCTACTCGGAGCTCCGACATGGCAAGAGAGCCCCAGGTGGGCAGAGGAAATGCTTCAAGGACACCCTCAAAGCCTCCTTGAAAAAGTGCAACATCCCCACTGACACCTGGGAATCCCTGGCCCAAGACCGCCCAAAGTGGAGGAGAAACATCCGGGAAGGCACCGAACACCTCGAGTATCTTCGCTGGGAGCAAGCGGAAGCCAAGCGCAAGCAGCACACGTCAACCCAGAACCCCACCCACCCGCGCCTTCAATCACCGTCTACCCCACCTGTGACAGAGACTGTAGGTCCCGCATTGGACTCATCAGTCACCTGAGAACTCATTTTTAATGTGGAAGCAAGTCATCCTCGGTTCCGAGGGACTGCCTAAGAAGAAGAAGAGGGCCCTGTTGAGACCACACCTGGAGTATCGTGTACAGTTTTGGTCTCCTTACCTAAGGAAGGATATATTTGCCATAGAGGGAGTGCAACGAAGGTTCACCAGACTGGTTCCTGGGATGGGGGGATTGTCCTTTGAGGAGAGATTGAGTAGACTAGGCCTATATTCTCTAGAGTTTAGAAGAATGAGAGGTGATCTCATTGAAACATACAAAATTCTTACAGGGCTTGACAGGATAGATGTAGGGAGGATGTTTCCCCTGGCTGGGGAGTCTAGAACCAGGGGTCACAGTCTCAGAATAAGGGGTCGGCCATTTAGGACTGAGATGAGGAGAAATTTCTTCACTCGGAGGGTAGTGAATCTTTGGAATTCTCTACCCCAGAGGGCTGTGGAGGCTCAGTCGTTGAGTATATTCAAGACACAGATTAACGGCTATTCAACTATGGTATGCATGTCTGCCAGACACATTGTTTGCACACTCACTCAAACGCTATCCTTTTTCTTGCAGGCCCAGCTGTCACATAACCAGAGGGAGCAACAATGCATAGGAGGAGGACAGGCAGAGCTGTATCCCCTCACACAACTGGAGGAGTGAGTCCACAGACTCATCGCCAGTCATGTCGTCGGCGCTGTGGCCGTTGGAGAGGTCGACCCCCTTGGGGACAGCAATGGTATGTTCATCAGCTTTATCTCCTCTCTCATACCACTTCCCCCTCGCAACACCAGCCTTTCCCACTTTCAATCTAACTATACTGTCTCCATTCCTTGCTCCCTTCATACCTCCCTGCCCTCATGTTAAAGCCACTCTTGTACCTTCCTGCTTTCAGATAGTGAGCCACCATCTGACCAGCCTGTCCCACAGCCTCCAAGTGGCAGCGACGCGGGAGAGGAAGAGGAACACGAAGCCCGCGCCTCCCAAGGGCGAGACATCCGACACTGCGGCCACGCGTTCACTGGAGGGGAGCGGGAGGTTTGGATCTGATCTGGGTGAAGCTCCGGGACCCAGTGGGCTGCAGCAACACCATGGGGCAAGGGAAGCTCGGGGGCCATCTCCCCAGAGGGTGAATGTGCGGACGAGTTCTGTTGCACAGGACTCGGATGAGGACCTCGATATAGTGGCCGTGAATACTCAGGCAATGAGCATGCATACGGAGCTCATGGGTGCAATGGCAAGGGTGCCCGACAACATAGATGTACTGGCTAGGAGCGTGGAGGAGTCCACCGCCAGCACAGCTGTCATCTGTGCGTAAACCCTTGAACCCATCCTTGCCTTGTTGCAGAGGATGGTTGAGTTGCAGAGAGACCGTGGGGACCCAGAGCCCATGCCGCGTGTAATGGCTGATGTGGCAGGATCTATGGTGAAATGGTGTCTTATCAGGCGTTCATGAACGGCCCTTGCAGAGGCAACATTGAGCGTCTCGCTCCCACGTTGCTGCTGCTCATCCTCCTCTTCATCCTCCTCTTCATCCTCCTCCTCCGCCTCCTCCTTCTCCTCTCCCTCTTCCTCCTCCTGAGGTGGTGCACCAATCCCTGGTGGCAATGGCTGGGTCCTCAGAATTGCAAGGTTGTGAAGCATGCAGCACACAACAATGAAAAGCGAGACTTGCTCGGGAGAGTACTGCAGGGCTCCTCCAGAGTGGTCAAGACACCGGAACTGTTGCTTCAAGACGCCGATCGTCTGTTCAATGAGGTTCCTGGTGGCACTATGGCTCTGATTGTATTGGAGCTCAGCAGGAGTGTTGGGGTTACGGAGCGGTGTCATCAGCCAAGTTCAAAGTGGATAACCCTTGTCCCCGAGGAGCCAACCACGAGGTTGATGCGGTGCTTGGAACAGGTCTGGGACACCAGTCTGGTGCAGGGTGAATGCATCGCGGCTGCTGCCAGGACAGCGGGCATTGACGGCGAGGATGCGCTGCCTGTGTTCACAAACCAACTGCACGTTCAGAGAGTGGAAGCCTTCGTGGTTGCGGAAAACCTCTGCATTTTCATGAGGTGCCCGCAATGCCATGTGCGTGCAGTCAATGGTGCCCTGAACCATGGGGAAGCCCGCTATCCTAGCAAAGCCACATGCGTGTTCACGCTGTTTTTCTCGGGTCATGGGGAAGAGATGTACTCCCTTCTCCTTTGGTATAGAGCATTTGTGACCTCCCGGATGCAACAATGGACAGCGAACTGGGAGACAATCGCAATATCCCCAGTTGAAGCTTGGAAAGAGCCGCTGGCATAGAAATTGAGAGCCACCGTCACTTTCACTGCCACCGACAAAGACGTCTTGGTCCAGAGCTGAGGCTGCAGATCTGGTTGCAGGAGGTGGCAGAGCTCAGTGACCACCTCCTTGCTGAAGTGCAGCCTTCGGAAACACTGCTCCTCAGACAAATGAATGTAGGAGAATTGCTCCCGGAATACCCTGGGAGGGTAAGGTCTCCTGTGCAGAGCCCTGTTGGCCCTCCTCCCTCGGGCCACGTTTGCCACTCTCGCTCTGCACCTCTGCTGCCTTCAAAGGTGAAGCTGGAGGACGACGCCCCGTGTTACTACAGCCCCCATTTAATCTTCTAAATATGGTAGTAATAAAGCTGGCAAAAATGGGAACCTGAAAAGTGTTGGTGAGGAACAAAACTCCTTGTAGGACAGCTAGACGCCTCTCTCAACCTGCGTAGGCAGAATATTCTGCTGACAGGAAAAAGCAGGAAGCACATGCCTTTAAATAGCGCTCCCCCAGCTCCCAGCTGACTGCAAAACGTCCCCCTTTTTCCTAGTGGCAGGCACTAAGGCAGGGGGCGAGAATTAATTTCCAGTTCGGGGGGCTACCGGGACGTTGCACGCTTGGATGATGTCACGATCTCTGGGTGCAAGAGATCGTGGCAGTAGTAATCAGCGCCACTGCAAACTGTCAGGTCAATTTCACGCCATCCCTATATAACATTGTTTTATTTATTTAATTATTTAACGTTTATGTATTTAATTAACTTAACTTATAGTTTAGTTTTTAACTAATTACTTGATCTAGTTTAAGTTATAGGTAGATTAAATAAAATATTTACCTGTAACACAAACCACTACAAATATTGGAGGCAAAATGCAGCACCTACTTCTCCTCTGCTTCGAATACCCACTTTCTCCAAATTCCCAACTTTAACGCTCTGTTTAAGTGCACTCCGTTTAAGACCACTCTGCGTCAGCAGATACTATTTACTTTTATACGCCTTTGAGCCACAGCCAAGTTACAAGTGCTGACTCAGCTTCCTGCTTACAATAATTAGCATTCTATTCAGACCTACACTTACAGCTGATTGACCATTAACTGCCACTGACAGGCAGTTTCTGTTAACTACAGTTTACAGTTTTTAAAGTTCCAAGTTAAATTAAAAATGTGAAACTAAATTTCAGTTTTTATACCTAGTAGTCACCCATACTTACCAGCAACTTCCACTCTCTCCAAATTCCCAACTTTAACACTCTGTTTAAGTGCACCTTCGTTTAAGACCACCCTGTGCAAACCACTCTGTGGCCGCGCTTTTGCCGGCACTCAGTGGACGAGTTTGGAGGCAGGTACGGAGTTAAATCCAAGATGACTGACAGCGGGTTGCGAACCCACCGCGAACCCGCCTCCACGCGACTTTCCAAGGTGTCGGGTTTGCGATTCCTGATCAGACCCGACAGCAAGCGGCGGGAGAGGCAGTTAAGGTAGTTTACAGCCTGTTTAATCCTATTTTGAGAGGGGTTTTCAATTTTGCAACATTTTCAGCATGTTCCACAGTGTTCCAGGAACACGCCAGCTGATTGAGTTGGGTGTTCCAACAAGCTGAATACTTCACAACTGCAAGAGAAGCATTAAAGCTAACCTGCCACTTTCGTTGAATTTCAAAAGCCTGAACTTTCTGATCGCAGGATGTTGAAGACATTGTTCAGGTGTTTTGAGGTTGTAAGTGTGTGTTGTGAGATCTATATACACTGTGACCTCCTTGGAATAACCTCTCTCCACTTTGACTGAGCGCTTATAACATTTCATCCCCAAGTGACATTTTCACCAGCAGACGGGAAACCATTTATATTCTCTCAACATGGTCCTCAGATTCTGAGGACGAGCTGCCGCGGCAGCAGCAGAACTAGGCACACCAGCAGCACCGACAACAAGAGCGCCAACCTTCTCCTGAGCCACCTGATGCTGCACAGGGCAGAGGCCGTCAGCGCAGGGCTGCACAGCGCCGCAGGAGATACCCCCAACACAGGGTTTACAGGCAGAGGATGAGCTTCCTCAGCATGACTGAGCAGCAGTGCCAAAGGAGGCTGAGACTTTTGCAAGAGGTAGTCGCAGACATCTGCACAATGCTGCACCAACACTTGCAGCCCAGAGGAGCATGTGGACACTCCTTACCAGTGGCTGTCAAAGACACCACCGCCCTCAACTTCTTTGCTTCAGGGTCCTTCCAGGGATCATCTGCAGACATTAGCGGCATCTCCCATTCGGCCGCACACAAATGCATAACGCAGGTTACCGATGCCCTGTTTGGTAAGTTGGCCAATTACATCCACTTCTCAATGGATGAAGCAAGTGTTAACTCGCGGGCGGTTGGGTTTGCCAATATGACAGGCTTCCCTAGGGTGCAGGGCGTCATCGACTGCACACGTGGCCATCAGGGCACCTCATCACAACCCAGCTGTATTTGTGAACTGCAAGGGCTTCCACTCCCTTAACATCCAGCTAGTGTGTAACCACAGGAAGAACATTATGCATGTGTGCACAAAGTTCCCTGGCAGCTGCAATGACTCGTACATCCTGCGGCAGTCCACTGTGCCTCAGCTCTTCAATCCGCCAACCCAACTTTCCGGGTGGCTACTTGGAGACAAGGGCTGAAGAGATGGCTAATGACACCGATGAGGAGGCCATCTAACGAAGCTGAGGAGCCACATTTCCACCAGAAGCATCATAGAGCAAACCAAAGGATTGCTCAAAATGCACTTCAGATGCCTGGACAGATCTGGTGGAGCCCTACAGTGTGCACCAGCCAGAGTGTCCAGAATCATTGTGGTCTGCTGTGCCCTGCACAACATCACACTGCAGCGTGGTTTACCGCTGCCTGAGGAACAAGTGGCACAGCCTCCTCCTAGGAGGAGGTGGAGGAGGAGGAGGAGGAAAAGGCGAATGAGGCTGTAGATGAGGAACACCTGGAGGACACAGCTGTCCCAGTGCTACCAGCACGCGACCTTATTGCTGGCCGTCAGGCAAGGGATGGATTAATCCATGCCAGATTCGCCTAACTTTACGCTGCACGTAAAAGTGGCTGGCACATGCACGAAGGTTGGCAGGACCTCCATTCCACACAATACAACATCTGAACAATGAACTATGCATTCCTATCACTCTCCCCAACATCACTGCAGATGAAAGGCGCCCTCAACCCTCAATGTGACACTTCCAATTCTGAGCACACATAGGTCAATGCATTGAATCATTCACATCGCATAACTTTAATACATTAGAAATAAACATGACAAATGTAAAATGGTATACTATGAAATCACCCAAGTGACTACCCTTGTGACTATTTGTGCTTTAGCTTTCTGTTACGCGTGCTTCTACATGGTGCTTCCCCTGTGGCTTCAGCAGATGTTGAGGCAGCGTGCTCACTTCCCTGCTGTGCCTGCTTAGATGCCTTTGGCAGGCGTCCTCTGGGTTTGGAAGCCTTGGAGGGCTCCGCAACACTCTGCTCTTCCTGCGTTTGTGCAGGGGCAGAGACGGCCATATCAGTTGGGTGAGGCATCTGGGGCTCTGACTGAGGGCTCCGCAGTGGCATGGGAGTGTGGGCGCTTGGAGAGGACCCCCCACTTCCTTGTTGTCGACCACCACCATCCCTCTCATGAGCCACCCGCACTTCACTGCTAGCAAGTAGCTGGAGAGCACCTTGCTGCACATCAGTGGGGCCATGAGGACCCATTTCTGTACTGACATTCTTCATAACAAGGACGTCCATGAATCTCTGGTTTCACTCCTAAATAGATGACCATCTATCCTCTATAGATGACCATCTATTTAGAAGTGTTACCATGTTCTCCTGAGTCTGCCGATTTATGTCCTCCATGGAGGTTGCCATCCTTTCCATGGCGGCACCTACATTCGCCATTGCGTGCACCATGGCATTGCTCATGTTTGACATGGACTCCTCCATTCTCTGCACACTTGCTGTTACCATGGATGCAAACCCAGTCAGAGCCTCCTGCACTTGTTCCTGAAGCTCCAGCACCGCTCTCTTTCTGGATAGCCCCAGAGGCACAGCATCTACATGCAGCTGAGCAGGGCTAGGAGTGTCCTGCGTCCTCTCCACTGCTGTCCCTGTCTCCACCATCTGCTCATGCTCACTTGTGAGCTGTGATACACCAGGTGAAAACATTACTCTATCTCGCAAACTACCCACCCAGGTGTGCATCTCTGCGCTGGTGCTGGGTGCACTCATTTCGGCTGACGCTGCTCCCTCAGAGGCTGCAGGTTCCTCTGAGGAGTCTTCTGGCTCTTCCTCATGGACAGAGGGGAGGGGGCCTCTCAATGGTCCTGTGGGGGAGTAAAGGCATGAGTTAGCCATGTTATATTTAGGTAGCAGACACATCCCATTGTGCAGATGATCATAACTATATTTCTATGAGCATCAGATGCCATATCAGTCACTCATGAAAACAAAATGATAGGTTTGCAAATCAATTCTGTCACCAGCTTGCTCTTCTACGCCCGTCTCTCTGTCCCCCACTTCCAGCTCCTCTGCACCTCCCACGATCTCCAGAGCTGCCTCCTCAGCAGTGGTTATATGCGCCAGGAATGGTGGGCCCTCTCCTGTCCTCCCTCTCTCCCTCTTATTTTGAGCTCTCTTTTCCTGCAATGAGGGACACAAGTGGAGTTTCAGCGAGATTGATGGAGTCAGTGTTAAAAATGGATAACATAAATGTTTAGAGGGAGACAAAGATGGAGTGAGGTGCCAATACCAAGGGCCCTCCCTGTGCGTTGTTAGTTGTTGTCATTGCATAACAGTGAGATCGAGTGTGAGGGGTGCATAGTAGGATGGTGAAGTGATTCTGTACATAGAGAGAGAGGGATGGGTGAGGGTGCCAGGGATGTTAGGGTCAGTTGGGATGTGCAGGAGTAGGTTGCCAATGCAGAGTGAATGGGATGAGAAGAAATGGGAAGCAGACTGAAGGTAAGTGTGATGTGAAACTCACTTTTGCTGATCGCATCAAGTCATTGAACCTTTTTCTGCACTGCACCCAGGTGCACACAGACCGAGCACTTACCTCCTCAGAAAATTGCAGCCAGGCTGCCTTTGTGTGCTGAGGAGACTTCCTCCGTCCATTGGAGGGGAAGAGGACCTCCTTTTGTCATCTTACTCCCTCCACAAGGGCATTGAAGGAGTCATCATCGAAACATGGAGCAGCCTTGGAGCGTTGTACGGCCATTCCTGCAGCAACCAGCATTCAAATGCAGAAGAAAGCAAATGAAAAGCAAAGGGGACACGGCCCCTTTAAATATCCAGGCTCCTAGCGCATCATCAAGCGCAGGGAGCCAACCCGCACCAACCGATTGGGCCGGCTAGCGCGCACGTCGGCCCTAATGAGGCCAATCTATGGAAGATCGTCAATGGAGGGCGGCTGCAACAGGGAGCTGGACCGGAACCCGCTGAAGACCAAACCCGCCACCATCCCGCATCCAGCCAGAAAATCCAGCCCTGTGTGTCAGCAGATACTATTTACTTTTACACCTTTGAGCCATCAATTAAGTTGGCGATTTAAAAAAAATCTATTTTCATCCCATTAGTGCCTGTTTACACTGAATACCGAGAAAGTAGTCAGATGAAAATCAACTCCATGAAGTGTGCTTATTTGGCTTCTAATATGGTCCATTTTATAATTAACAACGATAGGATGCACCATTATAAACCAATAATCAAAAATAACACACGTCCAGAATTTGGGCTATTAAATCCCACAGGAGAACAAAGAATTCTAATGCAAACAACATTTAATTGAAGGAGATATGAAAGAATTGTATGGTAATGGTTATCACACTGCCCTTTCCTAATTGAGATTTGGGTTCCAATTCAGCTTTGATTAATGGGACAACATTTTCCTCTCTTTCTGCCAGCTGTATGGGTTGAAAGAAAAAAGGTTTACTGACAGTGCTCTTCGATCGCAGAGGATAAGAGAAATTGGCAAAATAAGGTAGAAGTAACTTTAGCTTTTATCTAACCTATGCTTGATACTGATGAAGATGAAAGAAAGTTCTATTTCTTAGCACTAACATCTGTTATCTTGATGAACAAGAAATTTACACACACACTCACACACACACATGTGAAAAACACACTATCACACTGCTGGAATTTTGTGATTCTAAATACTGTCGGGCAGACATAGAAACATAGAAAAATAGGAGCAGGAGCAGGCCATTCGGCCCTTCGAGCCTGCTCCTCCATTCAATATGATCATGGCTGATCCTCTCTCTCAATACCATATTCCCCCTCTCTCCCCATACCCCTTGATGCCTTTTGTGTCTAGAAATCTATCTATCTTCTTCTTAAATATATTCAGTGACTTGGCCTTCAAAGCCTTCTGTGGCAGAGAATTCCACAGGTTCACCACCCTCTGAGTGAAGAAATTTCTCCTCATCTCAGTCCTAAATGTCCTACCCCGTATCCTGAGACTGTGACCCCTTGTTCTAGACCCCCCAGCCAGGGGAAACATCCTCGCTGCATCCAGTCTGTCTATCCCTGTCAGAATTTTATATGTTTCAATGAGATCCCCTCTCATTCTTCTAAACTCTAGTGAATACAGGCCTAGTCAACCCAATCTCTTCTCATACGACAGTCCTTCCATCCCAGGAATCAGTCTGGTGAACCTTCGCTGCACTCCCTCTATGGCAAGTATATCCTTTCTTAGGTAAGGAGACCAAAGCTGCACACAGTACTCCAGGTGTGGTCTCACCAAGGCCCTGTATAACTGTAGTAAGACATCCTTGCTCCTGTACTCAAATCCTCTTGAAATGAAGGCCAACATACCATTTGCCTTCCTAACTGCTTGCTGCACCTGCATGTTTGCTTTCAGTGACTGGTGTACAAGGACACCCAGGTCCCTTTGCACATCAACATTTCCCAATCTAGCACCATTTAAATAAATTTCTGTTTTTCCTACTGAAGTGGATAACTTCACATTTATCCATGTTATACTGCATCTGTCATGTAATTGCCCACTCACTCAACTTGTCTAAATCGCCTTGAAGCCTCTTTGCATCCTCCTCACAACTCACAATCTCACCTAGTTTTGTGTCGTCAGCAAACTTGGAAATATTACATTTGGTTCCCTCATCCAAATCATTGATATATATTGTGAATAGCTGGGGCCCAAGCACTGATCCCTGTGGTACCCCACTAGTCATCGCCTGCTACCCCAAAAAAGACCCATTTATTCCTACTCTCTGCTTCCTGTCTGTTAACCAATTTTCAATCCATGCCAGTATATTACCCCCAATCCCATGTGCTTTAATTTTGCATACTAACCTCTTATGTGGGACTTTATCAAAGGCCTTCTGAAAATCCAAATACACCACATCCACTGGTTCTCCCTTATCTATTCTACCAGTTACATCCTCAAAAAACTCCAGTAGGTTTGTCAAACACGATTTCCCTTTCATAAATCCATGTTGACTTTGTCTAATCCCGTTGATATTTTCTAAGTGTCCTGTTATCACATCCTTTATAATAGACTCTAGCATTTTCCCTACTACTGATGTTAGGCTAACCGGTCTGTAGTTCCCTGTTTTCTCTCTCCCTCCTTTTTTAAATAGTGGGGTTACATTTGCCACCCTCCAATCTGCAGGAACTGTTCCATAATCTATAGAATTTTGGAAGATGACAACCAATTCATCCACTATTTCCATGGCTACCTCTTTTAGTACTCTGGGATGCAGATTATCAGGCCCTGGGGATTTATCAGTTTTCAGTCCCATTAATTTCTCCAGCACTATTATTTTACTAATACTAATTTCCTTTAATTCCTCCTTCTCACTAGACCCTTGGTTCCCTAGCATTTCTGGGAAGTTATTTGTGTCCTCTTCTGTGAAGACAGAACCAAAGTATTTGTTTAATTGCTCAGCCATTTCCTTGTTCCCCAGTATAAATTCTCCTGTTTCTGACTATAAGGGACCTATATTTGTCTTCACTAATCTTTTTCTTTTTACATACATAACATAGTCTGAGTCAGAAACAGTTTAAACACAAAAGAACATCCTATAACAAGATCATATCCATAGCAAAACCCTTCATGAAAATACTACAATAATAGCAACATTAAAACATTATTTTCATAAACCATAAATTATACTGACAAGGGTAGAAATTACTGTTGCTGATGTCACTATATGAATGCCTAATACACTCATTCTAAATTCTTCTCTCCACTATTTGAACAGCATTATTAGAAGAAAACTGCAGACTGCAGGAAGGTATCAATGGACTGTTCAGGTGGGCAGAACAATGGCAAATGGAATTCAATCTGGAGAAGTGTGAGGTAATACATTTGGGGAGGGCTAACAAGGCAAGAGAATACACTATAAATGGTAGGACACGGAGAAGTGCAGAAGATCAGAGGGACCTTGGAGTGCATGTCCACAGATCCCTGAAAGTAGCAGGACAGGTAGATAAGTTGGTTAAGAAGGCATACGGGATACTTGCCTTTATTAGCCGAGGCATAGAATATAAGAGCAGGGAAGTTATGCTTGAACTGTATAAAACATTAGTTAGGCCGCAGCTGGAATACTGCGTGCAGTTCTGGTCACCACATTACAGGAAGGATGTGATTGCACTAGAGAGGGTGCAGAGGAGATTTACGAGGATGTTGCCTGGGCTGGGGAATTTTAGCTATGAGGAAAGATTGGATAGGCTGGGGTTGTTTTCTTTGGAACAGAGGAGGCTGAGGGGAGACCTAATTGAGGTGTATAAAGTTATGAGGGGCCTAGATAGAGTGGATAGGAAGGACCTATTTCCCTTAGTAGAAGGGTCAATAACCAGGGGGCATAGATTTAAAGCAATTGGTCGGAGATTTAAGGGATTTGAGGAGAAATTTTTTCACCCAGAGGGTGGTGATGGTCTGGAACTCACTGCCTGAAAGGGTGGTAGAGGCAGAGACCCTCATCACATTTAAAAAGTACTTGGATATGCACTTGAAGTGCAGTAACCTACAAGACTACGGACCAAGTGCTGGAAAGTGGGATTAGGGTGGATAGCTCTTTGTCGGCCGGCACAGACAAGATGGGCCGAATGGCCTCCTTCTGTGCTGTAAATTTCTATGATGATTCTATGATTAGCATATTTGTTTTAAATGAGCTAATGCCACCATTAAAATAGTACAATAGGAAGTTGGTACAAGCTTGTCAGGAATTTGTACAATAACTTCACCAATCGTAATCTGTACCCCTTTAAGCTCTAGCCCAAACTCACAGCCTAACAATATTTGCTTAAAAATAGAATTTTGGAAAGAAGTAAAATAATTTTAGAGAACAGGCTTAGAAATAATGCTGATCATTTTCTACAAATAAGACATATCCAGAAACACTTCTCTTATCCTTTCCAGTAAGACCTAGGATTTGGCTCATACGCAGCCACAAATTGTGGAATGTGCTACAAATGACTGGTTTCACAGCTGCCAGCAGAATTCTCAAATCTAAACTCAGGTTGGATTACCGCCTGCTCAGCCAAAGTTTATCACAATATTGTTTTGCTGGTGAACTTGTTCAAATGTTTTAGGACCTGTTGGAACCATGGCTTGCAACCAGGCCTGTGGATAAGCTTAGTGTTGGCTTCGAGCCCTTAGAACTACTTTGGTTTTAATCCCTTTGTGAATCTTTTCACTAAATGCATTATTACCTCCAACACAAAACAAGCTGACAGAGTTAGATGTAGATGTGACATCTGTAGAACCCTAGTTCCCTAGACATATCTGAAGAGGATTTGAGTAGTTAGGCTTTTTTTCAGCTCTTCTGAACACTTCTCTGGTGTCACCTCCTCACTGATAATGCTATTATTTTCACCATGTGAAGCCCGTACTCTATTCTGTGTAGTAGGAGATTCAAGTTCTCCTCACGTATGGAGGGAAAAGGTTCCTGTTGCTGCTGTTGCTCTTGCTTCTGGGAGATGCCAGTGACCAGAGTTCTGAATCCTTCACCCGTGCAGAGAATAAATGAGTCAGTGGAAAACATATTTAATATTTCTGTGCTGTCATAGCAGTATAAGTTACATAAATGTCTTTCTTTATTGCCAGATTCAATGATACTTGCCACAGATGTACTGAATACTAAGCACTTGCCACCTATGTCGGGATCTACATATCTTGTTAGAGGAATGGGGCTTCTCAGATTGGGAAGACTTATTCCTAGAAGTCCTGCAGCCAACAGAAACATGCCTTTTGGCCCAACTGGTCTATGCTGGTGCTTATGCTCCACATGAGCCTCCTCCCACCCCTCTTCATCTAATCCTATCAGCATATCTTTCTATTCCTTTCTCCCTCATGTGCTTATCTAGCTCCCCCTTAAATGCATATATGCTATTTGTCACAATTATTCCATGTGGCAGCGAGTTCAACATTCTTACCACTCTTTAGGTAAAGACATTTCTCCTGAATTCCATATTGGTGACTATCTTATAATTATGGCCCCTAGTTTTGGTCTCCCCCACAAGTGGAAACATCTTCTCTGCATTTACTCTATCAAACCTCTTCATAATTTTTAAAGACCTTTTTTAGGTCACCCCTGAGCCATCACTTTTCTAGAGAAAAAAGCCCCAGCCTGTTCAACCTTTCCTGATAAGTATATCCTCTCAGTTCTACAAGACAGGACAGAATGCACCTCCAATCTCTGGTGCTGCTTTTCACTCTAAAATTACATACCAGCATGGACTAGAAGAAGCAAAGTGCTTAATTAAAAAAAAACGGGTGCTGACAGTGGAAAGAGGAATTTGCTACAGCAATTTATATTCTTAAGAGGTAAATGCACTCAGTCCATCCTCCCACAACCGGCGAGCTGCAGCTGAGCGCCCGTTTGACGTCCAATGCTCACTGGCTGCATTCAAATGAGGCCCGAGACTGAAAGAGTTGGCGCATCCTGATGCTGGCTTTGGGAGGGAGGCACAGCTGCTCTGCCAACTTCTCGCCATTTCAGGTCTGAGTCAAAAATTCAACCCCCGCCCCCTTGCCCCACCACTCCAGTGTCCACTTCTCAACACTTCCCAGGGAAAAATCAGGATGGATTTACATTTTTGAACCATCATAGCTCACTTTTTGTGCCCAGGATCTGCTGCAGCGTATGGTGGGAACAATTTATTGTTTTTTAGTGGGAGAGCTGGGTGATCGATTTGACCAGACTCAGATTTAGCATAAGCTCTTGTGTGATAAACTTTCATCTGAATTGCTATTTTTTTTTATCACAGTGCAGTGAAATATTGATTCTAGTCACACCACAATTAATATTATTAATTACTACAATTATCATCTTTATTTATTAAAATTGAAGATTTTATTCACATTTCAGTGAACCATTGATTTTGCTCATAATGTAACTATCAGTTCAATCACACTACAATTAATTATTTTACCTGACAGAACATACTGGCACAGTCATGAGTCCAGTCAAATGTCCCTCACCTCTTTCCCTCTCCACCAATGACCAGTAATCAGTCCCACAAATCCAGGAGTACTGGAGCCCAGCACTACATGCACAGTAGCTCATGGGGAACCGCCGAGGAGCACAGAAGCTTGAATCTGTATTTGCAAGAGTAAAGAAGAGGACACTGGGTCCGAAATGCTTACTATTTAAAGAGGTAATGGTTGGCATGTGTCGTTAAAGAGCCCTTTATTAACAGGTGGAATGATACAGGTTCTGTGGTAATGCAGTTCATAATGTGGTAATTAATCAAGAGCCTGTGCAGTCACATCTCATGAACAAGAGAAGGTAGTAGGCACCATAATCCACATCTGATTCACTTATAAGGTTTCCAATTCATAGCTTTTAGTCATCCTATTCCTGCTGAAATTCAGCTAGTTTCCTCATGATGCCTCCTTTTCTATTGATGTCAATAGACCTAGGTTTACATAATTCTGTTTGAATGGAACCAAAAACGCAAGTCTTGTACAATCAATAATTGGTACCACTCTCACCTCAGAAGATTGTGTGTTCACATCCTACTCCAGGATGTGGATACCTAATCTAAGGTAGTGCTCCAATGAAACACTTAGGGCTGGATTTTGCAGGGGGGGGGGGGGTCAGCGGGCGCGATCGGTGGTGGGTCGGGTGGGAAAGTAGTTTTTTTCCCCAGCGGGTCGGGACCCCGCTGTCAACCCGCCACCACGCACCTTTCCCCAATGTCGGGTCTGTCAGTGCTGAGCAGACCCGACACGCAGCGGCGGGTTCACAGTGGGCGACCCAATTCAGGTAATTAGTGGCTTATTTAGAGCCACTTTAAAAAACATTTGAGCTCACCTTCTGCATTTGACAGCTCGCCCAAGGTGTCCACGCTGGTCGTGGACCATGTCTGTCGAGCTGAGGCGGGAGTTCAGTGGCCATTGAATCAGCTGTTGAGTTGACAGCTTCAAATGTAAAGTAAAAGCTCCCACCTTACAGAGATATCTTCCCTCAGCCACAAACTTTTCCTCACTGCATTTCCACAACAGATTCACCATGCTGCAAGTCTTTACACAAGTCTCCATCCAGTCTGATCTCATTACCTCTCTCACCATTAACAGATCGCTTCTGTCATCTCTACTTCACCTGCCATCTATCCCATCAGCATGGGTGCCCTTGAAACTCTTCACCTCAGTCCTCAGAATCCTACCACGATCAGCCCCAACGCCAGCAGCACCAGGCACCCCAGCAGCACCAAAAACAACAGCACCAACCTTCTCCGCAATCAACTAATGCTGCACAGGACAGAGGGCATCAGCACCCGACCACATTGCTGCCCGGGAGACCAGGGATGGCCTCACCATGGCCAGATTTACTTCACTTGATGCTGTACACCCTGGCTGCCACATGATGCACCAGGTTGACACCACCCCACACCAACACCATAAAGCATCCCTACAATGCTCAAGCCATTCCTTTCACACTCATCACCATTGCAGGGGGTACCATTATATCTCATCATTCACTGCAACTCACTAAGCCACTTACAAAGGTGCACACAAATCTGTCCAAGTATGCAAAGTGTTGAAAATACCTGCTATCCACTCCTCCACTGGTTTCCTGCCTGATAGGCAGCCAGCCTGTCAATCAGACCCGAAGAAAAGGTTGAGTGAACCCTGCGGAGATTTGAACCCATGCCCCAGTATAATGCTCGAACAACTGAGCTACCCTGTGTTATGGCAAACTACACAGAAGAGAAGTTTAAATGATTAAAAATAGGAAAGGGGAGAAGAAGAAAGGCAAAGTGAACATAAGAACATAAGAATTAGGAGCAGGAGTAGGCCATACGGCCCCTCAAGCCTGCTCCGCCATTCAATAAGATCATTGCTGATCTTTGATCTCAACTCCACTTTCCCGCCCAATCTCCATATCCCTTGATTCCCCTCGAGTCCAAAAATCTATCTATCTCAGCCTTGGATATACTCAACGGGCTGGATTTTACCTTTCGGTGCGGCCTAAGGGCGGGACAGCTTCCTTCCAGGTTTCGATCCCGCCCCCCAACAGCGTCCGATGCACAGATGCTATTTTGCGTCGATTGGCCTTGTTAAGCCCGCCTTGCGGGCTTGCGGGCCAATTAGGAGAAAGCCGGTGTCAGATGACGTCAGTTGATGACGCGTCATCTGCTGGTTTTCTTAAAGGGGCCAAGCACAATTTTTTTTGACAGGTGATTTTTCAGTGTTTGACAGCACTGAGGAGCTGCAAACACTGACAATCACTGTACAAAGGTGAGCCCTTGCACCCAGACTCTCCAGTGACTCCCTCCTTAGGCTAGAACAGATGGCAGCTGCAGGTGAGTTTACAGAAGCGATCTATCACTGGTGAGAGAGGTTCTCCCAATGAGGTGGGACTGCACAAAGACTTCAAAACTTGTTACCTACAGAAAAGTCTAAATACATTAAAAATGATTTTCCCAACATTTTCTTACCTCTGAAACTCATCAGTGTACCATTGGATCCTTCACACCACTTCTGCAGCTGTCATCAATGAAGAAACATAACAGTAGACCCACAGCACACCACACTTACCCTAGCGTGGTGTCCGGACGTCGGGAAGCTCGCCGTAGACCTGTCAAAATTGGAAAAAGCCTGTTAACTGCCTGTTAACTACCTGTTAACAAGCAGTTAAGTGCCTCTAATCCTCTTCCCGCCGCTAGGTGTCGGGTCCATGCGCAAATCAGGGACCCGACACCCGCGAAGATCGTTCGGAGGCGGACCTGTGTGGGAGCGGCAGCGAGATCGGAGAGAAGGCGGAGCGGCCATAAAGGAGCACTGCAAAGGAGTGCTGCGAGTTGGGAAAGAGTCCGAGAGCGGGAGCAGTCAAACAACAACAACTGCGAAACTGCTAAAGTGACGTTACAAGCAGGGAAGGAGCTGATTGGTAAGTAGGACCTGGTGAGTATTTCTACAGTCGAGTCGTTGAAGTAAAAGTAAGGTCTCTAGTTTAGAGTAAGTAGTGTTTAAAGTGAAATAAGGTCCCTAGTGTATTTAATATTCTTTAATTTAAAGGAAGTAAAGGGAGTAAGTTAAGGTTAGGACATGGCAGGGCAGCTCGACAGTGTGGAGTGCTCCTCCTGTGCTATGTGGGAAGTCAGGGACACTTTTGGTGTCCAGGGCGAACACATGTGCAGGAAGTGTCTCCAGCTGCAGCTACTCGAAATCCGCATTTCGGAGCTGGAGCTGCGGCTGGAGTCACTGTGGAGCATCCGCGAAGCTGAGATCTTTGTGGATAGCACATTTAATGAGGTGGTCACACCGCAGGTAAAGAGTGCACAGGCAGACAGGGAATGGGTGACCGCCAGACAGAGTAAAAGAACTAGGAAGGTAGTGCAGGAGTCCCCTGGGTCCATCTCCCTCTCCAACAGATTTTCCATTTTGGATACTGCTGGGGGAAATGGTTTCTCTGGGGAATGCAGCAAGAGCCAAGTCCGTGGCACTACGAGTGGCTCAGCTGCATAGGAGGGGAGGAAAAAGAGTGGGAGGGCAATAGTGATAGGGGATTCTTTCGTAAGGGGAACAGATAGATGTTTCTGTGGCCGCAGACGTGACTCCAGGATGGTATGTTGCCTCCCTGGTGCCAGGGTCAAGGATGTCACTGAACGGCTGCAGGGCATTCTGCAGGGGGAGGGCGAACAGTCAGAGGTCATGGTTCACATTGGTACCAACGACATAGGTAGAAAGAGGGATGAGGTCCTGCAACAAGAATTTAGGGAGCTAGGTAGCAGATTAAAAAGCAGGAACTCAAAGGTTGTAATCTCTGGATTACTCCCGGTGCCACGTGCTTGTGAGTATAGGAATAGGAGGATAGAACAGATGAATGCGTGGCTAAAGAGTTGGTGCAGGAGGGAGGGCTTTGGTTTCCTGGATCACTGAGTCTGCTTCTGGGGAAGGTGGGACCTGTACAAGTCAGAAGGATTGCACCTGAACGGGACCAACATCCTTGCGGGGAGGTTTGCTAGTACTGTTGGGGAGGGGTTTAAACTAACTTGGCAGGGAGATGGGATACGGAATGGAGCTATAGTAGGGGTTGATGCACAGCCAAATATAGAGGAAAAATCAAGTCAGCCTGGAAGGCAGAGCAAATATGTAACTGCACAAGGGAGTATGGCAAGGCTGGATGGCATTTATTTTAATGCAAGGAGTCTTGTGAGTAAGGCAGATGAATTGAAGGTGTTAATGAACACATGGGAGTATAATATTGTTGCTATCACAGAGACATGGTTGAGGGAGGGGCAGGACTGGCAGCTCAATATCCTGGGGTATAGAATCTTCAGGCGAGACAGAGGGGGGGTGTAAAAGAGGAGTGGGTGTTGCAATATTAATCAAGGAGTCAATTACTTCTGTAAGGAGGGATGATATCTTAGCAGGTTCCTCTAATGAGGGTAGAACTTAAAAACAAAAAGGGGCCAAGCACTTTGCTGGGAGTGTACTAGAGGCCCCCAAACAGTCAGGGGGAGATAGAGGAACAGATATGTAGGCAAATCTCAGAGAAGTGTAGAAACAATAGGGTAATAATAGTAGGGGATTTCAACTTCCCCAATAGTAACTGGGATAGTCAGAGTGTGAAAGGCTTAGAGGGTGCGGAATTCTTAAAGTGCATCCAGGAGAGCTTTTTGAGCCAGCATGTAGAAAGTCCTACAAGAGAGGAGGCGGTACTGGACCTAATTCTAGGGAATGTAGCTGGGCAAGTGGTAGAAGTGTCAGTAGGAGAGCATTTTGGTGACAGTGACCATAATTCGGTGAGATTTAAGGTAGTCATGGAAAAGGACAAAGATGGACCGGAAATAAAGGTTCTAAATTGGGGGAAGGTCGATTTTAATATGATAAGGCAGGATCTGGCCAAAGTGAATTGGGATAAGCTACTTGTAGGAAAATCCACATCAGAGCAGTGGGAGTCTTTCAGAAAGGAAATAGAGAGAGTACAACGCCAATATGTTCCCGTAAAGGTCAAGGGTAGGACCAATAAGCCCAGGGAACCCTGGATGTCAAGGGATATACAAAAATGGATTAGGAAAAAAAGGGAGGCTTTTGGCAGATACAAAGGACTAAAAACAGTGGAAGCCCTAGAGGAGTATAGAAAGTGCAGAGGGGTACTTAAAAAAGAAATTAGGAGAGCGAAGAGGGGGCATGTAAAAACACTGGCGGACAAAATAAAGGAAAATCCCAAGGTGTTTTATAAGTATATTAAAGGCAAGAGGATAACCAGGGAAAGAGTAGGGCCCATTAGGGACCAAAGTGGCAATCTGTGTGTAGAGCCGGAAGATGTGGGTGAGGTTTTAAATTAATATTTTGCATCTGTGTTCACTATGGAGAAGGACGATGTAGGCATAGAAATCAGGCAGGGGGATTGTGATATACTTGAACAAATTAGTATCGAGAGGGAGGAGGTACTAGCTGTTTTAGCGGGCTTAAAAGTGGATAAATCCCCAGGCCCAGGTGAGATGTATCCCAGGCTGCTGTGTGAGGCAAGTGAGGAGATTGCAGGGGCTCTAACACAAATTTTCAGAACCTCTCTGGCCACAGGGGAGGTGCCAGAGGACAGGAGGACAGCTAATGTAGTACCATTATTCAAGAAGGGTAGTAGGGATAAACCAGGGAATTACAGGCCAGTGAGCCTAACATCAGTGGTAGGGAAATTATTGGAAAAATTCTGAGGGACAGAATTAGTCTCCACTTGGAGAGGCAAGGATTAATCAAGGATAGTCAGCATGGCTTTGTCAGGGGAAGATCATGTCTAACCAATTTGATTGAATTTTTCGAGGGGGTGACTAGGTGTGTGGATGAAGGTAGTGCAGTTGATGTAGTCTACATGGACTTCAGTAAGGCTTTTGACAAAGTCCCGCATGGGAGACTGGTCAAGAAGGTAAGCGCCCATGGGATCCAGGGCAATTTGGCACATTGGATCCAAAATTGGCTTAGTGGCAGGAGGCAGATGGTTGAAGGTTGTTTTTGTGACTGGAAGCCTGTGTCCAGTGGTGTACCGCAGGGATCGGTGCTGGGTCCTTTGCTGTTTGTAGTGTACATTAATGATTTAGATATGAATGTAGGAGGTATGATCAGTAAGTTTGCAGATGACACGAAAATTGGTGGAGTGGTAAATAGCGAGGAGGGAAGCCTCAGGCTATTGGACTTTATAGACGGGTTGGTCAGATGGGCAGAACAGTGGCAAATGGAATTTAACCCTGAAAAGTGTGAGGTGATGCATTTTGGGAGGACTAACAAGGCAAGGGAATACATAATGAATGGTAGGATCCTAGGGAGGACAGAGGATCAGAGGGACCTTGGTGTGCATGTACATAGATCCCTGAAGGCAGCAGGACAGTAGATGAGGTGGTTAAAAAGGCATATGGGATACTTGCCTTCATTAGCCGAGGCATAGAATATAAGAGCAGGGAGGTTATGATGGAGTTGTACAAAATGCTAGTTAGGCCACATCTGGAATAGTGTGTGCAGTTCTGGTCACCACACTATAGGAAGGCTGTGATTGCATTGGAGAGGGTGCAGAGGAGATTCACCAGGATGTTACCTGGGCTGGAGCGCTTCAACTATGAAGAGAGACTGGACAGGCTGGGGTTGTTTTCCTTAGAGCAGAGAAGGCTGAGGGGGGACCTGATTGAGGTGTACAAAATTATGAGCGGCATAGATAGGGTAGATAGAAAGGAACTTTTCCCCTTAGTAGAGGGGTCAATAACCAGGGGGCATAGTTTCAAGGTAAGGGGCAGGAGGTTTAGAGGGGATTTGAGGAAAAACTTTTTCACCCAGAGGGTGGTTGGAATCTGGAACTCACTGCCTGAAAGGGTGGTAGAGGCAGGAACCCTCACAACATTCAAGAAGCATTTAGATGAGCACTTGAAACGCCATAGCATACAAGGCTACGGACCAAGTGCTGGAAAATGGGATTAGAATAGATAGGGCTTGATGGCCGGCATGGACACGATGGGCCGAAGGGCCTCTTTCTGTGCTGTATAACTCTATGACTCTATGACTCTATGACACTGTCAATCTTTGCAATTTTACCGGATGTCCCACCTCCAAACCCGCCCCGTGAGCACCGGCAAAATTTCCCCCAATGATTCAGCATCCACAGCCCTTTAGAGTAGAGAATTCCAAAGATTCACAACCCTCTGAGTGAAGAAATTCCTCCTTATCTCAATCTTTAATGGCCGACCCTTTATCTTGAGACTATGCCCCCTAGTTATAGACCTCTCAGCATCTGGCCTGTCAATCCTGCTCAGAATCTCATATGTTTCAATGAGATCACCTCTCATTCTTCTAAACTCCAGAGAGTATAGGCCCATTCTATACAATCTCTTCTGACAGGACAACCCTCTCAACCCAGTTATCAATCTAGTGAACCTTCATTGCACCGCCTCTAAGGCACATATATCCTTCCTCAGATTAAAGTGCATAATTTTTTCATTTAAAATTTAATATTGTATTTTAAATGTTTATCTTTGTAGACTAAGTTATTATTTGAGTAATGTTATCACTGTAATATATTATTTGTTTCAGTGCCAATTTATGGCAGGTGGCAACATTAGAAACTGATGAGCCCATTTCTTAGCACTTCCCACCAGTCTAAGGGTTAAATGGATAGGAGTACAATCAAGTCTACATGTGTGCAAACTTATTATTGTTCAAATTGGATGGCGTGCTCGTGAGAAGCAACATTTTTTCCATCCCAATCTATTGTATATGACAGCAGAATTTTATTGCGGTTTGACATTGAGCCACCTTGTTGTGATAGTGTAGGGGCAGCTAAGTATTTGTGACATACATGCTTTATGCTGCCACTAAATGCAAAATGGAAAAGCATTCCATTATTCAGCACAATAATCAGTCACCTCACTGAATACATGCCCTTGCGGTTTTTGGTCCTTATGTCCTTTCTGCTGCTATTGGTATCACCTCTATTAAAACATGTATCATGTGAAGTAGTGTTTCCTGTTAAACTCTTCATTATGGGCTAAAAGGGTGTTTAACTAAATTATCTATTGGTGCCACTGGAAGGATAGGGCACTGAGCTCTATTTAAGTTCTGAGTGTGACCTCTCTCAGAAACCAGTTTTGTGTCTTTGCTCATTAAATAAACTATTCGGGAAGTCTGATAAATACATTTTTCTTTTGAGAACCATTTGAATGTCTTCTCACCAGAATTGTTAGCAAACACCACCTTTATTCTTCATAAAAGATATTAAGGTGATAAGAAATTATTTATAAAACATTAAATTCTTCTCAGTTCCTTCTGCACACCATCCATTAAGATAAGTAGGAGTGATGTCATCAAAGTCCAAAATGTTCAATGCAATTCAATAGCAAAAATAATGATCAAATTAAATCAGTAAATGCATATAAAAATGTAAAGTAAATATTAACCTGTGCTTCAGGTAAATGGGGCATTTGTAAAGTAGGATGTTACTTGAGACCAGCAGCATCATAAAGTGAGAACATTTACTTGATATCCTGGCACTCCCAGCAGATAGCACATGACACATTGCGACTAATGGGGTACATCAGCTCTTAAAGGGCTGCTGCTCAGGTGAGGAAGAAATTTGCTTGTCTGAAGAAAGTTGCCAAGATAAGTAACTGCACATTGTGCTTGATTGTACAGTGTTGCCTTAACAGCACTTCACTGAAAGCTAGGTACAGCATCAGAGGGAGAATGCTTTGGAAAATGATCATGTACTTTGCAAATGCAGGGGCATGTCCAGGGTTTAAAACTGTACACTGCATTACTGCCCTGCTAAAGTGTTTGCCCTATGTCCTATTAAATGTGGCATGTAACAAACACAAGCCACGCTACCAGCATGAGATACCTGCATGCTGCATGTTCACAGAATCACATAAGGTGGCTGTTGCCTTTATTACTTGACTGACACACATCTTCTCTCAGTTTCCTTATTCTAACCCATGTCCCTTCTCAATCTGCTTTTGGAGAAGGCAGCACATAACTAGTACCATGCCTTCATACATTCTAAAATCTATTCATCTGTTATGTAGGTTGCCAAAAGGAAGGGGTGGCAGAACCATATATATCAATGACTTGGATGAAGGAACAGAGAGTTGTATATCCAAGTTTGCAGATGATGCTAAGTTAGGAGGCACAGTAAATTTGTGTAGATGGGAACTGGAAGTTACAAAGGGACATAGACAGATTAAGTAAGTGGGCAAATCTATGGCAGATTGTGATCTATATGGGGAAGTAGGAGGTCAGTCACTTTAGATCCAAGAAAGACAAATCAGAATAGTTTCTTAATGGTGAGAGATTAGGAATTGTGGAGGAGCAAATAGATTTAGGTGTACAGGTGCACAAATCACTAAAAGCTAGTGCACAGGTAGAAAAAGTAATCGAAACGGCTAATGGAATATTAGCCTTTACCTCAAGGGGACTGAAATACAAAGGGGTGGAAGTTATGTTACCGTTGTATAAAGTTCTGGTTAGACCGCATCTGGAGTACTGGGTTGAGTTTTGGGCATCACATCTCAGGAAGGATATATTGGCCTTGGAGGGGTTGCAGCACAGATTCACCAGAATAATTATGAGGACAAGTTGCATAGACTTCATTTGTATTCTCTTGAGTTTAGAAGATTGAGGGGTAATTTAACTGAGTTGTTTAAAATGATAAAAGGAATCAATAGGCTAGACATAAAAGAGCTATTTCCTCTGGTGGAGGAATCCAAAACAAGGGGGCACAATCTTAAAATTGAAACTAGGCCAATCAGAAGTGAAATCAGGAAGCAATTCTTCACACAAAGGGTATTGGAAATCTAGAATTCACTTCCCCAAAAAGCTGTTGAGATTCGGTCAATTGAAAATTTCAAAACAGAGATTGATAGATTTTTTTTAGGTAAGGGTATTAAGGAATATGGGGGAAAAAATTCGGTTGCTTTGTGCCTCCCGTTAGCGCCATAAGAGGGTGCTAATGGGGCGCAAAGCAATTAGTGCCTGGGTGCGGCAATGTTTGCGCTGCTCGCGAAATTGACCAGACATTTTGCGGCGGCGCTAAACACTACCGCCACGATCTCTTGCGCCTGCAGATCGTGACATCAGTCGAGCGTGCAACACCCCGGTATCGCCCCGGACCGGATATTGAGTGGCGCCCCATGCCTGCCGCTAGCAATGACAGGTTGAGGGGAGCGTTTTGCAGTCGGGAAGGGACTGGGGGAGCGCTATTTAAAGGCTTCCTGACTTTTTTTGTCGGCGACATTTTTGCACCGCATTTGAGAGAGAGAGAGAGACTTCTGGAGAGATTCAACGCTGTGTGAAGGAGTTTTGGGTACTGAGCTGCACTTTGCAGGTTCATTTTGATTTGACCTTCCTTGCATCGATTTAGAAGAGACTTGGGGGGCTGCACTCTGAGCTCTTTCCCTGGGCCTCTCCATTGTTCTTTCCAGCAGAATTGATGTACAGGTCTCTCCAGGCCGAGATTCAAGGCTGCAATGAGCAGGGTGTGGATGGAGAGCAAGATCGACCCTCCCCTTTAAGAACTGGACGGCGCCTGTGTGTCTGTGTTCCATTGCTGACTAACATCACATGAGCTTCGCCAGTGCTCTGAGGTAGTGCCTCGCTCCTCGGCGTTAGCACCTTAAGAGAGGTGTGTAGCGCCTGATTTAGCACTCCAATCACCTCCAGGGGCGATAGAAGCCAAGTTTGCAGTTGGAAACGATAATTAGCACCAGGTGCTAAACTTTGCGCCCGGCCGACAATTGCACCCCAAACGGGGCGATACCGAATTTCTCCCCCATGGAATCAAGGCTGGTAAATGGAGTTAAGATACAGATCAGCCATGATCTAACTGAATGGCAGAACAGGCTGAATAGCCTACTCCTGTTCCAATGTTCCTATGCCCTGACAGACACAGAGTTGTTATAGTCTGCAGCTGGACTCAAGCTCACACATAATTTCTCGCACAATCCTGTTGCCCCATGTTCCTCTGCCCCAACCACCTCCAACTCACACCATGCATCACTTGCTTGTTCACTCTCTTGCACCAACTTGAAACACTTCACGGTCTATGAGGAGCTGTCTCTGTCAAGAAAATGATTTGCAAGTCTGGCTGCAGGAATGAGCACATTTCTATGATGGCCTTCTCGGAGATTTGTGCTCTCTGCATGCAGATTCCACTGGACATGTTCAGGTGCAATTGTCTGGTCCACAAAGATAAATGGGGGTATAAAGCTAAGTTTATTTCTTGCAAAACAGTAAAGTAGCAAAACAGCTAAAGGGATTATAGGTAAAAAGTTAAACAACAAAGAAGCACTGAAGTGGGTGCAAATGATCTCAGCTGCTACTGCCAGTAAATCAGTCCCCTTTAAGATAAAGGACCCAACCAATGAGAAGGACAGTCCCATGCAGTCTCCGTTTAAAATGGGCTCTGAGCATCTGGAGGGTTGATCAGGCACTCTAAGCACATTATGAAGGCATCATTAATTTGATTGAAATTTTGGCCTGTAATAAGCCTCGCACATGGTAGGTGCACAGCCTCTCAGCACCACCGGCGCTTCCTGGTCATAATTTGACATGCACAGCACACTGGGCGCTTCGAATGCAGTGTGCCCAACATGCAGCGGCACTACAAACACCGATACGTGGACCCTCTCAGCATACAGATATAAATAAGTTTAATGGATATTCTTCAGAAGAAACCATTACCTGCCTATGAGGTTGCACAGCTTATAATTGTCAATAGCAACTATTATTGCTCTTTTAATCATTAGGTTAAAATGACCTTACTTTTTGTCTTAATTTTCTTGGGATTAAAAACGTCAATGGCCATGTGGTGTTATACTCGGTAGATCTCTAATCTATCCTTGACCAGGATTAATATGAATCCTATTTCAGCGAGTGCAATTTCAAAAATGGCAAATTCGGTTATACCGCCAAATACAAAGATGTCATTTTTGCTAATTGTCACTTGGGGTTTAAGATTCGATGAACAGTCAAACAAATACCAAATTCTGTACTGGTTAGTTCCTAAACTGTTTTCAAATCCAATCTCAGCTACAGGATATTTTCATTTTTAAAGAATAATCATTAATTCAAATGTACCTTATGGGTTGTTGAACTTTCCAGAGATTCATGCTGTGTTGATTAATTGCTAATGAATGCTAATGAATGAGTGAACAGAACATGAACTAAGATGTACTTAAGAGATGATTGATTTGCCTATAAGTACAAGCTGTCAGGAGAGAACTCAATGCCCATATACACAAGTGCCCACATATCAATCCAATACACCAATATCAATTACTGTTCCTCAGGTCTTAATGGAACTATGAAGACATCAAAACTTGGGTGCCCATTGTAGTGGCATAAATCGAGCGGCCAGTAGCAAAAAACAGGCAGGTGTTCCGTTCCACCAGAACTCTGTCCAATTTAGCACCCACTCCACGTTATTTCCATTTTTTGGGTGACTTCATGCATGAGGAGGTCATACGCCCCACTTTCCATAGTTTCTGCATCATCAGCGCCATGTCAAGTCACTAGAGACAGATGATAGGGGTCACGGCTGAGGCCTATTCTAATCCTCAATGGTACCTGGAGCAATAGGTGTAACCAGGAACATCTGCATCCGTTCCCCCCAACAGAGTGGCAGCTAGACCAGCCAGTGCATCAAAAGTGGATGCTTTGACCACTGGCTTTCAGCCTGTGATGGACCATCTGGAGACAACAATAATCTAAATACAGGAAACTCGTTCGTATCCGGCACCGACAGGACCAGGATGGTGCCGGTTGATTAAAAATTCCGGATAATGGAGAGGTATATCTACCGAGGCTATTTTTAACAAACAAAAATAAAAAAATCAAGAAATGTGAAGTATAATTGGGTACTCCCCTACAGAATGTTGTGTTAAATGTATGGTGGAAGATGCTTGATTAAGTACAGTAATGCCAGTTGAGAGTAATCCATAACTCTTTAATTACTTAACAGTGAAACAAAACTTAGAAACGACTGTATACTGTAGTTTTCGGAGTATGAATTCTGCCAGTTATTGGAGAATTCCGGATATTTAGGTGCCGTTTAAACAAGAGTTTCCTGCAGTACTATTTTGAGGGGGGTGCAAAAACAGAGGGACCTGGGAGTGCATATTCACAAATCTTTGAAGGCGGCAGGGCAAGTTGATAAGTTGGTTAAGAAAGCATATGGGGTACTTGGCTTTGTAAATAGCGGCATTTAATACATACGAACATACGTACGAACATACGAATACAAAACCAAGGAAGTCTTGCTAAACCTTTACAAATCTCTGGTTATGCTTCAGCTGGAGTGTTGTGTACAATTCTGGGCACCACACTTTAGGAATGATACCAGGAATGAGGGAGTTCAGTTACATGGAGAGATTGGAGAAGTTGGGATTGTTCTCCTTTATAGCAGAGAAGGTTAAGGGCCGATCTAATAGAGGTATTCAAAATTATGAGGGGTTTTGATAGAGCAAATAGGGAGAAACTATTTCCTCTGGAAGTGCGTCGGTAACCAGAGATCATGGGGGAGAAATTCGGTATCGCCCCATTTGGGGCGCAATTATCGGCCGGGCACAAAGTTTAGCGCCTGGCGCTAATTATCGCCTCCGACTGCAAACTTGGCTTCTATCGCCCCTGGAGGTGATTGGAGCGCTAAATCAGGTGCTACACACCTCTCTTAAGGTGCTAACGCCGAGGAGCGAGGCGCTAACACAAAGCGCTGGCGAAGCTCAGGTGATGTCAGTTAGCGATGGAACACAAACACACTGGCGCCGGCCAGTTCTTAAAGGGGAGGGTCGATCTTGCTCTCCAGCCACACCCTGCTCATTGCAGCCTTGAATCTCGGCCTGGACAGAGCTGAACTTGAATTCTGCTGGAAAGAAGAATGGATAGGCCCAGGGAACGAGCTCAGCACTTCAGCCATCGGGCCTTGGTGGCTCTGGTTGGCGCAGTGGAGTGCCGAAGGTCAGTACTCTACCCACAGTGTGGCAGGAGGCCATTGCCACGCGAATATAGAAGAGTGTGGAGGGAGGTGGCTCAGCACGTCTCCTCCAGGAGCCCAGGACCCACACCCAATGTCGGAAGAAGTTCAAAGACCTCACTCGGGTAGTCAGGGTGAGTGGCTGATTTTCAATACATCTACAACCCTTCATCTCAACCTCATTCTGTGCCCAGAGGGTTTAAAAACCCCAAATGCCCAACACTCATCCAAGACCTATGGCCATCGCATAAAACACACACGCACATTCCACACCTTGCATACATTAAGGGCTATTCAGCTATGGGAGGCAGATCAGGCAAACACATGGCTGCATACATTAAGGGCTGTTCAACTATAGGAGACACATCAGGCGAGCACATGGCTGCACATTCACTCAGACGCCATCCTTTTTCTTGCAGCCAAGCTCTCACAACAGGCGCCAGCAGCAACGCACGGGTAGAGGACCGGCTGAGCTGCAGACCCTCACCGATTTGGAGGCGCGCATGCACAGGATCGTTGCCAGCCAGGTGATAGGTGCCGTGGTTGCTGGAGAGGTCGACCCCCTTGGGGACAGCAATGGTAAGTTCATCAGCTTTCTCTCCTCTCTCATTCCACTTGCCCCTCACAACACCAGCCTTTTACACTTTCAATCCAACTTATTAAATGTCTCCAGTCCTTGCTCCCTTGCTGCCCCCCTGTCCTGACGCTAAAGCCACACTTGTACCTCCCTGCTTTTAGATAGTGAACCACCAGCTGAGCAGCCTGTCCCTCAACCTGCCAGTGGCAGCGACGCCGCAGGCGAGGAGAAGAGGAAGCCGGAGCCACAGCGCCTGCGTCTCCCAAGGGAGCCCATGCCCACACTGGGACCACGCCTTCCCTGGAGGGGAGCAGGGGGAAAGGTCTGATGAGGATGAAGCTCCGGGATCCAGAGGGCTGCAGCAATGCCATGGGGGTAGGGAAGCTCGGGGGCCATCTCCCCGGAGGGCGAGTAGGCAAGCGAGTCATGCTGCACTGGACGCAGAGGAGGCGCGCCTCATCGCGGAAATGAATAGCCAGGCCTTGAACATGCACACTGAGCTCATGGGTGCAATGGCAAGGGTGCCCGAAAGCATTGATGGACTGGCAAGGAGTGTGGAGCACTCTGCTGCAGCACAGGCTGACGCGACGCAACGCAACGGCTTAGTGCTGCAATTCAGTCACTAGCTGCTGCCATCCAATCTCAGACTGCTCTCATGCAGTCTCAGATTGAGATAATGCAAAAATGAGAAGTCGCACAACACCAGGTTATAGTCCAACAGATTTGTTTAAAATGACAAGCTTTCGGAGCTATCGCCCCTTCTTCAGGTAAAGTTACAATGAGTGAATCTACAAAAGTTCACAGAATATAAACACAGATATATATTAAACACAGATGTGTTTATATTCTGTGAACTTTTGTAGATTCACTCATTGTAACTTTACCTGAAGAAGGGGCGATAGCTCCGAAAGCTTGTAATTTTAAATAAATCTGTTGGACTATAACCTGGTGTTGTGCGACTTCTCATTTTTGTCCACCCCAGTCCAACGCCGGCATCTCCGCATCATGAGATAATGCAAGCACTGACTGCTGCCATCGTCGCTGGTAAGGCCACATTGACCCGGGGCTCTCACGGTGCCACAGCAGGCCAGCAATCTGTGCTCGAGCAGATTGCTCCGGATGCTGAGGTACTGCCCCGTGGAAGTGCCAGTGTGTCGGTTGAGCAGGAAGGTGCTGTCCTTGCTAACTTACCTGACGAAGGAGCGAACTGCTTCGAAAGCTTGTAAAATTAAATAAATCTGTTGGATTATAACCTGGTGTTGTGCGACTTCTCATTTTTGTCCACCCCAGTCCAACGCCGGCATCTCCACATCACACTTTCTCAGGATGACAGCATTCAGAAAACCTCTGCATTTTCATGCAGTGCCCGCAATGCCACATGCGCGCAGTCAATGGCGCCCTGCACCATGGGGAAGCCCGCTATCCTAGCAAAGCGACATGCGCGTTCATGCTGTTTGACCCAGGTCATGGGGAAAGAGATGTACTGGCGTCTCCTTTTATAGAGGGCATTTGTCACCTCCTGGATACAACAATGGACAGTGAACTGGGAGATATTGGCGATGTCCCCAGTAGATGCTTGAAAGGAGCCACTGGCATAAAAATTCAGAGCCACTGTCACCTTCACAGCCACCGACAGAGACGTCCTGGTCCTCAGTTGAGGCTGCAGATCTGGCTGCAGCAGATGGCAGAGCTCAGTGACCACCTCCTTGCTGAAGTGCAGCCTGCGCAAACACTGCTCCTCAGACAAATGAATGTAGGAGAATTGTTCCCGGAATACCCTGGGAGGGTAAGGTCTCCTGTGCAGAGGCCTGTTGGCCCTCCTCCCTCAGGCCATATTTGCCACTCTCTCTCTGCGTCTCTGATGCCTCCGATTCTGCAGGTGAAGGACAATGCCCTGAATCAGTGCAGCCCCCATACTCTCTTCTAAATTGATGCAAGGAAGGTCAAATCAAAAAGAACCTGTAAAGTGCTGCTCAGTACCCAAAACTCCTTCACACAGCATTGAATCTCTCCAGAAGACTCTCTCTCTCTCTTTGAATCTCTCTCTCTCTCTCAGAATGCCTGGTGCAAAAATGTCGCCGACAAAAAAAGGCAGGAAGAGGCCACCTTTAAATAGCGCTCCCCCAGCCCCTTCCCGACTGCAAAACCATCCCCTCTACCTGTCGTTGCTAGCGGCAGGTGGAAAGGCAGGGGGCGCCACTAAATATCCGGACCGGGGCGCTACCGGGGCATTGCACACTCAACTGACATCACGATCTGCGGGCACAGGAGATCGTGGCGGTAGTGTTTAGCGCTGCTGTAAAATGTCTGGTCAATTTCGTGAGCGGCGCAAACATCGCTGCGCCCGGGCACTAGTTGCTTTGCGCCCCGATAGCGCCCTCTTAGGGCGCTAATGGGAGGCGCTAATCAACCGAATTTTTCCCCTCATTGATTTAAAATAATTGGCAAAAGAACTAGAGGGGAAATGAAGAGAAATGTTTTCACACAGAGGGTTGTTAAGATCTGGAATGCACTACCTGAAAGGGTGGTGGAATCAGATTCCATAGGAACTTTTAAAAGGCAATTGGACACGTATTTGAAGAGGACTAATTTGCAGGGTTATGGGGAAATAGCTGGGGCGTGGGACTAAGTTGGACTGCTCTTTCAAAGAGCCAGTACAGGCATGACGGGCCGAAAGGCCTCCTTCTGTGCAGTAAGATTCTATGATTCTACAACAATAACTTGCTAGAGATTCAGGGCATGATCTCTCAAAATATGTCGGTGCTAATACCATCACGTCTGCCCTCCCACTGATCAATCGGCACTTAGATCCAGCACACAGCACTAGTGATGCGCCTAGAATCTGTCTCCCCTGATGACAGCTCATATGGCCAGTTTAACCAGCTCCCTCAGATATCTTCTCATGTAGATGTCAGAATACTAGACCATGCTGCCCAAGCATCTGCAGTAATGATGCAGCCTGTTGAAGACTCCTTCCATGGGCTGGATTTTGTCAGTGTAGGCTGGCTGGGGCGTGTCAGGTGGAAATCGTGTCAGGACCCCGACTCCCAATTGAAGTGCTGAAAAAGTGGGATTTTCCCCTAATTGGGTAATTGATTTCCAGCGTGTGGGAACCCCTGGCCCAATTAGTCTTTCCATCCAGAAAGTCGGCTCCGATGATGTCATCAGTGCTGCTGCTTTTAAGGCCTGCTTTTTTAAGGAAGCTTTGCTTCTTCTGGAGACTGCAATCTTAATGCTGATTGTACTGAGGAATTTATTGTACGAATATGCCCACCACCAGGCAAAAATGTGCTCCACGATTTGTTGAGCCCTCCCTCCAAGCTCTGGTGGAGGGAGCAAGAACCAATAAGGAGGTGCTCTTCCCTTCCTCAGGGAGAAAAAAGCCACCACAACAAACTAAAGCTGTGTGGCTGCAAGTGGCCCAGGAGGTCAATGCAATCTCTATGTTCCGCAGAACCTGGCTGCAGTGCAGGAAGAGGTTTCATGACCTTCTCCGCACAGGAAAAGTGAGTATCATAGAATCATAGAAGATAGGAGCAGGAGTAGGCCATTCGACCCCTCTAGCCTGCTCCGGCATTCAATGCGATCATGGCTGATCATCCAAATTCAGTACCCTGTCCCTGCTTTCTCCCCATATCCCTTGATCCCTTTAGCCTTAAGAAATATATCCAACTCCTTCTTGAATCTATTTAATGAATTGGCCTCTACTGCCTTCTGTGGCAGAGAATTCCACAGGTTCACCACTCTCTGGGTGAAGAAATTCCACCTCATTTCTGTCCTAAATGGCTTACCCCTTTTCTTCAGACTGTGACCCCTGGTTCTGGACTCCCCGACCATCGGGAACATCCTTGCTGCATCTAGTTTGTCCTGTCCTGTCAGAATTTTATAAGTTTCAATGAGATCCCCTCTCATTCTTCTAAACTCCAGCGACTATAAGCCCAATCGACCCAATCTCTCCTCATACGTCATTCCTGCCATCCCAGGTATCAGCCTTGTGAATCTTCGCTGAACTCCTTCCATGGCAAGAACATCCTTCCTCAGATAAGGCGACCAAAACTGCACACAGTACTCAAGGTGTGGTCTCACCAAGGCCCTGTACAACTGCAGCAAGACATCCTTGTTCCTGTACTCAAACCCTCTCGCGATGAAGGCCAACATACCATTTGCCTTCTTAACCGCCTGCTGCAACTGCATGCTTACCTTCAGCGACTGGTGCACAAGGACACCCAGGTCTCGATGACTTTCTCATCACCCTCAATCTCATCCCCATCGCCTCTCCTCACCAGCACTCTGCTTTGCCAACCTCTTCCTCCACATCCCACTTGGCACTGAAATCCCAGCACCTTACCCATTCCCTCTCTCTCTATGGTCACATTCACTTAACTATTCCACCATGCAGCCCTCACACTCTCTATCACTGTGATGCAATGAAAACAACTTACAACACACAGGGAGGGCCCTTTGTTTCCTTCTAAGCATCCATGCTATGGATTCTCTTCACTCACACCTTCATTCTCACTCAAACTCCACTTCTGTCCCTCATTGCAGGAAAAGAGAGCCCACAATAAGAGGGAAAGAGCGAGGACAGGAGGAGGGCCACCCTCAGTAGCCCAGCTCACCATTTCAGAGGAGGCGGCCCTGGAAATCGCCGGGATCAAGGAGGATTCCCAAGTGGGGGATGGACAGGCGGGCGCATCACAGCAAGCTGGTGACAGAATAGTTTGGCATCTCTCTCATTGACATTGCATGAGTGACTGATAATGATTCTGATGCTCTAACAGATTGACTTATGATCATCTGCACAATTCAATGTGCATGCAACCTTTACCTCACGTCTCTAACTCTTTCCTTTACTCCCCCACAGGACCATCGAGAGCCCCCGTCCCCACTGTCCAGGAGGAAGAGCCTGAGCTTCCAGACTCCTCAAAGGAAGCTGCAACCTCTGAGGGCGCTCCGTCAGCAGAATTAAGCGCACCCTGCACCAGCGCAGACACTCACACCTCGGTGGGACCTTCGGGACATAGAGTAGATTTGCACCTGGTGTATCACAGCTCACAAGTGAGCATCAGCAGATGGTTGAGACAGGGACAGCAGTGGAGAGTCCTCGTCGCAGTGGAGAGGATGCTCCCAGCTTGGCTCCGCTGCATGTCGACCCTGTGCCTCCGGGTCCATCCAGAAGGAGAGCGGTGTTGGAACTCCAGGAACAGGTGCAGGAGTCTCTGGCAGGTTTTGTCTCCAGGGTCGCTGCGAGTGTGGAGCGAATGGAGGAGTCCATCACGAACATGAGCAGAGCCTTTGTGGAGGCGTTGGCGCATGAATGCATCATCACGGAATGGATGGCAACCTCCTTGGAAAGGATGTCTACCTCCATGGTAAGGCTGGCTACCGTAGAGGAGAGGATGGCTACGGTAGAGGAGAGGATAGCTACGTCCATGGAGGAGCTTAGTCGCCAGGGTATGGAAAACATGGTCATTGTTCAGAATAGACTGACATCTCTTGAGGAGCGATGGTCAGCTATTGAGCAGAGAAACCAGACCTTCATGCAAGTCCTCTGGAGTAGGACTTCCAGTGCAGAAACAGGTCCTCATGGCCCCCCTGCAGTGCAGCAAGGTGCTGACCAGCCACTTGCTAGCTCTGAAGTGGGGCTGACCCATGAGAGGGATGTTGGTGGCATACAACAAGGAAGTGGGGGCTCCTCTCCAAGCGCTCACACGACCATGCCACTGCAGAGCCCTCAGTCAGAGCCCCACCAGAGTCCCCACCCAACTGAGATCGGCACCTCAACCACTGCACAGCCGCAGGAGCAGCAGACTGTTGCCGAGCCCTCACAGGTTCGCAACCCCAGAGGATGCCCGCCAAAGTTGTCTCGATAGGAGCAACAAGAAAGTGAGCAAGGGGCCTCCACATCTGCTGAAGCCACAGGGGAAGCACCACGTAGGAGCACGCGTAAGAGGAAGATAATGCACAAGTAGTCACAAGGGTAGTCACTTGGGTGTAATGTTGTGTTTAATTTTGAAAAGCCATCAGGTGCTTATTGTCATAAAACATTCTGATGGCAAACTGTTGCAGTTGTGGCGTGTGTCATTTTGCTAATGGGACTTCCACATTGAGGGCTTAGAGCGACTTGCAATTGTCAGTATGGTGGTCAGAGTGATAGGAATCCGTAGGTTCTTGTCCATTGTCGATGCTCTGGTAAGAAGGTGCAAGGCAAAAGTGTTTGATTGTGCAGGCTAAGCAAATGTGACCAACATGAGTGCGAACCTTGCATCCTGGGCAGCAATATGGTCGCGCTCTGGCGACTTCTGGCCTGTGCATCTTCAGGTGGGTGAGCAGCAGCTTGGCGCTCCTGTTGATGCTCCTGCTGTTGGTGCTGCTGTTGCTCATGGTTCTGCTGCTGCCGCGGCTGGACTTCATCCGAATCTGATGCCCAGGAGGAAAGGAATTAAATGGTTCTCATTCTTCTGGTATATGCCTCAGTTGAGGAAGCGCTTAGTCAAGGTGGGGAGAGGGGTTTCCCAGGAGGTCACACTGGAGATGGGTGTCAGGCTCCAAACTTCCACAACACTGAGTATGCCTGCTAAAAGTTCCCCCAGACCTGAAACAACAAAGTTCTGCTACCTGCAAATGATCATTGGTGAAAACTCCTTTGTAATGGTGGAGCTGCAGCTGGTCGTAAGCAATCCACTTGTGAGGCCGCCAGCATTACCTGGCGTGTTCCAACGGAGGCGTGAGGGATGGGGGGAATGACTTAAAATCGGAAGACCTCTCAAAATGGGATTATAGAGGCTATTAAGTGGGTGTTAAGGGCCTATCCCGTCTCTTGGAGGCGGGATGGAAAGGGGGTCAGAAAAGACGCATTCGGGAAAATTGCTCGGAGGCGGGATCGGGCCCGCCGGCCATTTTTGGCGATTTTAACAACTCACACGCCTCCAATCCCGCCTCCTTGGGCCTGGCAAAATCGAGCCCTATGACTCAGAAGCCCTGAGACAAGGGCCACCTCGGTCTTAAGAGGCTCATAATACTACAGCTCATCCAAGCACCTCTGGCATCCCTGGCCCTCAGATTCATTACCTTGGTTCAAAACCAGAATAGATTTAAGTTTTCGAAGGTGTGACTGTTCTTTGTTTTTATGCTTAAGAAGATATTTTGAGGTCAATTTGCAATGGGACCACAGTTCCTTCCATGTCTCCTGAATGAACTGTTACCTCCTTAAGCAGACGTGTTCTGAGGTATCATTGAGGGAGTGGCATGATCTGTAGACTCTGGTGGAAGGGTACCTCATAGTTGGTCTTCCTCTCCTATTCTGTGTGCCCTTCTGCCATTTCCTCTTCCTCCTGCTGCTCTTCTGCCTCCATTAAGAGGACATATATAGTATTGCCTATAGTGAACCCCATGGTAAAGCTCCATGACAGAATGATGGAAAACAAAAGATTTCCCTGCCTGAAGTTGCTGAAAGGCAGTTTACAGAATCCTTTCTTAGTTATGAAAATGCTTTTTCTGATCACTTCAGACAAAGTTTGTGAATATTCAAGTCTGTGAACTCAACCACTTCCCGGTTTGACAAGTCATGCAGGTAAATTACCCTTCTTTTCTACAAGGTTAACTTTAGTCAGGTGCAATTCTGGTGGAAATGGTGGAATTTTTGCGACAGCAACTTTTGGCGAGTTATTTGCTTAAATGTATCACTTTGGAGTGGCCAGCAGCCAATGCTGTAGCGTATATTTTATAGAATGGGCGTAACTCTGGTCTGGTATCTGAATGATACCCTGAGTTCCAGTCTCCCCTATCTCAAAACTGTACTACTTTTACTCCAAAATAATCTTAGAATCTTGGGCACTACCCGAACAATTGAGATACCTAAATTGCTATTTGAACAAACTGAATGTTTACTCTACAACAGACCATATTGCTTTGTTCGTTGGACTTGTGTTTAGTTGGCTTTTGGAGTGGTAAGACTGAGTCACAATCCATGGTTTTAAACTAGAGTCATCTCTTAAAAGGTAGCCTTGCAGTTAGTTATCCTGTTCAAATAAATCAGGCAGGCAAGACTGGTTAAGGATGAAGGGGTTATATTGGTTGTTGCGAAAAGGATCATTTAAAGAATATTGTGTACCATTTGATTGACTTCAGTTCACCATACTGCCACATAGGTAAAGTTAATCATATAGAATTGTTGCTTAATCATGGCACAGAAGAAAAAGAATGAAAATCCAATGGTTAAATTCCTATACTTGTATATTATGAAAGCCATAAAAAAGTTATGCAGAAATAAAATAATTTTACAACGTGAAAGTTAAATTAATTTAGCAAAGTCCTAATTTTCTGTTTATTATTCAATATGACAATGAGTTACATTGAGAGTGACTACATTTTTTCCTGTGCATTTAGTTACCAATATTTGCCTACCATGGACAGAGTAGATAAACAATATTTGCCTCTTCATATTGTAGGGGGTGGTGTTGTAGGGTCAGCTTCACCTCTGACTCAGTGAGCGGTTCAAATCGCTCCCACGCCCCTGGTTCTAGACATTGGACTTATTTGGGGGTCGTGAACAAAAGGTGCAGTAGACAACAGGTTTTGATGAAAAAATTTCGATCTTTATTCAAGGAAGTAAAACACAACACAAACACTCTTAACACTCTAAAGGTGGGGAACACTTCAGTACACGCGAGGGAAATAACATTAGAAGAATACTTCACCCCTCCCAATCCCACTACACTATCTAGGTTGGACTCTGGAGAACCAGGGATAATGCTCACCAAATGAATCCTTGACAGTTGAGAGTTAGGGTTTAGAGTCTTTTGAGTAAAAGGTTTTGTAAGGCCCTTGTTGTCGCGAGGTGTCCGATGGTCACTGAGGCGGTCGCTCTGGTCTCTTCTTGCATGTCGGCCTACTTCTGGAGCTGTTGGCTTTCTTTGTTGAACTGCTTTCTGTTTAAACTGTCTTCTTCTGAGCAATGGAACTGCCTTCTTGCAGAACTGTGGAAACTGCCTTCTGCCTGCTTGTTGAACTTGAACTGTTTTACTGGAGAACTGGAGAACTCCCTTCTTACTGAACTGCCTTCTTTAACTGCCCAACTTGCTTCTCCTGAACTCTGTAATTCCAGCACTGACTTCTGCTGAAAACCAGGCTTTCAAATTGAACTCCAGAACTGCCTTCTGTTGAACTTGAACTGTTGTTACTCTTGAACTGCTTGATGGGCCTTCAATTATACTAAATTGAAGTGGCCTTATCAAAACCAAACCAAATCATTGTAAGACCTCGTTAACAGTAACGACTTTACTAGCATGTTAACTGGTTTTGTAAATGTGTGAAGTGGTTTCAAAATAGCTCCATCCTGTCGATCTGTTGTTTAATCGGAGTTTGAATTGTCCTCATGTTTTGGGTTTCTTGACTGGGCCGAGGACTTCGATCGAATATTTGCTTTATGCATGTCTTTAATGGGTTCTGTAATTGGTTTGATGGGACCTGTTGTTTTGGGTGGGGCTGTCTCCTCCTAGGGTCTATTGTCAAAATGTTAATGCTTGCTGGGGCTTGAGTGAGGTCATCCCGATTCCCCAGATAATGCAATTTAACTGCAATACCAAAACTGATTTTGCAGAGGTCGTACCCAACTTCCTTCACAGCTTTTTCTCCCTTCACAGGCCCAGACATACTTTTAAAATGCCAAAACTTGGTTTTTGGTCTTACAGTCTCTTATGTTAGGCCCAAATGCATTTTTATCACTCTGAGGTAGTTCCAAAGTCCTTTTTCCTTAGGTTTTGGGGATCTGCAAAGTTTGGAAACCTTACAATATATACCCCTCAAACTACACTAGTGCAGAGGAAGAGTTTATGGAATGCATTCAAGTTAGTTTTCTAGGTCAGTATGTCAAGGAAACTACAAGGTAATTGGCTATTTTAGATCTAGTACTGTGCAATGAGACAGGGTTAATTGTCTTGTAGTCAAGGAGCCTCTGGGGTGCAGTGATCATAATATGATAGAATTTTATGTTGAGTTTGAGACTGATTTAGTTAAGTCCGAAACTAGGGTCCTAAACCTGAACAAAGCAAACTATGTCGGTATGAGAGGCAAGTTGGCTAAGGTAGGTTGGGAAACTAGATTAAAAGATATGACAGTAGAAAAGCAATGGCAAACATTTAAAGAAATAATTCATAATTCGCAATAAATATACATTACCTTAACGAAAAAAACACCATGGGAAAAATGGTCCAACCGTGGCTAACAAGAGAAA
Organism: Squalus acanthias; assembly: GCA_030390025.1. NCBI lineage: Eukaryota > Metazoa > Chordata > Chondrichthyes > Squaliformes > Squalidae > Squalus > Squalus acanthias. Next base: position 43,630,693 of record CM059432.1, read on the forward strand.
TTAAAGATAGTATTAGATTAAAGGAAGAAGCATATAATGTTGCCAAAATGAGTAGTAAGCCTGAGGATTGGGAGGATTTTAGAATTCAGCAAAGGAGAACCAAGAAATTGATAAAGAAAGGGGAAATAGAATATGAGAGTAAACTACAGACTGTAAAAGCTTCTATAGGTATGTAAAAAGGAAAAGATTAGCAAAAGTAAATGTGGGTCCCTTACAGGCTGAGACCAGAGAAATTATAATGGAGAATAAGTTAATGGCAGAGAAATTAAACAAATGCTTTGGGCTGGATTTTGATACTGGGGCGGGTTGGGGTCGTGTCATCCACCCGAATGCAATTGGATGTGGGAGATTGATGCAATTTTCACCTAATTGGGCAATTGAGTTCCAGCATGTGGGAACCCATGAACCAATTAGTGTTTTCAGTCTGAAAGTCGCCTCTGATGATGTCATCATTGCTGCTGCATTGAAGGTCTTCAGAGACTGCCTGGCCTTTGCTGTGAGAGGACCTGGATGCAAAATGAGCAGCAGCAGCAGCCCTAAGTCTGCTCCCAGATATTTTTACACCACCACAGAGAGAGAGGAGAGAGGAGAGAGGAGAGAGGAGAGAGGAGAGAGGAGAGAGGAGAGAGGAGAGAGGAGAGAGAGAGAGAGAAAGAGAATCCAGCCAGCCAAATGTGCTCCCTCCAGGTTTCACAATCGTGGTTCAGAACAGGCGTGCTTCACGTAGAACAACAGGTTAAAATCACGAAAGCCTTTCAAAATGGCATTATAGAGCCAATTTAGTGCTTGTTAAGAGCCTTAACAGCCTATACCGTCTCTTAAAGGTGGGACGCAGTCGGGACCAGCAGACACGATTTAATGAAAATTGCGTGGAGGCGGACTTGTGCCCGCCCGCCAGTTTTCGCAATTTTAACCCCCCACACGCCTCCAAACCCGCCTCCACGGGTCAATGAAAATCCAGCCCTTTGTGTCTGTCTTCACGGAAGAAAATGCAAAAAAACTTCGCAGAAATAGTGGAGAACCATGGGTCCAGCGAGAATGAAGAACTGACAGAAATTAGTATTAGTAAAAAAACAGTACTGGAGAAATTAATGGGATTGAAAGCCAATAAATCCCCTGGACCTGATGGCCGACATCCTAGGGTTTTAAAAGAGGTGGCTATAGAGATGGTGGATGCATTGGTTGCCATCTTCTAAAATTCCATAGATTCTAGAACGGTTCCTGTGGATTGGAAGGTAGCAAATGTAACCCCACTATTTAAGAAAGGAGGGAGAGAGAAAATGGGGAACTACAGACCAGTTAGTCTGACATCAGTAGTAGGGGAAATGCTAGAATCTATTATTAAGGACGTGGTAACAGGGCACTTAGAAAATAATAATAGGATTGGGCAGAGTCAACATGGATTTATGAAAGGGAAATCGTGTTTGATGAATCTGTTCGAGTTTTTTGAGGTTGTAACTAGCAGAATAGATAAGGGGGAACCAGTAGATGTGGTATATTTGGATTTTCAGAAGGTATTTGATAAAGTGCCACACAAGAGGTTATTAAACAAAATTAGGGCTCATGGGATTGGGGTAATATATTAGCATGGATTGTGGATTGGTTGACGGACAGAAAACAGAGAGTAGGAATAAACAGGTCATTTTTGGGTTGGCAGGCTGTAACTAGTGGGGTACCGCAAGGATCAGCGCTTGGGCCTCAGCTAATCACAATCTATATCAATGATTTGGATGAGGGAACCAAATGGATGATCCATATCGGCCTCCTCCTGAGGTCCCCACCATCACAGAAGCCAGTCTTCAGCCAATTCGATTCACTCCACATGATATCAAGAAATGGCTGAGAGCACTGGATACAGCAAAGGTTATCATCCTTAAACATCCCGGCTATCATGCTGAAGACTTGTGCTCCAGAACTAGCCGCGCCTCTAGCCAAGCTGTTCCAGTACAGCTACAACACTGGCATCTATCCAACAATGTGCAAAACTGCCCAGGTATGACCTGTCCACAAAAAGCAGGACAAATCCAACCCAGCCAATTACCGCCCCATCAGTCTACTCTCAATCATCAGCAAAGTGATGGAAGGTGTCATCGACAGTGCTATCAAGCGGCACTTACTCACCAATAACCTGCTCACTGATGCCCAATTTGAGTTCCGCCAAGACCACTCGGCTCCCGACCTCATTACAGCCTTGGTCCAAACATGGACAAAGGAGCTGAATTCCAGAGGTGAGGTCAGAGTAACTGCCCTTGACATCAAGGCAGCATTTGACCGAGTGTGGCATCAAGGAGCCCTAGTAAAACTGAAGTCAATGGGAATCGGGGGGAAACTCTCCACTGGCTGGAGTCATACCTAGCACAATCGAAGAATGTTGTGGTGGTTGAAGATCAATCATCACAGCCCTAGGACATCGCTGCAGGAGTTCCTAAGGGCAGTGTCCTAGGCCCAACCATCTTCAGCTGCTTCACCAATGAACTTCCCTCCAACATAAGGTCAGAAATGGGGATGTTCGCTGATGACTGCACAGTGTTCAGCGCCATTCACAACTCCTCAGATAATGAAGCAGTCCATGCCCGCATGCAACAAGACCTGAACAACATTCAGGCTTGGGCTGATAAGTGGCAGGTAACATTCGCGCCACAGAAGTGCCAGGCAATGACTATCTCCAACAAGCGAGAGTCTAACCACCGCTCCTTGACATTCAACAGCATTACCATTGCCGAATCCCCCACCATCAACATCCTGGGGGGTCACCATTGACAAGAAACTTAACTGGACCAGCCACATAAATACTGTGGCAACAAGAGCAGGTCAGAGGCTAGGTATTCTGCGGCAAGTGTCTCACATCCTGACTCCCCAAAGCCTTTCCACCATCTACAAGGCACAAGTAAGGAGTGTGATGGAATACTCTCCACTTGCCTAGATGAGTGCAGCTCCAACAACACTCAAGAAGCTCAACACCATCCAAGACAAAGCAGCCCGCTTGATTGGCACTCCCTCCACCACCGGCGTAATGTGGCTGCAGTGTGTGCCATCTACAAGATGCACTGCAGAAACTCACCAAGGCTTCTTCGGCAGCACCTCCCTACCCGCGACCTCTTCCACCTAAAAGGACAAGGGCAGCAGGCGCATGGGAACACCACCACCTCCAAGTTCCCCTCCAAGTCACATACCATCCTGACTTAGAAGTATATCGCCAATCCTTCATCGTCGCTGGGTCAAAATCCTGGAACTCCCTACCTAACAGCACTGTGGGAGTACCTTCACCACACGGACTGCAGCGGTTCAAGAAGGCGGCTCACCACCACCTTCTCAAGGGCAATTAGGGATGGGCAATAAATGCTGGCCTTGCCAGCGATGCCCCCATCCCATAAACAAATTTTAAAAAAAATGTAATATATCCAAGTTTGCTGATGATACAAAGCTAGGTGGGAATGTAAGTTGTGAGGATGATGCAAAGAGGCTTCAAGGGGATATAGACAGGCTAAGTGCGTGGGCAAGAACATGGCAAATGGAATATAATGTGGAGAAATGTGAAGTTATCCACTTTGGTAGGAGAAATAGAAAACAGAGTATTTTTTAAATGGTGAGAGATTGGGAAAGGTTGGTGTTCAGAGGGACCTGGGTGTCCTTGTACATGAATCACAGAAAGTTAACATGCAGGTACAGCAAGAAATTAGGAAAGCAAATGGTATGTTGGCCTTTATTACAAGAGGATTCGATTATAAGAGTAAAGACGTCTTACTGCAATTATATAGGGCCCTGGTGAGACCACACCTGGAGTATTGTGTACAGTTTTGGTCTCCTTACCTAAGGAAGGATATATTTGCCATAGAGGAAGTGCAACAAAGGTTCACCAGACTGATTCCTGGGATGGGGAGATTGTCCTATGAGGACAGATTGAGTAGACTAGGCCTATATTCTCTAGAGTTTAGAAGAATGAGAGGTGATCTCATTGAAACATACAAAATTCTTACAGGGCTTGATAGGGTAGATGCAGGAAGGATGTTTCCCCTGGCTGGGGAGGCGAGAACCAGGAGTCACAGTCTCAGAATAAGGTGTCGGCCATTTATGACTGAGATGAGGTGAAATTTCTTCACACAGAGGGTGGTGAATTTTTGGAATTCTCTACCCCAGAGGTCTGTGGAGTCTCAGTCGTTGAGTATATTCAAGACAGAGATCAATAGATTTTTGGATATTAAGGGAATCAAGGGATATGGGGATAGTGCGGGAAGGTGGAGTTGAGGTAGAAAATCAGCCATGATCTTATTGAATGGAGGAGCAGGCTCGAGGGGCTGATTAGCCTACTCCTGCTCCTATTTCTTATGTTCTTATGTTCTCCCAGCCCATGGTATTTCTGAACTACACTAGACTGCAATCTTCCACTGTAATCTTTGTTCTAAATACACAGCACTGTTAGAAACTAAAGATGCCTAAAAATGTATATGGTTATGCAATTAAAACTGACATGAAAAATACTGTGTTTAAATGGTTATGTTTGAATTGCAGACGGAAAGTCTCCTTGGGACAGATACATGCTTAGAAGTTTCCTACGGAGGGTAATCTCCCTGTTGCTAAGCGATTATCTGTAGTTTTTAAGTTAAGACTTGAACCTTGTTTATCTATTTTATGTATAATGCTAAGGTAGGATTTGAAGTTAGTTTAACAGAACTGCTTGCGAAGATAATGGAAGGAAGTTTGGGGAAGTTAACGTAAACATTTGCTGCATCATAAAGGAGGTAACACTCTGAAGCGAACAGGTTTCGAGTTGGGCCTCTTGAGATCAAAGAAGGATTCGGACGAAAGAGATAAGACACAAATTCCACAGGAAGGAAACCCTGGAAAAATATAAACAGAGAAAGACATGTGGCCAAAATCGTAAGACATCTTTAGGGCGGGTTTTGACACAAGAATCAAGATAAAGAACCAGAAGTCCCATTGGATATTAAGGTTTTAGGGGAACTTCTATCGGTCAAAAGGTCTTGTCAATATCCAGGTTCAGGCCCACCCCTAAAAGTAGAATAAAAGTGACCTCCCAAAAGCTTGTACTCACAGACAGAAGAGAAAGAGAGCGAGAGAGCTTGTACTCACAGACGAAAGGAAGAAGAGAATTGCTCACGTGTGTCAACCGTCTGTCCGATCGGATCGGTATCAGCTTCTTGTCATGGTTGTATGTTTTTGTTGTATAACTAATGTGTTATATACCGTCTTAAACTCTGATTAAACACAATATACCCATCATATTGGTTTGTACTCGAACCTGATTATTTAAAGTGACCAGAGATAGCCATAACTTGGCTATTTCTAACAGCATGGCCTCTCATACCTGAATTTGTTTACCAAGTTTCATTTCTAAGTTATTGTATTATCAGGACATATATTCATAACTATCATCAGTAAATTGAAGATCTTCCTTTGTGTAGGCTGGATTTAAATCTGTCTAGACAAAGAAACTGCTTGCTTTGTTCCATCCAATCCTTCTATCAAATGTACAGGACCTAAGCAAAACATTCTTACATCTTACTCACAAACTATCAAAGCCTTTTGTAACAAATGGGGAGACTTTAATGTTGCTTTATATAATCTGAAATAAAAGGAAATATAAAGATAATTGAACCATAATGAACATCGATAATTTAAACAAATGAAAATGAATTCTGTTGTACATCATACTCAATGGGGTAAAAATTGAGTCGCGCCCCATTTGGGGCGCTAACCTCGCCGGGGCGTGACTTTTAGCGCCCCGAAAAAATTAGCGGCCCCGCGCCGGAACTTCAGTGGTTGCGCCCCAAGAGGGAAGCGGGGCGCAACTGGAAGCAGCCCGCATCCCTCTTGGGGCGCTGCGAGTGAATATCCTGGCGCTACGTGCCGCAGCGCCATGCGCTGCGGCAAGTCGCGCCATGGTATTGCAGGCCTTCCTCCCCTTCTTAAAGGGGAGGGACCCTGCGCAGCGCGAACCGGGGCCCAGCTGGGCCCCCAGGGATCGGGAGTGCCGGCAAAAGAGCCCGGCACTCAAGAGAAGTGCCGGGCTCATGGAGCGCAGCCGGCACTTCACGGTGGGGGGGCTTCACGGGGGCCGGGGGCAGGTGCTGGCAGGTGGCCAGCAACAAAAATGGCCGCCTGCCACCTCCGCTTTAAATATCGCCGCCCCGGCCGCACGTACGCCTCCCTGAACCCGTCGGACATAGCGTCTGGCGGTAAATCAGGGGGCGCGACTGAAGATTACGGCCGGGGCGCGAGCGGGGTGCTGCGCACGGCGATGACGTCATCGCCGGCGGCGCAGCGCCACAGGGCGCTACCGGCTGCCGCCGCCGCTAACCTCCCACTAAATTTTTCGGGAGGCGTGGGCGGCGCTGCGCCCGGGCGTTAGCTGCTTTACGCCCCATTAGCGCCCTCTTAAGGCGCTAACGGGAGGCGCAAGCAGCTGAATTTTTCCCCCAATATCTCTTATGAGAAATGAACTGTCAATACTGTTAAGGGTAGCATCATCTCTGAATACCACTAATGCAATAAAAATTCTCAGCACGGTGCTACAGACACTAGCCCTGAAAATTAGCAAGCGCACCAATCCCAAAATTCCAGTAGTCCTGCTCCACTGACCGTAATGTGTGACAACAAAGCTGCTGGTCACCCATGGAGATTGTGGGAATGGGGTCATTTAAATGTTCGGGAAGGGCGTCGCTTACCTGTAAAAGGGCTTCAGAGGCATCCGTCACATTCTGCTGGGAATGATTACCGGGGGGCCCTTAACAAGCCTCCGAACCTAACTCTCACCATCTGTCAGCTGTTAGAAGTTCTGTTGGGCCTAATGGGAAGGTAAGTGGATGAAGTCCTGGGCTAATCCAGCAACTGGCTAAACATGTCCTCAAGACATAGGCGAGATGGACAGAAGGCCTGCCCATTTCCCCTCCCCCTCCCCCCCCAAAAGCAGAATTTGGAGTGCAGTTTAAACAAGGCAGAAACAATGCATCTGGGTTCTGCCCTAAATTCTGGACCTAGTAGGCAATGTATCTGATCTATGCACTACCTGGCCACCAGAATTTCAGCCCCCCATACATCTTAATGCAGTGCTTCATGGCCCAGATTTTCTTCTGAATTTATACCCATTTTGGGGCAGTTGTAGGGTGGAGCACCGGCCTCTAAAGTCTGCTGTTACATCCAGAGTTTTCCCTGTAAGTGATGACAGATGTTGAATATGCTTGCCCATATTTTGGCAGGTCTATGCAAATTAAAGGGTATTGTTGGGAAAATGTCATCTAATGTATTTTGCCTTATTAACGTATTAACTATGCCTGAGCATCAGGAATGTTGTTGCATTCCTGGAAACCAGCGTTGATAAGAATGTGATTGGGGGGGTGGGGTGGTGAATTTACAAAAAGAAAGGCTGCTATGCATGGTTCGATCGATTGCAAAATATGGAGTCATGGGGGAAAAATTCAGTTGGTTGCGCCTCCCGTTAGCGCCTTAAGAGGGCGCTAATGGGGCGCAAAGCAACTAGCGCCCGGGCGCGGCGATGTTTACGCCGCTCACGAAATTAACTAGACATTTTGCAGCAGCGCTAAACAATACCGCCACGATCTCCTGCGCCGGCAGATCGTGACGTCAGTCGAATGCACAACACCCCGGTAGCGCCCCGGAGCGGATATTGAGTGGCGCCCCCTGCCTTACCGCCTGCCGCTAGCAACGACAGGTTGATGGAAGCGTTTTGCAGTCAGGAAGGGACTGGGGGAGCGCTATTTAAAGGCGACCGCTTCCTGCCTTTTATTGTTGGTGACATTTTTGAACCACGCATTCTGAGAGAGAGAGAGAGAGACTTCTGGAGAGATTCAACGCTGTGTGAAGGAGTTTTGGGTACTGAGCAGCACTTTGCAGGTTCATTTTGATTTGCCCTTCCTTGTATCGATTTAGAAGAGAATGTGTGGGCTGCACTCTGAGCTCTTTCCTTGGTGCTCTCCATTGTTCTTTCCAGCAGATTTGATGTACAGGTCACTTCAGGCCGAGATTCAAGGCTGCAATGAGCAGGATGTGGATGGAAAGCAAGATCAACCCTCCCCTTTAAGAACTGGCCGGCGCCATTGTGTGTGTGTTCCATTGCTGACTGACATCACATGTGCTTCGCCAGCGCTCTGAGGTAGCGCCTCGCTCCTCGGCGTTTGCGCCTTAAGACAGGTGTGAAGCACCTGATTTAGCGCTCCAATCACCTCCAGGGCGATAAAAGTGAAGTTTGCAGTCGGAGGCGATAATTAGCGCCAGGCGCTAATCTTTGCGCCCGGCCGATAATTGCGCCCCAAATGGGGCGATACTGAATTTCTCCCCCTAGTCATAACGGCACAGAAGGAGGCCATTCGGCCCATCGAGTCCATGCTGGCTCTCTGTAGAGCAATCCAGTCAGTCCCATTCCCCGGCTCTATCCCCGTAGCCCTGCAAGTTTATTTCCCTCAAGTGCCTATCCAGTCTCCCCTTGAAAACATTGAGTATCTCCGCTTCCACCACTTCCGTCGGCAGCAAGTTCCAGGTCCTCACCACTCGCTGCATAAAAAAGTTTTTCCTCATATCCCCCTGTATCTCTTGCCCAAAACCTTAAATCTGTGTCCTCTAGTCCTTGTACCATCAACTAGTGGTAACAGCCTTTCCCCGTCTAGCCTATCCAAACCCGTCATAATCTTGTACACCTCTATCAAATCACCCCTCAACCTCCTTTGCTCTAATGAAAACAAATCCAGCTTCTCCAACCTGTCCTTGTAGCTAAGATCCCCCATCCTCAGAACCATTCTGGTAAATCTCCTCTGCACCCTCTCAAGGATCTTCACATCCTTCCTAAAGTGTGGTGACCAGAACTGGACGCAATACTCCAGCTGTTGCCTAACCAGCGCTTTATAAAGATTCAGTATAACTTCTCTACTTTTGTACTCAATACCTCTATTTATGAAGCCCAAGATCCCATATGCTTTGCTAACCACTCTCTCAATCTGCCCTGCCACCTTCAGGGACCTATGCACATTAACTCCCAGGTCCCTCTGTCCCTGCACTCTCTTTAAAACTGTGTCATTAAGTGTATATTGCCTCTCCCTGTTCCTTCTGCCAAAATGCATCACCTCACACTTCTCTGTATTAAATTCCATCTGCCACTTGTCTGCCCATTCTGCTAGCCTTTCTATGTCCTGTTGCAGTCGATTGGTATCATCCTCACTGTTTGCCACACCCCCAAGTTTGGTGTTGTATTTAAATCGTTCTTACATTAAGAGATTTGCCAGGGCTAAAATATGGCCACAGTGGTAGACAGGAGTCCCACCCAAGGTAATTCTGGGTGAATCTCTGCCACAGAGTCAAATCTAGGCCCTTATGGCTGGATTGGTCAGGCATAGTCACATAGTAGAACAGCACCCCACCTGGCCAGGCTTCCTGAATAATTGTCTGCTGAACGCTTCATTACTTCACCCTTCGAAGACTCCTCAGCATGCAGCTTGATGAACAGCAGGACAATGGCACGGCAGACTAAAAGGGTAAAAATACCAATGAGGAATCAGCAGCAGAAGCAGCAATGCAACAAGGAAGACTGTTTATCAGGCACTAACTCCAAATGCATTCCTTGGAATGCCACAGCTACATTTCTTAAAGGGGAAAACCACATCTGCCAAGTGACATTCCCTAAACCATCTTGTCCTATACATTATACACAGTTCTTCAAATAACATCTAATGCCATCCTATTCTGAGCCCTTGCTATATTATAAGCAATATTAATAAATATTCAGCACAATGTTCAAGTCAAGTGCAGGGCATTTGTTTCCTCTATTGTGTTGTCTTGAATGTTGCCAGCTTGAGTTGGCACATTGCTGCCCTAGTCCTTGTGCTTGGTTTTAGATGTGGGACCTAATCTATCACTAAGTGATTCCCTTGTGGAAGGGGTAAGTGTTCTGGCTGGCTACAGATGTTCACTGATAGCTTGCTGCGATTTTGGTGGCACGTGATGCACCATTCCCAGGGCTCTGTGTGTGAATCAGACTCATTTGTGACAGTGGTGGTTGAGAGTTTATCCATGAGTAGCTCAGGTGTTCTGCTTTATTTCCCACATTACAACAGTGACTACACTTCAAAGTACTTCATTGGCGATGTCCTGAGGTCATGAAAGGTGCTATATAAGTGCAAGTCTTTCTTTTTTTGTAAGTTATCTCCTTACATGCCTGGAACAGCATTCAGTTGTTGCTTAGGGTGGTGGGTTGGGGGGGGGGGGGGCGGGGTGGTGGGGGTGGCAGTGATTTAGACAGTTTAGGAGTGATTAGACGGCTTTGCCTTACCAGTTCTATTTCAGGGCTTAACGGACTCCTGCTTGCAACTTACAGCTGATTTAGAGGATTTAGTATTGGTCCCTTCTCACAAGATTGTCCTACCTTGAAGAGGAAGATTTCACACATTTAAGCCCACAGGCTGAAAACAACAAAATTGTTTGTAAAGCATATGGGAATTCTCTTCCAAAAGCTCTTAATAACCTACACTTTATCCATGATTAGCCTCTGAACAGGAGTTTCCAGGCAATCAAAAGACTTTTCTGTTTTGTTTTTTAATTTAACTGCCTCAGCCTCAGGGCTGGTGGGAGAGAATTTGAAAGGGAGGAGCAGCAGAAATTTAGAGATAGGCAGAGACTGAGATTGAACATAAAGGATGACAGGGATTGGAGAACAGCAGCAAAAACGTGGTGGAACCAATTGCAGGGCTGTCTCATGACCCAACACAAGAAAGTACATGACTACCTCAGTCTCAAAGGCTTCAACAAATAATCAGCAGCTAGTCACTTCACTTACCCCTCCCACTGGGTAAAAGCCAAAAAGGATCACTATGATGAGTTCTGGAAGACATAAATCATATGCTGTTACCAAGAGGAAGCTCTGGGGTAAAACAAACATACATTGATCACTAATAGGGTACATTGATTTTAATTTATTTAAAGTTTGACCAGAGTATACTTTTGATGGTGCAGAATAAGACAACAACAGATCAAAGGATGGACATCCATGGTAGTTGAAGTAGTGCAGAGGACAATATTCAAGTATTGGGCCACTTCATTAGTGCATACATGCATACAGTTGTTAATACATGGAACCTCAGACACTTCAGTGAATATTTCCTTTGTGAAAGGCTGGCAGCCTCTTGCAGGCTGCAAAGCTGTTGCAGCAGTGCCATCCTCAGAGTCACTGTCAGTGACCTGATCTGGCTTTGCCTGTGGATGGACCTTTTCCTGCAGCTGTGACATTAGTAGGTGGCTTTGGATGACAAAGTGGTGGAGCATGGAATAGACAGCAATGATCTTAGAGACCTTAATGGGAACGTAATGCAAGACATCCCTAATCTTCCCAAGCATCTGAAGCACTGCTTCAAGATGCATTTGGATAATTTAGTTTTCTTTATTTGTCTCGGGATGTGGGGGTGACACTGGAAAGACCACATTTATTACCCATCTCTAGTTGAGAAGTCGCACAACACCAGGTTATAGTCCAACTGGTGTTGTGCGACTTCTCATTTTTGTCCACCCCAGTCCAACACCGGCATCTCCGCGTCATCATCTCTAGTTGCTCAGAGATGGTGGTGGTGGACCTTGAAGGGGAATTTGGAGGTGATGGTGTTTCCATGACATTGTTGTTCTTATCCTTATCCTTATCAGAGATCACAGGGGAGGCAGGTGCTGTCACGATAACCTTGGCGAATTGTGGCAGTGCATCCTGCAGATCATACATATTGCAGCCACAATGCACTCCGTGATGCACTGCTGGCAGGGCTTGAAGCAGAGAATGTTCAGACTGGCCAGAATATGCAGCACCATTGGAACATCGATGCTATCATGGCATTGCAGCACAGCAGGCCACTTTGGAGTATGAATCAGAGGCGTCCTAAGGACAGTCTGTGCTCTGGGCATGTTCAGACTGCTGCCACAGGGGCCTAGATACCACAGTGAAGATGGATGTGTCAACGACTTCGACAGGGTTGGCAACTAGTTAACAACAATCAAAGCCATAGAGATTCAGGGTACACCCTGGAAACGGATAAGAAATTGGCTGAAGGGTAGAAAATGAATACTTATTAGAGGAGTTATGTTGGGGTGGGGGAAAGTACTAAGTGGGGTGCCTCAGGGCTTGGTATTGAGACCACTACTGTTTCTAATTTACATAACTGACTTACATAAATTACTTGAATTTAGAAACTCAATGCCATGTGCTCAAATTTGCACATGATACGAATCTAGGAGGGGAAGTGGAATCAGAGAAGGCAGCTCAGAAATTACAGAATGAGTTGGATAAAATACCTAAGTGTGCAAAACAAAGACAGTTGAAATTGAATGCAGACCATTGTAAAGTACTGCATATTAGAAGACCTTTTCAAATAGCCAAGGATGAAGCTGAAAGAGACCCAGGGCTGGATATTCCTCTGTGACCCCACCCAAAATTGAGAAAGATCATGGCAGAAAACAGGGCAAAACTAGGTGGCCAAGCCTATTGTCAGCTCCATACCCCGAGTTCTATTCCCTCCCTGACCGCCAACAGGAGTGCCGCTGGCTCCTATCTGCCCCTCTTGCCATGGAGAAAGGTGGCAGTAGATCAGGGTAACAGTGGTAAGGCCCTGAATTTTGCAGATGAAGCCCAATAGGGGTCTCCTGTTACTTCAGTTGGGCACCCTTACACTTACCTTTGTAGGCCTTGGTCTCTGCTGAGGCCCACAAAGCCAGGAGCTTTTTACACAGCTCTTCTGCCCCTTAAAGGTCCCTGACTGCCTCTTTGGGTGCTGTAACCGCAGTTCCACTGCAGCACCACCTCCTTCCACTCATTGACACTAGGTTGGAGTCAGGGCAAAATCGAGGGGCAGGCAGAAGTGCTGTCCTGTTACCACTAGAATCCCATCCCAAGAATCTTAGTAGACTCGATTCGCAACAAGTCCAACCAATGCAGAGCAGTCAATCGAATGTTGAAATGTATAGCCAAAACAATAAAATGCAAATCAAAGGAAGTCACGGTCAAACTGTATAGTGCTCTGGTCAGACCACACCTTGACTATTAAGGCATGATCATGGCAGCTACTAGGAAAGCAAGCCTTTCCTTGCATGATATGGTGCTGCTGGTCATAAATAAGCTGGACACTGAGCGAGCAAAATCTTTTTCTGTTGGCATAGGTATTGGGGCTTCTAGTATTTAGGGAACTTTGCAACTCAGTAAAACTGCAAATGCTGCTGCCAGTTATACAAGGTGATGAACTGGCTTGCACAAGCAAAATATACATCTGTGTCTTGCTTGCTGCATCCGTACAGAACCAATTGAGTAATGCCATTGATGTCCCCAGAGGCAGCCTAGAATCACCCTAAAGTGTAAAAATTCATAGTGATGGTGACCTTGACATCTACTGACAAAGGGAGGTGGGCTGAAAGACAGACTACAGCATGTTGCATAGCTCATTAATGTCTTCCTTTGTGAAGCACAACCTCTCCAAGCACTGCTCCTGGGTCATTTGGAGGTAGGATTGCCTTGGAGCAAGGTACCAGCTGGTGGGTACCAAGCATCGCCTGTGTTGCTTGGCTAGCCTGGCCTGCCTCTGTTTGTCATCCTTTCCCATCTACACAGATAGAGCAGTATTTCCAGTGGAATTTCTCAATGGCAGTTTAACTGAGGAAATACCATGTAAGTGTTCGTTTACTAACAGCTGAACACTTAGGGAAGCAGTGGAAGACTCACATGCTAGGTATTTCACCTGTTCACACCTCCATTAAGGAATACCCCCTAAAACCTGGGTTGCATTCCGCATGATGGCATGTCAATACCTTTAATCTTTCCAATTTCTTCTTAAAGGAGAAACAGCCCACAATCAAAGAAATGGACACTATCACTTCAGCCCCCCCAAGGCTCCTGCTGCAAATCATCAATCAACCACCTCAGAACCTCTAGTAAGAAGCTAGGACTGAAAGGGCACACAAGAGTAGGCACCAAGGGGAGACATAATGCTCTTAAAAGTAAAAATGTTGTCAGATTTGTTTTCAGCAAGATTTTTTTTAACTGACAGGATATGTACAGAAAGATTTGTGGCCTAAACAAAGGGATAGCAGGATGAGGTCCAAATGGGAGCCTTGGAAGCTGTCAAGAAGAGCCATATTTCAGCAAGTGAATGAGTTGACATTATTGCCAAAGGGAGACCATGACAAAGGCAGGACTCATTTGACTCAGATCTTAGTCACCTGAAGGTCTTCCTTACGAGTTGTGCCTGCAGCTGTCGGGCAGTTGGTAGAACTCAGTTACTGTTTCGTAAGGGAAGCACAGCCTTCTCAACCATTGCTGAGGAGTCATGGTGATGCAATCCCTTCTGGATCTGCAAATGTGGGTAGGAGCTGGTGGCTATCCATGATGCCTGTTTATCATTGCAACTCTATGATAGTCCTCTTGATCCTCCTTTGTCCTCGCAGAGGAACAACAACAACTTGTATTTATATAGCGTCTTTAACGTAGTAAAACGTCCCAAGGCGCTGCACAGGAGTATTTTAAGACAAAAAATTTGACACCGATCCACATAAGGATAAATTAGGGCCGGTGACCAAAAGCTTGATCAAAGAGGTAGGTTTTAAGGAGCGTCTTAAAGGAGGAAAGAGAGGTAGTGAGGCGGATAGCTTTAGGCAGGGAATTCCAGAGCTTAGGGCCTAGGCAACAGAAGGCACGGCCACCAATGGTTGAGCAATTATAATCAGGGATCATCAAGAGGGCAGAATTAAAGCAGCGCAGATATCTCGGGGGGTTGTGGGGCTGAAGGAGACTACAGAGATAGGAAGGGGTGAGGCCATGGAGGGATTTGAAAACAAGGATGAGAATTTTTTAATTGAGGCGCTGCTTAACCGGGAGCCAATGTAGGTCAGCGAGCACAGGGGTGATGAGTGAACGGGACTTGGTGCGAGTTAGGACACGGGCAGCCGAGTTTTGGATGGCCTCAAGTTTACGTAGGGTGGAATGTGAGAGGCCAGCCAGGAGTGCGTTGGAATAGTCAAGTTTAGAGGAAACAAAGGCATGGATGAGGGTTTCAGCATGGATGAGCTGAGGCAAGGGCAGAGACGGGCGATGTTACAGAGGTGGAAGTAGGTGGTCTTTGTTATGCTGCGGATTTGTGGTCGGTAGCTCATTTCAGGGTCAAATATGATACCAAGGTTGCGAACAGTGTGGTTCAGCCTCAGACAGATGTTAGGGAGAGGGATGGAGTCAGTGGCTAGGGAACGGAGTTTGTGGCAGGGAACGAAAACAATGGCTTCGGTTTTCCCAATATTTAATTGGAGAAAATTTTTGCTCATCCAGAACTGGATGTCGGACAAGCAGTCTGACAATTTAGAGACCGTGGAGGGGTCGAGAGAAGAGGTAGTGAGGTAGAGCTGGGTGTCGTCAGCGTACATGTGGAAACTGATGCTGTGTTTTCGGATGATGTCGCCAAGGGGCAACATGTAGATGAGAAATAGGAGGGGGACCAAGGATAGATCCTTGGGGGACAACAGAGGTAACGATGCGGGAGCGGGAATAGAAGCCGTTGCAAGTGATTCTCTGGTTACGAGTAGATAGATAAGAATGGAACCAGGTGAGTGCAGTCCCACCCAGCTGGACGATGGTAGAGAGGTGTTGGAGAAGGATGGAATGGTCAACCGTGTCAAAGGCTGCAGACAAGTCAAGAAGGATGAGAAGGGGTAGTTTACTTTTGTCACAGTCACAAAGGATGTCATTTGTGACTTTGATGAGAGCCGTTTCGGTACTGTGGCAAGGGCGGAAACCTGATTGGAAGGATTCAAACATGGAATTGCGGGAAAGATGGGCACAGATTTGGGAGGCAACAACATGTTCAAGGACTTTGGAGAGGAAAGGGAGGTTGGAGATGGGGCGATAGTTTGCAAGGACGGAGGGGTCAAGGTTTGTTTTTTTTGAGAGGGGTGATGACGGCAGATTTGAGGGAGAGGGGGGCAGTACCTGAGGAGAGAGAACCGTTAACAATGTCAGCTAACATGGGAGCCAGAAAAGGAAGTTGGGTGGTCAGCAGTTTGGTGGTCAACAGGGGGAGCTTCATTAATTCCTGAGTCCAGTCAGCAATACTGAACCGGAAAAAAATACAGTAAAAGAAACGTTTCAACAAATTTAATAAAATGTTTTAATAATTTAAATAAACTCTTTAGAAACTTTAATAAAACCTTAAAAAAATTAAAATAAACTCTTTGAAACATTATCTACAGCTTGCTCTGGGTCCCTCGTGGCCTCAATGCCTCCTTCACCAAGGTGCTCTTTTTAGGAGGCGAGCCGGCGGTGGTGGGGAGGGACATTGGCTGCTACGCTAAGCCACGCCCTCCCTCTGTCAGTCACATGCAATTGGGCAGGGCAGTGGCAGTGGCAGTGGCAGCTGCGAGGTTCGCACCCAGTGGGAGTGGAGAAAAAAGCAATTATTTGGGACGCGGATTTGTCGATAGGTCTCCCTGCCCCATTTTCCTCTATTTTGTGATCCAGGACCATCCACAAACAGGCAAATTCCTAAAAGAAAATCTAGCCCAAATTTGATTTCTAAGATTCATGTTCGAGAGCAAGACAGTTTTTTTTTGGGTGGTGGGTGTTGAATCCTATGGTTCACTTTCTTCCTAAAGAATCTTTTCTCCTTATTGTTCTGATGTTTGCTTGTTAACTATGTAGATATTTACATTTAGCTCAAGCTAAAATCCACTCATGAGGTGCAGTGAAATTTGTTCAGTAGTCTGGCTATAGGGCTGAGATTCTGAAAGGCTTATGTGTCCTTCCTTTTATTTGCACAGCTCAAGTTCTTTTGGTTTTCCTCACCAAAATTGAAATTGTGTTCCTTTACCTTGATATGATCTGCCAGTTTCAAAATGCTTAGCTACTGCCAGAAGGGTCTTTTCAAGTTGCCAGCAGTGCTTATGTTCCTGGAACAATGGAATAACAATTACCTGGTAAGAAAGCCAGCTTTCTCTTTCTCCACGTTGACAACTCCACATTAGGGGAAAATAAATCATATTGCACTTTCTGCTTTTATGAGTTTCTCGGATCTCCCGCTTTAACTTCAGCAGGAGTTTGGTGGAACTCCCGGAGACGCAATGTAAACGGCTGGATACCATTTATGCCATTTCTCTAGGGGTCCTGCCACTTACTGACTGAATTTGCAGTGATAGATCGAGATTACCCCCGCAGAAATACAGGATCCAAATAGCCCCAATTTTAATTCCCCAGTTAAAATGAGGGCAGTCACTTACCCCCTCTAATCCTGCTGTGTTCCAATGTTAACCTGCTCTTTTGAGCACGTGAGCTAGGCACCCCCAGGAAAGAAGCGGGGACATTCTTTAAATATGCAGATCGGGCCCCAACGATGTAATCGAGATCCGACTGCAATATTAGTCAGAGAGCTGAGCAAGGGAGCAGTGACGGCTTCCCCATCAGGACAGACATTATGGGAGGTGGATCGTGGGCCAGAAGAGGCCCAGGCAGGAAAGTAATTACATTTAATTTTAGGCTTCGTTCTGGGCCAGTAGAAGCAGAAGCGCTCCTCCTGATCTCACAAGGTAGCGTTGGGCCTCCCTTGTCCCAGGCTTCCTCTGATTGCATCCAGAGCTTCCATCATCACTTAACTGGGTCCCTGGCAATGGCCCCTGCCGCCAAATTACCGCTTCCCCCTGCCGGCCAGGTACTGGATCTGGCTGGGTTCAGGCGGCATTCAGGGAACGTTTATTAAAATGATGCTCAGCCATTAAAATCGGCCGGACCTCCACGTCCCCTGACTCCCCGGCTTTGCTGCCTGCTTCAGGACTCATACCCGTCCCTCCCTTTAAAATCAGGGCCACTGACTAACCTCCTGTCTGCGCTGCATTAGTACGTATGGCTGCTTAAACACAAACATACTCAATTGAAAACTAACATTCTGTTCATAGAAAGAACGAGAATTCCTGTGTGTGTTTGGGGTTGGGGGGAGGGCACTGGAGTTTGGCAGCACTGCCTGAGTGGCCTTGAGATTTGGTAGCACTAGGGTGGAGTGCTTGGAGTTTAGGAGCATGGGAGAGGCTGGGGTTTGATAGCACTGAGGAGGTTGCCCTGATGATGGGAATATTAGGACTTGACAGCAGGAGCAAAGGGGTTGTCAAAGATAAGTAAAATGCCTTTTAACATATCCTAATCATTTCCCTTACACAAGGGAGACATTGCTGCAGTCTTGGAGGGGCTCGGCAACCACCTTCACTCAATGGCGGACAGGTACGGGGATTTCCAGCTGCGTTGAGCAGGCGGGCATCAGAAATGCATCCACGTTGCCCCAGGCAAATTAGTTGCCCTCCTGTTGACCTTGCTAACATTGCCAGGGTCAGCACTGGAAGGCGCTGATGGGTATGGTGCTGGGATTATGACACGTGGATTTTCGGTGCCAGTACATGCAATTCAGTGCCACTGATTGATGGTGAATGAGTAAGTCCAATTATATTTTTATTACTTGGTGTTCTCAAATTTTTACTGCTATTTTTGGGATCAAATTCCATGACTATCCATTTTTCCATGAAAACTGTAAATCATTGGTCTTGATTGTTATCATATGTTCCTTAACATATATTCAGTTTTATCTCTTGCCATTTTTAAACCCCATAATACACAGCGAGATGGTAAGAAATGCCTACCAGGCAAGAGGCAAGTATTTCCACTTACCTGATCTCCTGCTGTAATTTTTGCTCTTTCTCTGGATCTTCCACTAAAGTTACAGAGGGAGAGCAGAAGAACACCACCCCCGCCCCCCACCCCCTTAGAAATTCTAGGCTCTTATTTTAATCCTGCAACTGGGAGGCTGAAAGAAAACCATCACAGTTTGAAAAAACGTTCTGAGTAATTTGATTATTTCACATTCAGCTTTGCTTTATTTGTAGAGCTCCAAGAGTATTAACTAGATCTTCAAATATTTCCTCATTCATTTCCTTAAGGAGTCTAAGGTGCATTTTATCTGATCCAGGTATCCGATAGACATGATAATTCTTTGAGAAGTTCCTAACAAATGCTTAATTATCTTTGCATATCCTATAGTTCCTGAGCCCCTTTGACTATGAATATGGAATTTGCCTACAATAAGATGAAGAATTCATTGTTTGACGCTTCTTGATCCTCTGTAACATTTATCCTAAAGGACCTATCTAATCTTTAATATTCTGCCTATATCTTACATAACTAAAATGTTTCTTTGGACCTTTTTATTCTCCACTTTCCACTTCAAATTCTAATTTAAGTAATCTTCAACAGACTTTTATGTTACTCTCAGCCTATTTACTTATTTTTGTTTCCATTTCAGTTGGTCTTGCTATTTTGTTTGACCTTTTTCTCAGAGATGCAGGCCTTGATTTTAACCCCCATCAGGCGGGAGAGGGTCGGTTAAAATATCGGGATCGAGCAACCCAACCACAACCCGACTGCCGTAATATTTAACAGAAGCAATTTTAGGTTTCCACTAAAAGCAGGCAGAGGCCTACTTAACATGCAAAAGTCACAGCCTGATGATATAATCGGCTCCACAACTTATTTTTAACCTCACCACAGTGGGAGTCCCGCAGCAGACACACAGCGAGAGGAAGTGACTGGCCATAAGAGGCCCAGTTACGTTTTACAACTTTGCCTGTTTTTAAGCTCCTGGTGGCTCAGGAGGAGCAGGAGTGCTCCCCCAGGTCACACAAGGCCTCTCCAGCCCCGATCTTTCAGGCTCCCCCCTCCCCTCCCCGCCTTCCCACCTTACTGACTGCCGAGGACCGTTCCCACGGGTTCTTCGCCCACTGCTGGGCTCACGCACCCTTCCCATCTCCCTGTTAATATCGGGGCCACACTTTATTGATACGTCCATTAAAGCAGTCCTGAAGATTCCATCATTTTGTTTTATTTTTGAGTCCTGGTACCCTCTCAATTCCTTCCTCCCCAAAATTACTCAATAGCTTTAATGTTTAGCTGTTCAGTGGAAGTGAAATTTTAGCTATGCAAAGTTTTTGCACAGAGGCTTGTTTTGTTTTGTTCTGATATCTCTATTAGTTCCAGATTTTCTCCAATTAGTGTTTTTTTTCCCCATATACTGTACCTTATATACTTTTTTGCTACAGCATTAAGAACATATGTAGGTCTATGTTTTTTTTTAAAAACCCTCTCTGACACTGATTGTTTTTGTAAATGGTATCATTCATATTTTCCCTGATGTCTCTAATGCAGTGAGTTGGACTTTTCTACAACATTAAACTCATTGCAAAACCATTCATCCAAACAAGTTTATTTGCAGAATTTACCCATCGTTAGCAATTGCCAACCTATAATCCCTTCCCCAAAAAGGTGATTAGGTTTATTCAGTTTCTACGGCTGCAGGAATCATTCTTGATTAAAATCAAGTCCATCGCTTCTCAGAATTTTGCAAGTTTAAGCTTTGAAAGCATTTGCTGTGCAGTCTGGATGGGAAATTACTCAACGGTCACTATGGCCGGAATTTTCCGGGGTGGTAGCGGGCACGATCGGAGGCGGGTCAGGTGGGAAAGTTGTTATTTTTGGGAGTGGGTCGGGAACCCGCCGTCATCCTGCTCCCACGTGCCTTTCCCCCAGGTGCGTCTGTCAGCGTGGACCCAACCCGACCGGCAGAGGCGGGCGACCCAATTTAAAGTATTAGTAGCTTGTTGGCAGACCCTTAAGAGTGGTTTTAACCTTACCTTTTAAATTTAACTGGATGGCCACGGGAAACATGCTGCTCGGGAACCACGTCTGTCAACCTGAGGCTGGAGTTCAGTGGCCATTGCTCCAGCTGATTCGTTGACAGCATCAAATGTATTATAAAAGCTCCCGCCTGACAGATGATCACTTTCCTCAGCAGAAGCTGTTTCTCACTGCATTCCCAGCACAGATTCTGCAGGCTGCAGTCTTTCTAGCAAAGTCTCCATCCAGTGTCACCTCATTGGAAGAACCTCTCTCACCATTGACAGATTGCTTCCGTCATCTCTACTTCACCTGCATCTATTCCATCAGCATGAATGCCGTTTATACTGTCTCACCTTGTTCCTCAGAATCTGACCATGATGAGTGCCAACACCAGCAGCACCAACAACAACACCACCAACCTTCTCCGCAACCACCTGATGCTGCACAGGACAGAGGGCATCAGCACCCAAGCACATTGCTGCCTGGGAGGCCAGGGATGGCCTCATCATGGCCAGATTTACTTCACTTGATGCTGTACACCCATATGGCTGCCACATGATGCGCCAGGTTGGCACCATCCCAAAGCAACACCATAAAGTATCCCTGCAATGACCAAGCCATTCCTTTCACACTAATCACCATTGCGGGGGGTACCGTTATGTCTCACCATTCACTGCAACTCACTAAGCCACTTCCAAAGGTGCACACAAATCTGTCCAAGACCGGAAAGTGTTGAAAATAAAGATTTTTATGTTTGACAGCACATTAACAGAAACTTTACATAAACATTGGATAAAACACCCAAGTGGCTTCCCTTGTGAATCTGCTTGTGTGTCATCTTTCTCTTCTGCGTGCTTCTACGAAGTGTTACCCCTATGGCTTCAGCAGAGGTAGAGGCAGCCTGCCCACTTCCCTGCTGCCAAGAGCTGGAGAGCACCTTGCTGCACATCAGTGGGGCCATGAGGACCCACGTCTACACTGACATCACTCCTAGAGAGGAGGTGTATGAGCCTCTGCCATCTATCCTCCATACATAGCCATCTATCCTCCATACAGAGCCATCTATCCTCCATACATAGCCATCTATCCTCCATAGATAGCATATGCTCCTGTGAGTGGCGCATTAGCTGCTCCATGTAGATGGCCATCCTATCCATCGAGGAGCCTACAGTTGCCATCGCTTGCGACATGGTGGTGCTCATGTTGGAGTTGGACTCCTCCATTCTCTGAACATTTGCAGACATCGCTCTCGCAAAACCTGTCAGAGCCTCCTGCACTTCTTCCTGCACCTCCAGGATCGCCCTCTTTTTGGATGGCCCCTGAGGCTCAGCAACTGCATGCAGCTGAGCAGAGCTGGGAGTGTCCTGTGCCCTCCGGTGAGGAGTCTCTACTGCTGTCCCTGTCACCACCATCTGCTCTTGCTCACTTGTGACTTGTGACACACCAGGTGACAACACTACTCTATCTCGCGTGGCACCCATCGAAGTGTGTGTATCTGCGCTGGTGCTGGGTGCACTATGTCTGGTGACAGTGCACCCTCAGAGGCTGAAGGCTCCTCTGCGGAGTCATCTTGCTCTTCCTCCTGGACAGTCTGGGGGGGGCGGGGTGCTCTTGATGGACCTGTGGGAGAGTAAAGAGATGAGTTAGATATGTCATATCATAGGTACAGATACCATTATGCACATGATGGCCATTCACTGGCTGCTGACATCAGTCCCCATATGAGTGACTGCTGTATGCCATGTAGCTGTATGATTTATTTAATTCTGTCACCAGGTTGCTGAGATGTCGCCCTCTCTCCGTCTCCCACCTCCAGCTGCTCGGCGACTCCAGATACTTCTAAAGCAGCCCCTCTGCTGTTGTAAGGTTTGCAAATGATGAAGGGCCACCGTCGGTTCTCCCCCTCTCCCTCTTATTTTGGGCTCTCTTTTCTGCAAGGAGGGAAAGAAGAGAAGGTTGAGTGAGAGTGATGGAATGAGTGTAAGGAATGGATGGGTTACATATTTAGAGGGTGACTATGATGGAGTGGGGTGCCAAAGCCAAGTGGCCTCCTTGTGTGTTGTTAGTTGGTATGATTGCACTATGATGAGGACGAGTATGAAGGGTGGTTAGTGAGATGGGGATGTGATAATGTAGATAAAGAGAGAGGGATGGGTGGACGTGCAAGGTATGTTGGTGTAAGTAAGGATGTGCAGGAGTAGGGTTGGGAAGTCAAAGTGGCAGGGATGTGATGAGAGGTGCAGCAGGATGAAGGTGAGTGTGGCTTTGTAATCACGTTTCCTGATCTAATGAGATAATTGAAACATTTGTGGCACTGCACCCAGGTCCTCCTGAACACATCCCTGCTGGTGACCTCCTCTGCAATCTCCAACCAGGCTGTTTTGGTGTCCTGGAGAAGTCTCTTCCATCCATTGGAAGCGAAGAGGATCTCCCTGCATGCTCTGACTCCCTCCATAAGCATATGGAGGGAGTCATCGGAGAACCTGAGTGCAGCCCTCTGCCTCTGTGCAGTCATTGTCAGTGTTTGCAGCACTCCAATGCTGTAGTGCACTGACAGCACTATGCTACATTGACATTCAAATCTAATGTGACCATGGCCCCTTTAAAGATGCTAGCTGAAAATGCGTCATCGATGACGTCACCAAACCCGCACCATTTAATTGGGCTGGGTAACGCGCGGGATGGGCTTAATAGGCCCTATTAATGGAAAGTTGTTTTCAGCAGTGGGATGGAGCCAGCAGCGGGGTCGCGACCCACCATGGCCACTGCCAGCACCAGACCCACCCAGGTAGGCAAAATTCCAGCCTATATCAAAATAACAGCTCCCAAGCTAGGTTAAAAGCAGTGAAACATTCGCCTCTCAACTACAATGTATAGAGCTCTAAGGGGTAGAATGGGACCTTGTTGCACAATGAGGACCAGTTTTGGGAAGCAGCACCATGCCTGATCAGCACCAGGGTGATTCAAAGGAATTAAGGTGAGTAGTTTTGACATCAGAATGAATATAACAACAACAACATATATTTATATAGTGCCTTTAATGTAGTAAAACATCCCAAGGCGTTTCACAGGAGCATTATAAAACAAAATTTGACACCAAGCCACCTAAGGGGATATTAGGACAGATGTCCAAAAGCTTGGTCAAAGAGATAGGTTTTAAGGAGTGTCTTAAAGGAGGAAAGAGAGGTAGAGAGGCGGCGAGGCTGTGGGAGGGAATTCCAGAGCTTAGGGTCTTGGCAGCTGAAGGCACGGCCACCTATGATGGAGCGATTAAAATCGGGGATGCTCAAGAGGCCAGAATTGGAGGAGTGCAGATATCTCGGAGGGTTATAGAACTGGAGGTGATTATAGAGATAGGGAGGGGCAAGGCCATGGGTGGATTTGAAAACAAGGATGACAATTTTAAAATCGAGGCATTGCTTAACTGGGAGACAAAGTAGGTCAGCGAGCACAGGGGTGGTGGGTGAACAGGACTTGGTGCGAGTTAGGAAACGGGCAGCAGAATTTTGGATGACCTCAAGTTTTCGGAGGGTAGAACATGAGAGGCCGGTCAGGAGTGTGTTGGAATAGTCAAGTCTAGAGGTAACAAAGGCATGGATGAGGGTTTCAGCAGCAGATGAGCTGAGACCTGGCGGAGTCGGACGGTGTAACGGAGGTGGAATTAGGCGATCTTAGTGATGGTGCGAATATGTGGTCGGAAGTTCATCATAGGGTCAAATATGAACAGTCTCGTTCAGCCTCAGACAGTTGACCGGGAGAGGGATGGCTAGGGAATGGGGTTTGTGGCAGGGAGCAAAGACAATAGCTTCGGTCTTCCCAATATTTAGTTGGAGTAGATTTCTACTCATCCTGTACTGGATGTCGGACAAGCAGTCTGACAATTTAGAGACAGTGGAGGGGTCGAGAGAGATGGTGGTGAGGTAGAGCTGGGTGTCATCAGCGTACATGTGGAAACTGAGGCTGTGTTTTCGGATGATATCGCTGAGGGGCAGCATGTAGATGAGAAATAGGAGGGGCCCAAGGATTGATCCTTGGGGGACACCAGTTGTAATGGTGTGGGAGCGGGAAGAGAAACTATTGCAGGTGATTTTTTTGGCTACGATAGGCTACATACGAATGGAACCAGGCGAGTGCAGTCCCACCCATCTGGACAACGGTGGAGTGCTGTGGAGAAGGATGGTGTGGTCAACCGTGTCAAAGGATGCAGACAGATCGAGAAGGATGAGGAGGAATAGTTTACCTTTGTCACAGTAACATAGGATGCCATTTGTGACTTTGATATGAGCCGTTTTGGTACTGTGGCAGGGGTGGAAACTTAATTGGAGGGATTCAAACATGGAGTTCCGGGAAAGATGGGATTGGATTTGGGAGGCCATAGCTTGTTCAAGGTCTTTGGTGAGTAAAGGGAGGTGGGAGATGGGGTGGTAGTTTACAAGGTCGGAGGATTCAAGGGTTGATTTTTTTGAGGAGAGGTGTGATGACGGCAGATTTGAAGAAGAGGGGATAGTACCAGAGGAGAGAGAACTATGAGCAATATCAGCTAACATGGGAGCCAGGAAGGGAAGTTGGGTGGTCAGCAGTTTAGTGGGAATAGGGTCGAGGGAGCAGGAGGTGGGTTTCATGGACAAGATGAGCTCGGAGAGGGCGTTACATAGGATTACCCAGGATATACGGCTCAGAAACAGGCCATTCAGCCCAACCAGTCCATGCCAGCGTTTATGCTCCACTCGAGCCTCCTCCTGTCTTTCCTCATCTAACTCTATCAGCATAACCCTCTATTCCCTTCTCCCTCATATTCTTATCTAGCCTCCCCTTAAATGCAACTATACTATTTGCCTCAACTACTCCTTGTGGTAGTGAGTTCCACATTCTCAGCTCTCTCTCGGTAAAGAAGTTTATTCTGAATTTCCTATTTGATTTTTTGGTGACTATCTTATATTAATGCCCATAGTTATGCTCTTCCCCACAAGTGGAAACACTCTCTCTGTATCTACTCTATCAAAACCTTTCATAATTTTATAGACCCCTATTAGGTTACCCCTCAGCCTTCTTTTATCAAGAGAAAAGAGACCCAACCTGATCATCCTTTCCTGATAGGTATAACCTCGCATTTCTGGTGTCATCCTTGTAAATCTCTGCACACTCTCCAGTGCCTCTATATCCTTTTTATTATATGGCGACCAGAATTGTACGCAGTACTCCAAGTGTGGTCTAACCAAGGTTCGATACAAGTTTAGCATACTTCAGCAGTTTAGTGGGAATAGGGTCGAGGGAGCAGGAGGTGGGTTTCATGGACAAGA